>OX375759.1:17487500-18737500 GCA_947359355.1 Acrocera orbiculus
ATTTAACTGTTGAACCATGTAAGTATTTAATAAAAGTAGTTTTAAATTTTAAATATAAAAAACAAATGTAAAATCAACAGAAAATTAAAATTTAAGTTCAATATAATTTTTAATGCAGCAACAAAGGATCAAAGGTATTGGTATCCTTCTAAAACTATTAAATATGGAACTATTCCACATATTGGATTTGAATTTTTTGGCTTAGGTATCAATTTATTTTAGTCTAAACGTATTTTAGAAATTTTTCATTAAATTAGTAATTGTTTTTTTATGCTGCTATAATTAAAATATTTCTTGGATATTAATTTGGTAAATAAAAATTCCAAAAAAAAACACAGAATTCTATTTAAAGCAAATCTAAAATATATATTTAATTAATATTTTTAGATAATCCATTGCTTGATCGTCCACCAACAGCATGCACATACAATGAAGCTACCTGTATGAATGGTGAATGTATTGGTAAATCACAAATTTGTGATGGTATACCACATTGTACAGATGGATCGGATGAACATAGCTGTAGTCATGGTAGAGAATGTAATCCAGATCAGTTTATGTGTAAAAATAAAAAATGTGTTGATCGTGTTTGGCGTTGTGATGGTGAAAATGATTGTGGTGATAATTCGGATGAAGAAAGCTGTGATCCAAATCCAACTGGTTCACCTTGCCGTTATGATGAATACCAATGCCGTAGTGGACAATGTATACCAAAATCATTTCATTGTGATGGTACAAATGATTGTCAGGATGGTACTGATGAAATTGGATGTGGTAAGTATTACCATTTGTTGATTAATAAGAAAATAAAATATTTATATAACTTTGTACGTTGTATAGAAAGATAAAAAGTTTTAATTTTAAAAATTTAAGCTTTGAAAATTTATAAGAGTTGAAAAGATTCAAATGTCATTCACTACGAGACTTTTATCCCAATTTACTAGAAGTTTTGACAAAATATTCTTAAAATGTTGTTATTCAATACAAAAATGTAATAAAATAATTGCATTTCTTGAAAAGTGTTATCCCTTAACTGAAAGTACTTAAAGAATTTGTACTTTTGCTATTCGAACAAATAAAATATGAATCACTTCCTTGAATTTTTCATTTCCGAAATACTCAGTAGAAAAAATGAAATGCACTTCTTTTTGATTAGAAAAAGGAGTATTCCCAAATACCTCATAGATAATGTAAATCAGAATGATGTCTCCTTTACCAGAAGATCTTGAATTACTAAAACTAGCATCATATCAAAAATATGATGTTTCTAATGTTTAATTACTTACAACTATTAACCGTTCAAGGTTTTAGTCGTAGGCACTTACAAACATCTAGAAAATAATATTTGATTACCAGTTTTAATTTTTCCGGCAACTGACATCTTATGGCCCCTCTACACAATCGCCGTAGCACCACCGAACTCGACTTCGCCGATTGTGTGGACGGGGTATCCTTTGGCAATCTCATAGTATATTAACTTAATACTACGCGCAATTTATAAAAAAGCGTTTTTACTGGTATTAGATAATAAATTAGTCTTAGATTAATAAAATTTTAAATTTTCAAAAATTTCTTATTGTTTGTTGTTGTAAAAAAATGCTTCACATCATGTTCCCAGCTAGATTTAACTTAACTTTCCCAATTAATCACTATAAAAAAATTTTGCCTAAAACACGTATACGTATTTTCGAGGACTTTAATATGGAAATAAAAGAACATTTAGTAGGTTCGCATATTTTTCGTGAGCTTACAAAAATTTTCAAAGTCCATTTCCTAAAAATTTTCTTTTTGTTTTTGAAGTGTGTGCTAGTTTGTATTTTAGAAAGTATAAAGTGTTGTGTTGTCCTTTTACCACAGTTTAATTTGAATTAAATTATTAAAAAAAAATTAAATTTCTTTAATTGCAACAACCTTTTAATTCATTACAGAAGAAATTGCGTAGCATTTTCGTGTGCATGAATATCTATATACAATTATATATATGTATGTGTACGAATATCTATATTATAAATAAGTGGTAGAAAGCTTAGCTAAAGAAATATTCCCCTGCATAAGCGCTCTCCATTTATATACCCTGAAAGGACTTAAAATTTACTTTTGGTATCAGCCCTGTTGGGAAGCTTAAATTTAACATTTCTGCATGCGAGTTTGCTTTACAAAAACGTGCAAAGAGTGAATTTTATCCACGGGTATAGTTCTCGATTACGACAATTTACTCAAAATTTCCCTTTCGGGTCATGAAAATTTTTTGCAATAGACTAGAAAAGAAAACAAATTTTAATTTAGTTCTCTTGTAAACAATACGAAAAGTCTCTCATACAAAATGTGAAATTTTAAGAATACTGGACTAGTATTCTGGTTATTGTAAAACCAAATACAATCATACAAAAGTTGAAGCATTATTTCTTGGAAATGACCAATTTTGCTATTGAAAAGGCAATAATAAACATGCTGCAACAAAAAAGACCTTCACCAAAACAAAAACATGTTTCAATCTTTTATTCAATTACCTATTTACTACCTTGATAAAAAAATTCCAGGAATGATGTGTGGCACCTATCCACTCAGCTGCCAATTTTTTTCCTTGTTGTTCAACTGTCACTTATGTATATTCCTACTAAAGGTTGGTGACATTTTATAATAAGTTGTGAAAGTTACGTTGAGTTGAGGTGAGCCCCTGAGCGTGTTCACAATTTTTGAGAATTCTTGCAATCATTACTCGCGAGTTTTTGGCTAAAAACAACACGAATTGGTATCCGACAACCACCAAATTCACATTATTGGGCCCCCTGCGACTTTTTCCTGTTTAATCGAATTAAAAAACCACTGAGAGGAACAAATTTCTTTCGCAGCCGAGTGAAGATAATGGAAAAATCGAAGATGGCCCTAATGGAGATATCTAACATCAAGCTTAAAAAATGCTACGAGGACTGGATCAAGCGCTGGGAAAAGGGCATTGCAGTCGATGGAGAAGGGGACAATATCGATTTGTAACAATAAAATGGTATTGTTTATTTTTAATATATTCCGGGAAGTTTTTAATCAAGGTATGTACCTGAAAAAATATCATGATACGAGATTTCTACGTGATATGTACATTTCTGCAGTTAATGGTGAAATCTAAGCTGTTTTTCTCTTTTCAATCAAATTTTCTATCCTAAGCTATTGAAGCATTTAAAAAAATATATATCCTATAATGTGTTGAAAAAAATTTAATTATAACTATTAATAAATTAAATATTTACTTTAGTTTTTGGTTTCTGTTAACTTTGATCTTTTTTTCGCAGCTTCACCAGTTGTTGTACAACCACCAGTTCCACGTGTTGATTTACAAATTGGTGATATACTTAATATATCATGTAGAGCAATTGGTGTACCTGTGCCCTTAGTTGTCTGGCGTCTTAATTGGGGTCATGTTCCACGTCAATGTAAAACAACTAATAATGATGGTTATGGTACACTAATATGTGATAAAATGCAAATACGTGATTCTGGAGCATATTCATGTGAAATAATAAATACAAAAGGACGAATATTTGTTACACCTGATACTATTGTAACAGTTAATGGAAATGAAGGATTATGTCCTAGTGGTTTCTTTAATAAAGCAGCTAGCAGAAAAGAAGATTGTATTAATTGTTTCTGTTTTGGTGTAACTAATCAATGCAAGAGTGCTGATCTTTTTGTATATGAAGTAAGCCTTTTTTTTTGTTTTCTTTTTAAACAAATATAATTTTTGAATTTATATTAAATAACAAATAAATAAATTCCAAGTATGAGTTATAGATGGCACCATTATTCACATATCTTTATAGTAATTTTGAAAGATTAAGACGAATTTTTTTGACAATCTAAGATTTAATTAAGAAAAGGCAGTAGTTTTAATCACATTACATTCATGGATTTGATAAAGGCTTCAGCTGAATAAAAATGACTAGCTGGCTTCTATGTGTGTGAACCGATTTCGAACCCTAATTTTTAATTAACTAACATCAATACAGAGTGTTTCTAGAATGATGGATAATCCGTTGAGGAAAGAAAGAAGATAAAATTTCATCGACAAAAAACACAAAAAGTGGGGATCTAACTTTTTTCGTTTGCGAGTTACAGCCTGTTAAATTTTTCAGACTTCGTTTTTACCCCCACGCATAATATTAATCTCTTCTTTGATTTATAGAGATATTAAAAATAAAAGAGTATATGTAGACTATTGTCCAAGAAAGCATATCTAAAAAACTAATTAAAGTAGTGTAATACCTGTGTCATATCTAAAAAATTGTGCGTCGTACAAATACGCTCTTATAAATGAAATGTCATACTTTTTATAATTTCTGTGTTATATTGTTTTTACTAAAGCTTTCTCTTGAAGTATGCATAAAATAATATATAAATAATATGAAGCTATGTATATAAAAACTATTAGTATTGAATCTGAAAATGGAAGAATTGTTGATAACGGAATTGCCAATTATAACAGAATCAACTTTATTTATTAATCCAATTCTAAGATGGATGAGTGTGCACACAGTTATCTTATTATTGTCAGAAATCAATAGTTCATTCTATAGGTGGTATTTATACTTTATTGCAAATATCTTTATGCTTGAAATTTTCACAAAAAATTTGCAAAACAAACCATTAAAACGGTTTTTTCTATAAGAAAATAAAATTAACGCAAGTAAATTATATATGTATCTTTCTTTTTGAATGAAATTCCTTATCGCTGAGGGCTAGAACAAAATTTTTCGTGGCATCTAAGGAATGCTAACACGAAATTCCCAAACAAAATTCTAACACGAAATTGTATTACAAAAATATAATTGTTTCTTATTATTGTTAATTGTTGTGTTTTTTTTTTTAATAATAATAGTTTCCTTTTGTTAATTTTGTTAACTTTTTTTATGGTTTTTTAGTGTTAATTATTGTTTTTAGTTGTTAATTCTTTGTTATTATTTTCTAATGATTTTCTTTCATTAATTTTTTCACCTTTGGCTAGTTTTTAGGGTTAATTAGCTCGTTAATTGGCACATTGTTATAAATAAAAAAATAGTATAATTATTATTATATATACATTTTCTATGACTTACAATCACTTGAAGGGTACATATTGTGTTGTGAAAATAAAAATTTCGTTAGAAAAAGGAATGACTAACATCAAAAAATTCGTCAATTATCTTCATGGGAATTAGCTTTATCGATCGATCAATTAATTATAGTTGTATTATTTATTTTTTTTTCTAAATTTTCTTCAATTTTTCTATTATAGCTGCCACCACCAGCTACATCTCAAAAAGTCATCGATGTTGTTATACCTCAAGGTAGTTATGGTGATTATCTTATAAATAGTAATGTAACTGGCCATGATTTAATTACTTTACGGCATGGTATACAGGTATTTTCAAATAAATAAATAATTTAATAATAATATAATTAATTAAATTTTAGTTTCGTGCATCAAATATACCTTATTCCAAAGATATTGCATATCTATCCTTACCATCTGATTATCAAGGAAATTTATTAAAATCTTATGGTGGTTTTCTTAAATATGAAATACAATACATTGGTAATGGTATAGCAAATAATGCTCCAGATGTTATACTAAAAGGAAATGGTTATACATTAATATATCATGCGATACCAAAAATTCAAGCAAATGTAAAAAATTCAATACTAGTACAATTTATACCGGGTGTATGGAAAAAAACTGATGGACATTTAGCTAGTCGTGAAGATCTTATGATGGTATTAGCTAATATTGAAAATATTTTATTAAAGTTACAATATATTGATACAACGGAACGTGAAGTTGAATTAATACATATAACAATGGATTCCTCAGCATTTAATGATCATGGTTTAGGTTCAGCATCATTGGTAGAAGAATGTATATGTCCACCTGGATATACTGGTTATTCGTGTGAAAAATGTTTACCGGGTTATAATCGGCAAAAAAGTGGTACATGGTTAGGTCGTTGTATTGAAGATAATATTGAACCATGCCAATTTGGTACATATGGTGATCCTAATCGTGGTATACCATGTCGTCCATGTCCATGCCCATTAGTCAATCATGAAAATAATTTTGCACGTAGCTGCTCATTAGGTAGTGATAATGAAGTTATTTGTCATTGTCAACGTGGTTATACTGGACGTCGTTGTGAACAATGTGAATCTGGTTATGAAGGTAATCCATTAATACCAGGTGGACATTGCTCAGAACCGACATTAATATATTGTGATAAATATGGTACTAAACTTACATTACCAGATGGTACATGTGAATGTAAAGATCATACAACTGGACTATATTGTGATAAATGTGCTATTAATTCATTTCATTTAAATGATTTCTCATATACTGGTTGTATTGAATGCTTTTGTATGGGTGTTACTAAGCAATGTTCAAGTAGTTCATGGTATCGTGATATTATACAAACTAGATTTAATGGTATACGACAAGAACATGGTTTTAGTTTAATATCTGATTATGAGGCACCATCAACATCTGATTTTCATATAATACAAAACCAAAATGAATTACGTTTTGCTGGACGTGCTGAAGATAACGAAGTACATTATTGGAGTTTACCAAGTAAATTTTTAGGTGATAAAGTAACCAGTTATGGTGGATATTTAAACTATACAATACGTTATAATCCAATGCCTGGTGGTTTAATGTCAAAAAATGTTGCACCAGATGTTGTTATTAAAAGTGTAAGTAAATATACAAAGAAACAATCAATTGAATCTTTATAGATATTTCATATATAAATAAAAATTTTACAGGATAATGGAATCGAAATACTTCATTATCGTAAAGATGAAGTTTATCCAAGTGGCTTACAATCATATTCAATACCAATTATTGAAGATGAATGGCAACGCTCAGATGGACGTATTATAAATCGTGAACATTTACTAATGACATTAGCTGATATTAATGCTATATATATAAAAGCAACATATACAACAGTTACAGAAGAGGCGGCTATTAGTCATGTTAGCTTAGATATAGCTAATAAGGCTAATATTGGTACAAAAAGAGCATATGAAGTTGAAGAATGCTCATGTCCAATTGGTCATATTGGTTTATCATGTGAAGATTGTGCTCCTGGTTACAAAAGATCAACAGAGGGTCTATATCTTGGTATTTGTGAATTATGTGAATGTAATAGTCATTCAAATGAATGTGATCCAGAAACAGGACATTGTATGGTAAATAATTTTATTTCAATTTTAAACTATTTTTTGAATATATTAAATCTTCTAACCAAAATGTTAATCAACAAATATTGTCTTC
The DNA here is from genome assembly GCA_947359355.1 of Acrocera orbiculus. Taxonomy (NCBI): domain Eukaryota; kingdom Metazoa; phylum Arthropoda; class Insecta; order Diptera; family Acroceridae; genus Acrocera; species Acrocera orbiculus. Next base: position 17,494,804 of record OX375759.1, read on the forward strand.
TTCTGATTTAAAATGTTGTATAAATCTCGACTTTTTTCTGAAACAGTCGAGTGTTAAGGGCACTATTGACCAATCCAATCAATTGTAAAGGGTACAATGACTTATCAATTATTGTTATCTAATCTAGAAAAAGGATTTATTGCATCAATTAATATTCTCAAAAATAGACAGCCGGCATCAAATATCTTCATCTTGTCCTTGCATCTCTTGCTGGCTACACGTTTTATACATTTTTTGCACCACTCATTCATATTGTATGAAAACACCCTAAAACGTTTACATAATTTGTAAAACGAAAAACAAAAGCACATTTGCTTTTCAACACTTTGACAGAAATTGTCTTACGGTGTTGCTATTTTAAAAAAAAAAAGTTCTAATATTTAGAATAGAGCGACAAGCGCAGCAAAGTAAAGACTCTGAAGAATATCCGGACTAAAATTTGAGTTTCGACATATAGCGGAATCAGATTTGTTTTCTTCTATCCAAAAAGCATAACAAGACTAGCATGAACTTATTCAGTGAAATGTAGAATCCTTCATTCTCAAGCATGGATAGCTTAAATTACAAATTATGGAAAACTTTTTGATCACAATATATCACTTTCAATTTCAATTTGTTTTAAAAAATTTAAGATTTTATTGTTCTTATCATTATTATTATTATTATAATTATTATTACTTTCATAGAATTGCCGAGATAATACATCTGGTGAAAAATGTGAATTATGTGCACCTGGTTTTATTGGAAATGCTACACAAGGTACAACACGTGATTGTATGCCTGATAATATTGGTGAACAAACACGCTGTCAACATTGTGATTTCCGTGGTTATATCAATTGTGATAATAATGGATTATGTAGATGTAAAGAAAAAGTAATTGGATATCGTTGTGATCAATGCCGTGATGGTAGCTTTAATTTACAAGAAACAAATCCCGAAGGATGTACAGAATGTTTCTGTTCTGGTGTATCAAGAACATGTTCATCATCATATTATTCAAGAGAACAAATACCAATATTTATATTTGAAGATAAACCAGCATTATCAAATTATGAGGGTGATATACAAATTGATCATGGTTTCGATATTGACACAGCTACAAATTATGTTTCATATAATTTTAATGAATATAATACATATTTTTGGAGACTACCACCACGTTTTCTTGGTGATCAAGTTAAATCATATGGTGGAAATTTACAATTTACTTTAGAAAATGATGGTTATGGAGATTATATACAAGATCAGGATGTTATATTACGTGGTAATGGTATTACTTTAGTATGGTCAAGACCACAAGCTACTGTAAATGATGAGGTTTGTATATATCTTAGACATAAATATTTAAATGTTAAGATGCATGTGTTAGAAATGGCCAAATTTTTTAATCATTTTTAGAAAACGTAAACTTTTAATTACTTCATGGCATCGTTATTTCCAGTAGGGAAAATATTTCTAGTTTATCAATAAAAGAGAGTTAATTTTCAGCTATATCTACTTTCTCGGGAAAGTAGTAGGAAACTAGAAAAACTCACTTCCTTATAGGATTTTATCTATATTCCATCTTTGCAATACTTTCATGTAAAATTCTTGGCACTAACTGAACCAATTTAACATAAAAGACAATTACCGATTTCAAGTGTAATTTTAAAACTTTTTTCTAAAATTAGTCACAAAATTAACAAAAAAAATTTCTTATAATTGTTGTAATATAAAATCACACACAAACAAAAACTTTTTCTCTAAATTTGATTAATATTTATACGAAATTAGATGCATTTCGAGTGCTAAAAATGAAATGAACATTATCTATTGCAAAATTATTTATTAGACTTCTATATGCACGTGACGCTTATTAGACCGAAAATATGGATCTAACATATTTGTGGAGCTAAAAATAGAATCCGTAATTTTTCTCGATAACTATGAGCCGAAATGACATCACAGAAATCATGAGATTTATTTGGTTTGACAACAAAAATCAACGAAACTAACGCCTACAAAACGATAACTTTGCTTTGATCTCTGAAGTTTTATGCAAATTTATCGGAAACAGTTAAAATTTTTATAAACCAGGAGCATATTTTTCTATAGAACAAAGGCACGATGTAGATTTACGCAATATATGCCCAATAAACTTAACAAATTTGGGATAAAATTCTGGTTGGCTTCTGATGTAAGTGGTAAGTAGACGACTTTCCATATTTGGAAAAGTTACGGAGAGAGAGTCATCGGTCGCACTAGGGGCATTTGTAATTTTGAAATCAGCAGAACCTTACACTGGCAGTTGGATAAATATAATAACTGACAATTTTTTTACTAGCATGTCATTAGAAAGTAAACTTCAAGCAAAAAAAATTACATTTGTTTGTAATATTCGTAGAAATAAAAAAATGCTGCCCAAAGCAAAAGAAGTAAAAGATAATACGGCACTCTTCTCAACGATATTATACAAAACGAATGATTTTATTCTGACAGTTCAAAAAGCTCCGCCCAATAAAAAAGTACTGATAATTTAGCTCAATGCGTTCGTCCGCATAGTGTAAAACCTAAATTTCAGAGATGGCCTTAGCAGTTATTTTTCAATGTCTTAGATTAGCCGGAATAAACCATCGACCTCGATGCCCGGTTGTAACAAATTATCTTGCCTTGTTTTGATTCCTCCAGGAATGTTTCTCAGTCTATTCCTTACCATTAAAGTCTTTGCACCATTCATTTAAATTTTGTTTAAGTATAAACAAAAGAAATTCGTTAATGAGCAGTAAATGTAACATTTTTTGAGTCCCTTTTTGGCCATTTCATCTGCCTTCTTGGTTTATCGTTGTGTAAATAAACATAAGCTTATCAAAAATAATAATACTTTGAGATAGCTTTGTCCTCATTTATTTATATATTAAACATTTTTCTGATTTTTTCCTCATAATTGCTTATGGTATATATAAAAAAATTTGATGAAATAATTTCATTTTAATTTATGGAAACACAATAAAATAAAAACTAGACTGTTATTGTTCGACTACATGAAAGTGAAAGATGGCTACGACTTGAACGGATGGGTCTACAAGCTGCAACACATTCAGATTTTATTATGGTTCTATCTAATTTAGATCAAATTTTATTAAGAGCTACCCTTAAATCACCAACAACACGTACTGGCCTTAGTAATGTTGTCTTAGATACAGCAATTGAAACACGAATACCAGGACACACATTAGCACATGAAGTTGAAATATGTCAATGCCCAACAGGATATGTAGGCAGTAGCTGTGAAGTAAGTTTACTTTTTTTTTCTTTTTTTTCTTGTTGTTATAATCTAATAATATTAATTTTTTTGATTTTATTTTAAGTCATGTGCGCCATTACATTATCGTGATGTAACTGATCGTCGGGGTTATTTTGGTACATGTAAGCCATGTCCATGTGATAATTCTGAATCATGTAATATGCAAGCAAATGGTGAAATTAAATGTCATTGTAAATCAGGATATAGTGGATCACAATGCCAATATGGTGGTATGTATTATTATATATTGAATAAATAGATATTTTAAGAAAAACTGAGAAAAAGATTTATGGAAGTATTTAAATTGAGGTACGAAATGGAAACTAAATTATTGATATTATCCTGAAAAAATAATTTATTATCATAGTATAAAAGGCTTTTTTAGCGTAAAAAATGCTTTACAAATCATAAATATATATCCGAAAGCAAATTAATGACTTAAGATTACGTAATACTCATCAGTGGCAATAAATTACAATAGAAAATTGTACTAGTAACAAATATATCCGAAAAAAAAGTGAAATAGTAGTCCCTTATAGCTAGCTTTGCTCTAAACATAGAATATAAAAAATCTAATTTTTAAGAATACCAACGGCACCCTATCCTTCCCGGGATCAAAACAAATTCATTATTATTTAACAAGATTAAAATTATGTGACAGATGACATTTCAAAAGAATTGTTTTCTTTTTCAAAAACTAAATTTTTAAAGGATATGTATAACAGTCAAGTCAAACAGGCAAATGGACTAAGTTCTTTGAAATCTTGTTTTTTTTTAAAAAAAAACTTTAATTCTTTTAAGGCATGACGCAAAGACAATCTGGTACATTGCGTAAAAAAGATAAAACAAATCAGTATAAATTAAACATTTTAGTAATATAATAAGAAAAAATACTCAAAATTTACTCAAAATTATTTGATTTCGTTGTATTAGTAATGGTCCTTGGTGAGTATACAACAATTTAATTTTCACTTTTAATCCATTTATTTGAAATTTTTTTTAAATTGATATTTCCTTTTGACTTAGATACCGAAAATAGTTCATAAAATGAAGATTATTGTAAATTATACACTTAAAACATACAATGAAGACAAGATAGATAAAGATATAACTAACTTATCTGACGTTCAGTATAACCAAAAAATTTACAGTGTCTCACAAATAAGTTCAGTTTATGGACATGATAATATTCTTACTCTTATGAGGACCATAAGGTTGCTGATATTACATAACAATATGTAAATATTTATTTTGTTTACGTAGACATCAATATCTCTCATAGCTTGTTTTCTAACGAGCTCTTTTGCTTGTTAGGCAAACCTTTTTTTTGACATGCTGTACCCAAAAAAAAAACCAATAATGTCATGCTTACATAGGTCAAACATGAATTTAAAAATTGGGAAAAATATTTTCTTTGGGTTAAATACTAAACACATTTTTTTACATATATTATTATATTAGTAGGTGAAATTAATTCATTCTTTTGGTATTTAATAAAAGATCAAGGCGATCAAATAGTAATCCCACCGGGGAAAAATGCAAAAGCTTTTACTTGGTGATTGTCAGGCTTTAATATCCATCTGAAGTGAATGAATAAAAACCTCCAAAATATTAATTCAATAATGTTTACTTTTAAAATTAACAATTTCTTATAATTTGTTATTAATAATTTATTTGAGTTTGATAAACTACACAAAACTCAGGAAGGTGCAAGGCAACAAGGCACTTCTTGCACTCGCATACGGTTTTACTATGTTTATTTTATGCGATGCCCACACCTTGCATGTTCGCTCCTTTTTTTTGTAGGTAAAATTTTTAGTGGGAAATGTTCCGACTGGATATTTCTTATGGTTTTTATAAAATTTTCACTCTCCTTTTGAGAGTGGTCGAATAATATCACTATCAGCTTCACTATTGTTATCTATTTTAGGGATCTAAATAAAGATAACACTTTCTAAAAATAACACTGAAACTATTATTATACTGACTAAATTTAAATTTTTTATACCGTTATAAATCTAATATGTACGACTAAATAAAAAAAGCAGTTCTGTGTAATTGCACTAATTTCACATTTGAATAATGGTATTTAGTTTAGAGACCAGAACAGTTAAGAGCTCTTACCAACAATAAAAGTAATAAAACGTAGCAAGTAGTATAGTATCGCAGAAAATTTAGTAGACGTGCGCTATTTTTAGTATAGGGAAAAATTATCAGAGATTGCACGTCAAAATAACGCAAGACAAACAAATTCTGAAGTAAACATTGATTTCGAGTTTTTTGCATATATCTTGCTTAATGAAAACGTACCAAAAATATCCGTAAAAAGTTTTATTATTATATTTTTATTCATTTAAAAAAAAATGAATGAATAAAAGTTCCATCAATCTTTTTCGAAATTTACTTTAAACATTACTTTAACTTTAGAAATTGAAATAATTTTTTTTAACTTAATAAATTAAGTTTGAGTATATATATATATATACATATATATATATATACTTGCATAAAAAGCCTAATTGAAAGAAGAAATTTAACAAACAAATAAACTAATATAAAATATTAGAATCAACTGTAATAAGCACCTGCCAAAGAGTCAAACCATGTGATTACCACATCGAATGGATAAAAATGAATCGGCCATTAAAAAAATTTTATCTGATGGACAAAAACTTAACTAAATACGGTATCCTTTATCTGAAAGGGCATTCTGGATATAATCGAAACCAACTGAAGCAAACGAGAATAGGTTAAAAATTTTTATTTTTGAGGGATTTTTTCTTTTATAATTTCACCAAATTCTAGTCTTTTTCTTTTATATACATATATATATTTATTGTTTTTTTAATGTAGCTTTTAACAAAGTTGGGATTTAATATATTTTCAGTAGTATTATATTATTATTTTCTGTTCTTTATTATGGCAAAAAGAGCGAGATAAGGGAAAGGAGATATGCAAAAGAAATGACAAGAATATAGAAATATTATTAAAATATTTGATTAAAAAAGGTCAAAAAAAAATTATTATTATTAAGTAAATATTATTTTTAGCAAATATAAAGTTATTGCGTTTTTAAAGATCAAAGATTTTTAAACAAAAACAAACTTTTCAGTTTTTAAGGATTTGGGAGAAAAAATAATAAAATAAACTTGTAACTAACAAAATTTTTATATGGGAATTATTTAATAATTTTCAGCGATAAATTTTAATTACATGTTTTTTTTCTTTTTGCTCTATACAAGCTCTGTAAAAGGGGAAAAATATATATAAAGGAAGGCAAAATTCAATTATAGAGTCATGTAATTTATATATGTGGTTCAGAACTTTACAATACTATCCTGAGTTTAGATTTAGTTTGTAGGTAAAACACAAGCTCCAAAAATTAAATTTTAACCCTTTCTTGAACAATTTTTGGATATTACCTCGCTTTAAAACTAAAAATTAATGTTCATATTTATTCATTGCAGAAGGCAATTATAAAATTGTTTTTCATTCTTCCCAAAAAAGCTCTTAACACTAGTAATAAAGTCATATGACAAGTTTTTGTTCTATTTTAATCAAATGCTTAAATTTCTACTTTGAATAAAGTATACTTTGAATAAAAGGTATACTTTTCTAATGATTTTGGTAATTTTATTGTGTCAGCCAATTTGATCTCATTAAAATTTGGTTAAGCAATATTCTTGAAGTTTTAGGCATTGACAGGTCTCCTAAATCCAGCTCTAGAATCTTAAATAATTCACGTATGTCTACAAAAATTTTACAGAATAATCTATAAAGACTATATATTCGAATTATTGAAAACAAAAATTATCGAAAATTCTAGACCACCCTGGACCATCCAGACCTTAACTTAGAAGTTTTTGTATTGTTTAGCTAGCAAAAAAGTTATTAACTATGCCATGCTGTATAACTCCTATGGATTTTATTTTTTCTTTAGATTTTTTATTATTATTTTATTTCAAAACTGATAAAACTTTTTCTTTTATTTTTTGTATAAATTTTGGGTAATCGGAAAACGTTTTTATTTCACTTGCTAGATATAAAATTTTAATTTTTAGAGCCTTAAAATATTTAGTATTTTTAATCAAATAAAAAAATAAATTGCTTGCTCAGTAAAATAATAAGTAATAAAAGTAATAATTAAAAAGGCAAGTCTGATAAGTTTTACTAGCTATGTAAACTTTATTTAAAATTTATTACCATACAAGAGAATTATTTTATACCCACAAACATTATGAAATTATATTATAAATCAGTCAATAAGTTCTGAAACTGACATATAGATGGCACTACTGTTCATAAATCCATTAATTTTTCAATAGCACCCGACATTTATCTTAACCGTAAAAATAGTTTTAGTAACGCTCCTTTTATGATTTTCAAAACAATTTCATGTTTTGATTGATTTGTAAAGTAAGAAAATATCGTCAAAGTAAAACCAGACTTTATTATTTTAAAAACAATCATTTTGGTTAACTCACCTTTTTGGGCTTACAAACACCAATGGACACCAAAGGAATTGAACAGAGGAATTTCAAATTTTTGAAAATTTTAAAACTTCGTCTTATGCATATGACTCACTAGCGCTTAGCGTATGGGACGACTTAGCACAGTAAAAATGGAGAGTTTTCCTAAATACCAATCGGAGTGGATTCACTAGCATATTACTGTTTTCATTGACAGAAATAATAGCTAATAAAGAATTCAAAATTTAATAAATTTCAACAATATTTAGCATATTTAAATAGAGACATGAAGTAAAATCAATTCTTCCCGAATTAAAATATTCCTTTGATCTTCTCTGAAAAACTGACAATCTAGCGCTAACTCAGGCTAATACTAATGTTTGATGATTCCCAATTTGTCATATCATTAATCATTTAAGCTAATTATTTATGTTTTGATAATGAATTTCAAACTTACTAAATTAAGGCTTGAGTTTCTCTCTTGTGCTTTATTTTTACCAAATCTGACCTCCTGCTAGACTAACGGTTCTTTGATTTTATTGAATTACGCAGAATTATGACAATCATAATTATTAAAATGGAAAAAATTTGTCTCAAATTTAGAAATCACCATCAATACCAGGAGCTATTCTATGAAAAAAATATATTTAATAAAAATATATTTGAAAAAGATTAACTTAATTAGTAATATTGAATCTTGCCAACAAAGAAATTGTTCTTGCATCAGCATCTAAGTGTTATTGAACAAATTATTATATTTGAAATAAGTTCTTTTCCTTATCATTATTTTTAGTTTAAAAAAACTAAACTATAGCAATACGTGGCAAAATATAGTTTCTTTATATAATAATTTTTTTTTTGTATTTTTGTGTTATTAGTAAATTTTGTAGTATTAGGTCTGCTCAAATTTACAAACAGCAATAAAAATTATGCTTACTGGAAATATCAACAAAAGAAAATAACAAAAGAAGTAAAAGAAAATTTCTAGACTAAAGTAAAACAATTTACTAATTGTTACTAATCTAGGGAACACAAAAAAATTAAAACTTTTCAATATCTGAAAAAAATAATAAATTTGTTTCAGTAGATATAAAAACACAAAGAAAAAATAACATGGTATATTATTAACTAGCAAAAAATTTATATTATGTGCAATAATTTTAAATGGAAAACATTGCACGCACTTGTAATCTTCGTATCTTTACGAACTTATTTAGAATTTTGGAACTAACTATTTAATATTTTATTTTATGAGATTAGCTCAATTTGTGACTAACAATTACAATATTTTTCATATGAAAAATTTTTTTTATTTTAATTTGTTCTTGTTTTTTTTTTGCCTTCACAAAAAAAAATTTAGATAATGAAAAACCTCCACCACAACTGCAACCAGATGCAACGCAAACTACTCCAGAAGTAACAATATCTGTAACTGTAACATCTCCCTTAATACATATTATTGAACCTGGACAATCTCTGACACTTTATTGTAGTGGAGAAGTGATTGCTACTCGTGTGAGTAATATAAATATTTTTTTAAAAATTTTAATTATTTATATTTTGCTTGCAAAAAAAAAAAACAGTAATATTTATTAAAATATTTATAGATACCAATATTAATTAAATGGTATAAATTAAATGGTAGACTTCCTGAATTATCACATAGTGATCGTGGTCGTCTTTATTTACCAAATCTACAAGAATTTGATTCAGGAATTTACGTTTGTCAAGGAAGACATGGATCAGAAATTGCTGAGCAAAAAGTTACTGTTAATATTGGACGTAAGATATCTCTTTTTTTCCAATTTTTATTTATTTTTATTATTTATTTTTTTTTGTAATTCATTTATTCTAATCTATATTTTAAAAATTTTTACAAGGCTTCCAAATGGATTTATTTAACAAATTTGGTAATAATTGTGTATTAATATTTACTAATTAATCAATTGAAATTATTATTTGGTTGAACAAAAAAAAACTAACGTAAAAAGTAGTAGTGAATTAAATTTGAAATATTTTAAAAAAAATTATTGATCAATATTTAAGGTAAAAAACTTACTTAGCCCAAACATCTGTATAAGAGGTAAAATTACCGCAGTAAGGAAATTATTTATCAGTCATTTTCCTATGCATAAATTATGTTTAATAGTTCACTAATGCAGCGTAAGGCAAGTACCCATCATAACTAGTTTTCAGCCATATTTTTATGCTAAAAGTCGACATGCATGACGAGAGCTGTGGCCATTTGTTAAATATAAAACTTGTTAATGATTTTTATAGAAAAAGTAACCGTTATGTTTTGCGTTAGTACGTCTTTCAGTGATTACTTTCTCTACTTGGTACCCCAAATTTGATGAAAACTAAGTAGATCCCTAAAGGACAAAGTATAGCTTTTATAGAATAACATAATTTCACCTGAGTATAGAATTACTAATTTTGCAGTAACTAATTTTTCTGTATTTTCGTAGCTTTACCAAATGTTTACTCTGGCCTCTGAATTTGATAATATTATCCGACAACATTTTAATTTTTAAGAAAATGAAAATAATTGTTGCTAATTGATTTTTTAATAAAATTAATGCTTCTTAAAATTTAAGGTTAGTTGTCAAAATTAAAAAAACAAAATTAAAATGAATCAATGACTAAAAATTTCGTAAACTCAGTCAAATATTTAAAACTCCGCTCTAAATCTAATGTTGTTCACTTCAAGTTACAGAAAATAAAGCAAAGACAAACAAAAACAAGTACTTAATTTTGTCGCTACTAACTTAAATTTCTATTTTTACGAACTCCCACAAAAAATGGCAAAATTCTTCCGCTTAATTTTAGTGTCATCGCAAAATTCTAAAAGTATGCAATTTAACAAACTTTACACAGACGCAGTCAAAAATAAATATTTTGGCGTATGGCGTCAATACTTAATATTGACCGCGAAATCTCTTTTTTTTTTTCAACAAAAAAAAACATATATGCCAATGACACCACTAGACTACCTGGCTTTTTTTTTAAAGATTTTTCCAGTAGAACTTATCAACTTTATAATCCTCAGATATTGAAATGTCTTTTGGTTATAGTGCGTTTATAGTGAACTTAGAACCTAGTACTATTATTTTAGAATTTGTATGAGAAATCTCTAGTATATTTCTCGAATCAACTTTTTGTGTTTGAATGGGTAAATAATGTTTACTCTTTGAAAATTTATAACAAATTATATTTAATAAAAGTACTCCTTACAATATGCGATATGCGCTTACAAACTTTAGATATAAATTGTGGTGTTTGTTGTAGCCAATGTGATTGCTAGCTGTCAAAGGGGTTGAATGTCGTGTTTTTATTTGGTTAGTAGCCCTGCGGTTATGACAGGGCTAGTACTGCTCCTACAGGGCTGGCACTGGTGCCACAAACTACCACAAATCTAGTTTATTTTTCTACTTCATTGCAAATAAGCTAGACAACTCATACCAGTACCGAAGGGGAATTTTGAGTAATTTTTCGGATCCTCTCTTTCGGCAATAGTTTGGAAGTAAATAATTGTGGAAGTTAGGCTAAATTTGACTGTGAATATGACGTGAAACATTTTTTAGATAAGCACATATACACTAATCAAGAGGTACTAGGTTCTAATATAAACACTTATTTTTTTATATGGAGAAATTTTAGTACTAGGCACTAGATTCGCTATAATCGCACTATTAGGTATTCACCAAAAAAATAGGTGCCCTTTTCATTTAAAATTCAAAGAAAAATAATTTGTCTTGTTTTTAACAATCAATAAAATAAAATAACATTTTTTTTTATATTATCAAATATCTTTTAGCTATTGCAAATATACCACAAGCACCCCAAGTAACTATTTCACCACCATATATTGATGTCGATGAATTCGCTCCAGCTGATGCATTTTGTCATGTTGTTGGAAATCCAACACCAACAATAACATGGTCACGTGTTGGTGATAAATTACCACCAACTGCTATAACTGATGGAAATTATATAAGATTTAATTCAATACGTAGATCAGATGAGGGTGCATACCGTTGCTTTGCAATAAATTCAGAAGGAAGCGGTGATAGCTTATTACAAGTATATATAAGACCAAATATAATACCAAATACAAAAATGAATGTTATAATTGAACCACCATCATATCATGGACGAATTGGTGATGAAATACGTTTAAATTGTTTAGCACAATCAAATGATAATGTTTCATATAAATGGCTTAAGGATAATGTTGGTATATATGGTGATAATATTTATGTTAATAATAATATATTAATGGTTAATGGAGCTACTTTACGTGATAGTGGAAATTATATATGTCAAGTAACAAATATAAGAAGTGGAGAAACAATTGTATCTACAGCACCCGTTACAATTGATACACTAAGGTAAATATTCTAAGTCACAATCTTTCTCTTTTCCTCCATTTCTCACTAATTTTCTCTGCCAGCAAATTCTATATCTCTTTTGCATTTATTGGAGTGAAAACTTCTTTGGGCGCACTTTGCATTTTTCTGGGGGGGTAAATTTAATTCTAGCGTCACGCTCGGGTGCGTTACGCTGATTCGGATATTTTCGGTTTCCTAATGCTCCTAAGGTTTTTTCAAATACTGTCATACTATTTAGAAAATAACAAAAATTGAGAACGGCAAAATTATTATGTTAAAAGAAGCGTGTTTGAAATTTTGCTAAAAAACTAGCGTTTTAGCTCTGTGTTCCGATATCGCCAAATAAATACTTTACTTGTAAAAAGTAAAAATTTTCAAAAAGGTAATATTTTAATTTTCATAAAAAATAGCTTTTGTTTCTATTAAATAAGTAAACCAAAATCAATACGATCGAAAGAGGTTATAAAACATTAAGCAAGAACATAAACTTATAATTGTTCAAGCCAACCGCGAATTTTCAAATTCAATGCAATTAATTCTTTGGCATTGATTTTGGATGTTTTAAAAGCATTATTAAAGTCCCATAAGTGATATAAATGTCTTTGTGAAATGGTAGCCTATGTCCCGCAAATTTAGCCCACAGGGATTAGGGTTAGGCATAACTTTAATAAAGTGTGGGTGAGCTTCAATATTACAATTTAATCTTAATCTGTACGATATTGTAAAATATTTCCATGAAATATATAGTATATTTGCACTTATCCGCATTAGGTTTGGTCATTGGAAATTGTGAAATAAAAAGTTTGATTTTAACAATAAAAGAATTTGGACTCAACGAACACAATTTTGTTTTGAGATACATAAAATAAGACTAAAATTAATGTTTAATCATTTAATCATTTAAGGGATTTTGCATGAAACGAAGGAAATATTAATCAAAAGGTGCAAGGTGAGATTAAATGGTGAATGTTACAACTTAGATCCAATAATTTTTATTGAATAACCAAAGAAGTATATTGGAAAGCAAGACCTTTACGATTTTTAAATTCTGGTCCTTATTTTTATGATACATCACTCAAGTTAAGCGATATTAGAATTAATCGCCCAATTTCATCTTAAGGCTTCAGATGGCGAAACTAACTCCTATATAATCTCACTAAACTGAAATCGATCAACTTCGTTACATTTAAAGGTGGGCACTCACTTAGTGCGCATATCTCCGCGGGTAACATTCATGACGTCAAAAATGACAAAAATTTCACAAGTCAGTTAGTGCGATTCCGTGGGAATCTCTAAAAAAAACAAAAATGCCCCTGCCTTTCTGTTTTGCCGAAATCGAAAAGTTTTACAACAACTAAATATAAAATCATCAACAGCCGCAAAATATTTAAAAACTTGACTTCCTAAAACTTTCCTGTTTTTTTACATTTTTTTTCTCTCAATGTATAAATTAATCTTCTTGTGAACCGATAAAAAAAACAAAAATGCCCTTGCCTCTGTTTTCCGAAATGAAAATAAAGTTCTACAACAACAATTAAATATAAATCGGGAAAATATAGTAATTCTTTTGCAAGCGTAAACGCATTTCTTAAACAAAAAAAACTTATCTAAAAAGGTTGTGTACACATGAATTTCACGCTGAAACATCCACATTTGAGGGGGAACAGAATCAACAACTTGGTGTGAGTCTAGGACGTCAAAAATTTTACCCGTGGAGATATGTGCACTAAGTGAGTGCCCACCTTAAGACGCGAATCGCAGCGATATTTAAACTTTTCATAAATTTTGAGGTTATAAAATGATTTATATTTTTAGATTAATCCGAACTTTGTTGTCTTTCGAAAATGGTGGAAATGCGTTACTATATTTTGTTCTTATATTGAATTATGTACTTTTTCAAAAGAACTATACGATTATATAATGGCTTATAATTTAAAACTCATACATGATTTGTCTGCGTCCATAAAGGGTGAATTTATGTTACTTCCCTTAGATTTAGAAGTACATTAGCATATCAATTAGCATATCAATTTTTTTTTTTCTTTTTTTAAATTTCACTCAGTGTGTTTTCCTTTTTCTTACATGGAGTGTTTCTTCTTTTCTAATTCTTGCTCTCTTTTTCTTGTATTCATGTCTTATGACTTTATAACAAAAGTTGATAATAATAATTAATTAATTTAAGTGGACCACCTCAGATCAAACCGTTAAAAGATGAAAATATGATTGTACAAGGAGAAGATTTTTCAATAAATTGTGATGCATCAGGTACACCATATCCCAAAATTAAATGGACTAAAGTAAATAAATAAATTAATTGAAGAAAACAAAACTACATATTAATAAATGAAAATATTAATATTATAGCTTCATGACTCATTTGATTCAAATGTTCAACAAAATGGTAATATATTAAGGATTATTAATGCCAATCCCTCGAATCGTGGTGTTTATGTTTGTATAGCAGAAAACGAATCTGGTTCTGATCAAGCTAGCACAATAATTGATGTTGAGCGTAAGTAGTTTAATTTTAGTTTTATAGTATTATAACATAAAATTATGCATTAACAATAATCAACCCGAAATATATAATAAAGGTTAAATTTTTAAAGGTTCAGTCAGACTATGCACACAAATTGAATAACGACAGAATCATTAAAATACCTTGGACTTAACCAACAATGAAACGACTAAAATCAAAATATGAATATGTTATAATTATAATACCTTTGCCATTGCCATTGCCTTGGGAATGAAGATCACTTTAATGTCTCTCCAACTCCTAGGCGTATATTCGAAGCAAAAACTTGTTATGAATATTTTAATTAAATGGGGGCAGAGTGTATTCAACCCCTTTTGTATTAACACGGGGTAGATACCATCTACTCCTGGGGCTTTAAATGGTTGAAAAGAATCAACAGCCTATTTGATAGTACCCTGTGAAATTTGGAATTAACTAACAAGATTAAATTTTTGGGGATAATCATCAACCAAAGTTATCTTGTAGCTCCTACATAAAATATGTTATCAGCAAAACAATTAGATGCATAGATGTATGCCAAGCTATGATAGCCAGAAACTGAGGTCTCATACTATATCGGACAGCCATAAGTTCCTTACTTAAATACCACACAACAATTTATATCTAAATAGTTAAAAACTATTTTTCCTAATGCAAAATTTACGTTGCGATGCGCAATTATACTACATTGGGGAAGAATTCATGTCTATCTCAAACCAAATGCTATAAAAAAAATACAGCAATGCTCTTTAGCTTAAAAAACTAAAAATTTGTATGCATAATAACTGAATGGACTTACCTCTTGATGGATCAATACCGGGAAATCTTTAAAATATTCACTTTGTGTTGGTAGTCACCTTAAATTTGTCTAATTCTTAATGATTTTACCATTTCATAAATAAATAAAAAGTTCAATTAAGTAATTATTTTTATATTAATAAATTTTTAACTTTGATTTTATTTTTATTTTGAATTATCATTAAATAATATCAAAACAACTATAAACAAAAACATAAAATTTTTTCGCTTACATTTTTGCAAGCATTCAAACATGGAGTTGGTAATTCAGTGATAACTGACAACCTCATGATATTCTTTTGTTCATCAAATTGTTTGATTGCAGCACGTGAACGTCCTATGATTGAAATTCATCCAAAGGAGGCACAAACAATTCGTATTGGTGAGTCTGCATCTTTAAATTGTCGTGCAATTGCTGGAATACCAGAACCAACACTTGTATGGGAAAGACGTGATCGAAAACCATTATCATCAAGAATACGTGAAGAATATCGTGGAACAATATCGTAAAAATATATTAAATAATTAAAATAAAATAAAAATAACTAAATTTTTTTAAGACTAAATGAAGTTACACTCGATGATGCTGGAGAATATGAATGTCGTGCTGAAAATATTGCTGGTAGAGTATCGGCAACAGCTGTTTTAAATATTTACCAGCCACCTGAAATAACAATAACACCTGACGGAAATGAAATTGAATTAACTGAACATGATGAATTAAAATTATTATGTATTGCTACTGGCCATCCATTACCAGTTGTTACATGGAATGATACTATACCATTACCAAAAAATACTGATATTTATTCTTATACACCAGCAATTTTATCTGAAGCTGTTTTACATATTTATCGTGTACGAATGGATGATGCAAAACTTTATACGTGTACAGCCACAAATGAAGCTGGAACCGATCGTAAATATGTAAATGTTCAAGTTAAACCAAAACGTGGTGATATTGGTAAGTAAATTTATAATATTTTGTTTTTAATATAATAAAAATTCTAAATTTGTTTGTGGAACCAACTAAAATGAAATAGCACATTAAAAAATTCTCTCGTGGATACATTAATTATTTTCAACAATAAGTCCGAAATTCAGCTGTGACAGTGAAGCATAATTCTGCATGAAACTGCGTTCCGCACCGCTTCCGCGTGCATTGTGTTTGCAACTTTAGCCTTCCATCCCTTGTTTTTTCCAAATTCTGCTAAACACTTCTATCGTGCCTTTGAATTCACAAACGATTTGTAAGTGGAAACTTTTATAGAATGCGACTACTTGCTTTGTTTGTGTAGGAATAACCTGCTGTAAATTTCCTTTGATCAACTGAGTAAGGATTGTAACGTAAAAGAATAGACCAAAACTCTGGTGGATTGAGAATATAATCGGAGCAGAATTTATAGTTTGATACTTCATTGATTCTATCATTGATGATGTTTAAGTTTTTTCTTTTATGTTTAGCTTTTCTTTAATTTTTTTTTTATCCATGGCATTGACAATTTGTAAGTTTGTTTCAGAAGTTCCGATTTCTCTTTTAATTTGGCCATAATATTACACAAGTCTAAAATTAGTTTTTAGAAGATTGAAAATATAAATATTCCAAGACTTTTAGCTATGTCTGCTACGAGAATTTATACCCTACTGAGGTACGTAGTTGTAGCACATACGCCACATGGACTGATTTTATCTCGTTCAGCTTGACTTTCCAATATATGGTCCCGTTGCTTACCTTGTCAAGGGCTCATTAGACTTTTTTACTCGATACTTTTAATTTTGATCAGAGAAGTGAGATCCAAAGGAAATTTCGAAGGCTTTCGGAATTTTAAAGTCTTTTTAAATCTGCTAATTTTGCAATTTGTTACCAATATATTTAAGAAAATATTTGTTTTTAATGTTCAGAGAATTACCAAATTTTTTTTTTTTTAAGGTGAATTTTATATTTAAAAGGGTAAGCATTATAGATTGTAATATTTATTATATAATTACATCATAACTTTAAGAACCAATAAAAGCTTGGAATGTATTTTCATCAAGTATAACTTGGCAATTGCAAATAAAGTTTGGTACAGTATACAATGTATAACGTAATTTGGCTTAAGGGAAGGGTAACTTTTCTTTTGAATTTTTTTTTATTTGATTTTCTGAATGGAAAACTTTCCAAGAATATTATGTAGAAATTTGTCGTGGAGCAAAACTAACGAAGATGCAGCGGTAAGTTTTGCTACCTGCACGGCAGTAAACTTTCTATCGCGCAAACTTTAAAGCGTTTTTTCAACAACTCAAGTGTTTGAAGTCCGTGCCCCGCCTAACGTCAAAACTACTGCACCGATCCTTTTGAAATTTTGAACACTATTTTTCTATATAATTTACAAGGAGAGCTCTTTTTCAAATTTGTTAATACTTTTTATTTTACAATATTTTACAATAACAAACTACCCGATTTTTTTCGCTTTCTCATTAGAAACTTTTACTAATCTTATCTTGTATAATTTTTTGTATAGAAGAGAATTCAATAATGAGAGCTATTACTTAATTAATTAATTGAATTTATTATTTTTCTCTAAATTAACAAATTTTATTTTAAAGGTGCACATGAAATTGATGAACCAAGTTATCCAACAACTAGCCGTCCATATCCTCCATATTATCCAACTGAAAGACCAGGACAAGGTAACCTTCAACCATATAAAGTTGGTGTAGGTGATACAGCTAAACTTAATTGTGAAATTGGTAAAACGAAAAATTTAATTTAACAATTAATATTTTTAATTAAATTAAATAATTTTTAAATTAGAAGGAAGTGATGCACGTACAATTTGGGACCGTATTGATGGCCGTCCTTTACCATATGGTGCTACATTTTCTGGAAATAATTTAGTAATTGATAATATTCGTTTTGATGCCGCTGGACTTTATGAATGTTCTGTTATTGATCGTTATGGTAAAAAACCTTTAGTTACTGCTGAAATAGTTGTTGTACCAATACCACGAATTATATTTGCTCCACCAATGCCAATGGTGGTTAGATCTGGTGAAAATGTTGTAATATTATGTAATGCAACTGGAGAAGAACCAATACGTGTTCAATGGCACGCTGAAAATCATCGTCTATTACCACCGTAAGATGTTGTTTTTTTTTGTGTTTATTTTGTCTTTAATTTAAACTAAACCTTGTTAATTTCTTTTTTTCTTTATAAATAATTAGTTCCGTTATTGCTGATAGACAATATCTAAGATTTAATCATATAACACCAGCTGATGCTGGACGATATTATTGTTCAGCCGTTAATCGACATGGTAATGCTACAAAAGTAGCTGAAGTTTTAGTTAATCGTGGTACTGCCGTTAATCGACCACCAAATTCACGTGTTCATGAAGTATTTGAAGGGGATAGTGTTGCACTTGATTGTGATATACCAGCAGAAAGAATTCAACCTGGAATAAGGGTAAATTTTTTGAAGTTTTTTTTCTCCATATATACCTTATTTGGTTCTCTAGAGTAATCAATGTCAATTTAACTTTCCTCATTGGTTTATTTTCTTTTGCTTTCTTTGAAACGAAATCTTTACCAATACACTCATTTTTTATAGGTTTTTTTTTATTATTGGAATGAATTAGTATATTCAAGTTGCATCATAGATATAAACAAATAAAGAAACTTATTATTATTGGCAACAAAAGAACACAGAGATATTCTATTGAAAGCAAAAATTTTCGCCCTAACTTTATAAATGCCTTTTTCATATCCAATTTCTGTACCAAATTTGTTGTGGGAAGCAAGAAACAAAATTCTTTCTCATCTTGCTTGTGCTGTTATGTAACGCTATCTTTACTAGCTCTTTGCGTACTTCGAACTACGAAAAAAATATCTTCTTAAACCATAAAGTAGTTAATGAAAACCACTATATGAAGTTGGACATAGTCCTAGACCATTCATATTAGCTTAACTAGATATCAAAAAAGGCAGACAAATCAAATTCTAAACAAGGCTATAAATGCTTATTTATATCCTGGATGCACATACACAACAAAAAGTCCATAACTATATCTTTCACTCCTTAGCAGGCTTAAGTATGAACTCTTTATAAATTTTACAAGACACAAAACGCTAAGATTCTGTTGTAAGAAAATTTTTTAGTGTTATCCTTTTTGCATAATAACAAAACATTTTTTGTAGATTTAGAAGTATAAAAATATTTTTCAGTATACTTATCACTTTCAATAAAAAAAATACTGTTGACAAACTTTCATAATCATATCACGTTCGCCATATGTAATGAGTGATATCAGAACTAACAGACAGCTCTAATATTTTTAGTTCCCTTTTGCTACTATCATTGCTCAATTTTTGTGTTATTGTGATCTGAAGACAGCTTTTAGACACTAAGTTAGTTGTTGTCATTTTATGCTAATCTTAAGTTTAACGATCACAAGTACTTCAGTGAAATAATAACAACAATAAAATCGTTTATTTATGATAGGGGTAAATAGAAATTATTAGCAAAACTATTGGCCTTACGAATACCATTGCAAAACATTTCAAAGTTTTATATTAGACGCAGTCTCCGGCGACTATATTTTAGTTCATTCTCAAGTATGATATGCAATTTTTTATGTGTCGTCAAAAGATTATAATTTCTAAATCAGTAACTATTGCATTAATTTTTATGGAATTGGTCAAAGGATAATTTAATGTAAGTACTGGGAATTATTATGAAGGGCACCCTATGATACAAAATTGAAAAAGACTTTTTTAAAAAGCAGTATTTATCCTTCTATTCCCATCCATCGGTGCTAAATATAATTTTTTCCCTTTAATTTTATGAAATAGATAAAAGTCTATTTTTTAAAATTTTAATTATTTTATCCTTTTTAGCCATAGTCATTCCTTACTTGTATTTATCTTATAGTAAAATAAAAAGGTTCATCCCAAAATATTTCGCAACCAGAAATAGAAGTTATTTGAGATTTTCCTACAGCCATTTCTTAACATTATCATCTAATAGTGCGTTTTCACTGAACCTAGTACTTAGTATTTAGTACGTTTTTTTTTTTGTATTTTTAAGGGAAATCTTTAGTTTGTTTCTCATATATGTCAATAATAATTATTGAGTAGGTACTTGGCACTAGGTTCAGTGAAAACGCACTATAAGCACATTACAATTTCTTATTTGAAATTTCAATAGCTAATCCTTAAGTAAAAGAGAGCTCCGTCACGATACTCCTTTGTATTCGTGCTTAGAACTAAGAAAGGATAATTTTTTGACAAATATTTTTTCACTTCGTATACAACTAATTGAATTTAGCAAAATTTGAAGCAAGTTCATCGGTCAATACTTCACACATAGATCATAAATCTCTACAGAGCCAAAAATATAAAAGTCTATAAAAAAGGAAAATTTTTTAGCATTCATCCAACTGATCATTAGTGTAAAAAAAGAATGCTTGCGTGTATTCGTAAGCTACAAAAAATATCCAGTCTTTTTATTTAAATTCGAATTTCGGAATTTTTCCTTGCCTGAAATGAAAAAGGCCATCAATGGCTTGCGTGGAATTTGAATCAATCAGGGCTACATATTTTATTTTTTGTTTTTTGTTTTCAAATGTAGTTTTTTACAAAACATATAAAACATTAAGTTGAATTAAAAATTTTTTTATTGTTTTTCTTGTACATTAGAATTAATTTTATATATAAACTATAATTTTCTAGTTTAACTGGAGGCGTAGAGAAAATCAAATTTCACCAAGTGCTGATTATGAACATAATCGTTTAATTTTACGTAATATTCATAGAAATGATGAAGGACGTTATATATGTGAAATAATTGCTCCAAATGGTGTTGTTGCTAGCAATTATGTTGATGTCATTGTTAAACGTGAGTACCGTAAAAGGCGATATTTATACTAGAATTTAAGAAAATATAAGTTTCAGTTACAATTTTACTATTTGAAAATATATAGCTTTTGTTTTCTACTTACTTTTTCAAATAATATAACATTTATATATACATATGTAAGACATTAATGCATAATGGTATTGGACAACAAACAAAAATATTTTAATAAAAAATTTAATTTTATTTACTTAAATGAAATAACAAGAAAAATTCATTTTTTTCATTAAAGTTTGCAATTTTATAAAAAACAATTATGCTTATTTAAATTCTATCTAAATTTTCATCATTTCCTTTTCTTTTTTTGTTAAAGTTATTTTATTGCAAAATTTTTTTACATTTACCTTTTTTTTTAGTGTTTCATTTCAAATTATTATTAAATATTTAATGCAATATTGAAAATGCATTTTTGTTTTTAAATTAGTAATACTTAAATTTTGTTATTTCAATTAAAAAATTTATGTTTTTGTAATAATGCATGAAAACTACAAGTAAAATTTTTGAAAAATTTTGCATACACAGAAAAAAAAAAACAAAAAAACTAAAACTACCACCAATGTGTTCATTTTTTCTTTATTATTATTATTATTATTATTAAGTAATATTTTTTGATTGGGTTTGTGTTACTGTTTTTGGTACATTTGACAGAATTTGTTTGCAATTAACTTGTGCTCTGTATTTTTACTACCATTGAAATAAAAATTTCTTTAAATTGTGTTTGAATGATTCTTTATTTATTTCATTGAATTTGTTACACTTTTTATAATATTTTTCCCTTTTTATTGTTATGCCTTTACACTTTTATGATATGTTTATATGTATATGTGCATGCGAATGCCTTAACTTCTATTATTTTTTTATTTTGTTTTATTAGTAAACTACTTGGAAAAATTAATATGGTAAATATAAAATGGAAAAGTTAAAATATTTTGTTTAAATTGATTTCATTTTGTGTGTAGTGGAAATTTTTTTCAAATTATTATTTTGTATATTACATTAACATACTCTGTCATGCCTTAATATAAAAAAAAACTTGAAATAAAATGCAAGAACAATTACTAATTTCTTATTAGATTAAAATTTTGAAAGGTTTAAACTCCTTTGTGATCTTCCCTCTCATCTTCAACAAAACCTTTTTATAAGTAATTTGGAGTATAAAATTGTGATGAGCCTTTTTACGAATATATTGATTACTTTTGAAATTTTCTCATACACCTTCAATTGCTGGTTGTTTAATACCGCATTGTGCAGTTTAGAAGTTTTGGCCGCATACGATTAAAATAACTAAAATAAATTTAGGTACTCTATTCGATGTATTTTTTTCATACCATCAAGCCTCCGATAATTTTTTTTGATAATAAACATTTCAATTACTCAAAACTTGTTGCAAATATTTTTAAATGATTATGGGCAATTTTTGCTTGTGCAAAACCACAAAAAACTTAGCTTCAAAGTAGGCTCAAAAAACCGAAACAACAAGACTAGCCAATTAACGTTAGTTTTTCTTTTTGTAACCTTACTCGCCTTTTGCGGATATCGATTTTAATGAATTTATAAAAACGTAATATGACCGAACGCATTTTCAGTAGTTTTTAATTTCATTTTCTGCTTATCCTCAAAGTTGTTATAGGAATAAATCATGGCACAAAGGTTTATTAAGCCTTTTGTGTCACACACGCTTTCGCTTAACATATACAAGGCATCGCATAATTTTTTTTTCCTTTTTTTAGAATAATTTGTAATATGAGTCCTTGCTGAATTTAGCTTACAATCCCTCATTAATTTTTTAATAATATATATTTTTTATATTTAACAAAGAGCTTTAAAGCTAAGTTATACATTGCAATAAGCTTTTCAAATTTTAACAAAATTTTGACTATTTATATAAATCCTTATACAAATTCTCAGCACTTAACTTTGTAGATTTTTTGCATTCACCTTGCTTAGAAATTATGCTTGCAATTATAAATGTTTTTTGTTAATTTTTTTATTGTACGTAGTGTATCTGTATATTAATATATACATATATGAATTTTATTATTTTTTTAATGTGATTTTTAATTTTATACAAACCAACTACAAACGTAGCAAACACAAGTCACAACAAATTGTTTCACGAAGACCAAAACTAATGTTAAATCTCTTTGATATTTAATCAAATTACTTATAATATTTTTTTTCTTTTTTGTTTATATATATTTTTTCTATATTTTACAACCAAATTCACCAAAAATAAAAAACTAAAGGACGTCTCACCAAAAATGAAGTTAATTGCATGGTTTTCTATATTTGTACAGGTGTGTTTTTTTAATGATATATAAGTATATATTTATATATATATACAAGTATTCATATATATTTTTGAGTTAATTTTATTTAAATCCATTATAAAACTGAGTCATGTTTTTGACTGAAAACTAAATGGTTGATATCAAAATATTTAGCTTAATGGTAAATATTTAATTATTTAGCTTTATTAATTATTTATCTATTACTAATAAAGCTTAAATTTTGCACTCAAACCTTCAATAGAAGAATATAAATTAAACATATAAAAGGATCTGCACGAGATCTATACGAGATGAATTTTTTGCTAACAACACCAAAAATTTTATATTCTATAAAGCTTAACATGAAAATATAAAAAATAAATATATATGAATATAAAGATAAATAAATATAAATTATATTTTATATTTATAGGTTAATTTTAATATTTTAAAAAATTTTTTATTTATTTATTTATTGAATGATAAAACTTCAGTTAATGAAAATATTTTTATAGCTTATTTTCACTCTAAGAGTGGGTCTACACAGGACAACTCACAGCTGAAAACTCACAGCGAAACCGGGTTTTTTCATACAAAACTCACAGAATCGCTGTGAGTTTCTGCTGTGAGTTGGCCTGTGTAGACCCACTCTAAGCAATATATGTATTATTTTTATTTTAATATATTCTAATACAATTTTTTTCTTCATTTCATTTGTTTTATATCGAAACATTTCTTCTTCATCTGTGTAAACGAAATAAAATAATAATCGAAAACAACAACTACAACAACAACACTAAAATAACAAAAAATGAAATACTCTAATGCCTAATGCCATAAACCAATATGTGTTTGTGTTTTTTGTATTGTGTGTTTTTTTGATTCCTCTAAATATACAAAAAAAAACAAACATTTGTGTATGAAAATTCCTTAAAATTTTTTTTTCTCAAATTTTTCATTTAATCGCCATTTAATGTTGTTTTTCTCTCATAATTAATCGTGATCAATTTTTGCTTTTTTTTTTGTTGTATTTTATATAAATTTACAAATAAAAACAAGGTCCTGAAATTATTAATAAACGTATTTGCCGGGAAAATGATTTTAAATGTATTTCACATCCACACACTTGTATTCCAAGTTCTTTGGTATGCGATGGTATTTATGACTGCACCGATCATTCAGATGAATTAAACTGCCAACAATTTAAAAGATGGAAAAAGGATCATCAATCGAATAAAGTTATCGGTTCGTTTTAATTTTGATTGTTAATATTAATTTAGTTAATTTATTTTAATCACCATTAAATATTTTTCTTATATTACTTAATTTGGAGGCTTTTTTGAATAATGAAAAATTTACACTCTGTATTCATGATAATCACACATGCAAATAGATAATTCACCTGCACTTTATACATATTTATATATGTTTATACATGTATAATAACAAATAAAGTAGTAAGCACAAAACAAAAGTTAAATACTAGACCTTTTTATAGAAATTCACGCTACAAATTAATAGACACTTTTATACTATTATGCACGAGAAGGATGAACACTCTTAGTTCTTAAAAAAAAAATCTAAGTTGATGGATAAATATTTTTCATACTACGGTAAAAAAAAAAACAATTTTAGTCGTTGATATTGAATCATAAATATTTGTTAATTATCACATACGTCAGTAAGGTCAAAGCGGACCCATAATAATACAATTATTTAGCAAATTCCGACATTATTTATAAATATAATAATCTGTTTCAAGTTTTCATTTTATAGAACGATTAATTTTTTACCTTAAAGCAGCCCTCATTTTTAATGATAATTTTTTCATTTTTCAATCTAAATATCTTTTCCTACGTGGCACAGTCTAACAAAAACGGTAGATATGAAAGCAATTCGAAGCTATCCATTTCAACAATTTTCGACATGGTTTATTATCTTGGCAAAAAATTATTTTTATGTTCTATGTTTTTTATTTCAATTGACCCAATAATATCACATGTCACGTTTAATAGTTTCCTTGCCCAAAGGTAGATAATTAATAAAATATCATAAGCATCGCATAATAGGAAAGAAATTAACTTAAAAGCTGACTGTTGCACTTTTGGTTACTTTAAATGAATTTTACGTATCTGTCATCCAATTTTATTTCAAATTTAGATAAGCGGTGGATTGGGAATATTCAGCTTATTTTTTCTGAATAGCTGTAAGCTTTGCTCTGAATGATTTAAGCATTATTTTTCGGGCAGCTGTGAGAAAACCACTACGTGGTAACCACGGCCCAAAACAAGTATTAATGTGGCCCAGAAAGCTCCAGACAAAGAAAATTATTAACAGCCGCCTTCGGCGGTAATGTTATCCAATCATTACAGATCTCACTTTGAAGAATTTGAAAGTCGGTTTCAAGTCTTTCGGAGAAATAAACAATTGTTTTGAATCTTTGCTACTCTATGCTATAAAGTTGATATCGATACACTACTCACAATTTTTCAAGTAGAAATTTAATCAAGTTTAATTGTTGGAATTTTATAAATCACACCTGTCCAAAGGTAAGTAGCCCTCAGGCGTTATTCAAGGCATCATTGTTTGAAAGCACATACATCTGGGAACAACTTTTCTTAAGATTAAAGCACACCAAGAGTTAAATTAGGGCTGAAATACCGGATGAGCATCTTAAAAACTCTCTGGGAATTGCAACTACTTCAACCGACCCAGATATTGATGGATTAGTTTGTAAAATTCAAAGCCAAACATCACATTAATTTCATATCCCCTATGGTTATCTTTATAACTATAAATATAATTTATAATAAAATATATATGATAATTATATATTATACTTTTTTTGGTTATAAACTAATTTTAATGTTGGATATATTTTCGTGTGGTCCAAAATAAATCGTCTTCTTTAAATGTGGCACAGGAAAACCAAAAGTTTGGACACCCTTGCTCCAAAATAAACATCAGATTGTCATGATATTGTAATATTTATCTTTTGAAAAATGTCTTTTATGAAAATAATATAATTTTTTCAATAATTGTGCCATCTACAATGTCAATCAATAAATTTATTGCTTATTTCTTATTATTACATAAAATTTTTAAAAATTTCGTTTATTTGTTTTATATTAAATACAGTAGAAAACAATTAGGCCAACCATATTCAATGTTTTTATCAATCAACAATCGTTAAAATTAATATATTTTTTTTTTCTACCACGTATAATGAAATCCAAAAGTAATTTTATTTTGTTCATCTTGTCAAAGTTTTGCTGGAAAAAGCTTTATTAACAGGGTCACGCTTAAAATATCAGCATGAATTGTGCTTTGCAATATTTATATACATAAATATATATATGTAATATAAGGCTTTTTGCAATTTTTGTATTCACGATTTTTTATTGCATGATTTTTTAATAAATATATAGAAATTGTTTAAAGCAACTAACAATTAAATTGCTTCTTTTGGTACTTATAAGTTAAATTTAGACCCAAAAAGAAAAAATAGAAAGCATTTTTGTGATAAAAACTATTATGGATATTAAAATTTATTTAAAGGAGATATTTTTTGAGGTAATGATGAGGGAATTTGTTTGTTGTTGTTGTTTTTTGGCTAAAAAATCACATGATTTGTTAGTGTCAAATTAATAATTATTAAAAAGCTCTCATCTTTACTTGGTAAAATATGTAAAGAAATTTGTGTGCAAAATTTTCAAATAATCTATCCACTAGATTTGGAGTTATCGTGAACAACGACATTGAAAATAACAAGTTTCAGGAAAAATTTGAGAAATTAGTGAGCAAAACTTTAAAACATTCTTATCGCAGTCGCAAAATTTACTACATCGATCGTTTTGAAATTTTGTACACTACTTTTTCACATACTTTATAAGGTAATCAACTTTTTCTTAATGATTATTAATTTTACAATAACAAAAAAGTCGATTTTTAAGCGAAAATCAATATTTCGACTTCCAAAAACTACCAAAACCACACAAACGTGGAAGCTATCCAACTTTTAGATACTACTAATGAAGTAAGAAGGTTTAAGCGTATCAAACCGCATGATCTGTCATAAATAACCATATCAACATATTATTTAATATAAAAGAGTAGGTTGCTGAACATTGGTTCAATTAAGCTCCCACACGTTTACTACATTTCCAAAATAGTAATAAATTAACTGTGTTAAGATTATACTAAGCATATCCGATTAGGGATGTTATTTAACAAAAAAAACAAAAAACCTCCAAAACGGAAAAGAACTATTTTTGCGCCTCGAATTATTCACTGCTGCTTACTCACTTATTAATATTTTAAAATGAAAATTTGGAAAAACATAGTTCAGATGTATTATCATATAAAAACTAATTAAATAGTGCCACCTATATTGTCAAAAACAATTCTTCAAAACTGTAATGTTTTCTTTTATGGGTAAAACAGCTGAGAGCAACAGGGGCTCAACTAGTAATGTAATACGAAGTCATATTCATTTTTGACAATATTTGCCTTGTAGGGCAAAGGGAGTTAGGGGCTAAAGGCTCAATATTTCTTTAATAAAACCATGTTTTGTTTACGGGCAATAAATTAATTTCAATTTAACAATGAAAAGTTTTAGCACAAATATTTTTGAGGAATGTAATTCTGTTGATATTTGACAAACGGAATATTTAGCATTTACCTCGTTAAAGGACTTGAATTTAATAATTAATTTTTATACAGAAAAAGATTAGAAACCATAATAAAAAAACTATATCACAAAAATGTTAACTTTTATACAAAAAAATTCAGCAAAAAATAAAGAATAAAAATATTAAAAATATTTTTGTTATTATTACCTTTTTTTTTTTCATTTCAACAATTAAAATAAAAAATTCTTATATTTGTATCAATAATTTGTGTCATCACATTTGTATAATGAACGTATAATATTGGAAATTCATTTTTGTTTTTCTTGTTTTTGTTCCTTAAAATACAACACCAACCAAAATAAACTCATACTCATAAATGTGAACAAAAAAAAAAAATAAAATAAAATTAGCAACTGCAACGATACGTGATTATCCAGTACTTAAATTGGATCCACCACAATCTTACCTAAGAGTTGGAGAAACCACTGAAGTTGAATGTTTAACTTCTGATGATGACTTCACAGATATTATTTGGGAAAGAGCAGATGGAAGACCTCTTCCACCTAATTTTAAGGTTAGGTTTTATATTGTATTTTAATTTCTAATTAAATATGCTAAAAATTGCTTTCTAACTATTTATAGCAAATTCGAAACCGATTAATTATTATGAATGCTCAACACTCTGATTCTGGAGATTATGTATGCAAATGTTCAACTGATGAAGGACAAATTTACACAAGTAATTATGAGCTAAATATTGAAAGTAAGTTTAAAAAACCAATTATAAATATTTATGTTATTGTATTAAATTGTTTATCGAAAAATTTTACTTAGCTTAGTTAGAAATAAAATGTCCTTAGACTGTTTAAGAAGCCCATAATATTTTCATATCGAGGGTTGACTAACGCTTGGCTTAATAAATTTTGGCACCAAACGTTAACTAAGGCCACTGGTCTCCATTTGATTGGTATATAACTTGAATTTGCAGCCAGCTAACCCTCCTTTGTTACTTTTTATGTGAAGATCAAAGGGTTTCTTTTAATTCTAATGTAAGCGATATAATTGATATAATTCCATAAATGAAAACTTTAAATGGTCCACTCTCAATTTTAATACGCTTAGTCGTCCACTAGAAAGCAGTAACTTTAAAATGACGTATTTTATATACATCCAACCCCAGTGAATAAAACTTACAGAAATTAATAAATTTTATACAGTTTCAAATTTTTTATAATACGTTTAACGATATTGCTTACAAAATAGTTTAAAAAATTCATTTAACAAAAAAGTAGGCTTAAGTTTCTCCTTGAATTCTCAGAGAAGGTGATTATGATTATAATATTTAATCTTAAAGTCCATACTTTAAGGCAAAAGCTATTTATATTTATATTTATATAATATATTTAATTAGATGATGTTTACAAACATCAAACACAACAACCAAAAGTTGAACATGCAGAAATTGGTGCAACTGTAATACTGAAATGTGATACTGATCAACATCCTGGTACATATTTATGGAATCGTCAACATGGACAATTTAGTCCTGGTCAAGATATATCTAATGTAAGATATATAATATAATAATTAAATATATATATATATGTAGGTATATACATATTTTAACAATAATTTTAGCCTGAATTACGTTTAGTTGATGTACAAACAAAAGATGCTGGTAATTATATCTGTACTAGCTCATACAATGGAAAAACTGTTGATAGTCTAACTACCCTAATTGTAACTGGAGCTATTCCATATTTTCCACAGGCACCAAATAGTTATATGGTATTTCCCCAGTTACAAAATGCTTATTCAAAATTCAATTTTGAAATAACATTCCGTCCTGAACGTCCGGATGGTTTAATTTTATATAATGGACAAAAAAAGGGTAGTGGTGATTATATATCATTAATATTAAATGATAGACATCCAGAATTTCGATTTGATTTTGGTAATAAACCAACAATTATTCGTTCTGAAGAACCAATTGAATTAAAACAATGGCATACAGTTAAAGTTAATCGTGCGCGTAAAGAAGGTTTTATGATTGTTGATAATCAAAGACCAGTTTCATTTCCATCAGTAACACAATTTATTGGACTTGATCTTATTGAAAATCTATATTTAGGTGGAATACCTAAATGGGATCATATACCAATAACAGCTATAGCAAACAATGATGGTTTTGTTGGCTGTGTTAGCCGTTTAATAATTAAGGATAAAACAATTGAATTATTTAAAGATGCATTATTTAAAGAAGGTACAACATCTTGTGAACCTTGTGCTGATGAACCTTGCCAAAATGATGGAATTTGTTTAGAATCACAAACTGAATATGGTTATTCATGTATTTGTAAAGAAGGTTATACTGGTAGAAATTGTTCAATTGAAGGATTCTCATGTACACCTGGTATATGTGGTTCTGGACGTTGTGAAGATTCTGATATTGGTATGGAATGTTATTGTCCATTAAATAAAACAGGTGATAGATGCCAATATATTGAACATTTAAATGAAAAAAATCTGGGATTTAATGATGGAAGTTATGCTTGTTATAGGTATTTAAAATTTTTCGTACTATTTTGTTTTTTTTTTTTTTTCGTTTTATTCAATTATTAATTAAATTATTAAATTTTTTAATTAAAGGACACCAAAAGCTTCAAAACTTAATATTAAATTTAATATGCGCCCTGATAATTTACAAGATTCAGTTGTTTTATATGTTGCTGAATCAGAAAAGGCTCATGGTGATTTTATAGCTGTTGTAATCAAAGATAAATATCTTGAATTAAGATTAAATACTGGTGCAAGTAAGTTAATTGGAAATAACTTCTTTTTTTTAACAATTCGAAAAGGGTAATTTTTGAATATTGTAATTTTGAAATTTTCACAACAAAAAACAGTTTTCCAATTTTTATGGAATTATACATAGATTTCTCAATAAGTTTTAAATGAAAAGCAACTAAAAATAAAAATAATATTACTGTATTTTAAAATAATCGTAATTTAAATTTTTAATCTTTTTCCTTGAATACAAAATTTAGTTAAATTATCAAAATTTACTGAAATACTTAAGTTATTTATACTTACAACTTTTCCTAGCTGTCAGAGTTAGTTATGTTCTGTTGCATTATATAGGGTTTCAACTTTAATTTGTTTCACAACCTGAAAAAATCACAATAAGAGTGCAGTTTTCCCAGTATACAGGATTTTTAAGTCTGTATTTATATACACGACTTAAGCCTTTTAAATACATGATTCTCGATACAAAATGTCTGTAAAATGTATTACAAATAACATCTGAAAAAGTTAACAAAAGCTTCAAATTTAAGGAAAAAACCATTTGGCAGTAGAGTAGAATTTCATACGTTTTCGTGACAAGTTTTGGTCCCAAACAAATAAAAGTAGTTGCTTGCCACATAAAAAGTATATGAGTAAGTTGCTCATAGTAACTTAAGCCTGCATACAAAGCGGAAGCAATTGTTGATCGTGTGATGCCATACATTTGTGTTGTATGTATCAATCAATCCCAAACAAATAGGAAATTTCGCTACACCCATGTAGTCGCTCAATGCACAGGATGAAGTCACTTTCATAAGGGCCACAGCTTAAGGGGATGGTCCGGTATTTCATTTTTCATTTTTTTTTAAATTAATGTATATTATCTTAAAAATACTGTGCCAAAATTTCAAGTTGATTGGAGTAAAATTACCGAAGTTATGAAGATTTGAGCGTCCTTTATTCTAGAGCAAAGAGTGCGTAAGCAAATCTTTTTCTGTGTTTTTCTGAACCTTGTTAGTTTCGAACACGATAACTCAAAATCCACTGGACCAACCGTTTTGAAATTTTACACATTGCTTTTCCACAATATTTACCATGTAATGACGAGAGCTTTTTTGTTTTTATAATAATTATTAATTGTACAATAACAAAAAAGTCGATTTTTTAGATGAAAATTGGTATTTTGACTTCCAAAGGATACAACTAAAAAGGATACTAAAAAATTAAAAAAAAATTTCCTCGTCAATACCTCAAAAAATATTTTCTTTAATAATACATTTTTTAAGTTTTGATTTTGGTTTATTCTGTTGCGAGATATGATGCGAACCGCAAAACACCTTTTTTTCAAACCGCCTCAAAATATTCACTGCCACTCGGTCACATATTATTATTTTGAAATAGAAATTTGGAAAAATATTGTTTTGATATCATATGAAAATCAATCAAATAAACTAGAACTGTCTGTATTGTCCAAAAAAATTGTTGAAAACATACCATTTTTCAACGAAATAACCAAACCAAAGACTTAAGACAAAAACTTAATTTTAAGAAAATTAAAAAAATGAGCCCTTTCCGAAATTCATAAATTTTATTTGTTTTAAGAATATTTTTTATTTAGAAATTTATATATTAAAAATTTTTTAAACAGGAATAAAACCATTAATTGTCCGTTCACAAAATCAAATTAAACTCGATAAATGGATTGAAGTTCAAATAAGTAGGAAACAAGGTGAAAGCTATTTAAAAGTTGGAGATGAACCACAATTAAGTGCTAAAGCATCTGGTCCTGCACGTAGTATGTATCTTAAAACTAATCTATATATTGGTGGATATGATAAAAGAATCGTCCTTAACAAGGGTGTTGATGTAACTCATGGATTTAGTGGATGTATTTCCAGGGTAATAAATAGCTTCTTTTTTTTTCAATTATATAATTAACTAAAATAATTATATATATTTATTTTTCTAGTTGGAAGAATCTTCCCAGGCAATTGATTTAGTATCCGATATAATTGATGCAGCCAATATACATAATTGCCGGGATAGTAATGAAATTTATGTAAATATTAAATTAAAATTAAAATAATGGATTTTTTGTTTTGTAAATTTTTATATTTGTTGTTTTTTGTTTTTTATATAGAAACAATCAACAGAATCTTATGATAATGAATATAATGGAGAAACTTGTGCTCGTGATCCTTGTGAAAATGGAGGTACATGTTTTGAAGATGAAAACGGTTTTACATGTTATTGTATGCTTGGTTTTGCTGGCAATTTTTGTGAATTAAGTAATTATATTAAAATTAATTAAAAATTTTAAATTTATGATTTTATATAAAAAAAAAAATTAATTTAATTAATTTTTAGATTCACGTTTAGATTTAACTGCTAATTTTCGTGGTAATGGATATCTTGAATTAGATAATATTGCATTTAGTAATACAAGTGAACAACTTGAATCATTTGTTGCTATTTTATTTTCAACTAATTATGAAAATGGTTTACTATTATGGTATGGCCAAGAAAATGGTATACCATATAATGGACAAGATTTTATGGCATTAGGAATTGTTGATGGACTACTTGAGTTTGCTTTCCGTTTAGATGGTGAAGAAAGTTCTATTAAAAGCTTACATACACAAGTTAATGATGGACAACGTCATGTTGCTATTATCAAAAGAAATGGTAATCAAGCTAGCCTGGAATTAGATCATTTAACAAATTATGGTGAATCACGGCCTACTATGAAAAAACATATGCATCTATCAGGACATTTATTTATTGGTAAATTATTATAATTAATAGATATCTATCTATTATATTCTTTGAATATAAAAAACATACAATCCGAAATGAGAGTACATACCTCTTCAGTTCTTGTGTCATAGCATTTTTTTTGCTATAATCTCACTACAGATTTATATGAAGTACAAAGAATCTATTATCAAATTAATGTCCTATTTCGATGGTATTTCTATCAATCTGTTGAAAAATATTTGTTAAGTTGACGTGAAATTTAAATGCTAAGCCTCATAATTAGGTTCTCTAGAGTTAGTTAATTCTTAGATTTTTTATATTTTACTACTTTCTGATGAATTAATTTTAATAATTCTTGTATTTCTTTCCAATGCGTCGTCGAAAAGTTTTACTTAAATTCCAAAAAAACAAACAGCTTAAAAAGATACAAATTTTCATTATTACTATAATAACGATCAAAAAAATAATAGAAATTATATATTTATATATTTTAAATTAATATTCTTTTTTTTTTTTTGCTTGAAAATAGGGGGTGTACCAGATATGAAAAGTTTTACAGGTAATCGCTATACCCAAGGATTTAATGGTTGTGTACGTGTTGTTGAAGCTCAAGATGGTGGACCAATAAATTTAGGCTTACGTGCTATAAGTGCAGTTAATGTAGATACATGTCCAGAGTAAGTTTTCTTATCAACAATAATCATAATAATAATAATATATACTAATAATTAGTTAATAAAAATTAATTCATTAATCCTAGTCCTAATTGGATACCATCAAGTTTAGTTTATACAAATGGTGAAACTGATTTTGGTAATCGATTTGATCCAAGTAGTTTTGATGAAATCGAAGAACCACCTCCCGTTCATATAATATATCCAAGACCAGCTTATAATAATTTACAAAATTCAATACATAAATTAAGAATGTATAAATTATTAATTATATTATTGTTGGGTTTATAGAATAATTTTAATTTAATACAAATGAAATGCTAGAAACAGAACAAAACTAACAAACCAAAAATTGTAAGACTAATTATGTAGGTAAAAACTATAATTTACCTCATAAAACAAATATATAAAATATATTCAAATTAGTTATGCTGTGAATTGTTTTAATGTAAAAATTGCTGACTAGGGTTTTAAAAAAAATTATATCAAGCATTTTATAGTTATTTTTATTTTTTTTATAATCAAATTTCAAACACGTAACATTTTTTCTCTTCTATACGCTTAACATTTAGGAGAATTAATGTGGTAAGATTAATTGTTATATTGTATATTTAACAAAATTTAAATATTACTTTAATAAAAAGCAAAATATCCTTAAATCTTTTATTAATGATTTCATCTTTTTCAGGGAAAATGATTCTGATATGGACCTTGGTTCCGAACCACCAGTAGTTTAAACATAAAACAATTTAAATATAAATTTGGTCACCAATAAATCGATTTAATTAACTGAAGAGTCTTATTACATTTAAAAAATTATCATGTTCAATATTTCAAGGTACAGATAATAACTAAAAAATTAAATAAATATAAAATAAAACACGAATAAAATTAAATTGATTGATCACCTAAATACCATACGATAACTTCTATTTTTTCTTAAGTCATTATAGATGTATAAAGTTAAAAATTATAAAAAAAACAAAAAAAAAAACGCTTGTAATATATAACGAACTAATGAACAAAATAATTTCTTATTTCTTTTTTGGCTAATGAAATATAGTCAACAATTGCAATTATTGAAAATAGTAAATTACTCAACAAATTATTGCTAAGCCAAAAAAAACGAAAATGTAAAAATTTCTGCAAGAATTGCTTACGATTTTGTTAAACAAAAATATTATAAAAATTATACATTAAGATTTGCAAATAAATATTTTTTGTTTAAGTAGATTTTCAAATCAAAAAACAAAACAAAAAAAATATTAATAATTACATAAACAAACACGATATAAGAACATTCATCAAGTGCCAAAATGTTATTAACCATTAAATATTAACAAATTCACTTAAATATAATTATGTTGAAATAATTTTTTTAATATTGAGTTTTATTTTAAAAAATGAATTCTTCTTCATTGCTCAGAAGAAAAACACGATTTTATAATTTAAAATAGATTTTAGCATTAAAGAAATTCTTTCTGATTTCAAATATATTAATTTTAATGACTTTCTAATCACGGGAATCTAGAAAAAACATGGAATTCAATCCGGAAGACTATCCAGATATGTGTTCATAGTTTCTTTACCTTTTCATTCGGTTTTCATTTTTCAGTCATTAATTTTTTAGATAGCAGTTAAAAATTAAAATGGATCTAGTCCCAAATGCTGAGTGTTGCCACTATTCGTACTTTAGTTCATTGTTTTTAACGACAGTTCTTAGAACTTAATTAAAATTTGTATGACTTTACTAAAAATATTAAATAAATAATCTGAGTTTACTATTTGACTAGTTTGAAATTGATGCACCAGCCAAATTCCCAAAAAATTGATCCTAACACTTTGTTGATCGATATGCAGCACTTAGTTTATTTCGAAGTTTCAGTACCAGGTTTAAATAACTCCTTAAATTTTAATTTTCATTTAGGGCTCAAGGTGGCGGAAAAATTCAAACAAAATATTGTTCACGTTAGTCTATAACAGAGGTCGGCAACCATTCATCGGTCAAGGGCACAAAATATAAAACAAAGTTTTGGAGGGTGCATATCTTAGAACTTTTTTTTTTTTTAAAAAAATATAAAATCAAATTTGATTATATTTATTTTAATTTAAATCTTGATCAAATATTTGACTGAAATTCAATTTAGTTTTTATATTTATATAAAAATACTGAAAATTAACGTGACGCTTGGCATAATCTTCATAGTTTGGTATATATGCTGAGATTCTGGCTCTTAAGCATTGGTTAAATGAGAATCTGTGATTCTTGAGCGATATTTGGGCTTCAAATATTTCATGTTAGAAAACACAGTTTCGCAGTAATATGTAGTTCCACAATATGTTTCCCCATTATATCAGTAAGAAACCCAAGATTATTTAACCAATCATTGTTCTCAAGTTCCCTGTAATATTCATTTCTTGATAAAATAAATTCTCTGATTGTGACAAAAGTGCAAAACTCTTCTATAAGAATATCGAGATGTGAAGCTAGTAAAAGAACCGTTGTTGTTTTGCAATTTTTAGAAAACATTTCCAAATTTGAAAAATATACAAGTGATATTTCACATAGATGGGACTTCCATAGTGTTAATTTATCGGTAAATGCTTTGACGAAGTTTAACATATCAGCCGTGTGATTATTCCTGCCCTGTAAACTCAAATTAAGCTCATTAAGTTTCCCCATTATATCAGTAAAAAACCCAAAATTAATTAACCAGTCATTGTTCTCAAATTCCTCGTAATATTCATTTCTTGATGAAATAAATTCTCTGATTTGTGGCAAAAGTCTTATGAATCTTTCGTGAATTTTACCTCTGCTAAACCACCTCACTTCGGTGTGTAGTAGAATATCATTAAATTCAACATCTTGTTCCTCTAAAAGGAGTTTATATAATCTATGCTGTGTTGCTCCTGATCTTATGAAGTTTATAATTTTTGTTACTGTTTGCATTATATGCTTAAATGAAATAAGTTTTGCACATAATTCTTCCTGATGAATAATGCAATGATATAAAGCAAATTTGGGAAAAAAAGAGTCTTGTTTACAAAAAGCAATAAGCCCCTTATGTTTACCTATCATTGTAGGCGCGCCGTCTGTTGTAATTGCTGACACTTTGAAAGTGGTATCTTATTTTCTTCTGTGAATTTCTTAAATACTTTGTAAGCATCTTCTCCTCGTGTTTTTCCGTGCAGTGGCAAAACTCTAAGCAATTCTTCTTTAATTGTGAAATCATTAAATACCATTTTAATAGTGATGCATAACTGAGCAGTATCCGATATATCAGCCGATTCATCAAGTTGTAATTAGAAAAATTTACATTTTGTCAAATCAGCTGTTAATTGAATTTTAATGAAACCCACGCGAATGTCAACTGAAGATTTCACCAAACAAATTTATATTTTTAGAATATACTAGTAAAGCTAAGTCTGGGTCTAAATAGCAAGTGCCACATAAAGCAAGGCCTTAATTCTTTTTGTGTTTACTTCATTATTTTAAATAATATGAGGACGCATAAAAAACTTTTTGGGGGCGCTTGGTTGGCGATCCTTGCTTCCTTGCTATAATATTACTTTCGGTTTAATCTTTAAAAATCATATCCTGTAGCTTTGCTATGATTTTTGTTGTTCATTATCTTTTTGGATGCCCAGTATTTGGACGGATTTTAAAATTCATTTAAATCCACCATCTAATTTCTCTAATACTCTAGTTAAAATTGATTAATCCTTATACACTTTTGGGAATCATTCATTTTTCATGAATTTGTTTTAGTGCTGATTGATTCTTCCAAGATTAAAATTTCTACCAGTGAAAGATATTCAAAATTATTTTTGTTAAAAAAATACTATGACACTTTAGCTTCGAACAAGTGTAAATACCCAAAAGGGCTGAGAGATCTACATAAAACTACACATATATGTACACAAACAGTAGTAACAACTTTCAAAAAACTTAGTAAATTAATTGATTAAATTTATATCCTGACAAAGAGGCAACAATACTAGATTAACACAAATAAAATTACAAAAAAAAAAAAGATTTTTGCATTGAAACTAAACTTCCAAAACTGCACTTGGTATATTCTTTGCAATATGTTAAGTCTGACTAAATAACTTACGACAGTAAAATTGATGTTTTCGTTTATATATTTTTTAATTTTTTCAGTTTCTAAATATTTTATTTATTAATGCTTACACAATTTTCTAAGTAATTTTAAAGTCTTTTTCACTATTGGTTTAAAAAATCTTTATATGTTTTTAGTTGAAGATATATGTAAAATTATTCTAAGTCCCAAATAAGAGAAAAAAATGGTTCAGTTTTGGCCAGTGTTGGCCGGTTGCACTTGAAAAGATTTTTTATTTCTGAGTCTTGTTTTCGAGAAAAAAATAAAGTTTTAGCCAGGATCAGCCGGTCTTAACTTTCCCGCAAAAACAACCTCAGTTACCAAAAATTAAAACACAACTCTTCTAAAGAAAAGTACTTTCTTTTATAGTACCTTTTTGTCATGCAATTTTTTGTTTTTCTATAATGCAATATTGTTTTGTGCAATATTGCTTTTATTATTTAATAATTAATTTTTCTGTACTATGCCATTTTCTTTCGGTTCATGGGACTTTGTACCTTGTAAATCTTAATACTTAACCATAGACTTAAACCTAAATTAGACCTAAGCTTTCAATAGATCTTAAGTCTAGACAAAATCCAAATTACAGGTTTTTCAGATTTATTTCATCCTTTTACAAATGAAGTTCAACTTTTTACAAATGAAATTCGCCCTTTTACAAATGAAGCTCATCTTTATACAAATGAAGTTCATCGGCAATTAAATAGGTCTATGCCATTTTTTTTTAAAATATATATGAAAATTTAAAATTTTTTATTGTGGATGAACTTCATTTGTAAAAAAGATGAACTTCATTTGTAAAAGAATGAAATAAATCTGAAAAACCTGTATATGATTGCACTGTAGTAACTGCAATAATATTAGTTAGACTAAACAAAATTTATATGAGTTAGCTATATATTTACCCTCTAAATTTTCCATTTCCCGGCATAGATGTTGTCTATAATAGAAATACATGTACAATATTTAAAATAAAAAACTGGATCATTACCTCCTGAACAGGCCATTTTTTTATTTAACTTTGATTTTTAATTATATTTTATTTTTAGCAGTAAATACAAATTGTAAATAATAATAATTGTAAACAACAATTTTACCGAAAAAAAAATTGGCAGCTAACTTGACATTCGAAATAATTTTCGCTAAGTTTATGAACACTTCCTTGGATTAAACTAACCCAATTTGGGTTGATTAAATAAAACACAATCTATATATATATATATGCATCTTCATGTGTGAGCTAATAGAAAAGCTGCCACCGAAAAGTTATATTATGCATGTCATGACAATTCGTGTGTCACCAGTCTTTGAGCCTCTTTTACAATTTATCATGAAGCTAGCATCATTCGATTACCACTTTAGACAAATTATAAGACCAAAATTATAGGAATTATGTTAATTTTGAAAATTAATATTTTTGTTTATATAAATAAATATTAAAATAATTCTTAAAAGTTTAAGATATTTGATTGAAGCTTAATAACTTTAATATTTTTACAAATATTAACAGCTAAATTCAGAAAATGCTTATAAAAAATGTAACTACACAACAATAAATTAATTTGAATTCTCGTATAGTGGCAGTACTAATTTTTTCTTAGCTTGACAGTTTGAATATGAAATGTTAAAGGCATATATGCCATAAATTATTTAAATATTGAAATTATTATTTATTTACTATTTATTTTTTATATAAAATTTACCAAGAATATTTATTTTATAATGGAATACTTGGAATCAATGCTTACACAATTTTTTTTTATTAGTCCAGTGAAAATTTATAAAAGAAACAGTATAGAAGAACTTAAGTGTACTGAACAAATGGCTAAAGAATATTGTACAAATATAATACAAGCCATGTACGATTTAAAATCAATTCAAAATAATATTAATATACTTAACAAGAAAGAAATTAATTTATATTATTTAATAATAAAAAATTCTGAGCAGAATGAAGAATATAAAGAAATTATTACCCGACAAGAAGAAATCGTTTTGATGCTTAAGAATCAAATTAATATTAAAAATGAACGTAATCATATAGAAATTTTTTTAAATTATCTGAACTAAAAATTCTATTTTACAGAAAATAAAAATGACTTAATATATTTTAGTGAGGATACATCAAAAGGCATACAAAATCAGAAAGTTTTATTGGATATTCTAGACATGAAAATAAATATTCAATTTTCTGAAAACTCTGCAAAAATTTTTGTAATATTATTTTAAGTCTCATAAAATATATAAAATTGATATTATTTTTAGCTGTCATTTGAGGAAGAAAAATATGTAACTCTGATTTATTACTTTGAGCATAACAGATTTGTACTTCATTCACTCTGGATAGATCATCCTTTAATCGAACATATTAAAAAATTTTTATACTTCACTCAGGATATTACAGGCTTCATCTATCACATACGGCAGCTTTCAAAACAAAAAACAGAATACATTTTAATTGAAAATTGATCTTTATTTTTTAATTGCTATTGCAATTCTATTATTTTGATTTTTTTAAAAGTATTTATATTTAATTTTTGTAACTAGTATAAATTTAATTTCTGATTAAAACTAAAAAATTTTGATATGATTTCTCTTATTGCTTTGTTATTCGTTCCCGATTACATGCCTAGCAATTCCAACGTATTAGTAAAATTTATAGAACACCTATTTAACTTGGGAAAACTTTCTTGCCTCTAACCCAGGTCCTAGGAGATTTGACGAACATGTTGGATTTTGTTCTCACAAAACGCTCCCTCCATATAGTTTATATGGTACAAGACAACCGAATCATTGATTTAAAATTTATAGTAAATACCCTGCTTAAAATCCAAAATCATTTTCATGTGTTCATGTAGAGATGTAGTTAACTTTAAGATGTTAGGTGTAAATCTATCTGACAAAAACCTGATATAATAAATCACTTTAATACATTAAGACTTCTAACATTATTAATAATTATGATTTTTAATTAAATCTATAATTTATAGTTATAAGTTTAGATCACTAAAGTAAATTTAACAAAAAAAAAATTAAAATAAAATAACGGCTTTTGCCCTTCTTATCTAAAAATGTCAACTTTTTCTATACAAATTTTTGATAAATTCTATTTTTGTGGATTGGTAAATCAGAAATGAGCTTGCTATATTTCTAGTCTCATATTTGATCTAAATATTTGGAATTTTCCCCTTACCTGATACCTTCCTAGTCTAAAACAAGTAAAATAGGTAACAGAAGTTACACTGATTCTACCATATAGTAATAAATAATGATAATCTACCCTAGATCTTAACTCTTAAGAACTACCTATGAGATCATTCTGGCAGGAAAACCAAGTAAATTTCAATATCAGCCTCAAAAGCTTTTAACCAAAATGTTAACTATCAATTTTTCATCAAAAATGAGACCATAAATGAAATACACTTTACAACATTTAAACAATTTTCTATTTTAGGGAAAGCAACTAATAATTTTTATATTTTAGAAACCACAAAAGACAAAACGTTATAAAAAGTTTAAGACTTGATATAAGTAACACGAATTTAAATTTTTTTTACAAAATAAGAAGAAAGACCATTTGAGTTTGTAAAAGATACAATTCATTTGGTAGGTAATATATATTTAAAAACATTTCAAAAAAAATTATAGCAACGACCACAATAGAAAGGCAAAAAGAACAAAACTTATTTTATATTGCTTATACTTAAAAATTTATAAACTTGATTGATTTTTTTACTTTCTAGCATCTCGTAAGAAATACGGTTTAAATTTAAATAAAAAGTTTACTTTAAAGTTAAAAATATTACTTTATTAATTATGAAGACTAAAACATTTTTATAGATTTAATATTTACCTTGTTAAAGAATAGTCGCTAAAGTTTGACTTAAACTGAAATAAAATTTATATAATTGATTTCCTATTTATAGTTAAGTCCAAAAAACTCCAATAAAGAAATATTGGCCCTTGATAAGGTAATTTTTTTAAACTTATAATTAATTTTTATCAGAAAATTACCTAAAAAGTAATTTGAAGTCCGATTAAGAAAAGTTCAATTTTTTTTTGTTTTTTTGTAGACAATGCCTGGGACAGTCAAATAAACTGATGTTCTACCTTGCAATACGAGTTAAGCCTCCAAAGGTCAAAAGTTTATTTTTAAAAAACTTAAATATCAAGTTATTATTGTAAAATTTTAAATAATGGTTTTCTTTAATTACGAAAAATTTTGTATGGTTTCTTTTTTCTAAAAATTCTATTAATTTAAATGAAAAACCTTTTCCTTAATATCAATTTGACTTTTTGTTTTTTTTTTCTTCTTTAATTTAAGTGACAACTTTTATTCCTTATATTAATGTATCAGTAAGTTTTTTTTTAAAATTTAGTAAGCTTCTTTAAATTATTTTTGATCATAGACTAAGCGAATAATTTTAACAATCAAAAAATGTTCTTAGCAGTACAGTTTATATAAATGGTTCTATAGACAAAATACTTAATTTCTTACATACATATTTACAATAAATATAAATAATTAATTTGTATTCAATACGAAAAAAATAATTGATGGGAATTTTATACATAAAATAAAATAGTTAAGTTATTATTAACAATATCTAAGTATTAACAATATCTATTATAAAATTCACACAAATTGATTTTAAGTTAATTATTAGAAATAAAAATTAATAAATATCACACGTTAGCAATAAAAACATATTATTTCCTACTATCAAATAATTTCTCTTTAAAACAGACTTACTTAAAACATTAATTTCATTAAAATTATACTTCAATACTGTTAAGGCTACTAAAGGATATTGCATCTGAGTGACTACCAAGTCGATTCCGTTTGATTGCAGCAGCAGTTCTAATTGGCATTGGTGAACGTGGAACTCTAGGACTTCCAGGAATGCCAAGTTTTTTTGTAGCATTAATATTTTGGTTTAAACCTCCTCCTCCACCACTATTATTATTTGCACTCCCTGATGTACGCCGTACTTTTCTTAGAGAAGGAATTTTTGTTTGAAGGCCATCAATAACATCTAAAGCTAAACCAGAATGATGATGTGGGGAAGATGGGGGTGTACAATGTAAGCTTCGTGCACTTCCTTCTAACGTCCTTCGATACTGTTCTATTGATAAGGTTATAGGAGACTGTTGATACAAGCTTTGTTGATAATTACCATTAGATGAATAAACAAAATGTTGTTCATTCGGACTATGTGCTATTGGGGTTATTGATTGATTTTCACTTTTATAATCATGTAGAGATGAAGGAGCCACGGAAATAGGTAGTGTTGTACTAGGACAATGATATTGATGTTTTTGCTGTTGCTGCTGTTGTAGTAAATTCTGTTGATGTTGATAACCATTCAGTCCAAGATTAGCCGCCAAATAGTGGAGTTCCATCACATTGCAATTCTAGAACATTCACGCTGAATTCTAAGCTAGAAGCAAATACTTCAAAGTCGTGCTAATGTTTTACTCTACGCCACACAGATATTAGTTTTGAAAGGAGAATGTGCAGGTACCGTGGTAAAACGGATACAAAACTTTGATTAGTTAAGCTAGTAAAAAGCGTAATTAGTCTGAAAAACATGAAAAAAAAATTTAAATCCACTTTGAAGATGATAACATCGGTGGATTAAATTTTTACCATTTTCTTGGCACTAGCAACATTTAAGCTTTGTAAGGAAGTGATAATATTAAATATATAATATTACCTTTTAATCAGTTTGATGGATTTTGCACCAAATTTTATCGATGGATATTGATAAAACTTTATCAAAAATCATAAAAGAAGGCAAAATTTTCATTACCAAAATTTATATGATTTGGAATATCATTTGCATGTTGAAATTCAACACAAAACTA
Source organism: Acrocera orbiculus (assembly GCA_947359355.1). Lineage (NCBI taxonomy): Eukaryota > Metazoa > Arthropoda > Insecta > Diptera > Acroceridae > Acrocera > Acrocera orbiculus. The sequence goes on from OX375759.1 coordinate 17,539,267, forward strand.
AAAAAATCATTTTATTGAATAATTAATAGTTATTTGAACAGCTATTGTCTTTTCCGAAGATGTTTACATCAAAAAATGATTTTAATAGCAAAATAAAATATCCAACACATGTTTCAATAATGATGAAGAAAAAATCAGAGTTTTTAACTCTTAGATTATTGAACAAGATAAATGAAATAAGTGAAAATAATTCTCAAAAACATATTTTATGAAATAATTGACAATAAGGAAAATAAATCAAGAACAGAATGAACAAATGAATTTAGACAAAAGCCTAATAGGGTTATCATAATATAGCTATATAAGCCATTATATTTAAAGTGATATTATCAACCAATGTCTATCAAGGAGCAGAGAGTTTTATTTTGTCTTTTAAAAAATTAACTAGTAAAGAAAGACAACACCTCCAATATATTTATTAAACATTAAAAACCATGAATTAGTTGTTTTGAATTCCATAACATCAATTCTACAATTGATTAATATCTTTGATTTTAAGAAGCTGAGGTTTTTAATGGGGATAATGTGAAAATCTTGAAAACAAATCTTAAACACATTGGGCATTTCGAGCTTACATTTGTATCGAAAAATTTAATTTCTTCCCATATTAATAAATGATAGCATAATACAAATAATTCATCAATTGTAATCCGCAAAAAAATTTTTGATGTTAATATGAAACAACTAAAACAGACGAAAGAGTTTCAGCTAATGTTGTTTTCAAAGCTAAGCTGCATCTTGGAAATAACAATAATTTCAATTAATATAAAATATCACAGGTATTCTGCACGATAAATGTAAATTTTCGGGAAAATTTATGGAAAAACGAAAAAGTAGTAGTAGTAGGTTATTAAATGAAAATTAAGCAACATCAATAATAAAAAAATAAAATTGTTAAATAGCAGCCACATTTTATAAAAAAAAATACAGTATTAAATTACTCTGAAAAAGTATATAATGCTAAATGCTATCGGAATATATTGGAGGATTCATGCAACAAACGCTACCAATGCAACAAGAACTAATCACAAAAAAAAACAAAAACAACTCCACATCAACCAACCTTATCACCATCTTGTGCTAAAGGATTTGGTGTTATATTCATCTGAGAGGCAACGCCATTTAAGGTCCTATGATTTGTTTTATGATGCTGTGAGCTTATTACAGTAGGTGCCACAAAATGTGATTCTTCTGCCTGTATATGTTCCAACTGTGGTTTATTTTCTCCTTGAAAAAGAAATTTTATGTTTATGTTTTATGTTTAGTACCTGGTAGATTGAAATATTAAAATTATATATAAAATAAATAAACCTTCTTGTTGAGCGCTTTTCTTTTTTACACAAAAGCATGCAACTATTGCTGCAATCAATAATAAAAGTGCACCACCAGCGGCACCAGCAATAACAGGAAATATAGTACTATTACCCTCAGGTGAATCAATAGCAGCAATTACAGTTGGAGTGACAAGTGGAGGTGGAGTTGGTGGTTCTAAGATAATTTAATAAATTTAATTTTTTTTTTTTATTTTTGAAATATAATTGGTCATACTAAGTGTCCGTTCGGTTAATATTGAACTAAAATCTGATGCTGCAGATGATGTAAATGATTGCAATTTAAATTCATAAGCAGTACCTGGTTCAAGCATATCAATCTTAAATTGTCTTGCTTGCATACCATCAATTGTTGCTTTTGTATATTCTCCAGCTGTTGATGCTGGCCTATAATATGCATAAAATCCATCAACTGGATTTGATTTATTTTCAGGAAATGTCCAATGTAAAAGAATTTCAGTTTCTGAAATTCCTTCAACTTTAGATAATATTGGAGCTGGTATATGACTTTTTGATGGTCCTAATTGTGAAGCACGCTGTAAAAGGAATTTTCCAGAGCTATTACCTTCTTTATTATCATTATTTGAATAAACAGCTAATATTCTAAATCGATAATATCTGTCTGCTTTTAAGCCTGTTACAGCTGATGTAAAATTTTTTAGACCATTTCCATTTTTATCATGTTTGCCATATAATATATCTTCATTTGTTGTTTGCCAATTTTCTCTAGGAATCTTTTTTGCTGGATTACCAAGCATTCTATACTGAACTTTGAAGAATTGAATTTGTAGGCCATCGTTTTTTGGTATATACCATCGTATCATAACTGAATCATCTGATAAACGTGTTACATTCGGACGACTTGGTGGAATCATATTTGCTATAAGTAATATAATTTGCTATAAGTAGTATACTTATTTTTTGCTATAAACTGATATACAAAAATCAAAATATATACAGCTCAGTTTAAAATAAAAGGCATTCAACTATTTAGTTTTTTACTTGATTTAACATAAGAAAATTTTTTAACACAAATATTCGGATTCAAATTTAATTCAAATTACAATAGTGTTAGACGTCAACTACAATTCTTAAAGGCAGATTTTCTTTCTCAATTTTATAATGAAAATTAATACATAATAATGGAATAATGAAATGAATAATTTACTCACGAATTTTATGTTTCTTTCTTCCTTTATTCTGCTTACCGGCGTAATCGTATGATGTTTTTGTTGGAAATGAGCCCAAAGGTTGTACACCAATTTCACCAGGAATTTGTTTTGGATTCACTTGTAATAAATTACTTTCATTTACCTATAATATAGTAAATCATTATATCTTATTTTTTGAATATATAAAATAAAAAATATAATTAAAATTACCTCTCCAACTTCATTTTTTGCAAAACATTGTACAATTCCAGCATGCCTTTTTTTCACTGTCTGTAAAATTAATTTTGAACCATGTTGTTGCATTAAATGATCAGAGCTTATTTCAGCACCATTTATCATCCAATATATATCAGGATTTGGAGAACCTGTTGCTATACATTCAAGTTCTAATGAATCATCTTCATTTGTTAATGTTGCTATTGGTCCTTTTTGTATAATTGGAGGTTCTAATATCTCAAGACGAACTGAATGAACTAAAACAGGTACAACACCATTGTCTAATCTACATACATATGTACCACGATCTTTAGAATTTACATCAATTATTTGTAAACCATATTCAAGTCTATTAGAACGATTATTTGATATTTGATCATCAGTACGACTCCATACAGCATTCGGTGGTGGATTTCCAATGCCAGGACATTCAAGTATTATAGTTTGACCAAGACGTGCATATTTTCGGGTTGGTGGTTCTATTAAAAATTTCGGAGGTGTCTGTTGTCCTGGCTCAATTAATAAATTAATACTTTGTGGTATTCCTATTTTGATTCCAGTAATTGGATTTACAGCTGAACAAGAATAAATTCCAGAATCCTTAACTGTTACCGATGGTAAAACAAGAGAACCGGATGACAGCTGTGGAGCTGATTGTGGTATTGAAATATTATCTCTACAAAGATATAAAAAAAACTTGAGTTGAAGGAACAAAAAGCATGAAATATTGTATAAATCAAATGAAATTAATTTTTAGAATTGAACAAGAAAAATGACAAATTTAAAATATTACGTGATATATAAGAAACGTTTAGTAAACTCGTGAATAGTTTGATTAATCATTATGAAAAAGAAAACATACAAAACAAATTGAAATTTATCATTCTGTTAATTTTTTAAATGCAAGCTCCAGCATTCAAAGGAATGATTTGAAAAAAAGAAAAAATCCATAAAATATCTAACTTTATTTGTGCCAAATCACAAACCGTTATGACATTATTTTAATTATTTTTTAAGAAACATTTTCAATTGAATTTCAACAAAAACAGAATTAAATTACTAAAAGGAATAGATTTTAATTACTTGAAAAAACTCCAAACCGCTGATGGATTTGATATAACATTTCCACATTTAATTAAAACACTATTATTTGGAGATACACGCCATCTTAATATCATCTGTTCAGGTCTATTTATCCTTCGATTTGGCTCAATAATATAATCATCACTTAAACTTATCGAAGCAAGAGTTAGTTTAGCAGGAATCGATGCTATTGCTGATGACCCAAACCATGCAACACACTGATATTCTCCAATTGTCATTGGACTTACATTAATACGAAGATTAGATTTACCATCATCATGAGTTATATTGTAACCATTCTACAAAAAAAAAAAAAAAAACTAAATTAAATTAAAGAAAACTTTAAATTATTTTTATAATTTAAGTTATATACAAAAAATTTACACTAGCATGAAGATAAATATATTCATTGGATGTAGTATTTTGGATTTTCTGTCTAAATCTCCATTCCAGACGTTCAGGAACTAAATTTAATTGGCATTCGAATAGTACTTCATCTCCTTGTGGCGCTACAATTGATTCAGGTGAACGTACCATAAAAACTCCCAAGGATGGCGGTTGCTGTACAAATGAAGCATTGGCCCAAAAATTATTTATTCCTAAAACTAAGCCAAATACTATAATGTAATGTAGCAGTCTTTGACATTTTATATATATTTTAGGCAGCATTCTCTTGCTTAATAATCTTTTTCTAATATTCTAACTAAAGCAGGTAATTGATTAAAATTGATGTGACATAATTTATCTGAAAAAGAATAAAAAATTTTTATTAAAATCTTGGTTGTAACAAATGAAGGTTTAATGCAAAAATTTGACTTCGCCAAAATCAAAAGCGTAGTCTTTCTATTGTTTTTTGTTTAATATTTATTTCACAAGTTTTCCGAAAGTAAACTTATATGTATGTAAAGATGCCAGTATGAGCCTTAAAATAACATAAACTGTTAACATTAATCCTTCTAAGCTTATGGAGTCCTGGTAATGTTCACCGAATATTCACCGAATGTATCGGGGGTTGAATCTTATGTGCAACTATATTAGCTGATCATAAAGAAAACAAGAATGTCAGTAGGAAGTAAAAATAAAAAAAAACTTTTCGTTAGCTCTGATATCACGTTTGATGTACATGACGTCATTATGAAATCCTTTTCGTAATTTTTGCAACAATAAAATTCAATCTAGTTTCAATTGTAATAGAAAATAAAAAATTATACATATTAGTCCTTCAAACCCAATTGGCAACAATCATCTAAAATTATAAACTTCTTAACAGGAAAGAAAAACAAAAGCAGAAGTAAATCGAGTATTTTATAAAATCAAAATTAACTGAAATTCTTTTAACTTTGGATCATCTTTCTCTTATTTCTTTGCTACTTTTTATTTTTAATCAAATTATTGTTCCAGTCTACTTATCAATTTATCGATAATTTTTATTTTATAATTCATTAAATAAATAAATTCAAAAGTATTAAACTAGCATTAATCAGTTATACTTCGAAATAACAATTTTTTTTTAAATTTATAATAGAATGATGTCTGGTATTTATCTTATGATCAATATAAATATAAGAAGTAAAGAAAAAACATATCTAAGATATATGTATATACAATTAAAATAAAAACATATTGACTACAGTTTACAATCTATGCTTTATGTTTTAGAATTTTTAAGTTGACACTTGTTGTATGTCATTCTATTTGAATTTAAATGAAAGCGACTAAGTATTGTATCTGTTTTCTAGATTGTCATTCATTACAACCATTTCAATGTATATAGTAAGGATCAGCTAAAAGATAAATATTTATCCATGATTTATTTTAATATGATGTTAAAAAATCTGCTTGGAATTTGTGAGAAAGCCAAAATAAATGAATAAAAGATATTTCTGTTTTATATTAATAAAATAAAACAAAAATGAAGCAGAAATATATAATTGAAGTTTGTAAAAGTTGCCTCTGCCAAATTAAAAAAAAAAATAGCTTCCTAAGTTAATTTTTTTCCTGTTAAATTTTTTGAGTACTTTTCTTTTGGGAATTTTTTTTAATGCCGTATCTTATTTGTTTTTATTGTTTCCAATTATCATTTTATTGGTTAATTTCTTTTAATTTTATTTTGTTTCATGAATTTTCATTAAATTTATAAGATCAAGAGTACTTAACTTAAGATTTCCTGATCTGGTCTGACAAGCAAGCAAGTAAGAATAATTTTATGCAAAATTAATTTATTTAACTGCTCAAATATTTTGATTAAATAAAGTCTTTTATTTGATTAGCTAGAAATGGAGAACATCTGTTACTGTCATATATTAATATTACATACGTTTTGGCAGTTTCACGTTCTTTACTTTTATTTATTAATATTACTATTGCGAATTTCATAATTTTTCTAATGCCTGGGACTCACTAGCGCTTAGGGTGTGGAGACGACTTAGCACAGTAAAAATGGAGATTTTTTTTTATATACCCGTGGAGTGGAACATTAGTTGAGACTAATGGACTCATTAGCATTTAGCACTAAATTTTGTGCCGCCAAGCGCTAGTGAGTCCCAGGCATAATAATAAATGACAGAAACTGGAATATAGAATACCATTCAATTAATTTTAGAGGCAAACAATAAATAAATATTTTTAGAAAACTAATTTTATTAAAATTGTATTGATTGCTTTGCATTTTATTCATACCTCTTATTAGATTGCTGTAAATAAATGAAAAATTTTCAGTATTATAAAAATAACATTTTATTTTGTTTAGAAATTATTTATTCTTGGTGTTATTTATATTTTTTTTTTTATGGGAACCTTTTATTTCAAATATTATTAGAATGACCCAGTAGGGTCACCAATGAAAGAGGCCTACTTTCAGACATAACGACAACTTTCTCTGGGAAAACATCAATGAATTTTGTTAGAAAAGGGGACGAAAATCACACGTTATGGCTACTTTCTGCCGGAGTAGCCCTTCAAAGAATTCTTGCAAGAGTTTGGCACAGATGTTTTCTCCGTGAGTTTCTCTTTGAAGTATTCGGCATTATAAATTGCGGTGAAACAAATTTTAATTCAGAATAAAAAGTATTTCTTTTTTAATATTTATTCATTTTTAATTAACAAACGAACATTAATCTATATATATAAAACTCGAACGTTTTGTGTTTGAAGCCAATGGACATCAAAACTACTGCACAGATTTAAATGAAAATTTACCACAAAATTTGTTTTGATCTGAATAAGGTTTACCACGAAATAAATATTAAAAACCTTAATTACTTTTCCTTAATTTAATTAAAATTTAGTGTTTAACACATAACCTAACTTTTTTTTGTCTCAATTTGACAGGTGAGTGTTACTTCGATTATTTTTTTTTGTTTGCATAATATTTTTGTTTTTTAGAAAGTTGAATGTCAAAATTAATTAAATAAAAAAACTATTTAAATTATATTTACCGCTTTTCAGATTATCTTTAAAATATTAACAAGAATTTCGCTAAAGCATTGATATTATACTTGAATGAATTTGTTTGCAATATAATTTAACAGTTGAATTAATTTTGAAGAAATAAAAAAGAAAGAATTTTCAGACTAAGAAGAAAAAGGAACTACTAAAAAAAAGAAGTTCATAACAAAATTAATTTCAAGTAAATTTTAATAATTATATTAATTTTTATAACCAATCTTAGAACTTATTCTTAAGTTAGTTTAAATATAAATTATTTGACTTCCCGTGGGCCAAAAGTTCAGCCAGACGCCTTAAAGTATGAACTTGGAATATCTTGGACTATATATTTTATATTCCATCATCATTCCCAGCACTTCATGCCTCTTTCACCCATATATACCACATCCTCACACACTGACAGAAGCTTAGCAAAACAACGTTTGCTGGGTCAGTTGCTAGTAATATATAAAAACAATTCGATATATATACAAAAGAAAAAAAAATACATCCGGCAGCAGGTACCGCACAAGCAACTTCTCTTGAGAAAAAAATTTTTTTTTTAATGTTCCGATACCTCGAAGTTTAAACGAAATTACAAAATTCATTTGAAATTTGGCATATTCCTGAATTTTTATTGAAAATTCCGCATTTCGCTAGCTAGAGGACGGGATCATAAAACTCTTACTGGATAATTACGGCTAAATGTGTATCATGTGTACTATATGGATTCTATGACTCGTCCATTTCTTTTTTCTGCAGTTGAATCGAAATCAACACCCTCGAAAACCCCCACCTGCCCCTCAATACTTAAAATTACGCTCAGACGAATACACACACACTGACATACATCACTTTAAAACTGGCTGCTCATCCTTCCACAAAATTTGGGTAGCAAAATCAGAGGCACTTCTTATTTGTCTCATAATCCATGAGTAGAAGAGAACACGGCTTGAAAAATCTGGTGAACTTAAATGTTGCACCTTCTGGAAATGATATGGATGAAGGCCATCCTCTTTTGAAATTCTGCACACTGTAGACTTCGAAATTCCTAGACAGCAAGATATACGACGGATACTGCTTTCAGGATTCCTAGAAGTCTCAGCTAGCACCATTTCCTGATCTTTGGTAGAAATTCTTTGCAGCGTAGGATAGTTATTTGATGGTGTATGACTTCCATACTCTGCAATTCTGCGATGAATACTAACAAGTGTTTGGTAGTTTGGAGTTCTTTTTGTCTTCTATTTTTTTTCTCCACCATTTGTTATTTTTAAACTTTTGCTCTTTTAATAATAAAACAATATTGTAGCTACAAAAGAATATTTTTTTTTACTCATTATCACATAGATTCAAAAGTTATAAGTGATCGAGCGTGTGGGGGTAAAAACGAAGTCTGAAATATTCAAGAGGCTGTAACTTGAAAACAAAAAAGTTAGACCCCCACTTTTTGTGTTTTTTGTCGATAAAACTTTATCTACTTTCTACCCTAGGCGTTTAATTGACCAATCTCGGGACACCCTGTATATTATGCAAACATTATTAGCCTACTTATACTTGTTTTAAATTTTCATTTTGAACTAGAATTTTGAAAGAATCTTGTCTGAAATTTTTTGATAAAGTTAAAATTCCAGCAATACTTATTTTGGCATAATTTAATATAGTAAAATACTCTTTTCTTTTTTTCTTGTTGCTTTATTATTTAAGGCCTTTACTGTCCACAAGAGTATACTCGTTTTGTCTGATGTGTGTTCGTGTCCAGACTATTCAACTGGCTAAAAATTATTTTAGCTCTTATGGTATTTGAATTGAATTGAGTCGTATTTATACTAAGGATATTCATGACATTTTTTATTCTATCTTATGTAAATTTTATTGTTTATTTATTTAAATATTTGATAAATTTTCAATTGCTAAATCTAAACTACAGTTTAACAAAAATTTTATTAAACCTTAGAATAATTTTGTTAACTGTTAAACAAAAATCTATTGAATAGATATATATATATATATATATATATATATATATATACTTCAAATGACCATAGAAAATACAAAAATGAAAAAATTAATCAACACAAAGATCTTTGGGGGGAGAAAAAAACTCATAATTTAAAATAATAAATTTGGCTGTTTTGATGGTATGAAATATTTATAGATTAAATATTAATATAAATATTTGATATGACATTTTAACAGACGACTTTGGAATGCTTTGCTGCTACCTTATTTATAAATATTTTTACTAAGAAATTATGCAGAATGCTGTTGAAAAGTTATTTCATAGCTTACAAAATATTTAAACATATATATTTTAACAATATTTCGGAAATAAAAAAGTTTTTTTTTAAGCACTATTTTAGATAATAAAAACAAAAACATGATGCTTTTTTTTTCTAAATAGACATACATATGTATATTTAGCAGTTGTTATAATGTCAGTATGCGTATTTGTGTGTCATGTATAATAAACACATTTTTATAAATTTTTAAGTTTAATGGCTATAAATAATATTGATCTATCTTAAATTGATCATTATAAAAGTAACAGTTTCTACATTGCTATGATTAATAAAAACATTTCATGGTAATAAAAAATAATAGGATACTAATCATATTAGTTCCAAATGATTTAACTACTTAGTTTCCTATGAATTTTCTTCTTAATAAAAACTTAGATATTTCAGGATTAATCATGCATTAAAGATTTAATTTGATATAATTTTTGGTTATGATATGAAATTTGCGTTCATTCATCGAAAGTGTGTAAGTCAATCTTTAAATTACAAAATCAAAATTTGTTTGATGTTGCTTCAATGCTTTTTTTTTTCAACAAAATAAAATATTTTCCTAGCCAAAAATTTTTTAATATTAAAACACAGTTTGATGCACTCTAGTATTAAATAAAACAAAAAACTAAAGATTCAACCTAAAGTTTATAGTATTTATACTTTTGTATGATACAAAAAAAAAAAAAAAAAAAACTAGCATGGACTGTACTACGGAAAAGGATTCAAATTTAAAGTCGAAATCCTGTGAAAAAAAGTGTTGGTAGGAGTTTCCAAATCGAACCCTGAGAATAAAAGAAGGAATTTCTAATCGAGACCCTAAGAAAAAGTTTCGAATTGGTTAAAAATAATTTTAAAAGAGTTCTCAGGCTGAAGCAGTGAAAATTAAAGGTAAAAAGATCCTAAGCTGAAAACATGACAATTACAGATTAAAGAGATTCTCAAGTTAGGACTCTGAAATGCTTATTAAAAGAAGCCAAAAAGCAAAAGAGGTAATATTACAGTAATTGCTTTCTATTTATGTTATATAAAATAAACATTTGAACATCTTCTTTTTTTAGACCTTTTTTCCAGTGTTTTGTTAATCTCTTGCTTTCCCATCTTCTTGTTAGCTTTTTCAAATCTTTTTCTTCTTTTTCCTATCTTCTTTCTCCTTATACTTCTCTTTTTCTCATCTGCTTCATCTTTCCTTGTCTGTACCTTCTTTCTTCCCACCTTTTACTTCTTTCTTTCTGTCTGCTTTTTTTCGACATTTTTTTAAAGTTTATTCTTCTTTTCCTAATCTTTTTTCATCTTTTATTTCTTTTTAGAAACATTAGAATAATATTAAGTATTAAAATTTAATATATAAACAGAATCAACTAACATATCCTCCTATAGCTTTCAAATAAATATTTTATGAAGCCACATAAATATGTCTCGTATTCATTTTTTAATTTACACTCGATTAAATGTTGTCTAGTAATCTTTATATAGGAAATCATCAATTTCCTTTTAAGAAGGAATGTATCATATAACATTAAGATATTACCCTTAGGCACTTTCAAAAGACTGCCAGCATAATTCACAAAACATGTGAACGGATTTAATTTCACTTACTCAAATTCCCTAGTTGAATGCTTCCCTTGACCATTGATATTGTGCTGTTATTTATTTTTGTTTTTCTAATTACTTTTTGCTTCTTTTGTTGTTTGTTGAATTTCAAATTGTAGAAATATTAGATAGCCTGGTATAGTTATTATTATTCATTTCATTCTAATATTCATCTTTGATATACTGAAGCTGAGATACATGACGTACTCTCTAAATGATTATTTGTTGCTGTAGTTTTTTTTTTGTTTTCATGCATCATTTATGTTCTTGCTGATATTAGAAATTTATAGCCAGAAATTTTCGTATTATTTGAACATAATAACTTGTAGACAATGATCACTATTCATAAACTATTCAAAATGAATTTTTATTTCCTCTCCTTAAACTTAACCCTTATGTGGCACACTTCAAAAATATCAGTTACTTGGCACGCTGGGTCGTCGCACACTCCAGTGACATAAATGTTATAAAAAAAACTATTACACATTTTAACTAAAAGATTTGCCTACAATCTCTTATACACATTCTCCACCGAAGATCATTTTCTCTAATCTCTAAATGGTATGAAAAACAAAAAAAAACGGAGCATTGGGAATATCTCAAAATTCTAGTTGACGAATTCTTTTATTTTTTTATCACTGTGCTTAAATGGATTACCAATTGGAAAGCTAAAGAAACGACCATTTTTTTTTGCTAAAAACAATTGTTTGGATTTTATTTAAAATAAGTATAAATTTTTAGAGTAAAATAAAATAAAAACTCTTTAACATCCCGTGAGAAAAAGCTTGAATTTAACAAGTCTGTAAAAAAAATTCTTCTTTATAAATTCTAAAAATTAATACAAAATTAATGCCAAATATTAATACCATTACTTCCGTTGATCCTTATTATTATAAATAAATAATAATTATTAAACAAATGATGGAATACTGTTAAAGATTTTTAAATAAATCGCTTGGAAAGACTTATTCTTAAGAAAAGGGCCCTTTACAGATGTTCAATTGTAGAATGCTTTTTTCCAAATACCCAAAATTTTAAAATATTGATGAAGGCTCTAAGTGCAAAGAGAGGATTTTAAACGCTGGATATATTTTAATAGCCCCGTTTCGCTGTTTGTATATATTACCAGAATAATAAAAACAAAAACCTACTGTTTCTTAGAGCTTATTTTTGTGTAGCTCAAACATGTCAAAACCTGAATTCTGAGATCTCCACAAACACGAAAAAGCTATATATAATACATATATTAGGGTTAGGATATCAGATTTTCATATTCATATATGATCATTTGCAGTCGCAGTGCAATTTGTTCCCCTTTGGATTACTACTACTACTACTACATATTTTTATGATACATAATGAATAATTTTTATATATTTTTATACATTAAATGTATAAAATGCAGCCAACGAAAAAAATAAATTCAACAAAGTGGCGAAATTAAAGGAACAGTAAAGAGCTGTTAATATTAACAGTAAACTAGAGCGGATTTATTGTAATATTAAATGGCCATGAAGAGAAACAAAAACCTATTAACAACCAAGCATACAAATGGTATAAAACCAATTAAAAACACCAAAAGGTAATGTAAAATTGGTTTCCAAAAATGTTATTTCACGAAAAAACCGCAAAAGTAACAAAACTCTTTCTTTTTGCTCTATAACTCAATAAATAGATAGATGATAAATAAACACACTACTACTATAATATCTATCTACCTGGAAACACATTGAAATTGGTTCATATTCATTCCAAATTGGTTCGGATCAATTCACTTAGCAATTATTTCCCAAAATAAAGCTAAAAAAAATTCCATCAGTTCCAATGGCAAACCTAATAATATCCATGGTAAAATTTAGAAATATTTCTTTAGGTTACACTTGTGCTTATGGCAGATTTTAATTGATATTAATACCATTTGAACACACAGCCTTATGTCTACGGTTGGAATGCGTAATTTCGTCATCTTCACAGACAACCTAAAATTATGTCAATTTCTTTGAATACCTTTATCTGTTGTTATGCTCCTGGTTATCCCAAATTACGAAATCTTGTAAAAACAAATGACATAGTTTCAGTATTTATATTATTCATTGGTATGGCATTGGAACAGTACAAAAAAATCCTTTATTGTTTTTAGATTGAACCTTTCAAACGGATCTGTAGATTTTTTACTTTTTGACAAAAACCATGGCTAAAATTATTTTGGCTTAGCGAAAAATATTTTGCTCATATTAAGTTGTTAGTTATTCGAATTCTTCAACGCAAAAAACCATACATGAGGGTCAAAATCAATTATCTTAACTGATAGGATATAGCTCTTTTCGTATTATACCCAATCTACACAGGCCAACTCACAGCATAACTTACAGCGATTCTTTGAGTTTTGTATGAAAATAACCGGTTTCGCTGTGAGTTCTGCTGTGAGTTCTGTTGTGAGTTTCTGCTTTGAGTTGGCCTGTGTAGATTGGGTTTTAGTGAAGATCTGTTGTAGAAAAATCGAACTATATTAGAAGTGTCAAATTTTACTACTGTTTCCGCCATCCAAGATTGTCATTTACAACATGTATAATTTTATAAAACATTTAAATAAATCTAACAAGATCTCAGAACTTAGATTTTGACTTTTCTGAGGGATAAAAACAAAAACTTCAAGGAATAGTTTTTTTTAAATTATTCAGATGGTATCTAGAAACAGCGAATATCATAAGTACAATATCCCAAACCAATAAATATCTATTCATGCATGCCATGTACTAAAAATCATTTATGGAAAAACAGAGGAGCCCAGTGTATGTGTGTATATCATGTAAATTTGATATATCCATAGCATTCTTTATAGATGAAAAAACGTCATTTTTGTCACTTATCTACGTGAGCCAGAAAAATTAGCCACAAGGCTACGATTTTATTTACCCTAGGATTACGCTGAAATTTTTACCCGATAAAATTTTACCATATAGCACTAAATAACAAACAGATTGTGACATTAAGTGGTTTTATCGAATATAATTATCTGTATAATCTCTAACTTCTCATTTATATATTTTCTATTAAAAATGTTTAAATTCAGAAAGAATTTTTTCTTTCATTTCTTCATCAAAGGGTTTTAGTATATTAAATTAAATTGTGGACATATGTACATTGTCTGGTAAAAAAATTCTATCACAGATCAATCTAAAATAACCGTAAAATCCAATAAGTTACTGCTGAGGATCATCATATCACATAAACGTGGAAATCAGAAAATTTTTCATTTTTAGTATGAACTCATTACAATCATTGCAATCATTGTATATACTCGTAGATAATAATCTTAAAATTCACAACTTAAATTTTTTAGATACATCAAAATGATGACAAATGACTAACGTTGCTTATTTGTGTTTTTTTTCTTTAAATGTGGGAATTATTGAATATATATAAAAATGATCTTATTAACTATTACACAAACAAAAAACACAGAAAAACCAAAAAATTAGATTGAAAAAAAAACTCAAATTTACCATTACAAACCATTGAAATCAATTGGATCTTTGATCTAGGATAAGCATTACTAATGCTAAAAACTAATATTTTATTGAATGTTAATCATGGAAATACGTAGCAATCCTTAAACTCTGCTTTGTGTATTTTTCTACTTTTATTCTTGTTTTTTGTTTTTTTTGTTTGTAAATTGATTAAAATGGTCACAACTTTGGAATGCCGAAATGCTAGACTGGTCACCTTCATTTAACCAATTCTAAAATGCCGGCATTAATGCATTCGATTTTATGAATTATATTTCGAATAGCATCGTTTCATTGGCATTCATTGTCTTTTGGGTTTTTTTAGTTTGTTTTTGTTAAATTTCTCCACAAGTTAGTTCGAGGTTTAATCTGGTTGTTAATGCACTTTGGCACCATCATCCCCGCATTAACATTTCTTTATACATCTTTTAAACAGAACAGTATCTTAAGAGCTAATTTTATTTCTTCTTATTTTTTGTTTGTTTTTATTTGATATGATTTTCTCCTTGTTCTTTTGTTTATTCAAAAGAGTTTGACTTTTTATTTTATGTTCAATTTGGCAGAACTTGCAATAAAACTGTAATTGAAATTCCAGCCAAAGGTTTAAATGTCGTTTTCCGTTTATTTCATATATACCTATATATATATATAAAGCATGATTATACAATCCACTAAAATTTATTGCATTGAAGAAACGTGGAGCCACCGCCATCATGGCAATTATAATCAGGTTGGGTACAAACTTTAGAAGAATCACAAGGCGATTCAAAAATAAAAATAAAAATATATGTATATATAAAAAGAAACAACAACGGCAAATTATTGAGTGCTGTGCAGAATGCTGTTGGTCAGCTTTTTGTTTTGGTTTTATTAAATTTTTCTTCTAAAGAAGAAACACAATGTTTTGTTATTTATTTTTTGTATGTTTCAAAGTGTACCTTTCTTTTGCTGAAAAATTAGCAAACAAAAACAAATCGCTAAAGCAATAAATAAGGGCGGTTAGATCGTTATCTATAGAAATGAGTTTTTCCTAGAAAAATATTTAAATATTGGGCCCACCCTTTTGCTATAATTTGATTTATTTCCAATTTTAGTCAATAAGTTAAACTTTCATTTTTCATTTGTTGTTGTTGTTGTCTTGTTTTTCCTTTTCTTTTATTGATTTTAGTTACTTACACTCCAAAGAAAAAGATAATTAGAAAAAAATAAGAAAAAGAAACTACAATATAATTCTGTTCTTAAATTATTGAAAATATTTTTGCTTTTTTTGCTTCAAAAATGATGATGTCAAACTCAAAAGAAAAAAACTTGAGCCTATTTAATTTTATAGGATTACTAAAATTTTTTTTTTATTTTAAATAAAACATATTTTCATGAATGATCGGATAAAAACAAAATAACAAAAATTTTAGTCTTCGCCCTAGCGCTCCCCATCGGTGATAGCCACATTCAAAATTTCAATGATATGTATTCATTCAATGTGCCAATTCAAGCTTTAAACTTTTTTTTTATTTTTTAATAAACTTTTTAATAATTTTTAATAGTTCGATTTTAAAAAACCTGTTCTCAAATAATTTGAGAACTATTTAGAAAGATCATTATAAAAATTACATTTTATGATATTTTTTGAAAAATTATTTATACTTACAATGAAATAAGAAATAAAATAAATAATAATTGTAAGACAAAAAAAAATATAAATGGTTGAAAAAAAAACATTAAAATATTTTCTACCTGAAAGGTATCATGGTCTTATGATCAATGCCACCTGTAAAGGGGACTATTCACTATTTTTGTCAAGTCGTCAAATGGCTCTCTCGTTCAAAGTAAAGTATATGGAAATGATTTAAACATATGTTTAAATTTTTACTCACAAATGGCTATTTTCATATACTTCACGAGAGAGCCATTTGACGACTTGGGAAAAATAGTGAATAGTCCCTTTAACTTACCTGAACAATATATGTATATAATATGAATAATTTTCTTTCAAGGTAGGGAAGCTAGAGCGCATGCCCGTTTTAATAGAAAAGCATAGCATAGCAACACGTCAAAAAAAGTTAGTGAAACCCTCTGAACGAAAAACAAGCACAAAAAACAAGCTAATAATATGAAAATAAGTTAACTTAGGACTTGCCATTAATGGTAACTGCACACATTCTAACAATTTTTCTTATTTGTTTTTTTTTTATTATGTTGTTCTTTTATTCCGGTCTTTTAAGCTTAAAATATTTAGTTCCATCCACGTCATTAATTTTTAAGTTCAGAACTCAGATGGACTGATCGGTTGCTTTTAAGTTTTATTACTTTACCAATAGCCATGATGGAATTCGTTTTTAGTTTTTCTTTTCTTTTTTTTCAAATATAATATATATATATAGAGCTTCCTTTCTTTCTATGCAGGCTTTATACAGTGTATGCGATAATATATTCTTTTTCTTATTATATATATATATATATATATATGGATTAGTTTTACGAAAAAATGTACAAACACACAAAAGCAAATTCATATAAGAAGAAAAGAAGAGAATAAAGAAGCACGAAATGTGCAGTGCAGCTAAAGGAATGCTGTTTTTCACTGATCGAACCTTATATTAATATATATATATATATATATATATATATATATATATATATATATATATATATGTATATCTAAATAACTACGATGGAAATATGACAATTTGGCTGAGTTTTAATTTATCTTCCTGATTTAGTGTAGATATTAGTATTAACCGTTATATTATGATTATTCTTTGATAGAGATAATAATGGAAAAGGTTAATTTCATATAATTTTTTTTCAATTATATTTGTTATTTTCTTCTTTTTTTTATTTCAAAATTTTATACAGATATCTACCTGTTTAATTGTTATCCAGTAACTCCTGTTTGTTTGAATAAGTACAATAAATTCATTTCTTGGTTAAAATTTTCTGCTAGTAGTCTGCTAGATCTAAATTCCCCTTTTAGACCCTAGTCAAACAGACGAAGAATCTAGTTTTTCGTCACATAGATTAGAGTCAAATTGAATCTAATTTAAAAAAAACAATAACGTGGTTTTTGTATCCAGTCATTTGGCAGTGCTGAATTGAAAATTTTTGCTTTCACCACGGCTATATGACACTGAATGTCAAACAGTATTTATTTTTTATAAGATATATCATTATTTGTGTTTATTGGTTTAGTATTAAGACTGGTATGTATTATTTAACCTTTACTTGGCATAAAATGCGTTATTTTAAAAGATCATCTACATTTAAATTGCCAATAGTGCAGGACATCTTTCGATGAACGATTTTCACTACCACTATTGATGGCCCTCGCTTAGACTCTGTTCCTGTGTAGTAGTAACTATTATTTAAGTTTTTATTATTGAAGGCAAAATAAATTAAAGTAAATTTAGTGAGTTGCCTTGTAATATTCAAGCTGTGAGAATTCTCTTTGTTCTACCAACCACTTGTGATAGTAAATTTTGCGAGAAGCTTATAATCCTCCTGAGAACCCAACTACATTTTTCATCAAAATAATACCAATACCTAATAACAGAATTCTAACCTCTTGAAGAATTAATTTGCAAAATATTTTGATTTAAGTAAAATTATTTTTAAAAAATTTTAGTGAAAAATGAGCAAAAACAAATTTATTAATTGAAGTTTAGTTTAATTTTAGTTTAAACAGAATTTAAAAGTTCTCGATGTATAAACTCTTGAACGAATGCAATATAAACAATTTCATGCAAATATCCTTCAAATAATAAAGAGTAAGATAACTATTTGAATAATACATACTTCTATGTAACTGTCACTAACAAATCATAGAAAACTTTGATAATTTGTATAACATGTAGGCATGATAATATCTTAATGCAAGACAAAAATCAATAAGGTGAATACCTTTCTAATTTCCTTAAATGATATTGTCCTTGCTAAATAAATTCAAATGGATATCAATGTTAATTATTTTAATTAAAGAAGCGATATTGAATGAGAAACACAAAATATTATTTTTGACGTCACTACTGAATTTTATTAAAGAAAATGGCGCGTAACTGAAAAAAGTGACGATTAGTAAATATATAATTTTAAAAAATAAATTACAATAAATTAAAAATATAAATGTTTGCTATTGTGCTATTTTTTATATTCCATCATCTTTCACAGCGCTTCATGCCTCTTTCACTCATATATACCACATCCTCACACGCTAACAATAAGTTAGTCATTTTTTCCTACTAAAATAATCCTAGGAATAATTTATATTTGGCAAAAAAACGTTTGCTGGGTCAGTTGCTAATTAATTATAAACAAATATACAAATAAATCTAATAAATTCAGTATGCATACATGGCATACACAGTACGAAAAGATTTTTAGTCAATTTCAACCTTTATATTATTATAGTAAAGAAGTATTTTTTTTTTTTTATTTTTTTTTTTAGTTTGACAGTTTTGTTACTACAATCTTAATTGTATATTAATTCATTAGTACTTTTGACTTATTCTAACTTGACTTAGTATTATTTGGGCTCAGTGTGTAGGACCAATGCCCCATCACCTCCAACTATCAGTACCTGTAGTAGGTTAGATCATCAGGTTTACTTCTTAGTAGCCTTCTTGTTTTGTTTGTTGTGTCTAAGAGTTTTAATACCTCTAGATTTGAGTGGTGATGAAGCCTTTTCTCATGATCAGTTGCACTTCTCTGTATTTCCTCGTCAACCCTACTTATTTGAAGGTCTTTGTGAATTTCATTGTTTGCTACATATCTGGATGCTTTTGTCATAAGTCTTAGTATCTTATTTTGCTTTCTTTGAATTATGTCCCTGTTGGACTTACAGGAACAACCCCACAATTGTATTCCGTAAGTCCATAAAAGCCTATATCATAGTTAGATACAGAAGTCTTTTATATGCCAGTTTTATTCTAGAGTGCTTTCCTATAAGCCAGTTCATTTGTAACAGTTTCATATCTATTTGCTTGGTTTTCTTCAGTATGTGGGTTTTCCAGCTCAACTTCGAGTCCAGATGTAACCCCAGATACTTAATGGACTCCTTATGAGGTATCAATTCACCTTTTATGTGTAAATTCGATTCCCTATGATTTTTTCGTAACGAGAAGATAACATGCGTTGATTTTGAATTATTAAGTTTGATTTTCAGTCCAAGAGCTAATTTTGTCCAGATCTTGTATGAAGAAGTATAAAAACAAAAGGAAATTTGATTACTGTTTTAAAGAAAAAAAGAATCCCATATTAAATTCGATTCTCGGACAGTTTTATCAATTAACATCTGTTAAAATTTACCCACACTTTCATTGATCTATATGTACATTTACAAGAAAATTGATTCATGTTATCTCATGTATCCACAAACAGAAAACTATTACCGAAAAGTAGTGAATACAAGAAATATTCATGTGCCATGATTCCTTTTATCAGGATATAATTTTAAAAGTTTACATTATTTTTTTAAAAAATTTTCTTCAAATTATTCATAAAATTATCTCTGTAATACTATGTAATACTACACTACTTGAAAAACTTAAATTAATGTAAGTATATTTTTATAAAACAGTAAAAAAACAAACAATCACAAATTTTTATAAACCTTTTGAAATTTCAATTTCAATTTTATTAAAAATTTTAAAAGTTCATTCAAAAAACAAAAACTAATATTAAAAATATAAAATTGATATGTTGTATCTAAAAATGAAAAACAAATTTCATGTCACAACGGATCAAAAATTTCTAATAAGTGTTTATTAGAACACTTTAAATTACATGTGGGCGCCAAAATTTTAATTGTGGCCATTTCAAATATTTCCCGCCTTCTTAAATATGTGTATTGAAACAAAAAAAAAAATAACTAAAGACACACTATGAAATAGTGCGAAATATCTAAAAATATCTTAAAACAAGAACAAAAATATTCTATAATGTATTATTAATGTAGGTGAACGTTTTATTTATGGATTTGGCTGTTTTAAAAAAAAAAAAAAAAAACTAAACTAAATATTTTGTAAAAAAACAAAAAATATAATTTTGTTTTTAATTCTTCAAACGAGTTTTTATCATGAAGGCGTCAAAAATTCATTCTTTTTAAAAATAATTTTGGGGATTCAAAGAAATTTTACTATAAATTTCTTTTAATTTTTTTTTTTTTGTTTTTTTATTTTCACACAAAAATAATCTATTTCTAACCTGACAAAAGTTGGGACACAAATTTTATCAAACCAAGCAAGGAAATTTTATTTGAAGTCAATATCACTAGTTAATAAATTTTGATTTATTTAAAAAAAATAAAATTTCCTTTTATATTTTCTAATACAATTTGTAAATATTGCGCTACAGCAAGTGCATAATTTTTCCATTATAAAACCAAAACAAATAAAACTGCTCTACAAAAATAAACTAAAATTTTTATGTTGTATGCATAAAAATATCTTTTAGTGATACCTACTAATTTGTCGCATATAGTACAAAACCAAAAACTAAATTAACAAAAAAAACCAAAAAAAAAAAACACCGAAAAGAACATCAATTTGATAGAATCTATTTTTAAGAAGTCATTCCATGAAAATGAAATTTGAAAAGTGGCCAAGTCGAACAAGAGATTAATGAGATGCAACCTCTTTACACTGCAGCACACATCTTTTGTATAGAAAAAGGAAATTCTTTTACATGCTTTTTTATTTTTCTTGGTTTTGTGTTTATTTTTATTGAAAATTTACAAAAAAAACAACATTGTCCTGAGTAGAAAATAACAAACAAAATAGCCGGAAGTTAAAAATGTTGACAATTCATATGTTGGTTTTTGTTTTTTATTGTAAAAAGGTAACATTTTTTTGTTTTTGTGATATTTTTAGTTATGTTTTTTCCATTTTTCATCTATTTTTTGTTGATGTTATTATTTGTTTGTTATTTCTTTGATATTATATCTTAAAATTGAATTTAAGGTATTATTATTACTCTTTATCTTTTCATAGATTATCTTTTTAGATAAAAAAAACTATGTATGTATATCTACATAGATTTTATAATAGTGGGATAGTTGTCTGCTGAAAGCATGCATTAGAATTGTTTCTTTTTTTTGAATATACTGGAAAATTATTATTTTTTCTAATGATAGTAAATGGTTATTAAAAAAAAACCTTATAATAATAACAATAATAAACAAAAAACAAAAACAAATTTGTTTCTAAATTTACAATGATACAAATATATCTAAAAGTAAGCAGTCTGGGATATTTTTGATCTTGTAGTATTTTTTTTTTATTTATTTTAATATTTACATTTTTTTACAAACAAGTTTAACGGTTAGATATGAATACTAATAGAGCTGCTTATTTGAAAATGCTATTATTTATATAGATATAGAAAATCATAAATAGCTTATCACAATTTACCTAATTCCATTTATTTTTTTTCTTGTGTTTCTTTTACAAATATTTCATAACAAACAATTTAAATATATTCACAAATTGAAATTTTGAATAATCTTTTAGCTTCTTTGACCTCTGTACTATTAGCTTCCTAGCTAATGAGGTTCAACTCTGTAATTTACGCTTATGTTACATGTTTAGCCTCCTTCTGAACTCTTGAACTTATATTAATCCCGATTCTTTATTAAAAGGCTGAAAGGAGGTTTATAAAAGTAAACATTTTTTAGGTCTTTAAGGCTCAAGGGAGTCTTAAAATATATATAAATATAATTATTTTTACGCTTCCGAGTAAAAAAAGGCTCTGATTTCTATTTATTAAGAGTAAAAAAAAATCTTATATCAAAGATAATAAAAACAAGGGAGTTGTTTGACACAAATATCTGATTATTTTATTCAAAATAACTATTAATGATTTATGTGATACTGTTAGTTATTGCTTCTTGCTTAATGGAAAACATGACAAATGCCAACTTAATTCATCCCTTTTGATGCTACCCAGTAGGGAAATCGTGCATCAGTGAATTTCTCTTCGAAGAATTCTTGCATGCTTTATGGTGGAAAAGTGCATAAGTGAAAAATTCACAGATAGAGCATGCAGAAAGTAGCCCTTATAGCTACTTTTTCATTGAGAAAGTAAAATGTCATTTCAACTTAGAAAACATATGGAAAAATATAGTGAAAATAATTAAATGCAAGTAATTAACAGCAATATTTTAAAAGATCTTGTGATTATTTAATTGTGACAGTAATTATAACAAATACAAACCAAATTAAAACTTTATAATATAACATATCCTATTAGCTGTGCACTAAATTATTTATATTTTGTTTTTGGTATTCAAAAGTAAATAAAACTTAATAATAATTGAAACTTAATAATAACTTATATAAAACATAAGAATTAGCATTATTTTTGTTTTTGTATCGAATTGTTTTTATATGTTATTATTGTTCGCTTGTTAATTAAAATTTAATAAATATTTAAATTAAAAAAGATATACTTTTTATTCTGAATTAGCCCTTTATATAACAATTTTATATCAAGAATTCTTCAATGAGAAACTCAGGGAGAAAACATCAGTGCGAAATTCTTAGAAGAGCTTTTCCGGCAGAAAGTAGCCATAGCGGATACTTTTCGTCTCCTTTTCTAACAAAATTCATTGATGTTTTCCCCGAGAAAGTTATCGTTATGTCTGAAAAGTAGCTCCCTTTCATTGATGAAGTAGTTCTACTTTCCCTACTGGGTAGTGAAAAAGATTTAGGATTTATCTACCCTTACAAATTTGGACATAAATTTTATATTTGAACTTTCTTCAAGCTTTTGAGCCAAGAGTAAACAAGAAGGTTATTATAGTAATTTAAATTATATTAAATAAAATTAAATATTTTTAATTAATTAAACATAAATGAATATTTAAATAAACGAAAAAGTTTGCATTCTCTCTTTAAGGGGAGCCCAGTAGGGAAATCGCGAATCAGTGAATTTTTCTGCGATGAATTCTTGCGTCCTTTACTTCTACATGGAGAAAATTGCTATATAATGTAAAATAACAATTTCACACACACGCGTACGCTACACGCATTTCTAAGTCAAATGTCATTTGAGAGGCTGAAAATTTTCTACTTGGATTTCATTTTTATAATAAAATCAGAAAATATTTATAAAATATCATTTGTTTATAGGATAAATTTTCAAAGTGCCAAATAACAACAAATCTACTAGAGCTAGTGTCTTAATGTAATAGAGTAAATCATATAAGGCTGACTTTAATTTGACCAAATAAAAACAGAATTAAAATCAAAAAAAAAAAAACCTTTAGCCAATAAAACAAACAAAATGCACTACTAAATGTTTAATTAATCGAACTGTATTTTGATTATAATTTTTTTGTTTTTTATTTCTTTTAATAAACCGAACACTATTTTGTAAGAATTGCCATTTTTAGTAGGCCTACTTTTATTTTTATAGTTCCATTCGCTTCATTATTTGTTGTTGTGTTTTCTCTACATGGCCTTTGATTTTATTTTATTTATTTGAATTTGTTGTTTTATTTTACTATTTTGCAAAAAACACAGCTAATATGGTAAGGACAAGATTGTCAAATATGTAATCCATCATTGTTACTTTTTATAATTTCACATGGCTTAATTTTGGAGAGTTTGCCTTTTTATAGTTAAACTACAAAAAATCTTAACTTGATTTTTTTTGTATAAATTTTGTAGTTTTCTCCCTTATTGTGTTCTTTTTATTCAAAATTATTATTATTCATTTATTTAAACTATTTTATTTGCTTAACTGTTTCTTGAACTAGATTCTACTTAAATGGTATGTATCTGACCATATTTTATATTTTTCTTTTTGTAAAATTTTGCGCTTTTCAAAAACATTAATTGTTTGTTTGAAAATTTGTTTTGTATTTATTCAAAAAAAAACTAAGGAAAGGAAAAAATTTAAAAATAAACATCAATGAATTTTTTTAACAAATTGTCACAAAAGTCGCCATCATGGCAACATTCTGCATGAAAATATGACCGAAAAGTAGCTATGATGGCTACTTTCTACATTGCACATTAATGAATTTTTCACAAGTAAACTTTTCAACATGATTTGCGCCTGAATTTATGCCTGAGAAGCTCACGGATAAATAATTTCCGTACTGGGTAGTGTGTATGTGTGTATGTCTACAAAAATTCATAAAGGTGTTAATTTGGCTCAGCAAGTTGGGTCAACTATCTACAGTAGACAAAGAGACATTTATACAAATAATTTGATTAATTTGATTTTATAATTTGATAATTTTCTTGAAACTACTGACTACGTTAGAATAGGTTTTTCTGGCTTACCGATTAAATATATTACAAATTTTATAGTCCTTTAAATTTTCTACCAGATCTTAAATATTCTAATTGAGTTCCTGTAATTTAATTTGCTGTAACCACAGTTTAAAATTTACTTTATTATAAAGATTAATTCTAGTAAAATGGAAAAATTAGAAAATTTTTATCAAGTTATCAGGAAAGGCTCACTTTGTTAGATTTTTATTGCACTATCGAAAACAGTTAGGCCATTACAATGTACAAACTTTTTATTGGGAAATATTTGTAGTTTTAGAAAATAAAAAAAAAGCAAATTATGTCAGCGTTTTTTTTGAGAAAAATGCAAAAAACGTCAAAAAATGCCCGAGATTTTTACGAACGGTTCTACTTAATAATTTTTTCTTTTTTTTAAAATTTTTGTCTTTTTATTAATAAGAAAATATTATAGGCTATAAAAAACTATTTTTTTTTATTCGCTATTACATAGATTCAAAAGTTATAAGTGATCGAGTGCGTGGGGGTAAAAACGAAGCCTGAAAAATTCAAGAGGCTGTAACGCGAAAGCGAAAAAAGTTAGACCCCCACTTTTTGTGTTTTTTGCCAATGAAATTTCATCTACTTTCTACCCTAAGCATTTGACTAACCAATCTCGGGACACCCTGTATAATATGCTTTATCTTTATATGATATACAGCTTGATATGCTTGTAAGTTTAGAGAAGTAAAGACTGACATAGTAACCGTTTATAAAGGTTGTTCATTAGATTTTTGTATGTATTTATTGCATTGCTTTAAAAATTGTCACTACCAATACAAATATATGGCAAGCAGAAACGTAAATATACACTCGGCTTATCCACACATTAACCGAATAGAGCCGAAGAGAGAAAAAAAACAATAACAATTATATGTTATTATGTGTGTTATTATATACTATATATTCTACGTAGTAGCTGTTCAACGGCTCTGCTGTGCTTTTACATTTTCTCGCATACATTTTATATGGGAAAAAACATGCAACACTTTATTTACTTTCAAATGTAATTTGTGTGTTGGCAAACCACTGACATGTATTGAATTTAAAAACTCAACAACATAATACTTTATCATAATGTCTTCTGTTCATAAGGTATACGATGTAAGACATCATTATTAACAATGCTAAAACAACCGAATTCAGCATACGTTCTGACAAAATGTTTTCAACAACCTTACTAAAAATTATTTTGGTTTCATCACCAACCAATTCCCATGGAACATTTTTACCAAACTGTGGATATTGAATGGAATTGCTTCACCATTGCTAATTTTCTTAAGAAAATTAACAAACTCTAATTCTTCTGGTAATGCTCGCATGTTTTGTGTTAAAGTAAAATAGTGAAATGAACTAAAAATATCCCAACTTGTTACACAATTCTCAATCAATATTGCACGTGTTCCATGTGTAAAATTTGCCGAAAATTGCCACATAAAAGTACTGTTTTACCTGTAAATAGTTTATTCTTATCTTATTTAATTTTGAGTATTAAAAATGTCCATATACTCATACATTTTTATTATTTTATGTAAATACTTAAGAAAACCCAATAAATTAAATATTATATGTGTCACATAAATTATTAGCTTAATAGCTGATGATGACTCAGTGTATGAGTAAAACTTTATTGCCAGTTACCGTAGAATCAAAATGGCAAACTAATGACTTTAATATTACATTGTTAGTAGCTCATATATATATATATATATATAGCAAATATTTCTTCTTGAAGCAGTATAACAAAAAATACAAATAATAAAGAAAGCAGTTCTATTTGAGGCCTATTTACGCTTTCTCTTCATTGCCAAAAATGTCACCAATAGTTGAAAAGTAAAAAATAAACTTAATTTATTGCTTTACTTTGAGTTTTTTGTAATTGACGAACTCAAAAGAAATAAAAATAAAAAATTTAATATCTAATCATTGCCAAATCTAAAATAAAATTTAAAAATTAAAACAAAACAAAAATAAAAAAACTAAGAAGTAATTTAATCATTCAATTACAATTTCTCTATTAAGAAAAACAGAATGTGGGTAGCCATTTGCCGTGAGCTACAACAACAAGAAACAAAAAAAAACACAAGCTTTCGATTTTATATCAGAACTACTGCCATAGTTGTATAATTGACCTCAATTCAAATCAAATAGATTTTACGTTAAGTTTAAAAAATAATTATTTAAGATAAAAATAAATACTCACATTTAAGGATAAAAATTAATATTTATTTTTTTTCCATCGAAAATTCATTTTTCTGTAATAAGAAAACAAAAATATATAAATTTAGTTTTAAAAAAAAAAAATTAAGTTTAAAAAATAGTTAAAATTGTTTATAAAAGAAGATATATTGTTTTTGTAGTTGTTATTCTAGTTTTTTTTTTTTTTTGTATTATTATTATTTTTTTAAAAGCGTAGGTTTAATCAGGCAGACAAAACACTTGATAAATCATTTTCATAGGTGTACTTAAGGCAATTTTCTTCATATTAAAAGAAAAGAAAAACAAAATTGTTTCCACTCAAACATAATTTTCAAAATAAAACAAAAAATCAGAAATATTAATACAAAACATCAAAGTAAAAGTTTCAAAAAATAACTATTTTTATTTTTTTATTGTAGTATACTTTAAATCATTGTTATTTGTCCATCAAAACAGCTGAAATAGAAAAGGAATTAAAATATGAAATGATGAACTCCAGCTGTTTTAGTGTCGCCTTTTGTGGCGTCATTTTATTCATCAACCCACACAGAACATTTAGCTTTAAATGAATATTTGTTGTCTATATAAAAAAAAAAAACATCAGAAACATCTACATTATCTATATTTTATTTAATTCTTTTATCAATAGATTACATTTTTGGACAAAAAAGAAACAAAAAACACCTTCTTTTTAAATTTTTCAATGAACACTTTTAAAGGATGTATTTAATCCCAGTAGCATAATTAAATATAATAATGGAGTGTTAATTTTTTTTATTTTTGTTTCAACTGAATGAAAATTTAGTTTAAAGTTTAATTCTTGACACCATACAAAAAAAGAAACGAAAACCAAATCAAAAATGTTTTTTTAAAATATTTATTTATATTTATTACTTAAGCTTTAAGAAAGACTAATGATCGAATTTTATGAATTTCAGTGTAATTTGCTGATTAAAATATTTCAATAAACCGAAATTCTAAAATCTAAAATTTAAGAAACAAAACAAAAATAAAAAAAAATTATATGCAACTCTAAGCGTTAATTAGAAATATTTAACAGGAATATATCCTTTGTGATCGATGCTGTGATTAAGACATCATTTATTATCACTTTTTTTGTATTTTATATTTCTTCTTTTTTTTGTTGTAGCTATTTTTATATTCCTCACTTATATTATTTCTCTATAGATCTTTGGCCAATAGAATTCTTAATTGGATCAAAAAAGAATTGACAAGCTATGTAATTTTGTTGTTTATTTTTTTTTTTATATTTGTTGATTAGACTAAAGACAGGCCAAGTTTTAAATGAAGGGTATCTCTTTTTTATAAATGGGATCCATTGAAAAATCTTGATAGTATTTTGGGTCAGAGGAAGCAAGTCACGTTTTAAGATGAACTCTGGATGCACTTAATAAAATTAGAAAATATTTTGATCATTATTTCAGCGCCAGAAGAGAGATTACAATTAGCATAACCTGTTGAGAATATTTTGAAAGAAAAGCCTTCTAGGAATAATAACAGACAAAATTTACTAAAAGAAAAAAAACCACAAAGAAGTAAATAACCTAAAATGAAAAAAAAAAAAATAAAAATCACATTCCTAAAAGGGATTACATACATAAAAAACTGAAAAGATATTTTAGATTTGTTGTTGTTCTTATTATTATTGCTGTCTTCAGGAATTCTAAATAATTAATACTTGATTCACTACAAAAGAATAAAATTTAAAGGAAATATCTGTATTTTTAACTAATGGTTGGTTTTTAGTAGGAACTAAGTTTTTGTTGTTTTCCTTTTTTTTTCTCGGTTTTTTTACTTTCAGATTGACATTAATTTTATTTGTGAAGTATTTGAAATTAGTGCTACTTCAAAAAAACAAAAACAAGGCACAACCAGATCAAAAATTTTTCTCATTAATTGGTTTTTGTGTGCACTATTTAACATAAAAAAAATTCTTTGAAATGTAACTAAAAAAAAAAAACAAATTGAAAATAGAAGATAATTCTTATTTTATATGCAAAGATTCTAAAAATGATCATTGGCTGATTCTTTAAAAATAGAAAAATAATATTTCATGAAAATTTGGAAAATTTATAAAAAAAATAGAATATAAATATAAATTAAACCTAAAAACTTTGAAAAAAACAACACAAAAATTATAAAAAGAAACTGACCCGCATAATTTACGAAAAATGTCTTTAACCGTTTAAATCTATTTTAATAGAATACAAAAAATAAAATTAAAAACTTTTTTTTTGCCCGCTCATACCTCAAGTATTTATTTTCCCATTGAAATATCAAGCATAATTTAAATATTTTAACCAAAAATTAAGCTTAGAAAGGAAATAAGGAACAAAAAATTTAAAAAAGCTGGTTTTTATTTTCTTAATTATAAAAATCATCAATTTAAAAAAACACATAAAAAAACCAAAGAATTTGTCACGATTAATTTATTATGTTACCAATAAAATATACTGAAAACCTAATTTTATGCATTTTACTCAAAATAAAAATGGAAAATTTCAAAAGAAAAATCTAAGAAAATATATTGCACATAGTTTAGATTAAATTTGAGAAATTGCTGTTTTAAATCCTCTGTTGAATGATTATCATCATAATAAGGAGCAAAATTTAATACTAGTGAAGATATAAATGACATTTATCACATTTTATGTCATCTTAAAGATCCACCTTCATTATTTCTTTTTATTCTTTTGTTTTTAATTTAATTTTTGTTGCTATTATTGTGGTTTTTTTATTGAGTTTGACATTAATTTTATTAAATTTTAACAATACGGATATCATTAATAAAATTTGTATCTCTGAAAATAATATTATGACGGAAATGGTTTGAAAAATGAATTCAAATCTATTTTTAAAATTGTGAAATAATTTTCTTTTTCTCAAAATTCATTCCCAATCATAATATATAATTTCATAGAAAAAATTATGACTGTAGGCGTTAGAACATTTCATTGATAGATTTTTAAAAAACAAAAATTTGGTTTTTTTTTTGATTGAGAGAAATTTTTATTAAGAAGATAGAGCAGTGTGTTGCACTTTTTGTAGTATACGTACCAATGGTGGCCAGTGGCGTAGATAGGAATAGTGTTAAAAGGATTTAACCCTCCCGTTAGCTAATAATATAAGAGACTTACTTAGTGAAAGAAAAAAGTTTTAAAAAACTTTTTTAAAAAGTGTTTTCCCTTACCCTTTAATGAATGACAGTTTTTTTATTTCGGAACGTTGTTTCTGTAAGTTATGACAATTGGTAATGATCATTTTGACAGCTTAAAATCATTTCATTTCATATGTTATGTGAATGTGAAAGGTGGAAGTATGTTAATTTTATATTAACTATATTATTCCAATTGTATTACAGCACGTTATCACTAGGTAAATACAAAAACCTCATTTTTAAAAAGAACAATTTTAGTCCTTTATTAGTTAGATACTAATAAAATGCGCAATTCTAATAAATCTTTAAATATTTTGATTATATTATTGGAAAATTTATTTCTATGCCGAACACTATCGGATGATTTTTTAAAACGTAAAAAAAAGGCAAGCTACTAAGTTGTATACAAAATTTATTGGAGATGAAAAAGGTCCTTAGTTTAATGAGCTTTAATCACTGTAGAAAGAAAAATCATAGTATGCATTGTGCCTAAGTAGGCCATGCAAAATTGACTTAATAAGTATAATTAAAATTAGATTGAGTTGTAAAAAGTTTTGTATAAATAAACATTTAGTATTTAGTTAATGTTTTATTATTCGTTGCTACAAACAATCACTATAACTGAATTTCTTGGACGTGATGCAATTGGCGCTATTAGATATTATTTTAATGAAATGCTTTTTAAGAAAAATAATGATTGCATACCATTATTTTTATATTATTTTCATTTTTTCTAATTTTGAATATTTTAGAGTTAAAATTATATAAAATAAACTATAGTTATTAAAGTATCAAATTAATCGCAAAATACAACAACTAAACATAATATATCTATTTTACCTTTCCCTCGATTTAAGTTTTCTGTGTTTTTTTTTTTGGGATTTTCAAGAGAAAAACGTTACCCCGATGCTCTAGATTTCAATTTTTTTTTCTCTTGTATTCTTCAATAATTTGTACGTTCAAAAACAAAATATCAAAATTTCAAGTGAAAATCTCAAATCTCAAATACTGAGTTACATCCTTCTAAAGAGTAGCTGCTTCTCTGTTAGAAAGGCACGTTACTTGTCTTCAAAGGCGATTTTCTCAAAACTACATTTTTCAAATTTGCTGCAGCTGCAACTGGATAATAAATCATCCGATCGATATGATTCTTATTTAAGGCATATTTTGCATATCTGTTGCAGCATACAATGAACCAATGAAGGATTGGATAAAAAATATAATTTTGCTAAGCAAAGAACCATCGGATTTTTCAGCTAAATTTTAACTTTCTCCTTCAAAACTCCGCCATTTTTTTGTATTTTAAGTTTTTTTGAAAACTTATTGAAAATATTATCATTGTGTGGGAAATATTATCTAGTTTAATTATTATTTTAGTTTTTTTTGATTTCATGCAATTTGAAGACTGGAATCACTGCAGCAGTTAGAGTACTTTTCATTTTTGAAGCCTCATGGGATAGCAGATAACTTCCAGAAAAATTAATATTTTTACTTTAAAAATTTAGATTGTATAATTTATTAATGCAAAAATATCTGTGCGAAATTTCAAAAAATTCGGTGCAGTAGTTTTTAAAAAAAAATTCACAAAAATCACTCTTTTTTAAGAGCGTCAAACTAGTTGTGTCCCTTAAAATATTCATTCATCTGGTTTTCTTTTCTTTTTCATTTTCTTTCATGGAAATCCAGATCCAAAATAAAAACCCAAAAAACAACATATAAACAAAATTCCGAATTAAATTTGTATAAAATTCAGACTATAATTATTTGTGATTTCAGAATCCACAAACAAACATAACAAAACAACATTTTTTTTGTTGTTGTTTTTTTTTTGTTATATTTGATTTTTATTTTTCATGAGAACAAATAACAAAGAGTATAGCTACGATGACAATGCATAACGCAATTAGCTAAAAGCCTCACCTTAGAATTATTTACCTCAATGGCCATTAATCAAATCATCTTTAGATAATGACGATACGAAAGATTAAGAGAAAATCAAAAAGAAAAGAATTTATCTTATAAAATATTTTTAGTCCAAAGTAACATATGTATATATATATATATATATATATATATAGATTGAAATCGAGGATCTAAAATATCAAAAGAAGTAACCTTTAAGGAGATATAAGAGCCGTTTTCTTTGAAAGTGGTGTAAGCCCTTTTTACAAAAAATTAGTTAAAGATAAAAATGAATGTAATTTAGTATCAACTTTATCTTTATAAACTTTTTCCAAACAAATCTGTTATAATTTAAATTGTTTATATCTTTACATATTTTCGTAGTCAATGAAGTTACCAATATAATTACATTGAAAATGGTGTAAGTCAACTTTTTTCAAAGTCTTACTGCTACATATTTAGGTCAAAATTGTACTACGTAATTTTCTTAGTGCAATGAGATATAAAACACAGCTATTTTTTGTGTCTGCGGGATAGCAGATCAGATGAGAAGCATTATATCTAACGTGATTGGCCGCAGCAAAAAAACCATATTGTAGGAAGCAAAAACGTTATTCACAAGCCACTTGTGGAAGAGCAAATGTAATTTTTCCTCCATTTCATATAAAACTTAGAGTAATGAAAAATTTCATAAAACCATTAGCAAAAGATCCGGAAAACAAAGGATTAAAATACGTACGAAGTTTCTGAAATTGTCAACAGAAAAAATTAAAGTTGGTATTTTTATTGGTCCACAGATAAAATCTTTATTTAAAGACGTAGAGTTTAAGAAATCCTTAAGCCATAATGAAGCAGAGGCTTGAAATGCTTTTCAAAATATTGTTCATGGATTTTTAGGAAACAGGAGGAGGAGGAGTGATAGCCATCAATTGATTTTAGAAATGGTGAAAAAATTTCAAGTAATTGGTGCGCCCATTTAGGGATACAATACTTACTACAAAATAATCCTATTGATAAAGGATTATTAACTATTAAAAATATAATTCTAATTATTATTAAAGTTGATATTAAAACGATTATAATTTCAGAAAATAATTTAATTAAAATATTAATTTTGGGGATTAATGATAAAGATATTCTTTTTTTCTGAAGTTTTAAAAGACATACAATGTTACGATGAACAGAAACCATTGTTTTGCATCGGAAAATCTTTTCACGTCACGCCGATTTAGTTTTGAAATTATGACCTACTCAACTTCATTTCTGTTATTTCAAGCATTATTTCACATTTTAAATAAATTGTAAAATTACATAACAGTTAAACATTTAAACTATTTTTCAATTTCATTGAGTTAACTTCATTTAATAAATTGGCAGAATTTTGTGAGCGTCTGTAGCAGACCTGAAAAATGATAAAATCACGTCCCCACTTAAGGATCTATAACTTTTTTATTTTTGTTTCGATCTTAAGGATTTTAGCTTTAAAATTTTTGTCCCAATTTTTTAGTCTTAAAAACTTTAGTTAATAATTTTTTTAAACCAAAAACAAGCAAACAAAAATGGGTCATTTTTAAAAAAGGTGAAAAAAATCACTTTTTTTTAAGTTTGATCTCCTGTAACTTCGTCAAATATTAATTGACCTGCATGTTTTATATATCAAACGGAAGAAAAACATGATAACTTTTTAAAACAAGCCATTTTAAGTCAATCAAAAAATTATTTCCTGAGAGAAAGAAAATACACCCAAAATACACGTTTTTTGGAAATATCTCGAAAACGCTTCTTTGAAAAAAAAAAAAACGACTATCAGTTTCGAATTCAGCGACCCAAAATTACCCTAAAAAACATTTCATTTTGAGGTGCATGAAATTAGCCCAAAATTTGTAGACTAGTGTTATCAAGGCAAGACTTACTTAATCAAGAAGAAATTTCTAATTTAAATGTAAACCATATCAAAAATTTAAAAGTAAAATTATTTGCACAACATGGTATAATTTTAATTGTAGTACAAAAGCCTGTTTTTCGGAAGAAATATGTAAAGTTGTAAGAATATATTCAATACCCAATTTTCAGAATCTTAGTATTACTAATGTACCGGAAAGGCTAATAAAATGTGAAAAATATCGTATGGACATGGAATTTAAAGAAATTATAAATAATTGTACCAAAGACCTATTCAAAACCTAAGTTGAACATTGTAAATATGAAAAAGAGTATGTAAAGAAAATTATTTCCGATATACCGGGAGTAATTATAACAATTAACATAGAAGAAGTTGATCTCATACAAAATTGTATTCCAAATAATATTACAATACGAGGTAATAATTTAATTAAATTTACTAACTGTTCTTGCAAAAAAAATGGTTTTCATTTTCGAATTCAGCAACCCTAAATTAGTCTAAAAAGCAATTCTTCTTTGAGTCACATTGAGGACATCAATCTATAATAAAACAACGCCACAAATATAAAAACTTTATTTTGCATTAAATTGAACAAGGTGATTTTGTTTCTGCAAAGCCCTTAGAAGATGCAATTCTAAGAAAACAAAAAAATACAATGATGAAGAGTTAAATTGGTTGAAGATATATTGGATAAGGGTTTTAAAAAGCAAACCATATACAATGTTCTATAAAACTTCATTTAGCGAGAATGAGGATTTTGAGTCACAGATCTTTGAAAATATATTACTAACACGTTTATATCATCATTGTAGACCCATCACATTCGAAAACTTTACAGATATGATTGCTTTATTACCATATATCTGTCCAATACATCATGACTATTTCATAAAACTTGATCATAATAAAAAAAGTCAAAATATATTCTCAGTAAGTATAATAATTTTTAGTATAAATAATTTTGGTTGACTGGTAGTGCTGAAGTAAAGCCTTTTTATTTTGTTATTCTTCATTTTTTTTACTGTTGAAGAATTTAATAAAAATTTTATAAAAAGAAATTGGTTTGTTTCAGTAGTTAATACTTTGTAAATGTAAGATGTTTAATTTTTGCTGACTTTCAAAGTGGTATAAATCCTTTTGAATTTTTGTTAATCACATTTAAAAAATAACTAAATTATAGCTTTAAATCAATTTAATATTTAAAAAATACAAAACTAGTGCAATACCAAATATCCATATTTTTCAAATTATTCAAACGCAAAAAACCTTAAATATCTCCATATGAAATAAAATACACTTACACCGCTTTCAAAGAAAACGCCTCATATATAAATTTAGAGCCCTTAAAAGTTTGCGACTGTCGAATAAACTACTTTTAAGATTTCTATTTTTTAATGTTAAATACAAAATAAAACATTAAATGTTTTTTCTTATTTTCAATACTTACAAAAGTCCTTATGTAAATGAGTTCAAGTAACTTTAAGGGGGGAATAGGGATAATGAATTTAAAAAACACGAAATATGGTTAACACTAGAATTGACAACAGTTGTTATATACCTATTACTACCAAACCGGTCATTTTGACCGGTTTGATTATTTGTTAGAAAAATATAAAAAATCAAAGAAAATAAAATATATTTTAGAAATATTGCAAGTACATGCCATACACATACGTTTTGGCAAGTTTTTCGTATATTAGAGCTCTGGGGGCTCTCTAAGAGGTCATTCAAGTTTTCCAATTAAAATGGATCTTTATACTTCTGCTAATTGAAACAAAAAAAAATTTTTTCTCGATATATTTTCACCAGTTGTTTCATTGTATAAGACCCAGACATTTATTTATATACGAGATTCTGACTTCACACTGTACTTTCTTGCCATCTGATCCGTGATGTCTACCCCGAATTTGGTTTTATCATAAAATATTATGGTTTCAGCCAGTTTTTTATTGTCTTGTTTACTGAATTATATTTTGTATTCTGTAGAAGTACTTTTTTCGTTGGCTTAACTTTATATTTATAATTATTTATTTATATATATAGTCAAAAGTTTTATAAACTTTTGCTGAAAATCGAGATAAATTATCTCTTTTTTCGATTTGGGCAGTTTCGGCAATTCTCCTTTATTGCATGAATTCTTTCAATCAAAGTAGTCCGTTTTTCTAATAATTTTGATGTCAGTGATTGGCTGATAAAAAAATTTATCAGTAATTATATTTCTTCCAGCACCGGTAAATGATTCAATTCATTTTAGGATCACAACCTCACTGAAAAGATTTGATGACTGTCGTGTTTCGTCCTTTCCCAAATACAGGAACCTATTAAAAATTTACTTTGGAGGTCAGATGCCAAACAAAAATTTTATTCCGAACTTATTGGATTTGTTCGAATAGTTGTTCGTCGATTGTAATATTTTGTCCTGATAAGTTATAATTCTAGCTATTGAATGAATACCAAACATTTGAAAACAATGCATATTTATCCGTTTGCAATCGTGAACGGAGAGTTCATTTCGTTTATCAAAACGGATAAATCTTAAAATATCCGTAAACACCTTTCTACTCATAGTTTTTTGAAAAAAAACCCTAGTCCACATTTTTCAGACCATAAACAAGATAATTTCAAATTCTTAGCTTCATAAGCACCACGGCTATTACTAAAAAAATGATTTCATTGAACGAAATTTTTCTTGAGCAGGAACATTAGACTAAACATATTGGCGGGCCACAGCAATACTGATTGTGGGCCGCGAGTTTGATACCCATGCCCTAAATAGTATAAAACAAAAATAGTATATTATTAAATATAAAAGTAAATGTAAAATTTCAAATCATTTCAAAGATAAAAAGAGAAATAAAAATCAAAATTTAATTTTTGTGCTTGTTCTTAGTTTTGCAACAAAAACAAAATTAAAACTTCAAAATATCACCACGTTTTTATAAAAATACTCAATTAGGTCAATTTTAGTGTAACATGCTACAAAATAAAAAAAAATATTAATTTAGTTCAAAGGATTTTATTCTTTAACTAAAAGTTTATGGCTAATGTCTAAAACACAATGCGCAAAAAGAAATACTAAAAAAAAGAAAATCTTCTCAGGATGACTTTTAAATGAATTAAAATTACAAAAATTCCAAAAAGATTAAAATATCTTTTATTTTTAAGTTTCATTTTCCCAGTTAGATATTTAGTGATGACACTATTACTACTTGGTTAAAGAATTTTGTGTTATTTTTGTTTTTTTTGGTCTTTCAGTAATTTAATTTACATAATTTTTTTTCTTGAAACAATGAAAATAAATTAGAGACAAAAATGTAGGGATTTAAAAATTATGAGAAAATTTTGATGATGTTGTTGTTGTTGTTATTTGCTTATTCGTTTTTATTGTGATATTTTATTTAAGTACATTAAAACTTCTATCATATAAAATAATTATCCCTCTAAAGAAAACATCATGTTTAATCCATAATGTTGTCTTTCAACAAACTTAAAGGATGGCGGCGATATTATAATAAAATCTTTAAAAGTTTTTTTGTTTTTATGTTTCTCTATAATCTTCATCAGAATAAATTCCTTCAGGTAACGTGATTATTATCATTAGGTGGCAGCACTTGATTTGCATGTAAAGCAGGTAAGTAATAGAAATTAAAAGAAAAAAAAACAAACAAATAAAAGCAAAATTATTTTCAATTGCATATCTTACATAACATTATTGTCTGGAGTCGGTTTAGGATTGCTTGGATAAATCAAAAAAAATCTCAGTGAGTTTCAGTTAATAATTTTTTTGTTTTATTTTTGTTAAAGTTGTTTTGCATAAAAAAACAAAACAAAAGACAATTTTTTTTTGAAAAAATTTTTAAATTTTTATTTGTTGCCTATTTAACTATGAAAAACTAAAAAATAATTTTTTATTATTATAAAAAAACAATAATTTCCAATGTTTAAAAATGAATTTGTTAATTTTTTAAATCTAATTTATTAAGTTTATAATAAGTTACTAATCAAATTTTTTATTGTTGCGTCTTATTGCCTCGCTCTTCTTTTCACAAAGCATATATATGTACATATACATATATGCGAGAATCGAGAGTCTTGATATGGTTAAATGTTAATTTTGATGCTTTCGTGTACATTTCAGATATGTCAATAAAGGTGAAATTAAATTTTGGATTGAAAAAAGAACTCATAATCATGTGTTTGTGTAGATTTTTTTTTTCCTAAACAAATATTGTGTTAGCCAAATTAAATAATTTAATGGTAAAATTTTTATTATTCTAATTCTTAATATTTTTAATTATTTTTATGAATTAATTTGAATCAAATAATTTTTTGGTAAAAATGTTGATATTTTTAGAAAATAAGCAAAATGAAAAAAAA
Source organism: Acrocera orbiculus (assembly GCA_947359355.1). Lineage (NCBI taxonomy): Eukaryota > Metazoa > Arthropoda > Insecta > Diptera > Acroceridae > Acrocera > Acrocera orbiculus. The sequence goes on from OX375759.1 coordinate 17,577,730, forward strand.
GGAAACAAAATTAAATCAAACAAATGAATTTTTATGAAAGGCATAAAAAAACCTAAACTCTAACTATAATTATTATTATACCCAGTAGGGAAATTACTCATCCGTGAGTTTTTAATGCATAAATTCATGCGTCTATCATACATAAAAAATTTACTAGTGAAAGAGTCATCAATGCAGCATGCAGAAAGTAGCTAGTTTTCAGTAATACTTTATTGAAAAAGTTTGTCATAACGGCGACTTTTGCGTCCATTTGCTAACGAAATTCATTGATATTTTTCCCAAGAAAGTAGGCATTATATAATTGAAATGGAGCTCTCTTTCATTGATAATGTAGAGTTACTTTCTCTACTGGAATAAGTTATTAGTATCTGCGTGTTTATGAAATACTTCTATATGGCTGTACCACCTTCCAAAGAGAAACTAGGGTCTAATTGACCGCATTCAACACTTTGATCACCTCTGAGTTATACGGTTTCCAAGACTATATCTATAACAATCAGTCTGTCTCTTCCTTTTTCTTCATTTCTCGATGACTAGAAATCCAGAGGTGTTTTTTAAAACAAAAGAAAATCATATTTTGGTATAAAGATTTTAATCCTATATCAGTAATGAAAATCTGTTCTTTATCTGATAAAAGCTGTATCATACATAAAATCAGTTTTTCTTATTATAAATATGTATCTAAAAAAAAAAGGAGCCTTACTGGTAAAAAAAAAAACGAAAAAATTGATCCGTCATTTTATTTATTTTCTTTCCGGCCGATTCTTAAAATTTCAACATTTTTTTGTAAAAAAATTGGTTTTTATAAACATCAAGCAAAAAAAAAAAGATATCCATGCACCAAATAAAATTTTTTAAATATTTATTTAGGCTTTAAAAAAAAGTAATAAAAATTATAAGCGCCATGAACAAGATTTTGAAAAGCATTCCGAGCTTCTGCGTCCTTGTGGTTTAAGGATTTTTTAAACGTCCTTAAAGAGTTATATGAGTTATATGACATATTCCCACAAATTTTTTATAAGAAGGTGTTGTGGGTAATATGTATCCACAATTTGTTTTTTAAATACTTTATATTTAACTTTAAATTTAAATTAGCAATGTGCTGTCGCCACAGTGTTTTATTGAATAAATACAAGTGATAATTTTCCAAATAGTGTCTAATTTTAAACAGCCAATTGGACTTAGATGGAGTAGATTAGATGGAGCACTGCTCCTATGCACAATCTTCCGAAGGTCCTCTAAAGGAAGCTGTTGGGCGGTGAGCAACATATTTTTGTTTTGAATTACCTGAAATCATAAAACCGGTTTGATTCTTTCAGTGAATCGATAAATCCTGGTATTGCTCGATAGTCAAAATTTTAATTTTTGAGGAAATAGAGGCTTACCGGCTTTGAAAATATGGTTTTGAGAAAAATGCGTAAGTTTCAAAAAAACCTTCTAGATAACGTTATTGGTGTCTAACAACATTGCTTTCCTGCCGCGGCCAAACCCGTTGAGTATAATGCTTCTTATCTGATCTGCTATTCCATAAATACAAAAAACAGCAATATCACTTGAATATACAACGAGTGTTTTTATTCCATATTATGTTTCTTTGCAATTCTTGGAATGGCCTTTAAAATAGTTAATAATTTTTTTCAACAAAAGAAAAATCCAAATTACTCTAAAAAAACATCTTTTTGTTGAGATGAACGAGAAAAAGTGAAAATTTGTAGACTAGTGTTGTCATTTTGTCGTCCATGCTATTTTAGTTTTTTTTTTTGAGTAGATATGGGCCATAACAAATTTTCACTTACTAATAAAGGAAAGGACCAATAATTTTGTTGATATTTAATCTCTTAACAATATAAACAACAAAATAACAAAATTCAGGATATATATTTATTATTTTCAAATATAAATAAAACCACAATCAAATGACAAAATAACAAAAAAAACTTTATACTAACAGTTTTCTTTAAACCCGTCAAACACTAAAATAAATCTACAAAATTCAAGTAAATGACTAGAGCATAAAATTGCAACCGGTGCACTTGTTTAAAAATTTGGCAGGTGTAAATTACGTTAAATTCATTCATACCACACACAAAATTAGCTTGAATAAAATCACATGAGAATTGTCTTCATTTCCCTTGAACATGATCAAAAAAGATATGCTATGAACTTTATCCCTATAAAATATTTATATTTTCTCCTTTCAATTGTTACATATCCTTTCTTTTTTTATAACAATAAATCTAATTTATAATTTATAGTTAAGCATTATGTTGCATTTATTTAAATCAAATAAACCAATACAACATTGTGTATACTAATTTTATTGAATAAATATATAAATATATACATGCATATATATATATATATATATATAAATACATTTAAATATATACATACCAGTCACTAAATATTTAATTTCCCAGCCGGTAGATCGAAATGTTAGATTCTAAGTAAAAATAATTTTCTTTTATTGCATATTCAACAAATAAAACCTAAGTTATATGTAATTTAAACGATAAATAATACTTTGAAAATATCAATTAAATAAACTTATTGACACTATTTAAACACAACAATCAAATAAAACACAAAAATGTACACAGTTTCATAGTTTCATAGTTTAAACAAAGTATTTTAGTTTGATATATTCAAAATTTTATTAAATTGCACTATTTCAAAACCACATTTATTGATAAAACTATATAACTTTAATTAATGAAAATGAAGAAGGCATAAATTTTAAACAAAAAAACAATAACTAAAAGGCTAACAAAACCGACAGCTCTCAGACATTTAGAAAAATATACTTGAACCAAACAGAAACAAGCTGAGTAAGCAACTCAGGTAGGAATTTTATTTGACCCAAACTTTTAACATATATATGTTATAAAGAGAAACACACAAATATATATATAGATTTGCCTGGCTATTAAAAATTCATTGTATAAAATAAATGAATATTTATTTGTGTGCTGGTCGCGGTAGCAAATTTGTTTCGTCTACCGCTAAATCCGAATTCCTGCTGTCATATTCATGCGATCACCATAGTTTTTAACTAAGCATGGCCGCAGGCAACAAGCACGCTCTAATACATATGCATAATAATCTCGGTAGGCCTTCGAAGATGATCGCTTGGTAGGTAAATGTTCATCGCCACAGGCCACTCACAGCAACTCTGTGAGTTTTGTATGGAAAAGTGACATATGCATGACTGTGAGTTTCCGAAACGTTGATACTGATAGTTATAGCACTTAACTAATGGCAGCACTAATAGGAATTCTGAATATTGAAACATTGAAAATTGAGGATGATCATTTTGAAAATTAAATAAATTGTTTTGTGAGGTTAGATGAAAAAAAATATATGGTGGTAAGCGTTTCTTTAACTAATTAAATTATTTTACTTATATTGTGATTATTTTCAGGTTTATTTGCAAATGACATAGCGATTTCGAAAAAAGCGAAGCGTTTCTTTAAGTGATCATATTATTTACTATAATGTTGTGATTGTTTTCAGAGTAAGAGTGTGAAGAAAAATAAATTTTGGAGATACCGTAAAAGAAGTGTTGCTTTTCAATATTATATTTTAAAGTGAAATTTTTATATCTTTATAAAGAGGGAAGAGATCTTATCAAATTCTTCAACTGTAAATCAAGTGCAGAATGTGGAAATCTCTTAATGTTTTTATTAAATGTGCCAAGAATTAAATTATATATTTTTATAAGTACTAAAATATTTTATAAATGGACAATCTATATGTTTCTTTCAAATCAATAACATAAATAGAATTAATCGACACCTGGGTTCATTTTCAAAATCATGGCTTGCCATAAAAATTAGGAAAGTTGGGTATATGTACGTGCATTATAATACCAAGGATTGCTTTTAAGAATAATGCAGTCATGTTAACTACTGCGCTTTTTCCAAAATAACTTTTGTTTATTTATAAATAATATAATTTTCGCCGCAAAAAGGAAAAAGGCTATATTGATTGACAGTTTAGGGGTATTCTTTATGAGAAAGAATTTAACACTGAACCTACCATGAGCGTTCAATTGCCCGCATCAAAAACGTGTCTTATTTTGGCCAGTTTATTTCGGAAAGTTAGCAATAAAGAAAGTTGTGAATATTGAAAAATGGGTTGAATGTATGTATATCATAGGAAAAGTTAATAAGTTACATGGTTAGAGTACAGTAACGTTCTATACGAGAAACAGAACAGTGAGTTTGCAGGGAGCTTTTTATATGTCTCGCCCGTAATTTCGAAAAGTTATGCACGTCATGACAACTCGTGTATCACCAGCAATGGGAAATGTCTTGCTAGACACCGCGCGGTGTCTTTCTGGTTTTGACCAGCACAACACCAGGCATTTGCTGGATTCTGCGCGGTTTTTAACATTAGACCATCGCAAGCGACCAGCACTCTCTAACGCATATGCATTAAACGTGTGAATTTAATGTATGGAGGCTATATATATATTATTGGAGTTTTTGCCTGTGTGTGAATACTTTTTATCAGCGCTATAGTTATTACTGTTTCTTATACGAATTATATTCGAATAGCTTATGATGATATATGATGTATAGAGCTCTTCTCTGCTTCATTTCACGAGCTATAAGTGAAAGAAAATCGAAGTAAAAGTTCGGGAAAAACGACTTCTTAGCGAAAAAATGAATAAAAGAAAATTTTAAATAAAAACATAATGGATCATGTATTTTTACTTCATTTCAGTACAATTCATTATTTTAATTTATTTTAACTACCAAAAAACTGGTTTTGGTTTACATTGTAAATTTATTTTCGAATATTACTTGTTTTGATTATAGTTAGGTCTAGGTGAAATAAATACATTGTTTAATTTCAGGAATATATGTGGTTAAATTACAATTTCTAGTTAAATTCTATAAATGTCCCTTTAGCATTTAATTATCGTGTTTACAATCATAAACTTATTTTAGTAAATTTCTGGTTAATTTTTAAAATTTAGATATCTTAGTCTTTGATCTTCATTTCTAGTGTTACTATGTTTGCGTCTTATTTCACTAATCCTTTTGAGGACACTCCCACCCACCTTTTGTGCGGAGGTACAAATTTAATTATATTTTGGATTATGAAAATATTAATTTTTATGATAAAGAAAATCTTTATGAAAAAGAAGTTATAGTCCACTTTAGAATTTCAAGGTAGGGGCAAAGCAAACTTTAAATTACAAAATATGCAATCTTTCTGCAGTTGATTTTAGCAATCAAACGTATGTGCACGAAATTTTGTGTCCATTTAAAAGTTATTAAATTTTGTGTGTTGATTTTAAAAATATTTTAACATAAAAAATTTTAAAAGGGAATAACAAGGAAATTTATATTTCACTTCGGACACAATTTGTCTAACATACAGGTAGGATAGTTTTTCATTTAGTGAATTCCTACTCAAATAATTACGAAGCTGTTTTGCAATAAAATTTCTGAAAGTGATGGATCTTTTTCAAAATCATAAAAATGATGATCTACCCAATGTCGTAAAACATTTAGAACACGAAATTGTACTGGCTGTACATATTCTTTTCTATATCTTTTCCAATACTCTCGTTAAGAATTTCATATTACCTATTATTAAATCTGCCATCCAATCATTTTTATGATTGCTAAAAAATTTAATATTATCTTTCTATTTTAACTTTTTTTCATAAGTAATTTTACCTATTAATACAAAAGTTTGTTGGATTCTAGGAGATATTTCAAAAAACGTTTTTTAGTTGTTCTGTATCTGGTCTATCAACAACTTCAACTCTTCGCATAAAAAATCGCTTTTTATGTCTAAAGCCATAATTAGAAGTTCCAATTGACACTGTCGGACGTCTTGTAATTGATTTGCACTGTACCAACATTCCATCAAATAAGAAAACTTTTCGTTCTGTGATTCGTTTACCAAAACCTAATTCAGTTAATGTATCCTCTGAAATATTTTAAATCAATATATTAGATTTTTTATAAATATAAAAAATCATAAAATTTTATTTTTGTCAGCTTTGTTACCTGTATTGTATGTGGTGATGGTTTTGCACATAACATAGCTAATAATGGCAAGCATAAACTTTCAACATATAATAAAGCATCGTCTCGTGCTGACAGTCTTGGATGAACTTGTTCCAAAACCTTATGAGTTAAAGTTTATTATAATAAAAACCATGACAAGATCTTTGAATATTTACTTTTCGAAGCGCTGGGCTAAACAGTCCTTTCCATTTTGCTGCATTTTCAGACTTTTCAGAATAAACTCTGAAAACTGTATACCATCACGTTTGTCTGTAAATTACAAATATGTTAATAATATGTTAATATCTAAATATAAATTCATTTTATTTTGATTGCTCGCAGACAACAACACTGCATTAATTTTTTATATTCATAATTTAAACTATTTATTTCCCTGAAATTTTGCTAATTCTACATTTTTAATTAAAATAAAAAGGAACATGAAGAAATTCGGTGGTATAATAAGTCCAAGTCATTTAAGACATTTAACAGCAAAACGTATGAAATCTCTTGAGCGTATCAGACCTACAACTAATGAATGCAGTGGAATAGAATGTGAAAGCGTTGAACTGCACATTGACCAAACGACGAATACTACATTGGAAAATGAACCCCTTACAAGCACGATAAATGGTAAAGTAAAGGCTAATTTTAAAAGATCTGCAAAAGAAATGATAGCGGAATGGTGCGTCTCATTCAGAATCCAAAGAAATGCTTGCAAAAGCTTGTTGAAAATTATGCGCGAGCTTGGCCATGATGTTCCACTTTCAAAAAAATGCTTAATAGATGTAATATACTCTAAAATAAACCCAAAGATAGTAGAGCCCGCCGAATACTATCACTATGGCTTGGAAAATGCGATACAAAGGCATGATATTGATAATATAGCAGATAAAAATTGTGTTTCAGTAGATATTAATGTGGACGGCTTACCGTTGTTCAAAAGTTCAGGGCCGATTTTATATTCATTTTCGAATACAAAAAATCATGCATCATTTTTAATTGGAGTTTATGTGGGCCCAAGTAAACCTCAATCCGTGAACAAGTATTTGGACGAGTTTGTAAAAGAAATGCTTTCGATAAAGGGAAACGGAATTGATATATATGGACAATTGTTTCAATACCAAATAAGACTCTTTATATGCGACACACCAGCCCGGTCTTTTTTGACAGGAACAATTGGACATACTGGCGCCAACGGATGCGTAAAATGCATGCAAACTGAAAAGAAGATAGATGACACTTTTAGTACATCCTGCGGCTCTTTAAGGACAAATGATGATTTCAAAAACCACGTGCATAAAAAATTATGATAAAAATGTTGATAAACAAGCATTGCTGTCAGAAAACGGCAAGGAGTTGGAAAAAAATTTTTTGGAGATGAAGCCTTTCAGCTACGACCTCTCAAGGAGGTTGCAAGATTCAAATCTGCGGAGTGGCGCCAAATAATCCTATATACAGGCATTGTGTTTTTGAAAGATATGGTTGATGTGGAACTTTATAAACATTTCTTGCTTATTTACGGGGCGTATAGATTACTTTCTTGCCCGAAAAATTGCCAAAAAATCTCGAACAAGCAAGAGAAATGCTAAATGCCTTGGTTTAAAGTTTTCCGTTTTTGTACGGTGAAAACAGCGTTCCTTACAACGTACACAACTTACTACATCTGGCTGATAGCGTTGAGAAATATGAAAACGTTGATAGCTTCTCCACATATCGCTTTGAGAATCATTTACAAACATTAAAAAAAGATATTTGCAAGCCTAACAAAATTTTACAACAACTATATCTTAGAGAGCTTGAACGAAAGAACATAACATTGAATGGATCAACAACAAAAATTAAAGGAATTGCCAAACCATCTAAAGAGTATTTAAATGACATGTTTTATCTAAGCAGCAGTAGTCCCGATAATTTTTGTTACATCAGGCCTTTTATTCCAATTAAAATAATTGGATGTTTTGAAGATGACGAGGAAATAATTTCTTTGATAAGCCTTTTTAATCAAATGTTTTAGGAATTTGTTATGCCACCAATCTTTCTGAAAAACTTGAAAAAATTTTAATGAAAGAATTAGCATAAATCTCCGAATGAATCCTCGAATGAATCGCCGCATGAATCGGTATATGTGTGCATCCCAATAATCCATAATCTCCAATAGTAATTATATTAAAAATACTTCAATTCTTCAGGTTTGGGAAAACATATTGTCAAAAAAGCCAGCCGCAACATGGATCATAATTACTAAAGTAAGTATCAACTTTTATTAGAATACTATTTTAAAACATCAAATGGGCTTAAAACTAATTTAACAGACTTTCCAACAGAAGATTGTAGTAAGAAAACAAAAGAAATTAAACTTGATGATAGTGGCGAGAATGCCGAAAAATCCTTGGCAGAAATAAAAAATCTAAAAGATATCAAAACATGTACCACCGAAATTAAGAAACTTGAACGTAATTTCAATAGCTTTAGAACAGAGGTAATGCAAAAAATCGACGACAATCAACGAGAGTTAGTAAAAATTAATATTGTACTGGAAAACATGCTGTGAAAATTCAACCCACAAAAAGCAAAATTGAACAGATTCCCTTTCAGTACCATGGAAAATTTAGAAAATATAGACGAGAAAATAAGGAATATTCCGGAAGATGAAGTGGTAATTTATATTACGATAACACAAGTCACATTTTGATTGATTAATTTTATTATTTTAGGTAGCATACATCAAACAAATTATTGGAAATACACCAGTTGAAAAATGTATCGAATTAGTTTTTGATGAAGGCCTCTTATTAAATTAAAATTGGTGCGGAGCTAAGAATAAATTTCCAGTAAATAAATTAAAAATGTTCAACAAGCTATTATTTGGTATTATTTCAGTCACCTAATATAAACTTAATAAAAAGAAAATTATTTTTTTTTTTCAGAAGCGGCCAAGAAAGATAATTTTCGCTATAAGGATTTTGAAAATAGCATGCGAAGAGGTATTCCCAATACCAAAAGCAAAATTTACAAAAAAGTCTCGTGCAAGAACAAAAATAAATGTTTAGACATTAATGAAATAAATTAAGAAATAAAAATTTGTAAATGAATTATCAATTGTTGCAATCATTTGCATTTTTAAGTTTATTTGGATTTATTTGTAATTTAAATAATATTTCACTTTTCTAAATAATATAATATTTATTTCAATTAGAATTCACTTTAATTAGAATTAAAACTATGTTTTAATTAAATAAAATATATTAATTTAGCTAATTTAATTTATTTTACCAAACATTGACAGCCCAAATAGTACACAAATTTCGCTTCTACACTAATACCTATTAGGTTATAGCTATATATACATATATGAAACAAGAATCAACTGTGTGCATTACTGTGAAAATTTATTGTATAAACATAGAAAATGTATAGATAAATATTTACTTGGGTGCTGGTTGCGGTAGCAGATTTGCTGCGAAGCTTTTTTGCTGATTTCGTCTACTGCTAGACCGAATTCCTACTGGATCCACATCATCTGGTACACTATCAAATTTGCTGTAAAATAAAATAAAGGTCAATTTAAAAATAAAAAGAATTTATTATCTAATTTAAATATTTATTAATTTTTTAAATAACAATTCTAACATTCAACTGCTATATAATATTATACATAATAATAATTAAATTCTTAGTTAGGTTATATAACATAAAAAATTATTAAATTTCAATTATTATTAAGTTTTATTTAGTTTCAAATAACAAAAACATAATTTTAGTTAACAGTTATTAGGTTTCATTATAATTTTACAATTTGAGGTGAAATACATAAATTTCTTAATTTAATATATTTATTTTTTGATTATATTTTCTGAGTAAAGAGGCAATTAATTTAGTTTTACCATTTAGTGATAAATATGTTTATAACTTCAAAGTACTTTATATTTAAGGTACCTGAGGGTAATAAATATAATTTCATATTGAAAAATATGTTATTTTGCTTAAAATTTATACTTAACATTTAACTTAATTTCTTAATAATACCAACCCTTCTAATTTAAATTTTCATTTATTATTTAAAACAATGGTTAATTTGAAATTAGTGTGAATTAGTCATTAGAAACTATATAATTATAGTATTTTAAAGAATTATAAAATTAAAATAAATAATCTATATTTTCACATATTTTTTCTATAGCCTTATTAGTATTTATTATTGGTTGTTTTTATTTTAGAGTTTCAGAAATTCCTTTTTAAAGCTACAAAATTTAATTAATCAGGTGTTAATTCAGCATAGATTTACTCTCCTTTGATTTATATAACTTATATTAAAGATTTTCGATCATTCAGTGTATATAATTTATAAATTCATTTAAATTTAATATTGAGTGCAGCGATTTCAAAACAAGCAAACACTTATAAAAAAGGGTATGTTATACTTTTCTTAGTTTTAATTGAATAAATTAAATTGTTGTTATTACTAGTAACGGCAATATTTTAAAAGTGACAACTTAAATCAGCATAAAAATCGATTTTCACATTCCCAATAGCTATTGGCCCATTTTTTTTTTTGTTCATAAGTATTTGGCTAGCTAGCACAGTTTGGCTTTCATTCCATATGTATTTTCCTCCAAGAGAATTAACATTCCTAAAAAATTTGAAAACAAGTTAGCTTATGAATAACCTATGTTGTATCTAAGCAAGAAAACTTTCTTCTATTACATTAAACCTCTTACTCCAACTAAATTAAAAATATTAATCAAGCTACTATTTGGTATTATTTTAGTCACCTAACAAACTTAAAACAAATAGTTTTTTTTTTCAAAAGCAACCAAAACAGTTAATTTTGGCTATAAGGATTTAAAAAATAGCATGCAAAGAGGTTTTTGCAATTGAAATTTACAAAAAAGCCCCACGCAAAATTAAAAATGAATTTTTCAAAATAAGGATAACAAGCTAGCAAATATCTGCATCTAAAAATTATGTAGCCAGGCTTAAGCATTTAGGCATTTTTGGGCCTAAAGCTAACTTTCTGAAAAGGCCGAAAAAATCATTGAGCACATGTGAATAAATACACAAAAATTTTGGTTATAAATTTTATTTAACAATAATAATAATAACAATAATAATTCAAATGCTTCACTTAATGAGCTGCCTGAAGTAAAACTATATAAGATTCTGAACGTGATGATTCAAAGCTAATGTAAGTTTATCAATTATATAAATGAAAGTATTGATCCTGAAATCATCTCTTGCACTAAACACATGTTCACTCAAAGAGTTATTTGTATCGTGATACTTTCGATTTCTTTTGCGAGACCTACTTGTTCTGTATTCTTTGTTACAAAATTTTTCAATAGCACGATTTTCATATTCATCGAATTTGCCGCGCAATAATTTTTTACATTTATTAGCATTTCGCAGTAAATTCGTAGCAGTTCCAAGTTCAACAGTAGAACTCTGTAAACTTAAACTGCATTTATTTAAAATTTGTAGGAGATCATTCCATATTTCACACATGATATTTGTTTCTAACTTTTCCATAATATCACATAATGAAGCAGCACTTCTTCGAGTTTCTGGTTTTTCGGAAATATCTTCTTTAATATTGCTTAAGATTTTTAAGATATTTATAAAACCTATAATTAAGGCTTTTGCTGCATTAGCACTAGCACTCCAACGGGTTTTTGAAAGAGATTTTAATACTGAGCATCCTTTTGGTAAATTAGCTATAAGCTAACTCCAACGATGAGTTGATGCAGAAAAAAAAAACATAAAGCTCCTGAACGAATCCGAAAGAGGAACTTGCTACAGTGTTATACTCTACTGCTAATTGACAAGTGAGGTTTATTGAATGAGCCGCGCATGGAATAAACCCAGCATATGGAAAAACTTCTTTGATTTTTGCTTGCATGCCAATATATTTACCACTCATATTACTAGCATTGTCATAAGTTTGACCACAGCAAAAAGACAGATCAATATTATGTGATGCTAAAAATTGTAACAAAGCCTATAAATATTGAGAAAGGTCAAGAACCGTTCTACTGGGCCGTCTTTAACCACATATCGCACAATAACTGTTAATTGGTCAACATGTAAAAAATCAGGCGTAGAGTCAACTGATGTTGTAAAATATAATGCACTTCTTAATTCATTAACTATATTATTAATTACTTTGTCTGATATTAAGTAAATAAATTCATTACAAATATTTTTTGATAATAATGATACATTTCCTTTTCCTCGATTTGCATAGTTTTCTATGTGTTCAGATAAAAAAGGATCGAATTTTGCGATTAGTTTTAGAATTCCAAGATAATTTCCATTATTTATAGAACCAATACGAACACTATTGTCAGATCCACGAAAAAAAAGCCTCGTTTGTTTAAAAAATGTATTGTTTCATATATCCTTTTTAAGACATTTTTCCAGTAGTCGCGAGTTTTTCGGAATTCAATTTCTTTTAACGCATCAACTCTAGTATGAACATTTTTTCGAGTGTAATATTTGTTCACGCTTAAAACATGTGACTGGCTCATTGCATGCTTCTCGATATAAATAAAATTTTTCCAATCATTGAAGCCTACGCAGAATATATTCTTATGTTCTGTATCAGAAAATAAAAAACAATAAAAACAATAGACTTTTTTGCTTCTTGGTGAATATGAAAGCCATTCACGATGACCGATAGTTTTATTTGGCATAGTGTATTCAAATATAGACTTTCTTAAATAGCGATTTTGATTTCGATATTGACGTTGGGTCACAATTTTATGAATTTGTAATTGGCTGCCTAGTCAGCATAAAGTACGTCAATACTTTATAATATTTACTTTTGAATCATGATTTCTTCACTTCTCTTGGAACTGCTTTGATGATTCCTATAGTATGATTATGGTCAGTAACGTATCATAAACCACAAAATAAAACAAGGCACTTTATGAATAAAAAATTTGCTGAAAGTAAAGTCAATGAAAACACTTAGAATTTTTAAAATGGGTTACACAAAATAATCTGAAAAAAAAACACTAAACATTATATAGGCAAATAACTGCAATTTTTTAGAAATTTATTTTATAATACAAGGACCCATAAGTACAAAATAGAAAGTATCTAGAAATATACAAATATTTAATTTATTTTCTTCCATGTACCTCACTCTGCATAAGGTTTAGCATTTTTATTTGGAAAGCGGTCAAATCTTCTTTTTTCACCTCACATAAAAGCTTCTACCGCATTCCAAAAAACGCTTGACATTCATTTCCTGAAATAATACTCGTTGAAGCCTCTTTGGTTGATTCCAAAACCTCAAGCATTTTATTATTTAATCATTTATGCTTAATTTTTTCTTTTATTTTGGTTTGGAGGTGGGGCCACAGAGCACCACTGTTGCTCTTCTCCTTCACAGGGAGAAAAGGAAATCAGTTCTTCTAATTGAACAACTTCGTAATCGGGAATATTTGAAAAAGTTCTAGGAAGAATACCCCTTAATAAAACTAAACGAAAACACTATAGACATATTTACCTTCTAGGAGCGACATGATCGCTTAGGAAATTTAAACTGTCATAGTACTTATAAGTACTAACGTAGTCGTCGGCAGAACTACCCGACTGCTTTGTACGAATTTTATTTCTTTCTTTAAGATACGTCTCACGCAAACTCTTCCACCGAGCTTTGCAATCCTCTGAAAATACAGATTTAGATAGATTTAGATTTAGATAATTAATTAGTTATTTAATTTTTCAATTAATTAACTTACCAGTACCTCCAGTGTTTTGTGAAATTGAACACGACGCTTCGGCTTTCTTCGACAGATTTATATACTCTTTTAATTTTTTGTTATATATAATGGGGATTTATTCCACCTCATTTATTAAAAGTTCCTGTGAATCCATTCTTTGTAAAATCAACGAAAACGAAATTTTAAATAAAACAATTTATTTCAACGTTAAAATACTGCTCCCTGCAAATTCACTGCTCTTTATACGTCTCGCCCGTAACTTCAAAAAGTTGTGCATGTCATGACGACTCGTGTGTCACCCCCTTTGAGTGATATTTTCTAGCGATTAAAATTCGCTCTTTTAAGGCTATTGTAAGGCAAACCTTAAATCCTCACTTCCCAGCAGACCTGAAGTATTTTTTCACTTCGAAGTTCAACTTCTCAAAAACACGCATACGTGTTTTAAGCGAAATTAAATACTGGGTCTGTCTATGGCTGTCGGACCTTTGTTTTACCTAAGACATTTGGGTCCATCAAATAACTTTCAGGAGACATTAAAAATACAGCTCACGGCATTTATAATATATATTTTAATAATTAAAAATCTTATAATAATTAAAATTAAATATTCATTTTTTTTTCACCTTTTTTATTTTTATAAATTCCATTCTTTTTTGATAACTCGCTAAGTTAACTAATTTCCCTTAGTTTATTATATACAAGATATATATATATTATATTACTGCTTATTGGGATTTTGTTGAAAGAAAATTTACTACCTATAAAATAATTTAATTTTATATACTAAATTGCTATTATATAGAGCCTATTACAGGTAGGTTTTTTCCCTAATTGCTTAGTGTTATTTATTTGCTTTTACTACAATTTTTGATTATATCATTTTTGAATTAAACTTTTTGGTTTTTTATCAATTATTGTTTTATTTTATTTTTTTTTATATCACATAATATATTACAAAAAATTTTTCGCATTAAAAATTATTTCAATTATACTTAAGTATATTATAATTTATTAACAAATTCATAGTTATTTTTTTAAATTTTTTAACAATGTATAGTAAGCACCATATTAAGGTATCAAGATATTATTTGAAAAATATTTAATATTTGTAAAAGCAAATTTATATTTGATTTAAAAAACAAAAAATTGTAACTTAGTTATTTTATTTTTCCACCTTTTTTTAAATGTTCATATACATTTAAATAAAAATTTAATAAATTATGCTTATGTCTAACATTGATACTGTAGAAAACTATTTGCTTGAAAATTATATATTTTTTCTTTTGTTTTAGAAATTTTTAAATGCAACATAAATAAATTCATAATTGAATTATCATTTTTGGTCCATTTTTAACATTTTCTTATTTAAATTCTATATATGATAATGTTGGAAATTCTTAAAACAGAATTATTATACAATTTAGCACCAGTGGATAAATAAAAAAAAATTTCTTGGCATAATATTAAAGATTTTAAATGAACTTAAAAAATAAAGATATTTACTGCCAAAATTAAAAAATTAAATAAACTATTACATTTTAATTAATATGAGAAAAAGTAAAATTTATATTGCTTCGAAACTTGGAATAAAGAAACAAAAGTAGTCAACTGAATGTTGTCATATTTGCTGGATACAATTCCTTATCTTTTGCGAGCATAATTGGCAGACATTTTATTTCGTCAAAAATAACATAATTTAAAAACTATACCAACACAGACAACAGACAACCCCTTTAATTTGTATGAAACCAATTTGATGAGACATAAATCCACCTTATTTTTGATTTCATGGGCTTGATTTTAGAAAAAATAAAGAGATTATTGCATTATTACTTGCCGCCGAAATAGATGAGTGATCCGGGCTCTACCGAGATTATAGTAATAACAGTCCTGGAATCGACGATTCATCCTAAACATGTCCATTAGGAAGAACAATAAGTCAAAGTATATATTCAATTCCCGAAATTTTTAATAACGAAAGAAATTACATATTAATAAATACATCTACAAGATAAAAAAAACAATATCACAGGTGTAAATTTCCAAATTTTTTTTTTCATATTAGACTTATCTGTCAGGATGCAGTTAAAAAAAACTGAAACTTTTTAATATTTTTCAAATGTTATTGTTATTGGCACTGTATAAATACCGTGAATGCTAGTAAAATAAGATTAAGATAGATAATCAATTCCAATAATTATTAATAGTGTTGACATTTTGCTCGTTTCTACATTATTTTTAAAAGTACAACAAGTGTTGTATACTTCCTTAACATTAGAATTGATAAAGGAAAAATTACGTAACTTTAGCTTATAGCTTTTTTTAAATTACTTTAATAAATTGCTTTGAATATATAGAAGTTTATATGAAAGATTGTTATGGAACGAAGAAAAAAATAAAATCATTGAAGCATATCGGAGAACAAATAGCAAAAACCTAATGTTATGTTCAAAAATAAAACCTATTAGTATCTTTAGGTTATATTAATACGCATAACTAACAAATAAAAATTCTCAAGCAAAAATTCTCTAGTAAACAATAAAAAATGGACAATAGTTTAATATTTTAACTATTTTCCTTTTCATTGGGTAAAAATTTAATAGTTAATATATTTTTACTACATTAATCCTGATAAGCTAAAAAATTATATAAATTAACAATAAAATTTTTTTAATTCAGTTACAAATAAATAAATTCATTTTAAGATGTTTCAATAAACATAATTTCAAAATAAATGATCTAGTTATTTTAAGAAGCCTTAAAAATTACTTAAACTAAAATATGAAACCTGAAAAAAACGCATTTCCATTTCAGAATTGAAAAACTTAATTTAATTTTCAGTACTTAGAATTACGAAATAATGTTTGAAAATTTGTTAAATTTCTCTGAAGCTTATTTTCAATATAGACTTGAGAAATTTCAAGAAAAGTAATTCTTTTACAAAAATTTTGAATATGTTAAATTATCATATAAAATATTTCAATATAGCATTATCTATATCGTAATATATTGTAAAAGGAATCATTTATCAATAAATTAGACCATTTTAAAAATTTATATACAAAAACAAAAACAAAATAAAATGTTAAGACCCCACTGATTATTTTATTAATAACGTGAAAGAAAATTTTACATTAAATTAAGTTCTTATAAATTAATTTAATAAAATAATAACATTAAAAATTTAATTATAATATAATATACTAAATAAAATGAAGTAAACAATTTCTCAATCTAAAGGAACAGAGCTTGACTTTAAAATAAAACAGTAAATTAATTGTAATAAATTAAACAATAAGGCATCAAGCACAATTAAAAATGATTTTTCGCAAATATAAACTAAAAATTTTATTAAAATTATTTGAAATGCGTATTAAAAATTTTTAATTTTGAAAAACATAACAATACATATAATTAAAAACACAACACTTTTACGCATTACAAAAAAGACCTTGAGACAGTAAAAAATTACCACTATCTTACTTTTTAAAGAACAAAAGTACTATAAAAAAGAATGCGGTGACAACTTCTTTTTAAAAAGATTACAAAAATGTTAAATAAATCATAATACAAAGGGTACAAATTTAATATTAATAACTAAAACATTATTCAAAATTATTGTTAATATAAAAAAAGCGCCTTGTGTCAAAAGTTTCAATAAAGTCAGACTTTAAAATTTTTTACTGCTTCTTTTAAATAAAGACATAACTACAGCAAAGCATTAAAAAAATTTTAGAACTTGAGAAGTCCGCAATTTTCCTTTCAAATTCTTTTTTTTTGAATAATTAATTGAAGAGATACTCCTAATAAAAATATTTCTAGTATTTTTCATGTTTGAACAATATCTATGATAGATTTCGATACATAATCACAAATATAAATTTTAATAAAATTTTTAAACTACCATTCTTTTACAAAATTAAAATATATAACTTTTAAATATATAACAAAGAGCTTAATAATTATGAAAAACTTGAAAAGGCTACTTTTTGAAAGAAAATAAAAAAAGTCGTAATTAAATTATACTATAAGTATTATTGCTAATATAACAAATAGGTTATATACTAAACCAAAAGAGAAAGAGAAGTTTTTAGGCTAATAACAAACAACATATATTATATAGTATATAGTATATATATAGTACTGTGTCTAAAAGGCTGAAAATAATACCAGTTTTCAATTGGAAGTGCGCAGCTGAGCCGCACATCCTAAATATTTACTCTATGTTAACAACACAGAGACATTAAATCAAAATATTCGTTAGTTTTAAATTGACGCTTGATTTAAACGCATCAAAACTTAAAATTTTTTGGAAATAAATAAAAAGTAGTCTTACTTTTGAGCACAACAGTAGTATATATATATTTATTACTTATTTGAGACTATCAATTAATATATTTTAAAATAAACAAAAAACCAGTCTTTAGGATGATTATTTTCATTATCTTATCAAATTTAAAAAACCAATTAGTAGCAATATTGAATTGTAAATACGTTTTAAAAAAACTTTTTCAAAATAAGGTTTTTATTTATA
The DNA here is from genome assembly GCA_947359355.1 of Acrocera orbiculus. Classification (NCBI taxonomy): domain Eukaryota; kingdom Metazoa; phylum Arthropoda; class Insecta; order Diptera; family Acroceridae; genus Acrocera; species Acrocera orbiculus. The sequence continues at coordinate 17,596,023 of OX375759.1, forward strand.
AAAATTTCTTTAAAAAATTCAATTTTCTTTTAAAAGTCAATTGAAATCAAATTAAATAAAAATATATCAAAACAAATAAGAAATTTAAGTAACACAAAAATTATTCAACTATTTAAAGAGAAAAAAAATCTAATTTTAGATAAATGCATGCAACATGCAAATTTTTCAATATGATCTATTTGGACTAGTCGTTATAAAATATAACTTTAGACATATAATATTATTTGACTAAATTTTGTTTAAATTTTCTAAAATTTAATGGATTAATTTACAAAAAAAAAATTTTTTGGATCTAGCTGTTGGTATATTTTAAACCAGAAAAATATATAACAATTTTATATCTCTAACAATATTTGGCTTTTTAAGCAAAATAATGACAAAAAAATAACAAAATAAAAATCATTTATTATTCTTTTGTTTTTCGTTTTAGCAAAATTATGTTAACGTAATATAAATATTAATAGTAAATTTTAACATTTCTTAATTTAAGACCATCACACCTTCAGTTTGTATACAAAAATTAACATTTCAAGTGAAATTATATTAATCTAATATAATTCACTATACCTCGCAAAATTAAATGTTCGTTTCAAAAATATTTTAACTTTTTTTTTTAATCATAAATATAAAATTATATTTATCCGATTTTAAAGTCAATATAATTTTTTCGAAATTTTAAAACAAGTCATTTGGTTTACTTTAAGTAGTTTTCTTGTTGTAAAATTGACTATATAAGATTTTATTTAATCAATTATTATTATTTCTTTTTATGATTTATATTTGAAATAATGTATTTGATTAAATAAAGTCAAGAACAATTAAAATTAAATACTAAATAAACATTTGATTTCAAGTGCAATAAGTTATTTAAAACTAATATATTTTAACTAATAAAATATTTCAACACACAGAAGCTCTCAAAATGGTCTAGTTTCAAAATATTTATAATTGTCTCTTCCTCTTTTTTTAAGACAAGCATATTACCCTTTCATAATTAAACAGTAAATTGCTTCTCTTTGCTTAATTACGACAGTAGTAACAAATAACTTTTTATTTTTATTATAATTCTTTTTGTTTTTGTTTTTGATTATATTAGTGTAAAAACTTTCACCTGAGTTTTTTCCATTTTTGTTATTTTTATATTTATTTTTATTTCATTTGAAGAAATATATGAGAAAATATTTTAATTATCGATTCCAGTTAACCTTTCTTTTAAGTTTTGTAAGAAGGTTACCATTTATTTTTGTTCTTTTCATTGGTGGAGATGTCAATGTTAGATTTTGTGAATAACTTGTTGATACGAATTTATTATTATCATAATAGGAATTATTTTCATCATAGTCAGTATTAATTACCGTTTCTTCAGAATATGGTGATGTTGGTTCATCAGATATATTATTTGATATGAAAAAATTTCTCGCTGATATATGATCACTAGATGGAAAAGAGGATGCTTTCGATGCAAACGTTAAAAGTGCATCAACACCTTCTGCATGACGTCGCTGTTCTTCAAGTTCTTCTGCTAATATACGATTGTTTAGACTGAAAACAATGTAAAAACATAAAAAAAACCTTTAGAAAATTTCTTATTTTTATAAATTTGATTAATTCTTTAACTCATATATTTTTGCTTTTTTATATTACCTAAGGTCGTGTCTAAATTAGCGTTTTTGACAGCGTGTTTTAGGCCCGGTTATACTCAATAGTATATAGACTTCAATATTTGTTTGACAGTTTTATTGGAAATATATAATTCATGCTTTTGAACTAGTTTTTTTTATATTGACTTGACTTACCGTAAATAAAATTAGTTAAAAAGTGCAAATTATTTTTTTCGAAAAGACTTGCAGTCAATATAATTCCGAGTGTAAACTTGCTTCAAAAGCGCCTATAAAAACGCTGTCAAAACCGCTAATGTAACCACCCAGTATCATTTATCTCACCTATCTTCACTACTATCGTAAGCGCAGTCTGAGGACGTAGTCAAACTATCTTTATCACTAACATTCTGAGAATGACTACCTGAACTACTACTACAACCCCCGCCGCCAGCTGAATACGTATGGTCCTCACTCGGTGAAGAGGTAATTACTGGTAGTCTAAGAACACAAAAAAAAAAAAAACAAAAACAATACACATAGATTTTGAAGATATTTATAAAAACAAACAAAAAATGTAAGCTTAATTACCCATTTAGATAATTTGAACCAAAAGCTTTATGGCCATGTTTTAAAGCTAACATAGCTGCAGCAGCATTAACATCATCTAAATTATCAGCCCCACAATCACGCGCAATTCTTTCAATAGTATCATAATATATTTCACTATTTGATAAATTATAATTTGATTGATTGTCATTATAATAACCACTGTCCATTGGTGAAACAATTTGATATTCTGTATTTTCAAGTATTGCTTCTGTGCTATCTTCTTCTGCAACTAGTTCTCCAATCATTTTTGTTAGCTTGGGAAAGAGTTTTGAATCTAAATGAAATGAAATTTAAAAGTTAATATATTTATATAGAAAAAGTAAATATATAGTTATATAGTAATATATATATATAATTAAAAAACCTTGTTTTAAAGCTGAGCAAGGAAAATATGGGGAACGTGTTAGTGCTTGAATTAAATTTGGTCGCTGACTAAGTTCAACACGCCAAAGTGAACCTTTACCCATATTCTATAAAATAGAAAATATTAAAATATTTCTTAGAGTACTCAAAATAAAGAATGTTTACTGGTGCTTTTTCAACCTTCAAAAAACTCTTGTTTAAAGACAGATTATGCCTTACACTATTCTTCCAACCAGTTGGTGCTGTTTTAAAATAAGGAAAATGTTCAATTATCCAACTGTATATTTCTTTTACTGGCAAAGCTTTATCAGGTGAATCTTCAATAGCCATAAAAATTAGAGAACTATAAATATAAAAATAATAAACTCAATTATTTTTAAAAATAATTATAAAAAATCAATAATGTATAGAGCTTCTTCTTGTGATGGGGGAAAATATGATTTGCGAACACTCAACTTTCTTAGGTGTCTTAACGGTATTTTTTTTTTTTTGATTAACACAGCTACATTAACATTAAAATAAATATTTAAAGGACAATTTTTAAAAGAATTATAAAAGTTTCATTTTCCCCTCTACTAAACTCTTTTAATATCTGAGCACATCAGAGAATGTGATTCCTTTGTAATTAATATTCAATTCGTGTATTATACTTTTTGTTTTTCAAATTACCTAAAACTATAAGGCGGCTTATTGTCAATATTAATCAATGGATCATATGGTAAATTTGATGGATGCTTTTGTTTAGCCAAGGATGAAGCCTTTTGTTGATTTGTGGTTTTTGTATTAATTAGAGTATAATTACAATGATCGTATTTATTATGATCAATAATCTCTTCATTAATATTATTATTAAGTGTTACTGGAACTGCTTGAATTATTGGTGGACGTAAATTTTCTGATTCTGATAAAGATATACTAAAAAAAAAAAGGAAAATTAAATAAAAATTTTTGATAATTAATAATTTTATAATATTTTAAATAATATAAACTAACTTTTTACTTATTGGTGTAATTATATTTTTTGACTTTTGTGAAAAATCAACTATATTTTCACCATTATCCTGCTCATATCCATTTATTTGTTCACGTATATATTTCTTATGAAAATGTTGATGATGTGATGATGTTATTGGCGTTGAAGTTTGAGGCACCGTTGATAATAAATTTAAGGCATTTGATGTTGAATTATAATTTTGATTTGTTTTTAATTCAACTAAAGTTTTAGTTTCATCGTGTCCAACATGGACTGATTTTGGTTCAATTGTTGATAAACTTTTAATTGAACTATTAATGCTATTTAATTGTTGATTAGAAAATGTTGTTAATGATGTTGTTATTGCTGATGAAGAATAATAACTTATATTATTATTGTTGTTATTATTATTATAATTATAATTATTATTTAACTTTTGTGATTGTGCTGATATCGGAAGACTGTTGTGATGTAATTTTTGATCTATGTGATGTGATTTTGTTTGAAACTTAATTGATGAAAAATCAAGAGTATTAATACTAATACCCTGATCAGAACTAGAATTAGCTGATGATAAATTATCCTCTGATACACATGAATCATCTAAAAAATCACTTGTTGGTGTTATTGTACCACCATTTATATGTTTAATTGGACTTAAATCAGATGATTTATTATTATTATTATTATCATTATTTGTGCAAGCAACAATATCTTTTAATAAATTTTTATCATGTAACCATGTTAATGATGTTAATTCTTCATCATTACCATTTGTATTAACAATTATATTACGTGTACAATTATTTGTTGTTTCTAATGCTTTAGCAGTAACAAATACAATATTCCCAATATTATTATTTTGTCCAATTGTTGTTGCTGTTGTTTTATCTATTGTACAATCTTCAATACCATTTGAATGAAATATAACATATCTAGATGGTGTTGTTTGATTTGTTGTTGTTATGGATTTTGTTGTTAATATTTCATGTGAATTAGTTCCTTGTAATTGATTATTATGATCTATAGGTAATTGTTGATGTGATTGCATCATAACATGACCATTTTCAAGAGGAATTGTTGATAGCACCATATTATTTGTTTCAAATAATGTTCCTCCTTCTCCTTCATTTTCCATAGAAGACTTTTCAGGCGACATTCTATAAAAGAAAAATATATTAATAAAAATTTTTGTGTTTGTTTTTCTTTAAATCAAAAAAATATTTTAATATTGGCCAAAATATTAAGCAATTTTAAGAAAATTTTAGTAAAAAACATAAGAAATAAAAATCAACTAGATACATGGTAGGGTATGTAGATTTTCATCATAAGTGAAAGAGATTTACTTTTTGGCCAGTCAAAACAGATTTTCTTGAGCACAATATTATTAATTTTCTTCTGGAATAGCCGTAAAAGTATTTGTATAAGAAGGTACATATAATGACTACTTTTTGACACTTAATCGCTGACTTTTTTATTTTTTTGTTACAAGAATAGGGCAATGCTTATCTGAAATGAAAAAAAGAGTTAACTTTGATATAAAACACAAGTCATAGGTGGTAAATAATATAATAAACAAACAAATATGCTACCTAGAATTGGTTCAGAGAAATCATACATGGCTAACAAAAATTTATCTAGGGATTAGAATACAAAATTATAAAAAACATTACCTCTATATAGTTTACTATCACTCCTAACAGTTCTATATTCTTATTTTCCAACCTTTTTCTTTAAAAAAATCTAGGTTAAATATTTCTTAAAAACTCTTCTCAATTCTACCAGCTTCAGAAAGCTCACAAAGATTGTACTGTATCGCAGATAGTGTCTGTTTAGTGGGTATCTTAACTCATTACAAAGTCTCAGTTATATCCACTAATGGTTTCATTTTTACTGTCAATTAAACTTGAATGGATTTCAATATTTAGAAAACATATCACTGAATAAGATTAAAGCTAAGCTAAGAAAGATTTTTAAAGTTTCACAATAGAAAATCTATGATACTCAAACAGAGTCATCGATAAAATATCCATAAAGTAGAGGGCTTTTACTTTGCTATTCGGGCGTTTACTCAAATTTATTATTTTTCTCAGTCAGGAGTAAAAATAGGAATACTAATAACTTCGTTGATTTTTCTAGGATTGGCTTAAAATGTTAACATAATATTCTTCATGTGTTTACATTTATTTAAAACAAGGCCACAGGCATATTCTTAAATACAGTAAGAAATTAAGTCTGAAATGAATTATTGTATAATATTTTTAGCAGTATTTGTTTTTAGGTGACAATAAACTCAATTATATGATTGACTCTGAGGCTATTTTGCCAGTAGACAAAACTAAATACACGAACCAAAGCAATCGTAGTTGAGCATTTTCTTAAAGGTCAAAGATAGCGAAATCGAGCAATAAAGGAATATCAACAGTGTTTTACAATACACATAGAATCATTACATGTAATATAAAAAGAGTAAAAAAAAATAGCTGAAAAGAATTATGCACCGTTATTGCAGTAATTGAGCATTGAAATTATGAAAAAAGCGAAATTATTTGAAGTTAGAAAAAAATCATAAAAATGTACAAACCTACGCACCTACGATAACTTAAATTATTGAATAAAAGCAATAGAAAGCAGATTTATGGCCCAGGATTAAGGCTCAGTCTAAAAAAAAATAAAAACTTGTCTTATATTTTTTAAATAACAAATAAATTTGTGAGTTTTTAGCGACCCTCTAAATTTTTCTTGCAACCCCTAAGGGTGTCGCGACCCACAGTTTGCGCACCGCTAATTTAAGGTATCAAGAAGTTTTATATGAAAATTAAAACAAAAATCTAAATACTCAATTTAAAATGTATGCAATCAATATTAAAAATTTATTCAATTTAATTAAAAAATTTGTTGATTTTTTTTATTAATTTCCATATTTAGCCCTTAAATAGAATTTTAGCTTCAGCTACAAAACAAAATCTATTTTTAAATTAAATTCAAAAAAAAAAATTATAACATTAAAGATAACTCACAGAAAAAACCAAAAATTCTAGTAATATTTCAAATAAAATACTTATTATTTTTTTGTTTTATTTTTTTAATTTTATAGAATCACCAAAGAAATTTATGCATTTATAATTTATTGTATTAGAAAAACTCTTTCACAAAACCAATTAATCAAATTAGACACAATAATATATTACATATTCTTAAAAAAATTCCATTGCATCAATTTCTATAAAATAAATTAACTAAAAACTAACATGTATGTTATGTTATCTACAGTTTTAATAAATTAAAAAAAAAAAAAAAACAAAAATCACTATTTTTGAAATTATTAATTAATGATGTTTTTTTCTTATTTTGTTTAAATTGAAATCTTCAATTATTACTTTCACTTTAAAACCTACCGTTGATATCTAAAATCTCATTCAATGTGACAAAATTATGTGTCGTCATAGTAACTCAAACAACACAAATATAGGTCACGGATTCAAAAAAAAAGGATACATTGTTTTTTTAATTACTTGAAATTGATAACATTACTAAAAATTTTTCTTCAGCAACCAAAAAAAAAAACAACTAAAACTATTTATTTAATAATTGAATTTGACTAGAGCTTATATATATAATTGTTTATACATATATATATTATGAACAAAAAAAAAACAGAGATAGGGATGTTCATAGGAAGAGAAACAAAAAGATGTTACCATAGTTACACCATCAACAATTTGTGTTGTAGGATTATGCGCAATTATAAAAAACGTAAAAATCAAGGAAAAAGCTTAAATAACAACGAAAAAAATTCTTGTTAATAAAAGTTAGGGTAAAAGCAAAGTTAAATTTCTCAAGGATAAAGTTCTTTTTTTTTGTTGTTTAGCTGTTTTTTGAGTTGTCTTAACTAACAAATTATTCAGTCAGGTCAGTATTCTCTCAAAGTAAAATTGTTGATATCCACACATTAGAAAGATAAATAAATATTAAAACATAATTTCTTAATTGCTAAATATACTCAAGATTAAGGTATTTCTCTTTAATATTATAAATCAATTCATTCATTGCAGCAAATATGGCTGAATAGGTGTTTGCCAAACGCAATAAGCTAACAAACAGCTTTAGTTTTTACCTGTCATTATTTAAATTCCTTTTTTTTTGTATGAGGAATGAAGACAGTTTTGCTTGAAGATATTGGTTTATTTATGAAAATTATTAGAATTGTTATGTTTTGTACAATTTCAAGATAGTTATCATCATTCTTAAGGTAAATTTACCAGAATCTTTTGTAATAGTGCGCTTACATTGGCTAGAATGCTATTCTAGTATTCTTAAAATTTCAAATTTTGTATGGGAGATATTTAGTATTGTTTTCAAGAAAATTAATTTAAAATTATTTTTCTTTTCTAGTTTTTTACAAAAAATACTCATGTCAACACGAAGGGGAAAGTTTGAGTAATTCTTCGATATCTCTTTTTCGATAACTATTTTACAGCGGTTAATTTTGAAAGTTGGATTAAATCTGATTGTGAATATAATGTAAAACACTTTTTTGATAGATGAAAATTTTAGTAATCTAGGATTACTAGAGCTAAGTATAAACCCTTTTTTTTATATAGAGCAAAAGGTTACTTTTATATGGATACTATAAATGAACTAAATCTTAAACATAAAATTCGATGTAGTTTAGGTTTTCAATTCAGATTAATTATTTAGAAAGTGTAAAAGAATGGTAAAAAATCACACATAACTATTGATAAAATTAGATCTGAAAGTTATTTATTGAAATCATGTCAGGATTAAAGCTTATATGAACAAACGCTCTTAGGTCTTGAACTTGCTGTACCGTTTGTTTTTGTCTATGTAAATAAACTAAAAACTTTTTGATATTTGATAAAATATTACTTTGTTAATTTTTTTCCACTAAACTACTTCAAAACTTAAATATCTTCAGATTGTATTCAAAAACAGTTATTTTACATCGGTGTGGAAATATTGATAAGCCCTTAAAGATAGTTAGATAGAAAATTCTTATCAAATTATCGGGAAAGGCTTATTTTGTTAAATTTTTATTGCACTATAGAAAACAGTTACGTTCTTTAGAACTTTCGACTAAAATTCTATATAGACTCCACATTTCTACGATTCTCCCCTATTATGGCAGCTTAATATTAGATCTAGATCAGATCTCCCGTAACTTTTTGAATTCCTTTGCTTTTATTCAAGCAACTTTGTGATAACGTCAGTTGTGCAACAGAATACCATATGTATACAAGTCACCAGTATACCTGACAAATAGTTTTTGAAAATGGAATGCCACATAACGGGAGCATTATACACAAATATTAAAGGTGTACCTCCTATAATAAAGAAATCTGAATTTTCAAAAGTAGCCTACAGAAAAAATAACACTCTTCTGCTTTCATGAAAGAAAAAGAGGATTGTATTACTTCTTACTAAGAAGTTCTTAGTACTTGAGATGTGTCAGAAATTACGTGTATCGATAGAATATCACGACATGGCGAATTATTAAAATCCAGAAGCCGAAAGTAGTGTTGACCTACTTAGCCATAAAATATGGGTGATGTTGATCGGGGAGATCACTATATAAGTAAACTACTGTTTCTTAAGGAAATCCCTTAAATAGTGGCGACCCTTCTCTTGGGGTCTTGACGTATGTGCTAATAATTCCTGTAATCTATATAAATTCCCTCAAAAAGAAAAGAACGAAAAAGCCGTTCCACATTACGAGTTTATAAAAAAAATTGGTTGATCAGTTAGTTGATGAGTTTTATATGTTGGCAAAATCTCGAGGACGCACTGAGCTAGGTTTGCAGCGACTAGATGAAAAGCTCCAAACCTTTCACAACGGGACTAAAAAAGACTGCATAGTATGCTCAGATCGAAAGATCGTAGGGGGAAGACAACAAACGAGATTTTATTGCGATACTTGCACCCACAAATCAGGGGCACATATTGGAGAGTATTTCGAAAAGTAGATTACTCTCAAAGAATATACAATTTAAATCATATTGTTATCCTATTACCCTGAATATAATAACAATAAATTTTCATTAAAATATATAGTGTCAACAGTTTCTTTCCGTATGAAAAATAGCTTGGACCTGGTGCAAAGTAAACTTGAAATACTTCCGGACCGTTAAGGGTTAATAAATAATATTAGCTCGAATCATTCCAATATGAAATATTTTGAGGTTTTTAGTGTTTTTATAAAAAATAAAAAAATATGCATTTGCTTACTATTCAATTGTGCTTTGGTTGTTGTTCTTATAGTAGTATCTTTCTTTAACTGTGTTTAAGTGGAATTTTTTTTTGTAAATAAAATTTTGGACTTTATTAATACTTGATAGTTTGCGCCCATGTGAGGTATAAAATTTCACAGAAATTAAATTAAATCTGAAACCCAAACAAATGATAAGAAATTTTTTTATTTTTCTTCTTTTTTCTTAGCAATACTCTTGGTAAGCCAATACCCTAAACTAAAAAATCAAGTATTTTGATTATGATTTTATTACTGTTGTTTTTCTTTCAAACAATTAATTTTTGATTCTTCATATAAACAAAAGTCTTCGTTCGAAAAGAGGTAAAGTAGAACATAAAAGCGCTGACAAATCATTTTCCTTAAATATCTAAACCAAAATTTTGCATTTCTTAAAGAGTTTGAATACTTATAAAACTGATATGATAAACACAAAAGGGGAAAAAAAAAACAAAAATATTCAGTCGGAAAAAATTAATTAGAATGTTTTACTTACAAATTTTAGCGATTGATAAATGTTTTTGATTTATCACAAGAAAGAAATATATATATATATAACAAAAGAAATTTGATTTGATAACAAATGAAATTTGAATGAATTTTGGAGGATTCCACAGGCATAAAACAGTATGGTAAATTAAAATTAAATAATAGGCGTGTTTGTCAATTCTGTACCTTTCAAATACCTTAGGGCAGTTTGACAATTTAAATTTTCTCATTGTATCAAATTTATCTATGTAAATATTTACAAAAATGTAGTAGATTTGTACTTTTGCCCTAGGGCAATCGAAAGGTACAAAATTGACAAACACCCCTAATATGTCCTATTTCTTAAATATTTCATGTTTAAGAAGTTACAAGCAGTCAGAGGCCATAAAAAAACAATTTTTCATGTATTTTTTATTTTGCTGCGATATTTTAAATTATTAACTGTAAACTAAGTATAGATAACATATACTTTTAACAATATTTTCGGATTTTTATTCAAAAAAATATTTTTATATTATCAAAAATTTGTTATTTTAATGGTCACAGTACATAATCTCCAAGAACTTCCTTGAAATTATTCGAAGGAATAAGCAAAATATTGAGTTTTGAATACTTTGTGTTTCAAGAAGTTCAATAAGTTTAACCTGGATGGTATTCCTGTAATAATATATTTACACTGGCCACTGGCCAAATAAATAACTTGTGGAAATTAATAAAATAAAACTTCTTTAGTATCTAAAAAAAAAACCTGTTTTAGATGATGGTGCCAACAATAGATTTTGTGATTCTAGTTCAAACGACTTCAAAGGGATCCAAATGGATTTTTTAAATGTATTCGCGAAAATGAAATATTTTGCTCTTTCTATGTAATTCTTTTTGTTCACCACTATTATTTTTGAATATAAAAAATTATGTGTAGTCGAAAAGTTTCTTGACTCGTCATATCTTTTTCTCTCCTTATCCAAAAAAAATACAAATAAGAAATATTGAACGATAATCTGGTTTAGGAAATTTTGTTTGGTATCTCCTATATCATTCTCAAATTATTTTAGCTTGGTAGTAGGGGACGGTAGCCGCCTATTAGTCATAAATTTATTTTTTATGAGATTCTTCCGTAGAACTTTTAAATTTCAATCAAAATATTGTTTTAATCTCCTCTAAACTATAAATTAATGAGATGTAATGCATAACGGATTTAATAAGGGTGTTTTTAATACCCAGATTGTTTCAATTTCGGAATTTTGTTGTAAAGTCTTAGAACACTTGTATATATTGTTTGGAAATTAGAAAAGTCTACAATTTAAGCTTGAAATACAAAACTAAAATATTATAATTTCTTAAATGAATTTTTTAGTGTATGGAAAAAGTTAGTGTGTGGAAATTGATACGCAAATTACACTCTTTCAAAAAAAATAACAAGTAATGTAAACAGAACCAAAATATCGTTTAAATTTTAGTGTAATACAAGTTGTATATGAATGGGCTATTGCAACCTTTTGCCGATATAATGAAATTAACTGATATACAAGAAGGAATTATAGATGCATACAACAATTAGAAGAAACCCTGCGTGATGTAAAAACATGCGCCATTAGAATTGGAAACCCGGCATTAGCAAAATGAAAGAAGCCTCAAATGCCATAAACCCTTAAATAGTATTTGTAGCTACTTTGTACACTCGGAATATTTACAATTATTTCATATTTCAATTTTTTTATAAAAACACTTTCAAAATTATTTAAAAAAAATAAAACTATTTATAAAAATATTTTATCAGATTACAATTCTCAAAATATTTAATTAAATCAGGGTAAAAAGTTTTTGAATTCATGCGCATGCAAGAGAGAAAATTAAGCTTAAAAAAACTCCAAATCATTTTTAAAAAATTAAAGTATAAATCTTATATGTAGTAATCATTCTGTTTGTCTAATTTAAACCTTTGTAACTTTAATTAAATTAAAAATGTATACATAAAATATATACGAGGACATGTTAAAGAAGCTAAAAGTGAAAACATTTAAGAAATTCTTGCATGAATAATTATACGAAGTTAACCAGTACAAAATTTGTGAAGAACTAAGATAAGATGACATTTATTTATCCTCAGCTGAAACTAGTTTTTGTATGAAAATTGATAGCCTTGTTAAACAAGAGGTTGCAAATTCAGATGAATAAAAAAGTTTCTTTGAATTTCTTGAATTTCGTGTAAAATAAATAACTTGACTGCTGGTGTGGACTGATTGATAAGCAATTAGTTTAGAAATAACCTTGCCTTTAAGATGACTGCAAAATAAGAGTAGACGACTTTATGTCTATTTTTCAGCCGTTATCAAATCCTTTCGTCTGAAATCTTGAATGCTTTGATATTAAATGTAATTGGCCAAGCGCACACAAACTCATGTTGCTATTTTTTTGTGTGAGGTAGGTAAAAAGTAATAGAGTTCCGAAACTTTACAAAGAACTGCGTGGAGAAAAAACTTACTGTCTCTTGTTTGACAGCTTCGCAATATACATATATTTACAAACGTTTCTTTTTAAAGAAGGACGTCACGAAAAAATAAAAGTGTGTCGCAGGTATAAAAAGGAGCCTCTGCTATAAGTATCAATTTTAGGTTATGTTTTCTTACTTAAATAAAAGTAAAAATTTCTTACAAAAGAAACATATTTCAATTAAATATATTTTTTATGTAACATAATAAAAGGGATATAATAAATCAACCTAAAAAAATTACAATCATTTTATTTTTGAAAGTGAAATCGTTTTTTCCCGAAGAAAAACCTGAACTGAAATGTCAAAACAGCAAATTTGAAGTGATTGGCGCATGCTCCGTTTTTATATGAAACACACACTTTTGCAAAGCCAGCTATGTATGAAGTAAAAGCTTTAAGCCTTGTTCTCAGACCAAAGCGGGTGGTGCATTCGCTCTGGCCATAGCTAGAAGAAAAATGTTTGTTTCATGAGGATCATTTATACTGGATACTTTATGGCCTTCGAAATTTTTGTTGTTTTAATTCTTGCTGTACCTCAAATTTTTGTTTTGCTTTAAAATTTTGTTGTATTTATATTAAAAGGGATAGGAAATAATGATTTTATTACTTATAGAGACGCATTTTGTGGCCTTCAAAATTTTTGGTGTACCTCTAAAAGTAATAAAATCATTATTTCCTATCCCTTTTAATATAAATACAACAAAAATTTTGAGGGCCATAAAGTGACCTTTTAGTGTCATAAAGGATCCTCATGAAAGAAAATGCATCACCCTTTTTATGACCTTAGCCATCGAGCGATGGAAATACACACTGGTCTAAACAAGGCTTTAGAGTAATTGCAAGGTGCAGCAAATGCCGATTAATATCATCCTGCCCGGAGCACCTTACTACATTTGTTGCTGGGCTTTTTTCCAAAACTAACGGAAAAAATGAAAGAAAATAACAATACCATGAATGTGTTTTACAGATCTAGCAAGTTACTTGAACCGCTAAAACTGCTAATTTAGGTGAGAGATGACAGGTTCGCACCGAGTAATTTACATTTGTAATGTAATTTATTTTGCATTTCCAGCTTAGGTCAAGCACATAGCTGGCACAAATGTAAATACATCAGATATAAATCGTAGATGTAAACCGTATTTTCATAGGGCAGCATCTATTACATTTTTTCGGAATGGTTATTTCAAATCCATTTTGACATGCCAAATGTCAAAACGACAACTTTTAAAGTTTTATGGACGAGTTCATTAAAATTATCAGGATATACAGTAAAATAACTATCAACATTAATTAAAAAGATTGCAGGTGTGGTTAAAAATCCTTCGACCATAAAAATATGAAAAATATTTTGAAAAGCAGCTTTTATAGTAAAAATCTAATTTACAGTCCTTTATTATGGGTCACAATCACAATCATATTCAATCTAACTTTCACAATTAATCATTATAAAATAATTATCGAAAGAGAGAATTCGAAAAATTACTCAAACTTTCCCCTTCGTGTTGCCATTAATATTTTTTGCAATAGACTAGAAAAGAAAGCTAATTTTAAATTAGTTTTCTTGAAAACTCTACTAAACATCTCCGATACAAAATTTGAAATTTTAAGAATACTAGACTAGCATTCTGGCCTTTTTAAACATATTATAAGTAAAGTCGTTATCGATAAAAATTTTACCAGATAAAAAATGTTAATGTGTTACTACTATTAAAAACGTCAATTTGATCTACTAATCATCCTTTAAATTGTAAATTATTAAAATATATTTAAATATAATAAACTTATTATATTCAAATAGATTTTTTAATTTTTTTGATTTATATAAACACCAAAAACAACAATAAATAAAATAGTTAATAAATGTAAGCAAATATGATAATTGAATTAAATTAAACGATTAAAATCGAAATTTAATAAACATTTATATGATAAGCTTATGAATATAATTTTTTAGATATTTTGAAATAAAATGACCGACCTTATCCAATTGAAAGTACCATGCATGAATATTATTTTGAAGGTAACACACATTTTTTTGGTTTGCTTTGTTAAAAAAAAGTTTAGCATTAGCATACTACTGTGAAATATAAAGTGCTGAACATTAAAATCAAATTGAATAAACAAAACCCAAATTTTTGTATTTAATAATATTGATATAATATTGAACTATTATTAAGAAGAATGAGCTAAAGATATGTAAATTAAAATCTGCTCTAAAAGCTCGTTTCTTTATACATTTATCTGTTTTAAATGATTTGTTATTAAACATTTCTGTATTTGAATCAGTGAAGCAAGTCAATTTTTTTTCGAGTCTGACATTAAAAAGTCTAGGTAATCAACAATATTTTATAAATAATTTTTGGCACCCTAATAATGTATTTTTCAGGATAAAATACGTAGACAATGTAGTTACAACTAGGTTAGTTTCTACGCGGTAGGAGCATACTGTGTTAAAAAAAAAATAGATCGCATAAATTCAAAAATCGTATAAGAAAGTCGCTATGTACCAAAAGAATAATATTTTTTGGTGTAAAAAATCGTTGCTAGATTGTATAGTCTGATAAGGTGTTTACATTAATGCTAACAACGTGTTTTGTTTCAGTAATAAAGGAGTTGCAATACACGTTCCGGTTTGAATGCCTTTTGAAACCACCAAGCTTAATGTTTTCGATGCTAGTGTAAGCGACCTGTGAACAATACGTAGCAACATACAACTGCTCTCCAGGTTTCCTTTTTTTATATAATATTTCAGCTAAATATAGTTCATAATTTTTCCACGGTTTACAAATAAAAATCGTCATGATTCCTATGTCTTCAAAAAACAAACAACGTTCCCCATTTTTATGAGATTTATCGAAACTTAATCCATAAATGTATAGCATCGATAAGATTCACAAAAGTCGCTTCTATAGTATACATGGCCTAAAATGTATCCTCATTTTTACAATAGGAAGCTTATATTTTTTTAAGACTTTTTAAGAAGCATATGTACCATAAAAAGATACTATATAGAATTGGGTGTATGTTAATCTGTCATAACTGGTTTATTTAGTTATGCATAAAAAATAAAAAAAGAATTTCGACTATTTCCTGCTAAAATACCTTCTTTTTTTTGTGAAAATGATCCTTCCCAAAATGGATTCATATAGCATTTAATCAATAAGATTATTAGTTTAGGCTAGAACAATATAACAACTTTCCCTCTTCAAAATTACAACAAAAATTATTTTATAAGCATTTATAGTGGAGCATTTTACTGATAAACAGTCAAAATTCATAACATAATAATTTTTATTTTCTAAGATAATTGCCAGCATCAAGGTCCCAAAGACTGCGAAAAGAACAGAAAATTAAAATGCAGCCTTGTATATTTCGTAATCATATTAATTTAATGACCAAATTTTGATAAGGATAAAGTATTTCCATTTATTTATTTTACTTAACTTAATAATTTCATTTTTTATATTTTGCAAATTTTAAACTTTAAACGATTGGAAGACAAAAATAGCAATTACAATTTTTAGATAATTAATTTAAAACCAAAACAGGGAGTAACAAATAATATATTTATATAAAATATATAGGAGTATATATATATATATATGATGTGTACTAAAACTACAGATTTGACTTTATTAAAAAAAATTTTTAAATTATTATTTTTTCGTCTATTTTTGATTTTTAATCAGATAAAATATGAAATTGTAAATAGGTCAAACCTAATTGAATAAAAAATTAGTGCCTTTTATTATTTATATTTTAAATGATAAGAAATTCAAACTGAATATGTATATGTATATATATATTCTTTTAATTCTCATTGGAAAACGATTTAAATAAATTTCTAAAATCTAAAAATACAAAAAAGCACAACCAAAACAAAAAAACACTAACTTAAAAAAATTATTCTATGACTTCCTTCAAATTCTTCTTCAATAATAATGTACAGTCGCTTGGGAAACTAAGTTAACAAAAAGTTTTTTAGAAAACAAATTATTTTCATTATGTTCTTTTTTAATGATTTAATTTCAGGGTTATTTATTAAGCCTTATACATTGCATATACATATTACAAATAACGATAATTCTCGAAACACATTATAGTAATAAAAAAAAAAGTAGTGACCAGGCGAACGGAAAATATGTTAACAAATAAAAAAAATTTTTTTGTAAAATGTTTAGAGCTTTATAAGTATTATTATCTATTTTGATAGCCACGATTTTTAATAATGTCATATAAGCGATTTGCAAAACTATCTGCAAGTTTTAAAATATACTGATGGTCAATACTCTGCTATTCAGCTGCTAAGAATGATGCTTTAAATTTTTCAGTTGATCCTCGAGAACTTTATCGGATTTTTCGATCGAGGAATTCCCATAAATGTTGTATAATATTTAAGCCGGGGCTTTGAGGAGGCCAATCGAGCATTTTGATCCCCTTTTGTTCGAAAAATTCTGATGCAACATGCGACTTATGTTTCAAGTTATTGTTATGTTGAAAGCAGATAATATTTTCGAACCAAATTTTTTCACCGAAAGAAGCAAATTTTTTTTGATTGTGTACATACATATACAATGCCTGTTAGAGTGGCTTCAATGATATGAAGATTACCAACAACCCAAAATTCCATAATAACAATATAGTAATAAATTACCAGGACACAATTGTATATTTTATTATATTATATATATTTTGTCCTGGTAAACATTTTTCGAACACCTTTGTTTTTCGTAAATTTTCTCGAATGTTGTTAGAATTGAAGAGGAAAAACATAAACGGAAATCGAAAAATATAATTTTTCCACATTTTCGTAATATCGACTCGACAATATGACTAATCTAATATTAATAATGATATTTTTTTAGAGTTAGATATGGAAAATTCTCTTCGATTTAGAAACCACAATGTTTGCTAGAGTATTTACACATTCCTTAAATGTGCACAAACTTTGAAATATAAAAAAAAAATTAGAAATTTTTAATGTTTTCCAAATAATTTTAAAGAACTTGACAAATTAAGTTTAAAATATTTTTATGTTTTAAACAATAAAAAATTTGATAGCTTAAGGCTGCCTGCAGAGTGCCGGCTTACAGCCGAGCTGACAACGATTCTCATTGCGATAGTCTAATCTTTGGTAGGCTTGCACTCTGAACACTTTGAGCATATTCCTATTGATTTACCCATAACGACTTTATAGTCTTCGGTATCGGAATCGGCGTCAACTCGGCTGTAAGCCGGTACTCTGCAGGCAGCCTAAGAAAATATGTATATATTTATTTATACATATATGTATATTAAAAAAATAAAAACTAATTAGGGGTATTATGAATATTTTCACAAAACAAAAAAAGACATTATTAAACACACATGTCCACAGAAAAATACCCAAACAAACACACATACATACACATAAAATATATATTATTTAAAAAAAAAAAATTATTAATAATTAAGTAAGTACATAGGCCATAAGAGCCAGGTGAGTAACCTTAGAGATAACTTATGATGTATACTAACAAAAATAATAACAAAAAAATCAGCAAGTTAAAATTCTAACCATAGTAAAATGTGCACAAATTAATTTAGTTCAAGATAAATCCATTAGAGAACTTACATTCGCATATTAATCCATTTTTATTTTATATTATATATATGTATATATATTAATTGTTTTTCTTTTTTTTACAAAATTTATTTGATACGTGAACAACTTAATTGGTAAAAACTTTTTAACGATAAAATTTTTATTATTTTGGTTTATTATTTTTTTTAATTTTGGTTTTTATATCGATTAAAATAGGATAAAAATAAACTATAATAATATATATTTAATAAATATTTCATATTTTATTTAAGGCACAAATTTTCAATTTTAGCAAAATAAAGTAATTATTGTAAAGATAAGTGAAAATATATATTCCTGTATGTTAATATATTGCTTTTTTGTTTGTTCGTTAAAAATTTTATTTATTTTTTTATATTATTAAAATAAATGCAAACTACTAAAAAACCACACTCAGTTTAAATTATTTTTGTTGTTTTTTTTATTTCATTCTTATTGTTTTTTGATTTGTCAACACAACTTTTTTTGTTTTCAATTTTATTGTAAATACAAGGACACAAATTCTTTAAAATAATATAATATAAAATGTATTTTTGTTTTTTATATTTTAGATTATTTTAATTTAACAAAAATTTAAAACACTTTAAAAACATTAAAAACTTTAGGACAATTTTAGAAAACTTTTTTATATATAGAAAAAATAAAGACAATTTTATAAAATCTAAACTCTTTTTATTTAAAAAAACAATTACTAATATTAAGAATAATCCCAACGAATTCTATAATTTAATCTTGTTTGTTTTTCCGTTTCTTTTATTAAACAAAATTTAAAAAAATTAAAAAAACTAGCCGGATAATTAAAAATTTAAAGGTAAAAAATACTATATATGTTAATATGTGAGAATGCAGCGTCTTAATGAACCCAAGAATAACTTTTGAGAGAAGAAAACACGTTGCCTTCAAAATATAACTATATATATATACTGTCAACAATAATTAAAAGCTCATACACTGAATACAGCGAATATAAATGGGAGAAGCTTCTGGTTGATAGGGCGCAAAAAAGTGGGCCAAATAAAAAGCTTTCAGGCTTTATATTTTATTTAATAGGAATACTAAAAGCTTATATACTTATTAACTATATATCATAATTTATAATTAATTTTATTTCCTTTAAAATTAAATTGTTAATTTTTGATTTTTATATAAATAAGTTTTTGTTTCATTCAAATAGGTTTTTTTTTTCTAGAAAAATTTTTTTAGGGAAAATCGTTAGTTATATGAATAACTAGTATAAATCATCTTATAAATATCCTATATATATATATATATATTAGCAACTTTATCCTAGGTCTCAAATGAAATTTTTCCTTTGCTATTTATTCTCGAAATTTATATTTCGAATTTGAATTTTTCGTATGAATAATATTCAGATGACAGATGACAATTTTAGCAATTCATATTTGTTGTAAATAATTTTTTGAGCTTAAATTTATTTAAATCATAAAAAGAATTTGATAAAAAGAGAATATATTATCATCCACTTTCTTTGTTTAAAATTTTTTAAAACAACAAAAATAAAAAGTCAAAAATGTTAACTGACATCAAAATAATCATAAAAAACATAAATTTTTTTGAAAGGCCAGAAAGCATAAAAGAACTCTAATCCAGACAAGGTCTTGTTTTTAAATTGATTAAATTAAAATTTACAGGATTATAATGAATTCAAGTATTTGACAGAAGAACTTCTGTCAAATACATGTGGCATAGGGCTATGAGCTATGAGCTCTGTCACATGACAGTTCGTAGTGAATTACATTAAAAATGTTGATGATATTCCAAAGTCATGCATCTTTTTTATTTAAGACTGCAAATAAAAAGTTTTTTTATAGTTTTGAAGCTTAGTGAATTTATTTTATAAGAACATTTATGAATAAGAAAGCCTGACTTATAGTTTTAATACCAATTCAATTAAGTATGCAAAACTTTTAAATCTAGGGCGAAAATAAGACAATTTAATATTATTGAAGTATTTAAAATTATTTGGCATTAATTTACGAAACCCATAGTTTATTCAAATTCAGTTTGAAGAGGGAGAAAATATTTATTATTTATAAAACCTCCTTTACAAACTTGTTCGTATATTTCTTTAACGAAAAGCAATCAAATATAGAACATATAAACAGTATATTTGCATTGAAATGCTTTCTTGAGTTCTTGTTTATTTTAATATACAAGGGTGGTCCCATAACAATCTGGCCTCATACATTTACGATAACTTTGTAACTAGATAACTTGTATCAAGGTGTTTATTGGTTAGTTATTAAGCAAAAATAAAAACAAGTATTGACGTGCATTATTTAGTTTGATAACTAAACAACACATTTAACATTCGGTAACATTTTTGTTTGTAGGATAGAGCGGCGAGAAGTAAGGGGTAAAATTCGGAAAATTCGAAGTTGAATTTGTTTCCAGAAAAATTTGGGTATCAAGAGAAACATTTTAACACATACAATAAGTAATTTATTTAAAAGCACACACACAATTATATTACTCTATCTGCACATGAAATGTTACTAGGAAACTTGTTTCTCCGTGTGGACGATCAAAAGTTGTTCGAAAAAAACCAGTTTGGAACGAAATGTTACCGGAAACTTGTTTCCTCGTGTGGAAACAGCCAATAAGCAACACGAAAACAACAAATTTTAATAATGTCGAAAATTGAGAATAGAAGTGTGGTAAAGTCTCTTTTTAAAGAAGGGGATGAGCCAGCCGAAATTAAACAACTTTTGGACCTCATGTATGGTGACTCTTCACATTCTCACAGCACGGTAAAAATTGGGTTAAGGAGTTTCATTTTGGCATGGAATCTGTGAAAAATGTTGAGTATGAAGATAGATCAGTGGACGAGCTAACCTCCTGCAACTATTCAGAAAATTGTACAAGAAATTTTTAGTGGTCGCCGGCTTAAGATTAGAGAAATGGCAGCTAGATTCGGAATTTCTAAAAGTAGTATTCATTAGGCAATCCATGACCATCTTCACATGAGTAAAGTAAGGGCAAGATGGGTACCGAAACTTCTTTCTTCTATACAGAAAAAAGAGCATGTACTCTGTGAAGAAGCTTTTTTGGAGCTCTGAAGATCTAATCGCACCCATAGGTACTGGAGAAGAAGCAATGGTCCTTTACTATGATCCTGAAAGTAAGCTTGAGTCGATGGAATTGCGTTATAAGGGAGAAAAGCCGCCAATTAAGACTAAGATCCAGCAGAGACTGGTATTGTAAAGGCATAATAATGGTTGATTTAATACTGTTGTTAATAGCAAGTATTAAGCTTCACTTTCAGCAAACTACGAGAGTGTATCAAAAAGAAACCTCATGGAAAACTACAAAAACGGATTCTGCTTATTTACGACAACGCTCCTGTGCATACTGCTGCTGTTGTGAGGATTGGTATTCAGCAATGTGGCTTTACTGAATTAGAAAATCCACCTTACAGCTAAGACATGACCCCAAGCGATTATTACTTGTTTCCGAATTTGAAAAAGGACTTACGAGGAAGAAAATTTTTTGATTGCAATGAACTACAGATGACAGAATTTGAAGGTAAGGGAAAAGAATATTTTTATAAAAGTATAGAGTTGGTAATTAATAGATGTAAAAAATGTTTAGGAATAAAGGGAAGCCATATGGAATAATAATAAATGTTTCAATTGATTATCATTAACAGAGCCATGTTAGGCCAGATTATTATGGGACCACTCTCGTAAAAATTTACCAGTAAAAATATTAAGAAAAGGTTATAACCTCGTTAAGCTTACATACTGTAGTGGAATTAAGGAAACCACAAATTAATTTCTTTCATTAAAAACTATTTAAGAGAACTGAAAACAAAAAATGTTTCAAGGCATAATTTAAATGAAAATGTAAAACATTTAAAAATAAATAGATAACATTAACAAAAAAAAATACTGATAAGTAATATTTTATATCTATAATAATGTAAATATTCATACACATATGTCCATATATACATATATTTAAATAAAGTATTTTTAAAGCTCAAAAAAATTTGACAGTTCTCTTTTCAAATTGCGTTTTTTTTTGTTGAATATATTTTCTTAAAAGTTTTTAAAGAGTGCAAAATTAGAGACGCGCAGTTTTATATAGCGCGTCAATCTATTTTAATACATGAAAAATGAAAAAACAACATAAGAAAAATGAAAAGCACAAAAACAAAAGTTAAGCGGCATCTCTGTAAAACACGTCCAAAAGAATTTGATTACCTAAGAAATAGGTCGGCATTGTATATATACATATATAACACAATCACAATCACATATTCATATATATTGAAAGATATTGTAATAAACATATATATATAGTTATTATAATAGCATAAAAACTAAAGAAAGAACATTACATGCTACTTTTTTATTAATAAAATACTTAAACAACAATTTTTAAATCTAACACTTTTTCTGTTTTTTTTTTTTTTTTTTAAGTATTTAACATAGCATACGGCAAAATATGAAATTGATAAAAGATCACCTGCACATGACTTCTATACGCATAATAGTTTAAGAATATGAAATTAAAAAATTGTTTATATAAATATTATATTGCTTTTCTTTGTTTTTTAATTAAGAATCATGCAAACTCTAAAAAATTTTTTAATACTAAATATATGTATATGTATATATATAGATATTAAATATTTTGTTCTGTTATCTTTGAAATATGTAACGACAAATTAATTAGTTTTAATGTTTCCTTTTGTTGTTATTTTTTTTGTTTTTGTTTTAAACAAAAACAAAAAACATTAACATTATGCAATTTAAATTTATTATACACAAACACAAATTGATGATATTTAAAATAATTTGTTTTCTTTTCTATTTTTTTTTTTTTTTTCAATTAATTTAATTTAATATTGCTAGTAAAGATTTTGCAATTAAATATTACGAATTTCTTTTGTTAAAAAACTTATATATACATATATAAATATATATATTTTTTATTATTTTTGTTTCTTTTTTAACATTTTTAATTATACTATCAATTAAAATTAAATGGTAATAACACGACAGCTATCTTATTTGTTCTTGAATATATAAAATTACTCCGAAATAAATTGCTTCTCTAATTCATGATATGTATATATATTTTATTTTCTTCGGAGAGATGGTATATATTTATATACATTGCAGAATGGTTCGGTCGTTGGACAACAAAAACAGAAAAAAAAAAAGAAAATTTCGTTTTTTTTGCATTTTTTTGTGTATTTTTCTTTAAAAATAACATCATGTGTAAAAGTTTTATTTACACTTGGCCAAATATATATATGTATTACATGAGATACTAGCAGAGAGTATTATAAAAAGCATGCAATATGCATTCCTGTTGACGGTAAGAGCTGATAAAGATGCCGTAATTGCCGTAGGGCTTATTATATTCTAATTTTTTCTATCACGTTAAAACATTTTACAATAAATTGTTTATATAAGAAAAGAACACCAATTTTTTTTATTTGCTTTGTGTATATATTAACTGTTTATTTTTCATTTAAATTTCATTTTTATTTTGGTTTTTCTTATTACTGTTGTTATATTATGTAATATGTAACAATAATAATACTGATTATTAATGAAAAGATGATATAAAGAAGCTGGCTATTAAGTTAAAAACAATTTTGTCAAACACATAATTAGAACATTAGCCTCTATTAATTTTTCTTTATTCAGATGTTTAAATTCATTTTTTTTTTGTTTGTTTATTATTTTTATAATTTTCTTCTATTTTTTTATTGTAGTTATTGTTAGTTAGTTACTTAAAAATTTATAAAAGATGTTACAATATAAAACAATAATAAAAACCATAAAAATATTTCCATTTAACTATCGACTTTTAGTTAAAAATTTAGATAAAATTTTTTAATATATTAGTTTGTATATTTCTGATTAAATGATGATTTGTTCATATATACATGTTATTATGTATGTAAGGTCAATAAAATTTGTTTTCTTATTTTGGTATACAACTAAGAAAAATTTAAAAATTCTAGAATTAAATGCTACAGAAAATGCTAACAAAAATTTAAGAGAAAACACAAACAATTAATGGCATTTTTACTAATAGTAATTTATGTTAAAGAACCTTAATTTTGTTTTTTGCTAACCATCTGATATCTATCTTAGTACGTTCACTTTTTATTTTCTAGGTATTTAATATTTTACTTTTTGATTTAAAAAAATAATTGCTTTTCTTGAAATATACTAAAACTAAAATTTGTATTATTTAAAACTAAATACAATTGACAAATACAAAAAAAACAATTAGTTAAACGCTAAATCATGGAAAATACATGTAAAATGTTCTTATATCAAACATAAATTACAAATGAAGACAAACATCAAATCTAAAGAAAGAATGAAAGTCTTTAGGTTTTCGTTGAGTTCAAAGTTTAGTGTACTCTAAACGTAACATGACCTTAGCCTCATTTAAAAAGAATACTAATATTAATACAAGTACTACTACCTACTAATAATATTTAACTAAGCTAAATATATAATAAGGTTGAAATTATAAATTAAAACTGTGGAATAATTATTTAGTTAAATCATTCCACGTAGTAAAATGAAAAACCAAAAAAAAAAAAACAACAATAAAATCCAAAAACCTTTCCTGAAATCGTTTTTTTTTAGAAAACAGCAAAAATTTATCTGAGAAGAGTATAGGAAAGAATTACTTGCAGAAAATAAGTAAACATTTGAACAACAAAAAAATATAGAAAAGTTTCATAATGAGTTGATAAAAACAAAAACATTATAATAATAATAAGCAAGTAATAAAATTTTTACAAAGTATTTTTTTAATTAATTGGACTAATTAAAAAGTTCAAAGATTTTTTGTTTTATAACGACTTCAAACAAATTCAGTGGCTTTAAACGACTTAAAATTACTTGCAGCTGCTTCAAGCGACTTCATGTATTTTGGTGATTTCAAGTGAATAGCCACTTTACAATTTGTATGTAACTTATCGATACTTGCAATTCAAATGCAGGCTTTGATCCTTATTAAAGGCACTTTAAGCTACTTTTTAACAAACAACTACCATATATTTGCCCGACAAGCATCGGTCAACCGCATATAAATGGGAAAAGTCACTTGCCGTGTGAAGTCACACTAATGTATGATAAAGTTACTGAAAGTAGCTTGAAGTCACTTCCATAAGGACCGTTTTCATGTTCCAAAGCCTTGGTAAGCAAAATGAATTAATTATTGGAAAGATTTCATTTAGCTCAGCAACACATGATTCGACAAAAATTTCTTCACATACAGGACAAAAAATAATCTATTTCAATTATATCAATCATTCAAGCATATTTTTAAATTAAACATATATATATATATATATATATATATATATATATATAAATTATGACGCAAGAGGCACTCATTTACACAAGTTCAAAGAGATAACAGCTTAATGTCTTAAATAATTTTAAGCTTTCACCAAAAAATCAAGTGAAATCGAAAGCTGTGTTTGGTTTTATTCAAATTAAAAGAAAAACCTAAATAAAAAAAATATATATTTTGAGAGCTTTCGTTTAGAAAGAGAACAGTAGAAAAAAACTAGTAAATTTTTGTTGTTGCTTTTTGTTAATTGAACTAATTCAGATCAAAAAAAAACAAAACAATTAAAATTTAGAGCAAAGTAGACTGGCCTAATATTTTTTGTAACTTTTTTAAATAATGTTGTGTCTTTAAAAAGATTAAAGGTGAAAATTTTGTTTTTTCTATTTTCAAATGAAATATATTATTTTAAAAGTTAATGCTTTTATGAACAACGTTTTATAAATTCAAGCAACTTGCATTTTTTTTCTTCTTTTTATGTATTTGCATTTATATAGAATTTATTGATACTTTGTCCTTTATAAGTGTCCCAAAAATTCTTCACTTATAATTATACGGAAAATCCTTTCCAACCGGATACTTAAACTGAAAATACTCAAGATAAACCTGTGATTAAGAGAAGTAACTGTCGTAAGTGAGCCTTACAATCAAGTGTTAACATTAATTATCTTTAATGAAAACAGGACATATAAATTCAAAATGATAAATTTCAACATGATAAATGTCAACCGAAAATTAATATGTTAGCTACATTATATACATCATCTAAAGAAATGAGGCTAACTGTCGCAAATTTAGAATTATTTTTTTGATTTGATTTTTTATAGTGAAAGCTGATCTGAAAAAATTTAAAAATCTATTGATGTTTATTGTTTTATGCTTTAAAAAAATTTGATCATTTTGTTGAAAATCCTCAGTATCAGAAATATATCACAGCTGTTTTAGATAAAACCGAAGAGAATGAGGAGGTAATTTTAATATTGTGCATTCCAAAGGGGGTATTCACATTGAGGCCGGTATCAAATCGGAAATGTTCCCCTACAATTCTCACACTCTACTAAAATATGTGAATAAGTGTTGGTAAAATATTACATATAACGTGTATATAAGTAAGTATTAGTAAGATGCCAAGCATGAGGCAGAAATATTTCTGCTTCAGGAAGGGGTAAAAATTTTTTCGAAATTTGCGAAACTCCATCTTACATTTCACCTCCGCTTACCATGAAATTGAATGATACCGGCCTCAACGTGAATACCCTGAATGGCGTATATTACTTTTCCAAATTGCGGAAGATATAATTTTTTTTATCATGGTTCTTAAACGTCATCGCTTAAGCGTCGTTTTTGTTTATAGGGGCTATTCACTATTTTTTCCAACTCATCAAACCGCTCTCTCGTTTAATGTAAATTAAATGGAAATGGCAGGTTTGAGAGTAAAAAATTAAACATGCTTCTACTCTCAAGCCGCTATTGGTTTCTTTTGTATTAGTCGTTCACTAATACATACATGCCAAAAAATCATTTTACTTTTGCCTTCGAGGAGTGCACATCTAAGAAAACATATGAAAATGCCAAAACAAGCTGGGTTTCTACAGCAGAGGTTTGATGTACTGCGTTTATACGTCAAAGTTAAAATTACATTTAAAAAACAGAATTTGAGAAAAATACTTAGAATTCTTTCAATTTTGCTTTTTTTAGAAACTTTAAGAATTTTTATTCTAGTCTTACCCTATTTACCTGAGTATGAGTATATGGACATTTTTAATATTCAAAATTAAATAAGCTAATATTATGACACAAAAACGGTAATTTTTCTGGATTTTCGCCTTTTAAGTTGTGCCGCCTCTCATCATATAACTGCCCAGCTCTACTAAAAAGTCGCAACGCTAGTCATAGGCTTTTCACACAGAATTGATGTTACAATTTCGATTCCGCCATTTTGTAAATTTGTATGGATAATTCAATCTCCTCTATTGTATTTTAATATTTCAATTGCAATATGAGAGCCTGTGTGAAACGTCTATCAGTGGAGCTGATAAAACTTTGCTGGCTTATGATAGCTTACTGATAGACTGGTACGTGTGCAGTCTCGGCAAATTTAAGCCGAGAACGAGAACCGAGATCTCGGCCTGGATTTCGGCCGAGAGTAGGCCGAGACCGAGTTCTCGGTCGGACCTTATTTCCTATGGTAACATAACCTATAAAATTTTATAAATTTAAATGCCAAAGCATAGCTCTCTGAAATAAACACACACAATTATAGAATTAATCCACACCATTTTAAAACATAAATTTTACACTATGTACGTATACGAGTGGTAGGAGGTAAGTAAGGTTTGACGTCAAGAGGAAAAAATAGTGAATAGCCTCTATTAGTGGTACGTAATAGCCCCTATGGACCATATAAAATCTAACTAGCTAAGAGGGGAGAGGGATTGGTCCCACTGATCCCACCTTTTTCTACACCTTAGGTGCACTTACTTGGCTTAGATAGCTTTTTCCTATTCCGTCTTTTTACGATCATTTACACAAGTTCAAAAAGCACTTTTTTCTTGCGAAAATTTACTTTTTAATTTTTCCATATAATTATAAACATTTTTCAGAAAAAATTAACATCAATAAAACTCTTGAAGTTTGTTTAGTTTTAATTATAATAAATGTTTTGAGAAAAACAATAATATTTTGCTTCTTTTATTTAAAAGAAAGGCAGTTAATATTTTTTAAATTTCAAAACATTGTTCTAGTAACAAAAAACTACTACTTTAATGAATTATGCCAAAGGAATCAGAACCTGGAGACATGAAAATCTCCAAACTTATAATAAAATTGATAGTAGCCATATATTAGCAAATAAGTGTCCAAACTTTATTACAAATCCTAACAATATGAAAATTTTACAACTTCACATTAAATTAAATTAAATAAAAATTTTAGTAAGTTGAATGCTAATTGAAAATGATATAAAATGAAGAATTAGTTCTAAAATTTTTGTTGAATAAAATAAATGCAAAATATTAAAATATAATTAAATAAATAGAAAATAAAATAATAAATACCTTTAATTTCGATGTCTACAACTAAAATTTTGATTAAATTAGCTAAAAATTCAGATATAAAAGCAAAAAATCGCTTGACATTTTCTGAAAATACTTATCAGTTTTTAAATTTCCCTGAAAAACAGAAAAAACTATTAGGTGACAAAAATTATATTGCACGGAAATTTTTGAAATAATTATTTTTATCCAATTAGAAATGGTTTGTTTGCATTTAAAATATAAATGAAATTTTTTTTTATATATGTACTTCAAAAAAGAACAAAAAAAAACAAGAGTAAAACAGATTTTAAATGTAACATATAGCTTCTTATCAATTGGATAATTTTTGTAATTACTTCTTTTTTTTATTTTATTTAATATCCAAAGATTCTTCTTATCTATGAATTTATTTGATAACAATTTTTAAGAGTTTAGCTTTTCAATTTTCATTTGCTTAACAAGTTCTAAAATATTCTAAAATTATTTTTTTTTTAAATTTCTTATATGAAAATAAAACAAAAAAATTTATTTAACATATATATATATATATATATAAAACACAAAAACAAACCAATTAAATCAACTCTCATAACGAAATTCTTAAGATTAAATTATGTAATCGAACAAGTCTTAATATTAAAATTTAAATTAAAAAAAATATAAAGGAATACCTAAAGTTGCAATAATTTTTTATTTTTTTTGTGTTTATTGTTTAACAGTTACATAGAAATGTTTTTTTAATAACATTAATTTTAGACATTTTAATGTTTTTTAATTGAAATTTTAAATTAGAAAATGGGTCAAACGCGAAAGTTGTTACAGTTGTCGCCTATATAATGTGAACATGTTACCGAATGCGTGCGTGTCGCAGGCTTGCGAATGTCATTCCATTCGTATATGTATTTGGACTGTAATATAATTTTTTACCAAAAAAACAATTTTTCTTCTATTTAGTTTTTTTGTGTAAACTAACAAAATAAAAGCCACAAAGGCAAAATATATAACTATTAAAAAATGAGCCTCCTCCAATCACATTTCTTCAACATACAAAGTATATGTATATATGTATCTAATTCAATTGAATATAATTTTAACATAATTACGTTTTATTTAAAAAATATATATGTTACATACCTATTAATCATAGTATTTACTAAATTTAAAAAATTCCACTTGTTTTTTTTTTGCGATCTTAATTGCCACACCGTACCGCGTTATAAGTACACAGCATAACAATATTAAAAGCTTATTAACATATGATCATAAGTAGGCATTTAATATATAATTAAACATTTTAAAGAGTTATTATTATTTTTAAATTTAATTTTATTTAAATTCATTAAATTTTTAATAACTAATAATGAAGAAAACTTTTACTTAAGACGCTTTTTAACAAGAACTGAATAAACGTCAAAAAAAATGATTGACATTTTACAACAGACCACAAATTAAGACTGACTAGCTGATTTTATACATGGCTGCAAAAGAATTAAAATTATAAAAACAATGCATAAGAAGGAGAAAGAAAACAAATTTCCATTATATCTCACTTAATTTTTCAGCCTTTCAAATTCTAATAGCAACATCTCACTCATCACTCTATATATAAGCGCTCAAGTTAAACAAAGGCAAAACAAGTTCCTGTAAGAATTTTTTTATATATCTGTTTCACTTGCTCATATTGCAATAACGCAGTAAACAAAATCTAAATATGAAATGCCTCTCCTTCAAAACATATGTTTTATATCCCTGCTATACTTCTCAGATTTTGACTGATATTATTAGCTTGGTGTCTACATTAGCGATTTGGACAGGGATTTTTTATAGGCGATCTGAGGGACAGTTATACTCAGAAGTATATTGACTGCAATTATTAAATTATAAGTTCTATCGAATAGTATAATTTGTACCTTTAAACTAATTTTATTGCATTTATAATGCATTATTATTCAAGGTAAGTCAATTTAATATAGTAAAACTAGTTTTCTTAGTTTAGTTACTTTTATATTTTCAATCAAAATGTCAAACTTTGAAAAACTATTGAGTATAACCGCTCCTCAGAACTACTATAATTTCGCCTATAATTCGCTGTCCAAATCGCTAATCTAGACACAGCCTATTTTTCAGTTGATTCCAAAAATTTTTATTTCCCAATTAGGGAAATCAGTCCATCAATTTTTGCGTGCTTTATAATGGCAAATTGCATAAGTGAAAAATCCACAGATAGAGCATGCTGAAAAATGTGTTATTTTTCTAAATCCTACTAGCAGAATATAATTTTTTTTAATTCAATTAAATAAAATTCTTAAATTTTAACAATTACACTACCTTAATTAAAATATAACTTCTATTTGTAGACAATAATTAACGTTAAAAGGCCCTAGCAGACGACGGACATTGTCCGGAACCTTGTCTGTATCCGGGGTTATTTAGGCTGCGTCTCCACTGATTGGTTGGTTGGTTCGATGGAATTGTATCATGCTTCTTCGAAAAACTATTTCGAATATGAAAAATCATCTGTCTGTATAATAAGATGTCCAAAAATTTGAATTTGAATAAAAGACAATCAGAAATATTTAGCTAAATGAGTTTTTAATATGAATATATGAAATAAACTATCAAACTTTTCCTAATATTTTTTAAGTTAAACGTTTTGTGAGTTTTGTGACCTGTATTTAGAAGTTTTAATAAGCAAATATGATACATTTTAATTTTTTTCTTATTGCAAGATAAAATTATAAAAATTATTAACCTAATATAAATAATTTTCTCCGAATGATTTTGTGAGAAAAAATATATTCTTCTAGACTTTACTTTCCTCAAGGTTTTCCAAAGAATTTGGTGATGCCTTATCTTACTTTACCTATCAAAGAAAAACACCTATAATGTATGCGATTATTTTGAATTCAACCTGTTGCCTTTCTTTTTCTTACCTACAGTGGTAGTGGAGTGTCGTAAGACAGAAAAATGTCAAAACCCTGGAATCCAGTTCCACTGTATGGATTTTCGTGAAAACATTTTTATTGCATTGTTAAAAGCCTAAATAAAAAAGTTTACCCATCAAAATTTGGCACTTCCGATTTTTGAATAATTTAAGGGGCAGGGGGTATGGTCTAACACTTTTGAAAATTCGAATTTTTTTTTTAACTTTTCTTATAGCTTGATATTTCAGAAATATAATACCAAAATTTGAAGTCGATCTAAGTAAAACTGTCAAAGCTATCAGGTAAATAAAGCTAGGTGTGTTGTTAAACTAACATTTCTATTGTAACATTCCATTATGTGAATCTAAGGCAAAAATGTCATCGCCAATAAACAAGTATGGCAAATCACCATCCAGTGATCCTAATACCGTTGGTGCTGGTAAAAACAAAGTTTCTTGTAACAGAGCTTTATAAAGAAAACTGTTTCATATACTTATATTAAAATCTTATATTATTCAATGAAATCACAGCAAAAAAATTGCTTAACCTTAATCGTACCACAATGTGATTCTGAATCACATTTGAACTTTAAGCTTGAATTTTTTGATTAATAAATAACATTTTAGATTTTTCTCTGACTTTAGCATGTGACTGAGTGAGAGTCACATTACGGTATGATTCGTTTTAATAAACGTGGTACGACTAGGTCGAAAAGGAATCAACGGATTCCGACAAATCCGATTATTAATAAAACTATTCTAAAATAAAAGAAGAAAATTAAGGTATTGCGGCTATAAATTGCCTTCAAAACTTCTGGAACAAAACTACTAATTGTTTTATTTGATACCCTAGTCAGAAATTCTAAGGACTGAAAGGAATCCCCGGTTGCTAAAAATCTCAATGTAATAGCTAATCTCACTCTAGCTATTATAGCATCCATAAAATTTGTATTTTTTTTTTTTTTTTTATATAAGTATGCAATCTAGAATGAGATATTTGTATTTATTTAAAATAAAATTGTTAAAATAAAAGCTTATTTTATTTATATGCTCATTACATTAGAAAGGAGCTCTTAAAATAAAGTCTTACTTAATCTTATAAAATTTGTATACAAACTAGTATCACAAAAAATGTCTTTTAATAAATGTTCTTCGATGTCATAATGACATCGATTTACAAGATAAGGATTGACCCAAAACCAAAATCTACGTTTTAATTTTCTTATTTCTTGTAACTGCAAACAAGTCAAATAAATTAATTTTTGCAAAGCAAAAAGTCTGCGTCATATTTTTTGTTGAAAAACTCATAATGTGGGCATTCTTTTATTTTTAAAAATTTATAAATTTATTATTCTATTGACTTAAAATCACACTTAAATATACTTTTCTTTAGCCTTTTTAAATTTTGAAATGTCAAAAAGATTTGATAAACCATACCGGTGACAGATGATTTTTCATATTCGAAATAGTTTTTCGAAGAGCGTGATAGCATTCCATTGAACCAACCAACCAACCAGTGGAGACGCAAAGTTCAGTTGTCTACAACGTTGTCCGCGGACCAATATGCAAATCCGCTGCAATGTACGAGAAATTACGTATTTACGCGGACATTACATATGGTTTTGGATTCAAATTTTTCTTCTAATTTTATTAGTCTACCGGCACGGTTTCCATTAGTGGGGGCACTTTAATATGTATTTTTTCCGATTAAGCCCGACACCCAAATATCGGAAAAAATATAAAAAAAATTTAAGAAGTTGCCTTAATATGGTTTTTCGATCTTTAAAGTTTACACTAAAACCTTTTTAAAATCGCCATATTAAATTGTCAAGACATTATTCTCAATATTCTCTTCTTCTTATCGTAAAAATTACCCATATTGACTCTTCGTTTCAAAGCTGCATTTGTTGTTAAAAATAGATTTTTATTCGGTTGAAGGCTGAAAAACTCTTTAAATTTTCACTTTTTCTTGCGGAGACCGACTCCCTAAATTGGTAAAAGATGTTTAAAGAGTTTTTCAGCCTTCAACCAAATAAAATATCTATCTTTAACAACAAATGCAGCCTTGAAACTAAGAGTCAATATGGGTAATTTTTACGATAACAAGAGAATATAGAGGATATAATGTCTTGACAATTTTAAAGAGGTTTTAGTGTAAGCTTTAAAGATCGAAAAACCATATTAAGGCAACTTTTTAGATTTTTTTCCGATATTTGGGTGTCGGGCTTAATCGGAAAAAGTACATATTAAAGTGCCCTCACTAATGGAAATGTCCCCAGTCTACCCCTTCCTTCCTGCCGTTCTTTCCTAAATACGAAAGTGTTACGCGTAACGTGCTGCCTCGTGTGGAAACACCCAATCTATAGATTCTAGAACCAAGTAAGCATACTTGATTTTGACACATGTAAAACACATGCTTACGTCATATCCATTTCATTTCACATGTCAGTCGCTGTGAAGATGAAAAGAGATAAATAGTGTTATATAAGTAATGTAAGTAAGAGATAAATAGTAAACTTATAAGTAATGTTTTGTTTCTTTGACAATTGTGACTTTTATCTAAATCGAAAGGATATTTAATGAAATATATTATGAATGCGATTTATTGGAAACTCCTGCTGACATATAAATAATTTAAGATATCAACTTTTTGTTAAATTTATTAATATTGACAATTTTAAGAAATTGCTTCTTCAAATTTTATTAAAAGTTTATTATACTCTGAACAATTTTCAATTACTTAACTTCAGTCTTTAGTTTTTATCGATTAAAAAAATGATATTCAAGCAGTCGGAAATGTTATTTGTTTATATAAAATGTTGAGACAGCTGATAACTTGGGTTCTCAATACCTATTTAGGAAAATATTTAGAAGATTTCAATTCCGCGCAAATAACTGTTGCATTATTTTCAGGTAAGACAATTACATTTTCAAAAAAATTACGTCTTAGTTGATGGAAACATGCTTTCTGCAACTATTAACCATACTTTTATTTAAGAGTTCTGCTATATAATTGAAATATAATTCAATTCTATAATAATAACATGATATTTTACTGTTATATAATGTTTTGTTGCAAAAATGGAGTTAAAGTAATTAAATTTTACATAATTTGTTAGTTAGAGGCAATGACAGTAGAAACTGTTTCGAAACAAAATATTAATACATAGTATGAAAGATATAATGACAAAAATATTGATAATAACATCGAATTATTAAGAAGCTTTATATCTTAAAATCTACATCAATTTTATTATTAATTTCGTAGGAATCTAAGTTAAAGTAAATAACATCATTGAAATATATAAAATATACTAATTATTGTTAATTTGTTTAAAATATACATTGTATTAAGATATTAATATCATATTATTAATGTTTAGGAGAAGTTGAACTTGAAAAAGTTCCCCTACGTAAAGATGCATTCCGACGTTTGGGTCTTCCTTTGCAAATACTAAGTGGTAGTATAGGAAAAATTAAACTTCAGATTCCAGTTCGACAATTTCGTACAGCTCCATGGTGCATCAGTATCGAAGATGTAAATATAGTTGTTGCTCCTATAAATCTGAATGAATGGAATCACGAAAAAGAGAAATTAGATGATCTTAATTTTAAACTTAGTTGTTTAAATGATATTGAAGCTAAATGGCGTGCTCAGCAAGAAGAAAATGCCGAAAGTGGCTATTATGCATTTTCATATTCAAGCTGGCTTAATTATGGTACAAGTTTTGCAACGAATATTGTAGAAAATTTACAACTTAAAGTTAATGATGTTCATATCCGATATGAAGATGATTTTACTTCAAAAATCAATAAATTAGTGTATGGAATTACAATTGAATCACTTATAGCTCAAAGCTGTGATTCTAGTTGGAATCAAATATTTAATGCTACTTGGAACCAAAATATATCTTTTAAACTTGTTGAATTAAAATCATTTGCATTTTATTTTGATTTTTTTAAGGATCAATCAAATCCTAAACTTTTGGTAAATCTTTATATAATATATATATATAATACATAAATTATACATGCAATATTTTTAGTCAGCTAACTCTATAGACTTAGACGATAATGTTGAACATCAATATATAATTAATCCTATCAGTGCACAAGCCCACTTTAAACATGATCGAAGTGATGTCCCTTTACGAACAAGAAGTAGACCTCGTTTATCCTGTGATATTGTTGTTAGTGAAATTCGGCTATCCTTAAATGATGTAAGTTAAATAATTTTAAAAATAACTATAATATTTTAATAAAATTATAATTATAATTAATTAGATCCAATACAGCCGATTTGTAGAATGTATCCGTTATTTAGAATTATTAAGTAAACTTTTAAGAAATAAATTGTTGAGACCTCAGGTTAGTGTCAAAGAAAATCCAAAAGCATGGTGGATATATGCAATTAAATGTCATGGCCTAAATATACAAACAAAAAAAGAAAAATTAATAAAAGCCAAAAATAATTTACGTTATATAAAAATTTATTCGAAAATTTTAAATAATTCAAATGAAATACTCAACAATGATGATAAACAATTTAAAAATTTGATTGAATTAGAAAGTGATTTAGATGATTTGAAAATTCTACGAAAAATATGTTTAACTCTTGTTCCAACATGTAAGCAATTAAAAGAACATGAATTAAATAAAGGAAAAGATATGTTATTTCAATGGTTTCCTCAATGGTGGGGTTGGTATGGTAATCAAACTCCAACAAATAGCCTAACAGCATCAATAGCCAGTGATGATAGCAGTAAAACAACTGAATTTTTTAGTATATCAAGTGAAAATACAACTAATGATCAATATTATATTGAAGATGAAATTCTAAATATGCTAGCCGGATCCGTAGGTAATGATTCATTATTGAAAAGGGATGCAGTATTTGGAAAATTTGATTTTATATTAAAAAATGGATTACTTACTATTAGTGGTGCAAATGCAATAACTGGTGAAAGTACTACAATGATGGATTTATATTTTAGTAATTTGAAATTAAATATTGAAACACGACCAAGATCTGGATCACATTTAGTTGGTTTATCATTAGGTTCTGTATGTTTTAAAGATCTTATAACAAAAAATACAGAATTTCAAGATTTAATTAAACCACAGACTAAAGAACATAATTTTATTATAAATTTAAATAGATTACCACATGATCAAAAGAATTCAAATAATGTAGATAATTATGATATAAATGAAGAACCCTGGTTTCAATTACAATATGAACATAAACCATTGGCATATGATACTGATTATCGTTTAGCAATTAAAACAAAATCAATTGATATTGTTTATAATATAGATGCATTTATGTGGGTGTTTGATTTTTTTATAAAACCGTTACAAGTATTGAGTACAAAACAAAAAATTGAAGCTATGAAAAATAAAACTAAAATAAAACTTATGAAAAATTGGAAAAGTATTGTAGATGGTGATCTGGTAAGATATTTTTCTATATTAAATATTAATATTTTGTTCTAATTTAAAATCTTTATTAGATTTTTGTAGTAATTTTGATGTTACTAGAAACTTATTTGAAATTAAATCTTAAACAAAAATCATTTAATATTTAGTCTTAATAAAAAACAAGACAAGTTTATTCTAAATATTTTATATTTTATCATCTTATCAAAAATTTATTTAATATATATATAACTTTTTTGAAATTTCATTAAGTTTAAATAAAAATATTTTTTTATTAAACCAAACTTAATATTTTAGGTTCCTCGAAAATCATGGTCTTTTGAAATCGATATATCTGCACCACAAATTATTTTCGTTGAAAACTTTACAAGTAAAGATACAGCAATAGTCATTGTAGATTTTGGTAAATTTCAATTATTAAAAAATGCAACACAAAATTGGACCCATCCAGTGAATTTGAATACAGAATGCCTTAATAAATCATTGAATCAAACTAGTGATGACGATGAGGCTTTTATGACACCATATTCATCACCATTAGAAACTTCAGCATATATACCGAGTACCCCAGTATTACCATCATCTACAGTCTTAGAAAATGTTGTTAAAGATACAGCAGCAGGTTTTGAAAATGGTTTTGAAAGTGCATTTCATGAAAATATCTATGATAAATACACAATTGCTTTAACTGATCTTCAAGTATTAGTGTGCATAGGTAAAGAAAAATTATTATTTGCAAATTCAAAAGGAAGTTCACAATTTCATCTTTTGGATCGTTTTAATATTTCATTACAATTAGAAAGGAGAATTTTTAATATTACTGACATAGAATATCCATCTTTTAAAATTTTTGGCACTCTACCAAAATTAGTAGTACATGTAAATGAACAAAAAGTTATAGCTGTTAATAATATTTGGAATTGTATGTTCCCTAATGATGATTTGCAATTTGAATCACAAAATAAAGATCAAGGAAATACAATTAATAATTATGAAGATGATATTAAGGATGAAAATTCTAATGAACATGAAATTTCTAATTTAGTTATGCTTCAATTTGTAATTGATCAAATGTCTATTGAAGTTGAATCACGAAGTAGAAGTATAGCTGAATTACAAGTAACTGGTGTAAAAGCTGGCCTAAGTAAATGTCAAAAAGATATCAATTTGTCTTTGTCTGTACATGGTTTATTACTTGTTGATGCAATTCAATCATTTGGACCAGATTTTGAATTGTTAGTTGCTAGTCATCGTCATGTTGGGTATGAAAAAGAATTTAAAAATCACTTTTTGCTTTTTATCTTTTACATTTATATTTTAGAATGGACAGTATATCTGGAAGTTTAAAGCAAAGTGAACCAAATTCTCCAATAACTTGTGACTCACCAGAAACATTAGAAAATAAAAGGCCAACAAGTCCTCAAACCATAACAAAAGCATTAAATAAATTACAACGAGGTAATTAACAATTTGGTTTATTTTTTTGTATACAATTTAAGAGCTTTGCATGTATCAATTTAATTCTAAATTTTTATTAAATATATTATTTGCATTGGTCTTTTTAAACAATATTTTCATTTTATTACTGCTTGATGTGATTAAATACAATTTAAAAATCTGAAGCTAATTTTTGTACGTGGTCAACTGTGGATGATTTAGGTGCTCTTATAACAGTGGAGGTACGACATATTTTTTCAAAAGAAAATAGTGAACCTTTACAATTGGCAACAATACATTTTAATAATCTTGATGTAATTGGTATGTTTCAATTAAACCAAATTATAGAAATAAGTTTTTAATGATATTTATTTTTAGCTAATCAAGAGACGGTCGTAGAACTACTTGGATTTATGAAACGTGTGTTTCCTAATCGAGAAACATTTCAAAG
Source organism: Acrocera orbiculus (assembly GCA_947359355.1). Taxonomy (NCBI): domain Eukaryota; kingdom Metazoa; phylum Arthropoda; class Insecta; order Diptera; family Acroceridae; genus Acrocera; species Acrocera orbiculus. Next base: position 17,635,077 of record OX375759.1, read on the forward strand.
TAGTCAAATAAAGAAAAGTGAAACAAATACTGAAAGACTAAATATTATTGAAAATATGGAAAAACCTCAAGTAAAAATTGAATTAACTTTTGACTTTAATCGATTAAATATATTAATTGTACGAGCGTTAAATCGTGATACATTTTTGGTTGGAAGAAAAGTTGGTACTTTTACAATGAGTGAAGCAAAAATTTATGCAATTTTCGGTTCTACAATATCAGTTGAAGGATCTCTTGGTGGCTTACAAATATTAGATTTAACTCCAGAAGGAATAAATCATCAAAGAATCTTCTCAGTTGGGAAAGATCCATTAACTGAAAATCGTGTAAATGAACGTAATTTATGGAATTCATTGACAGAAGAAGTTTATTCTACACAAAAAGATATCCAAGCAAATGATCAAGAACAAGCTCTTTCTTTTCATATTGTTAAAGATATAAAAGCAACAATTGATATGAAAATTCGTATGGCTTCTGTATGGTACACACATTGTGCTCGATTCATTCAAGAACTTAGCTGGTGTGCTAATGAGTTTAAACATTATTTAAAGTAATTTTTTTAAAGTATTTATTCAAAATTGGGTATAATTTTTCATAAATAGGAACTTTGCAAAATCACTTCGTAACAAAGCAGCGGATATGGCATTAGGTTTTGTTAATCAAGAAAATAATGAGTGGTCTAGCTCACTTTCTAACACCTCTCAACCAGAAAAAGGAGACAAAACTATAACTAGTTGTGGTAAAAAAATACGTTCCTCTAGGAAAATTAATATCAAGTATGTTTAACTCTAAAAATACATATGCAAGTATATTATATGAAACTATTTGCATAATATAATATAGGCTAGACGTTATTCTGAGTACTCCAGTACTAGTTGTACCACGATCAAGTTGTAGTTCACAGGTTTTGGTGGCACATCTTGGACAAATAACAATTAACAATAGAAAGAAAAAAATTTACCGACGTCAAAGTTTTCAGTATCAAAATGATAAAGAAGTTAAGGAACTAAATATTGGTAACAATTCCATAGAAAATCATTGTGAAAGCTTTTATGACACTAAAATTATTGAATATAAAAAACAAGATGTATATTTTGTTGAAGTAAGGAATATGAATGTTTTTTCCTTGGATACCAGTAATAGAAAAGGCTTCCGAATGTGAGTTTTATAAAAGATTTATATATATTAAATTGTTTTATTTATGTTTTATCATTACTTATTTATTGTATGAAATCTTTTTTTTTAGGTCAGCCTTGCCACGTGCAGAAGATTTTTATTCATGCGATCAAGATGCTATACCAATTCTTGATAATACTGGAGTTGGACTAGAAATTACCAAATTTTCGGAAGATAATAATATTATATCAGATTCTTCTTATCATATTGAACATGAAATTTTAGAGGTAAACTAAAAATTAGCATTTTATTTAAATGATTTTTCTATTGTTATTGTATAGATTAATTCGAATGTTACTCAACCAATTCAATTTTCACTCTCACGTATTCAATATGAACAACTTCTAGAAACATTGGATAATATATTAAAAGTACCTGTTGATTTAGTACAACCGCCTTCAACCGTTCCTATTACATGTAATTATGATGAAATTGATGACTCTGTTGACTATACTAATAATGAATCGAATAATGAAATAAAAGAAAATTTTAGCTATGAAAATCAAAAAAATCTAAAACCAAAAATTACATTTACTCTTCCAGCATTTATAATACAATTAAAGGATGAAAATAATAGTCCTTTGATAGAAATATGCTTTCGAGAATTTAATCTAAATTATGAACGAAATAATATATATGAAACAAAAATTCAAATATCATTACGTTCTATACTAATGAAAGATCTTTTATGCTCACTTGATTCAAAACATCGTCAAATGGTTACATCATTACCAATAAATAGCTCATTTAAAGATAAATTTTCATCATTTTCATGTCCAAATTTAGTACAAATATTTAATGATAAAACGTTACGAACATCATTACCAGAAAATTTAGAGCTGAGTGCTGGATATCTAAAGGAATTACCGAGTTCAAGAAATTTTGTTATGAAGAAAAAAAGCTGGAAAACAACATATCCACAATGTCCTGATACTCCACCACCTTCACCTCAGCTAAAGTTGAGAGAAGAAAATTTAGTTATTTATTCATCATTATTTATTGATCCTCATCATCCTGATTTTGAAACAAAATATAATTCTTTAGAACAACATAGTTCGGTTGATTTTAATAGTTTAGATTTAATAATATCTGTAGAAAAATGGTATCTACTTTTAAATTTTTTCGGATTACTTGAAAAATCCAATGAACCAACTTACAAAAAGGATGAAGTGATGCAAGAAAATAACAAAGGTATGCTTAGGATTTTTGTTTGTTTTTGAAGACAAAAATCTAATAGCAAAAATTCTAGATTTAATTTTGTTTAATTTTTAATTTTAGAACAATTTGACGGCAATTCAAAACTTGAAATTGAAGCTACATCATTAACAGTTGTTTTGGTTCGAAATGAATGTGAGCTTGCTAAAGTTAATGTTTCAAATGCATGCTTTATTGTATCAAAAGGTAATAAGTCAAAGGTTGTTGAAGGTAGCCTAGGATCAGTTTCTCTATACGATTTAACATCTTTTGGTAAAATATACACTGAAAAATTTTTAACAAGTGGTGATGAAGCATTATATTTTCTGTATGAACGTGATTGTGAAAAAAGTCATCAACGGTCCCTAAATAAAGATGCATATCTGAAAATAAAAATGTCATCTGTTAAATATGTTCATACGAAAAGATTTATTAATGAAATACAAGCATTTATTAAAGAATTTCTCCAACTTCAAACAGTAAGACAATTAATAATATTTTATGTATTATTATGTTTTCTTTTTATAAATATTTTAGCCTGTTATACGTAAAATAAGAGCATCTGATTCTTGGCATAATGTACAACAAAGACCAACACAATTAGGACTTGAAATTAGTGCAGGATCTCCTATGATATTATTACCATTAAGTTTTGAAAGTAATCAAGTAATTGTTGCTAACTTAGGAGAAATAACTTTAAAAAATAGCTTTCATTTGGCAAGTGAGGATTGTGTTATAAGTAGAAAAAGTGATGATAAGTCATCATTAGATGAAATACTCAATACAATGCAGATAAATTTGGTCAATACTGATTTATTTACTGGCTATCGTTGTTCAAATATGGAATATCTAACAAGCAAAGAATCATGTAAAGATATTCTTCTTGATATGGGGAGCTATTGGTTACGTAAAAGAGGAAGCGGAATGCTAAAAGAAAAATGCCATTTGAAATTACAAGTTGAAATGAATATGGACTCCTGGAAAAGTCATAATTGTCCAGATATAAGTATTCAAGGAACATTATCAAGTCTAGAAGCTGTGTTAGATATTGAACAATATAAATTAGTTAGAGGTTTTTTCTCTTACAATTTAGGAGAATCTGTTGATGATATTTATGTTAATGAGTTTAGTGCAACTTATAATCGGAATTATCTAAATTCTAATGAAAACGAGGTTTGTAAATTTTAATGTTATTAATGTTTTTTTTTGTTTAATATCAATAATTTTCTTGAAATTTGAAAATTACAAGGAATAATTTATTTAAGTCATTATCCACATAATCAAAATGTTTTAAATATTACAGTTGAATTATGTTTTATTTTTTCAACTTTTCAATCGATAATTTAATTTTATTTATTTCATAATTTATTATAAAATTTCAATTCTAGAAATTTCAAGCGATGCTAATCTGGACAGCTATGTCTATTAATCTTGATTTAGAAAATGTTTCAATTTATTTACTATATGATCAAAGGAATAAAGAATCAGAATGTTCAATGAAATCTTTGGCACGGATCGATTTTATTAAATCAAGTCTTAAAATTGATTTATTTAGTGATGGAGCGCAGGATATCGATTTAGTCTCCCAGGAAATATTAATAACAGATCGTCGTTTTTATCACGAAGAAACACCAAGAAATGTTTTTACAAATATTCTACAGCCAATTAATAAGTCTAATGGTAACAATTTGGTACAAGCTGAAATACATAGTCGTCAAAAAAATGATCAGGCTAAATATACAATATTACTAAATAATATGCGTGTAATGGCTATTATCGATTGGTTAGAAGATATTAGAGATTATTTAAATCAAAATTATGATCCACCAGGTAGTATGAAACGTTTATCAACTATTGGAAAAAGTCCTTCTAATTCGGTAAATAATAAAACATCACTTGAATTTATATTAAATATTACAGATTCTGAATTGGTTTTTGTTGAAAAAACTGATCAAAGTGATAGTAATGCTGTTATTTTAAAGGTAAATTTCGTATATATATATATATATATATATATAATTTTATTATGTAATTGTAGAGTACAACAATTGTATCGTTAAAACCATTAGATGAAATCAAACCAATGAGAATCAATATAAATCACCTGGAAGTATTTTCTTGTATTTTAGGCTATGAAGAAGAAACAGCTTTATCAATAATTGATCCTGTAGTTATTAATTTGGATATTACAAAACATGTACTTCAGGTAAATTACTTTATGGTTGTGTTTGTAAGAAAAAGTAAGAAAATATTTAATTTTTGTGTCTGGCTTTGCTTTCTTCATTGACTACGTTTTATTATTTTGAAAAAATAATTTTTACAAACTATAGCAAAGAAAAATATAATATTAATAAATAAATGGTTTTCTTTTTTCTTTTTTAGTTACAATTACAAAAACAATTATGTATTCGTCTTTCTTATCGTGATGTGAAAATGTTCCTTCGAATGTTTCAATCTTTACCTAAACAAACTCGGACAGCACAAAATGATAAAAATAGATCTAATGCAAGTTTAATGAATGAAATGCTTGTTAAAAAATTAATTAATCTGGGTTTTCATGAAGCTGATTGTAAGGAGGCATTAAAAATTTCTAAAAACTGCCTAGAAAATTCAGCTTTGTGGTTGACACTTAATGCAGAGCCTGCCAGACCCAATACTAATAATCAACTTGAAATACATTCACTGGAAATCCGTGCAAATTATCTATCAATTTGTATAATTGATGATTGTAAAGATGCTGATGTACCTCTATTAGAATTTTCATTATCACAACTAGAATTTTATCAGAAAATCAAACAATCATCTATATTACCAAAAACACCAGATTTTTTGGGCCATTTAATTACTATTGTTGGAAGCGACTATTATAATCGTCATTTAAGTGGTTGGGAACCTGTTATTGAACCATGGAAATGTAAAACAGAATGGCATCATAGTATTAGTGATATTCATTCTGAAAAAAGTCGAATTAATGTTAATGTAGAAAGTTCTGAACTATTAAAATTCAATATAACAACAAGTTTAATTGAATTATGGCAAATTGTGCAGGAAAATTGGACTCAAGATTATTATGAAGGATATACAAATGATATTAATCAAATTAATTGTATACAAAGTCCAACAGGGTATCGTCGAAGGAATCCTTTTATTCCATTTTGTTTAAAAAATCAAACAGATGCTAAACTTTGGTTTAAGATTTTGGTAACTACACCAGGTGGTATTACACGTACAGAAATATCAAGTAAACCAATTAATAATATCTGGATAGCTGTTGAACCAGGTCAAATAGTTCCTTTTTCATTTGATGAACAAAAAAAACAAAGACATATTGATAGCCATAAACATAATTTACATCAAATTATTGTACAAATTGATGGTTGGTCTGAAATTGAACCAATTTCTGTTGATCGTGTTGGAAAATTTTTTCGTTATGCAAGACGTGAGGTAACTGCAAAATTTCAGCTTTTACCTAAATCAAGAATATTATTTTCTATTACCTTAGAAGGTTCTGCACAAAAAATGATAACAGTAAGTTCAGCTCTTAAGTTAGTTAATAACTTAGAAAATTTTATTATGCTTAAAATGATTTACAATAATAAATATTCTGATACAATTGAATGGCCAAATCCGACAATAGTTACAATTGAACCAAAGAAAGTATATTCTATACCTTTATTGTATGTTTTTGCATCATTTTATATTCGCCCATTGATAAAATCAACTAATTATTTTAATAATGAAAAAGCACAGCAAAATAAAAATAATGAAATTTCGCACGATACTATTTTCAATGGTAATGAATGCTGGCAACAATATGATAATAATAAAACAATATTATCTGAAGAAAATAAATATTTTGATTTTTGTAAAAATAGTATTACATGGTGGCCTTCAAATAAAAATAACGATAATACACATCCAGAGCTGTATTCATGTAGAGCAAAAAATAATAAGATTTTTTATTTCGTTGTTTCGATATGTCGTGAAGCATACTCTTTAAAAGATTCAGTAACTTTACCAGGTCATATAATTACTTTGATGCCACCAATAAGATTACATAATTTATTATGTTGTGATCTTTTGTATAAATTATCATCAGGTGTATATGGAAGAATTCAACCATCAAACTCTATTAGTTTATTTGATATTAATATACAAGAAATTATTAATATAACACTTAAACTTGATGGATATAAAGCTTCAGGACAAATTTTGATACCACCATCACATTCAGGTTCAGCTGAACCAAAATTTCGGTTAACGGATAGTAAAAATCGTGATCTATTTTTAAGGGCGTCAATACAATCAATTAAAGGGAATGGACTAGAAATTGCAATAAGTGCACCTTATTGGCTGATTAATAGAACTGGCCTACCGCTTATTTTTCGGCAAGAAGGTGTTTCACATGAAGCTTCCGGACAATTTAAAGAAAATGAACAAGCAAGGCTTTTATCACCGTTAATGTTTTCTTTTTCGGATCCAGATACCCCACCAGCACTTACTGTACGCTTAGGTAATCGCTATGGGTCCAATCCACAGGTAAATTGTTTTTAAAAATTTCTTTATTTATTAAAAAAATATATTTTATTTTAGTGGTCCCAATCAATCAGTTTTAATAAAGGAATCAATCATTGCTTACTTAAATCTGGAAATTCAAATGAAACTTTTGTGCTTGGTATTGAAGTTCGTCATGGTCGTGGACGTTATGCCAGAACAAGTGTTGTTACATTTTCACCAAGATTTCAGATTTATAATCGAAGTTCCTTTAGACTTCAATTTGCCCAAAAATGCTACGCAACCACTTTAGTATGACTAGAATTTATTAGCTTTAATTGTTTATTTTATTCTTATTCTTATTTTTAGTTAAATCCAGAAGCCAGTTTAACTATAATTGAAGCAGTTCCTGGATGTCATCTACCATTTAATTGGCCACGAATAGATAAGGAACAGCTTTTATGTATACGTTTACCTGATGTTAATGAATGTTTGTGGTCAGGTAGTATTCCAATTAATACTGTTCAAAGTATATACATAAATATTAGAAATGTATATGGTGATATGTTTTTTTTACGCTTGGAAATAATTTTACAAGGTGCCACCAACTTTTTAGTTTTTGGTGATGCTTATGCATTACAACCTCCAATACGTATAGATAATTATTCTGAAGTTCCAATTAAATTTTCTCAACCGGGTTGTAGATATCAATGGCGAACAATAGTTAAACCACATTTTTCAAAAGCATATGCACTTGATGAACCAACTGGTCCACAAATTTTACAAATTGAAGCACCAGGAGGTGTTTCTAATGATTATTCATTACGTGAACTTGGACTTTCTACTAATTTAACACATGATAATTTTATATATATTGCATTTAAGAAAACATTTGAAAATTCATCAATATCTGAAAAAATATATATTAGAAATGAATATGATGTGGAATCTCAACATCTTGTATTTGGAGTAAAAGGAAATCGTGTTATTTTAGTAAGAAAACGTCCAGGTGATCGAAATCAATTATGGCGTATGAATAGCGATCAACAATTGGAACATGAAGGCTCTTCGCCACCTATTGAACCAGGAAAAAAACCATCTAATTTTAATCCACGACTTGTATTGGATATAGAAAAAGAACCTAAACCATTAAATTTTTCAAATTTGATTATAAGACCTGCAAATCCTCAACGAAAAGCAACACAAACATGGAGATTTACTGAAGAAGGACGTTTAATGTGTAATCATGCGAATATGTGTGTACAGGTAATTTACATATATGTATGTATATATTTTGATTTTAATTATATTTAACTTTAATTAATAGGCTCGTGATGGTATATTTGGCTTACGACCTGATTCTGAAGTAGTACTTGGTACAATATCACCACAAAGACATTCAAATTTAAGTTTTGGTGGTATAGCGGTTGAACAATTAATTGAAAGGCAAAAATTTCGACCGGGCTCAGGTTGCCTTTCAGTTAATATTTGTATGGATGGACCAATTAAAACTGTTGAAATTAAAGATGTTACTTCTAATAATTCCACTCTTATTGCCACAGATCATATAAAAAGTGACATAAAAACTGAAAAACCAAATTCTGTGTTGATTGATGAATATTATGTAAGTAAATGATAGTTTTTCTTAATCTATTCACTTATTAGCTTATAAAAGTTATTGTCAAAAAGATAGATTACAAATGTAATGAATTTGAAGGATTTTTTCTGTAGTGATAATGTATGTTGGCAGGGATTAAATGTAATAATTTATGCATAGTGTTTCGTATAAGACTTCAATTTCGATTTTCATAGGAATGGAATGAAATTAGATTTTTAGGCTGGGAAATATTAATAAAATGCCAAATTCTATGCTAAGAAGATAAGTATGTGAATAAAACAAAAATTTTATATTTTAATTTAGGTTAATGTTCATCTACTAAAGGGCATTGGTATATCTATAATATCAAATAAGCCAAGTGAAGAACTTGCGTATATAACACTGGAAGGTATATTTTTTAAATGTGCCGTAACTTCAGCGGCACGTTCAATAGATATTTGTGTAAGGGATATGCAAATTGATAATCAATTATTTGAAACAACTTGTCCCGTTTTATTATACACTTCAAAAAATATTAATTCAAATGAACAGCATAATTTTAATGAAAATTTACCAGCTTTAAAATTTAGTATAAAAATTTTACCTAGCCCAAATGAGAATGCTGTCCTTTGTAAACATTTAATTTTGGCTTTAAAGCCATTTGTACTTAATTTTGAGGAACGTTTGATTTTAAAATTTGCGGCATTTTTTGGTTATGGTGTATCAGAAAATGATGTTTCTGCACTTACTGATCAATCAGATTTTGAAGCACAACAAGTGGTGACTAAACTTTTAGCAGCAAATGCTAAGCGTTATTATTTTGAACGACTAGAACTACCTCCATGTCAGGTAATTATATAATTAAGTATAATAATTAAATTAATTTATATTTTATTATTTTTATTTTTAAAAGATTCGTCTTAGTGTGATCACAGTATCAAAACTTTCTCCAAAATTAAATGAAATTAAAAAAAGGCTTGGTTTAACATTGATTAAATTTGAGGATGTTCATATTACATTTGAAGGACTTACATATAGACATAATTTTGAAACTATGGAAGTATATTGGCGTTCAATTAAATCTCATTATAAAAATGAATTGAAATCACAAGCTGCATCAATTCTAGGAAGTGTTGATTTCCTTGGTAACCCATTGGGTTTTGCAAATGATTTATCTGAAGGTGTTTCAGAATTAATATTAAAAGGATCTGTTACAAGTTTAGTTAAAAATGTAACACATGGTATTTCGAATTCAACTGCGAAATTGACGGAAACAATCTCAGATGGTTTAGGTCGTGTTGCTCTAGATGATTATGATAATGAAAAACGTCAAAGAATCCTAGAAGTACAATCTGGTATACATTCATCTGTTGATCATTTGGCAGCTGGTATAAAGGGTTTTAGCTTTGGTCTATTTGGTGGTGCAACAAGTATATTTCGACATACATATGAGGGTGCACAAAATGATGGTTTTCAAGGATTTTTAAGTGGTTTAGGAAAAGGTATTGTTGGTACTGTTACAAAACCAATTATCGGTGTTTTAGATCTTGCATCTGAAACAGCAAATGCAATTAGAGAAACAAGTAAAAGTGCTCATAGATCATTACCAGAAAGAAAACGTTTGCCAAGATGTTTAACTGGTGCACCTGGTGGACTATTACCACGTTATTCATCAATACAAAGCAAAGGACAACAATATTTATATTTAATGAATAAAAGAAATTTTACAGAACAACTAATGTCATATGAACCAAATTTATATGATGGACGTGATTCTAGATTGCGTTTGTTAGTTTCTTCAGAAAATATTCGAATTTTTTCCCATAATGATAATGAAACTTCAATTATTTTATCATATCATTTAAGTGAAGTCTTATCATGTCATCCAGTGACTATAAATACAACATCTGAAGGGCATAAGTTGAAAAAGGCACTTTATTATATTGAGCTATCTTTAAGCATAAATATAAAATCATTGAAAACATCAAAACTTGTTCAAGAAATAGTAAAGCGTCCAAGGGTACGCTGTCAAAGTGAAGAAATGGCACAAAAAGCATCACGACATGTAAGTTAATAAAATTTTATAATATTATATTTTAAATTAAATATAAAATTTTTTTCAAAGATAAATTATGCAAAAAGTGTCTATGATGAACGCCAACACACAATGAATTTTGATGCTCTAATAGATTAATAAACCTTTGACAAATATCACAAAAGTGAAAAAAATTTAATTATTGATTACATTTTTAATAATTTTAGCTTTTATAATTCCATATGTTGTTCATTGAAATGTTATTTTTAAGATTTTTTTTAGCTATTGATTTCCATAAAATTGAAAGATGGAATTGTAGATACCAAAGACTGTATGTTAATAATGGGAATGGTATAATTTAATAAACAAATAAATATATATATATATATATATATATATATATATATATATATATATATATATATATATATATATATATATATATATATATATATATATTAGTCAGATAGTCATAGAGGGATATACAAAAGGCAGTACTATTGACAATTCCATACAATTTTGGGATTCTTATACTATTCTGTTCATTGAATACCTTGAGAAAGGAAAAATCTTTAATAAAGACATTTACTTTATATTAATTGGTGTTTTTAAACTTAGAAGTCGTGAATATATATATATATTATTTAATTAGTAGTTGAAAAATTATGCTAAAAACACTAAAGCTACTGAGCTATTTTAATCAAACACACATAAAGCTAATTCTAATAGTTTTATTTTCCAAAAAGTATTTAATAAAAAATCTCGTTCATCGTTTTTAAGTTTTAGGGAACATCTTATAGATGTTGATGAATGTATATTTTTGTATAAAAAGATATTTATATTTATATAGGATATAGTGGTGAAATTAAAGCAAATACAAGTTGTTTTAGAAGTATTCAATCAATTTTTATGCTATTGGAAAATATATTTGATTAATAAAAGGTTATAGTTTCAACTGTTCTTACTTATTATAGTTATTACGGATGTAATATTGTCATTGAAATTGAAAACTTCTCTGTTTTTCCTTAAGGGGTATAACTATAGTTAGAAATTTTTAAAATTTCGATTTTTTTTTTGCATTTTTCGGTAATTTGTAACTTTAAAAGTAATATATTAAAATGTCAAGTCACGTTATTTTTCTTAAAGCCACCATTTTGTTGCATTTTAATTTTTCTTTTACAATCTTAGTTCATTGTATAGGAAATATCTCCTAGTTTAACGATCTCCTTGTTTTGTTTTTGATTTGGGGCACTCGAAGGCCAGGATCAGTGCAGTTTTATTTTTAAAGATTCAGGAGATAGTGGAAAACTTGCTTGAAAAGCCAATATTTTTATTTCAAAAAATTACATTGTATTTTTTATATACATATATGCAAAATCTCTGCCAAATTTCAAAACTTTCGCTGCAATAGTTTTCGTATTAAGAATATTTTGTTAGTATTTAAATTTGCCTCATTAAAAGTTTTGAATTTGAGGTTTTTAATTACCTTAGAGTTTTTAAATTTCTTTTAAAAGTTTTGTAATTTTGGAAATATCTTATACAAAATTCTATTTATTAGTTTTACAGCTGGTTAAGTTGATGTCCTTTAATTCATAGCAATTTTTCTTCCTGTTGGTTTTGTACAATTATTATTAGCTAATTTACCAAACATATATATATATATATATATATATATATTAATGTGAAGCTTATCCCTATTTAATTATATTAACGGTCATTATTACTTTCATTTGCTGTTACACTTATTTCTTTTGATGATTCCTAATATTTTATTACAAAATGTATCTATTGAGTTAAATCCTGTGCCCCTATATATACAATAATTGTTATTAAATACTATTTTCAAGCAGATGTTAACATTTTACATAGTATTTGTATATTTAATAAATCACACAATTCATTCAACGTATGGTTATCCTGAATAGTTTAGCATTTAAGGGTAAGGTTTTGACTATTTTGTGTGTTCCTACAATCATACATATGATCTTGAAATTTGATACAATATAATACGCATCTGGCAAGATGCGAGAAAATGAATCTTTGAGATATTGTCGAAATGCTAATTTTAGAATATAATCTTAAGACATATTCAAAAATTTATTTCTTCATTTAATGGTTTTATATCTTTTTGATTAATTTAAAAATATTTAATATTAGTTTCTTTTTTTGCTTTTGAAAAAAAAAAACAATAATAATTAATGTTTTAAAATGTTAGGAACCCGTCAAATTGATGGTTTTCAATCATCGAAAAGAAATAACAAGAAAATCATAGTATTAAATTTATACCGCTTTATGTCGTAAATTAATCATTTAACCAAAGACTTTCTATACAATCTTTATGTTTTTTGATGCATTCAAATTTTTAAAATCCGTATGTGATATTGATATATCCTATTCCTACAAAAGCCTTTAAATTGATAGGGTCGCTATTTTCATTAAAAGTAGTCTAATTAATGATTCAATTTTTTCAATTTTTGCTGAATTCTATAATTTAATTTATGGTTTCTAAAAAAAACTTCTAAATCGATTTTTGAACTATTTCTTACATGATTGTTCTTATAGAGCTCAGTTTAATCATTGAAAGACATTCATATCATTAATTTAAATTTTTTTTTTAAATTCTGTAAAAAAACACAATCCGCGATTGCATCGCGTAAAAATGATCATCAATGATGGATTTTGTAATGCACTGAACTTATTGAACTTAATTATTGATAGGCATAGACTCAAAAGTTACTCAACCAATACATGTAAAGGTGGGCACCCACTTAGTGCGTATATCTCAGCGGGTAACTTTTATGACGTCATAGACTCACGCTAAAGTTCCCCCTCATATGTGGATATTTCAGCGTGAAGTTGGTTTGTACGTCATTTTGACGTCAAAAAAGTTACCCGCTGAGATATACGCACTAAGTGGGTGCCCACCTTAAGGTGCAATAGCGTATTATTTGCGGAACATAATTAATTTGGTAGCGATCATCCGGTTAAATCAAGCAAAATATAACATCCAAAACCGGCGATTTAAAATTAAGAACAAAATGATTTTGTTTACCAAAATATCTTTGTAATCATATTTACTACCTAAATCGGTCGCAGCATTTAGGATTTTGGTGAAAAATGTGCAATCGAAAAGCTTTCTATTTTACAAGTTGTTTCTACTAATCTATTTTTTTTTGTCTGTTTTTCAATTAAAAAAAAAGAAACTATATATTAAGCATTTAAGTTCTTATAATATAAATTTTATACGAATTCGCATATTTAAACATATCCTCAAAATAAGAATGAATCAGATGTTTACAAATAAAAAAAATTTAATACTCAAAACTAAAAGTAAACATTTATTATACTTAAATTTCATTGAAAATAACATCTGCTGCAGTTTTTCGTGGTTACAAGAGCATCTTCAGAAAATACAAAAAAAAAAAATGCGTGCGATAAAAGCAAGAGAAATATACTTTGCTCTTATGCAGAAGACAGAATTTCTCTTAACTATCGGATTTAATTCACAATAGTGTCGTGACAGCATTTGAGTTTTAATATATGTACCAACGGAAAATCGATTTATGTATCCAAAATTTATATATATTTTCTAAGCTCTTATTTGCATGCATTTTGAATGCTTTATTTCTAAAAGTACTAAACAGAGCTAAGAGCAAATAATTTTTAATCTACAGAAAAAAAGAATAAAAGATAACACAATTTTAAAATCTAATAAGATTCATTTCCACAGCACACAGCAAATGTGTGGCATGCAAATTAATCAAAGGAGATAATGGAATTATTAGAATTAATTAAGGGAAAACAAAAAATGTTATTCTGTTGCAAGATTCAAATGTAGATTTAATATTGCCTTGAAAACAAAAATTGAAAGGATATTTACCTCATACTTGTACTTGATGGTGAAATTTGTATAAAAAAAAAGACAAATTTGGTTGATAACAAATATAAAAAATTTATTTTATTTATCAAAGGATACAGTCATATTATCTATAAACAATATGATGAGTATAAAAAATTATAAAGTTAGAATTTATTTTAATTCATGTAGTTCCTATATCGCATAAGATAGGAGTTATTCTGTTGAACACAGTCTATGCTTTTCTTTTTTAATTTTTCTTTATTACATTCACTTAATTACAGTAGAAATCTGCTTAACCCTTTGAACTGAAATAACGAGTCTAGCTCATCATGAACTTTCTTGAGCAAAATGACAATGATGAGGTGCACTCCTCAGAAATTATTGAGGATTGATATGAAACAAATATTATTTTTAATAAAAAAAAATTATTTTAGCAACAAAACCGTAAGTTTCTATGACAATCCCTCCTCTTAAAACTAAGAAACAGCCTGAGCAGTGCTAACTGAAAATAAATTGCAGTTCAAAGGGTTAAGTAAAATTTCATTAAAACGTAATTAATAATACCTGCACTAGCCAAGGGCACATCAAAGCCGGCTGTTGCTATTTATAGAGATCAGACAGATGAAAGAAAAGATTCTGTTACAATCACGCAAATTCCTAAATCTATTCGGCTGTGTTTGCTATAATGAATGGTCGTGCTTGCTAACATATTAATAATAAGGAGCACTAAGGTAACTTTGAAATAAAAAATTAAATATGATTTTTAGTTCGTCGCATATTATTTGTGTCTTATTTTTAAAGAGAAAATTTTATCAATAAAAAACACTATCGAAACTGTAAAATAATTTATTTTTTTAACTATTTGTTAGCTATATTTAAAAAAAGTTAAAACATAAAAAAAAAAACAACAACAGCTTAAAATCATTCATTGTCTCAAAACTCTTTATAAAGGATAAATATAAAAGATATTTAAACTCAGCTAATTATTAGATTATAGCAATTTACTTGTAGGATTACCCTAAGCTTTGTTAATATAACTAGAAATGTTATATATATATGTATATTCATACAAGGATAGAAGGGAAATTAAGTATTAGATTACTAATGATATTTAGAGACTTAAATTAAAATCTACTGATGGCTTAGTACTAGGGCTTAGTGTAATCATTATGTTATTGATTTGTGACAGTCTGGATTGGATAAGAGCTATAAGTCTTAGAGCTGATTAGCACATTATTATTATTTTTTAATGTGTATTGTTTTCCATTCAAAAAAAATCTATCAAAACGGCTTTTAGCGATTTTTTTCCCTATCTTTTATACTACCTATTTAACACCATGTTTGAGAGATATCTCTCTGTATCTAGAATAGTTTAACGTTTTATTTAAATATTATTATAATTGCTTTTCTTTTAATTTATATAAAAGTTAGGCAAAATAAGAAAAATAATTTAAGTTCTAAATGTGGTTGACCAAAACGAAAAAGAGTTTCAACAAAAGTTGAAAAAAAAAAGTTATTGCTGTATTAATACGCCAACAACATATTGAAAATTACTTCCATAGAATTCGAATACTTATATAAGAAAAAGCGATGTAATGCAATACTTTTTGCCCTTCTATCTTTTAAATTCGAATACTTCAACTTGTCTATAAGGTTAATTTAATATCTTTGAATTGCATCTGAATAAGAAACTATTATAATTAATTTCTATTTATTAAAAATTTAAAATGAAAACAACTGTTAACAGTTTTTTATTGAAATTCATAATATTTATTTGTCTTTACTACTTTAAAAAATTGCTTACAAGAAATCGGAAGTATTTCATTTTGTATAATTCTAATTAATAATAATTTTATAATATCAGAATATTATTGAGGATGTGTTCATCTAAAGGATCGTTTCTTACATTGCTTACAATTATATTTTTGGTGTTTTAATACTTAAGTTAAAGAGGATGAGTATAAAGTTTTTAATGGATTAAATTTAGGATTTGAATACTATTTTTAAATTTTTTATTTTAATTATTATTAAAGCACTAAGCAAAGCAGAAATAAATATTTTCGTTTAAATATAACGCATGAAAAAATATACCTTTTAATAATAATAGATCACTTATATAATTGCTAACGCTAAATATTTTTTAATTCTATAACTTGAGTATTTTCATTTGTTAACAATGATATGGCTACCATATTTAAATAACGATATGTAATTTGTTGTTTATTTGTGTTTTTCTATAAAAATTATAATATGAAAAACTTTTAGAAATTAAATATATTTCATTCTAACAAGCTTTTTTTGTTTTAAATAAAATTTTATTGCTAAAGGAACTTTAATTTATTTTAAATTGCTAATTTACTGTAAAAAGAAAAGTATGAAGTTATAAAAAAATTGTATTATTTGGATGTTAACAAAATAATGGTGTTATTTGGGTTTCACATGAAAAATATTCAAAAAGAACTAAGCTTTTTTTAAATAATTAAAATACTATAAATAACTAAATATTCAATATTGATTTCTTTAAGAATAAATTTAAATTTATGTCTGTAATAAGGTTTAATCAAGAAATTGTATTTTATAAAGTTAACTTGCAAAGTAAGGACAATTGGATATATTTTGTAATCCAATTGGTATTATATGTTGGCAAAATTTTTTTCTTGGATATATATATTCTCAATTTAAAATATTTGGCAGCTAATTATCGATTGTTCACACTGGAATAGGCAAGTCAACAACAGTCAAACAACAGACGGACTGATTAAATATTCTATGCCAAAAGTAAAATATTTTTGAAAGAAATTCACATAGGAATATAACAAAAGTTAACGAATTTTTATGTGAAATATAATAGAAAAATAAATGGAATTAAATGATCGCCAATCTGTAGCTAAAAAATTGTGAGATACTGAGCCCATTGAATAAATTGAAAACTTACAACTTTTAGAAACCCGCTTAAAAATCCAATGAAGTAAATTTCAGATACTAAGTCTTAACAGCCATATCTAATAATTAGTTTCTAATATTAACATTTTATTTCTTATGGCCCTGTTTTCACCGGGCTTCTCAAAAAGTTACTTTTAGATTATTGAACGACTATTTGTCTTAAAGTGCTAACCATCACAAGCTCACAAATCGCTACCTGCATATTTTTGTATGGGAAGAGAGCGCCGTTTCACGATATGGAAATTGTAGTGAATAGTCAGTCACCTTTAAGTTCGCAGTATATTTCTCTGATGAAAAGAAATTAGATTTTTAAGAAGCTCGGCGGAAGCGGAGAAACGAGTTTTTACGTGAAATATAATTGAAAAATAAACTAATTAAATGATCCTCAATGTGTAGCTAGAAAATAGTGATTATTAAAAAATTTTCAATTGTATATCATATAGAAAGTACCAAAAACAGAATTCATTTAAGTTTTTTCTTAAAAAGTAAAATATTATGACTAAAAATTAGTTATTTTTATCGATGATTATCTCTACTTGGATATATTTGTGATAAAAAGAATATATGATATAATTAAGAAACTAATTTTTGCCATAAAATTAAAAAAACAAAAAATGCTATAAAATAAAAAATTATTAAAAGTATAAGTAATATTGATTTTACGTAAGACTACAAGAATGACCACAAGTTATAGTAATTTATGGATTTATATAATTTGCCATTCTGATTCAGTTGTGTATAAAACTGGTACTGGTTATAAAAATCTGGAGAGTTATAACTATTTTATGGTATTACTAACACAAATATAATTTAAAATACTTTTCTGAGCAAAATAGTTACATTTTGATATTTGATATTTTAAGAGTTAAACAAAATATTTGCTTGTATTTTGTTGAAAAATGTCAGTTTGATATTTAATGTTTTACTCTGCTTTTTCATTCAAAATAAATGAATTTCAAAAAGGAGAAGAATACATATGAAAAAATTTAGATTATGATTTTTCAATATTAATTACAGTAATAATTATATTAATTATAATTAGATTGTTAGAGTTAAAATCGTTCTTTTTCCAAATATAACATTCAATACTTTCAAAAGATTATTGTACTTCACTTAATGATATTTAAACAAATTTAGCAGCCATATCAATAAGAAGAAATATTTTAATACTAGTTTCTTTTTGAAAATAATAATATGTTTTGTTTGATCTTTTTATATGATATATCTAAATATATTATACATTAAAATGTTTTTGTTTTTAACTTCTTTTATATGTAAATATCTCTATATATTTGCATGAAGTTATATTTGTTTAATAACATGCATATATATAGATATATATATATATATATATATGTATATTAATAAATATAATTATAATGTACACTAATAAATAAATACGGCACTAGATGGCGTTTTCTTTCATCGACTAATTAATTGTAAATGGTAACTTATTTTCAATTAAATTTATTATATGAAAATTTCTTTTCTTTTATATTGTTTAATACAATATTATTTTTCCATTACACCATTTAATTTATCTCAAAGTTTATATTCATTTTGTGTTAGATTTTAAAAAAACAATGCAAATAAAAGAAGCACACTAATTTTTTTAATTAAATAATTTTGTCTTTTGCTTATTAACTAAATTTATCTTTAATCGAATTACTAATATTTTCGTGTACGTGGCACAAGATGGCTTACTTAAATACCCCTACACCTAACCTAAAACATTTTATTATATTTATCAAATTGCATGACTTTATGTGTTTTGACATAACTTCTTTTTTTTTTATACTATATCACAAAGTATCAGAAAGTTTTTATTTTTATTATTTAATTTTAAATCTTTCTTAGTTCCTTTCATACAAAAAAAAAAAAAAACAATAAAATTAGATAAAACAATTCTATTTAGAATAATCGTTGCCAATTTCTTTAATTGAATTAAGTTTATTTTTTTAAAGTAAAATTTAATTCCCATTGCTGGGAATGATCATAATATTAAAGGAAAAAAACCTAAAGTTTTACTCATTTGTACATGAAACATTAAATAGAAAAAATATTGGAAATATTAAATATTTAATAAATTGCTTTAAAAATATAATATAAATATTTTAGAATATGGCATACGAACGTAAGCAAAATATTTGTACGAAAGACAAAAGAAAATTTTTAGCTTCATTAAAGTTTAGTTAAGGTGTTTAAGGGAATTATGCGCTCACAACATTGTCACACATATCACATATCACTGTTGTTTTTGTTTTTTTAAGGAATTATATGCATTTTTTTGTAAAGTTTGTTAATACTATAAAATCTTTTCTATGAAGCAGGGTATTAGAAGTAAGAGGGATAGGGTGAGATAGTACAATTTTTGGTTATAGTAAAGTTTATGAAGTGGTTAGGCTAAATATGTGGTTCTATAAAAATAAAAATGCATAATTCTCAAACGTAAATTGTTTTAGTTGTTTCATTTGTTAATTTGAAAGTTTTCTTTGGTCTTAATTTTTTTGCTGATATATAACATTAGTTTTAATATTTTTAACATATTATTAATTTTGGGTTCGAAATAATGATAAAAAATATTATTAATTAATTAAATAAAATTATGCAGTCTTTTATTATATGCATCGACGGGCAATAAACATGTTTTCTTTGGTTTATATCTACTTATATATATATATATGATGTGTAAATATAACTCACCATAATTCATTTTTCAAATGTACAAATTTTGATTTTCTGTAATTATGGTTTGTAACGCAATAAAGAAACTGTACGCTATATATACATATTGGTATGATTTTAATTTTATATTAATCTACTGTTCCCCTTGAAATTTTCTATCACTACTTTTTGATCTTGATCGACTACGTCGTCCTCTGGGTACCCATCTATTATCTTCAGCTTCACTTTCATCAGAACTATTTGAATCATTTCTATCACATGATCCACTCCTATTCTGATGAGTATTACGTAAAAGTCTACGAGCATTAGGTATTATATTTTCTTGTTTTCTATTGTTAGCTAAAAGTTTTATATTTGGGTTAATTTGATTACATGAATCTGGGCATGGTGGAGGTGGTGTTGATGGTTCAAAGTCTTGATCTTCAAAAAATTCCATGTTAACATTTCTATAATATTCTTCAGTTGGTTCACCACCTTCATTAAAATAGGATGCTTCATTATCACGTCTAAACTGTTCATAAAGTACTGAACCAGATTCATATTCATTTTCTGTATATGTATCGTCTTCATTATTTTGAGGATTTTTTTGTTGAGTTTGTGTCCAATTTTGTGGAAAATTTGGTATTGGTGGTGGTAGTGTTGTCCAACGTGACGGAGTTGGAGGTACACGTCGTCTTATTTGTGGTGATAATGCAGCAGGATTTGTACGAATTGTCATATTATTATTTGGAGGCTTATAGCTATTATATGGATGATCTGGAGGTGGTGGTAACATATCACATATATTTATTGGCATTCTTAAAAGGGCATTAAAATCGTCTGAATTAGGACTAGTTGAACATTTAATACAAGTATCATCAGATTGAATACCATGTTGTAAAGTAACAGTAGCGTAAGGTTCAGGTGGTGCAGAATTATTTGAATGTTTTGTTATAATTGTTGGTGTAACTTCTGCATATTCAGAAGATATTGGTACTGGTTTTATTGAATGTGTTGGTTTTATAGTTGTATTACCATGTAACCATATAGTATGTGATTTATCAGGTAATGAAGATGTTAAAACAGATGCTGGATATGATGCTTTAAGATTACGTTTATTTCGTCTAGCCCATAATATTGCAAATATAGCACCACTTATTAAACAAATAACTAAAACCCCGAGTGCAATTCCTGGCATTAATGATATACCCCAATTATTAGAGGTGGGATCAGTTCTGTTTTTTTTAAAAAAAATTTAATTTAAAACTAAAATTATAATATGAAATAATTTTAATAGTTACTTTGGTGGACGAAATATAAATAATGGATCCATATGTAAAGGTGCTGGTGGGCTATAAGGGCCAAGTCCACCAGATGTTAAAGGCGCAACTCTAGCAATATACCGGCCGCCAGGACTTAGACTATTTATAACAACGGATTGTGTTGTTGCATTTAAAGACATTTGACCAAGTAATTTATTTGTTGTGTTTGATTTGATTTGAATCTATAATTTTTGTTTTATTGAATAGATTTATTTATTTCGTTTTTTATTATTTCACATTTACCTTATAGCCAGTTAGCTCACCATTAAGTAAATGAAAAGGTGGTGGTGACCATCTAACATATGCAGCTGTATTATTGATAACACCAACACGAACATCTGTTGGTGGGGCTGATGGAGGGCCATCTTTAGTTTTTGCTCTTCTTAAGTTCGATACATGACCACCAAGTCCTTTAGGAAGTGTAGCAAATATTTCATATTGTGTATGAGGTTTAAGATCATCTAAACGAATTTTTTTTGTTATTATCGATGCTGATGCTGTTAAATAGTGTTTTGAAAGAATTTTTGCTGTATCATTATTGACAAAAATCGGTCGATAATATAAATTTAAAGCTGAAGTTAAATCAAATTCTGATTTAGTCAATTCCCAAAATACATCAAAAGCTTGTGATGATACTGATGAGATTGCTGTCAAAATAATACTTTGATCATTACCCCAACGATTATTTGAGAAATCAGGAATTTGAAATTGAATATTTGAATCAAGAGTACTTTGGCTATGAATAATAAATTTTTTAACAACACTTCCTGCTTCATTAATAGCTGCACAGGCATACCAACCCTAAGAAATTTATAAATATATACATATATATATATATATGAATTTTGAATTTATATTAGTTAACTTACTTCATCTGTTTTTTTGAAATTTTCAATTACAAGTCCACCATTTTTATCAATATTCAATTCAGGAAATATAAGTGGGGTACTCAATAAATTTTCAATTGGTGTTGTTACAGGATATGTTTCGATATGCTCATGATGATCAAGTGCAACACTTTGAATATCATCAAATTCTTCAGGTAGCTCATACCTTTGAGAGGCGACGGCATCCTGATTACGTTTATTTCTAAAACTCATTATTTTTGCTTTTGTTAAAAGTTCTTCACGAGCCTCCGCTTCTGCTTCTAGTAAACGAGATACATCATCCTCTTGAGTATTTAATGAATTTGTTTCGATTTTATCCCAAATAATAATAGCTGGTGGTCTTCCAGTTGCTCTACACGGTAAAATAATTGTTTCACCTTCGTTTGCATTAATATCAATTGGAGCTTCTAAAAATGTTGGAATTGCTGAAATTTTGATATTGAAAATAATTAAATTAAATATTAAATTGATGATAATTAATTAACTAACCAAAAACTCTTAGCATTATTGAAATAGAGACATTACCACCCTCATTAAAACCCTTACATATATATCGACCTTGATCTTCAAATCTTGTATCTTCTATTCTTAATGTATTATCTAAAAGTGTTCTTGAACGACCTTCAGGTAATTGACCATTTTCACGATGCCATGAAACAAATGGTTGTGGATCTCCAGTCAATTCACATGGGATATCAAGACCATCACCTTCAATAACTTCAGTATCATGTGGACCTCGTACAACAGTTGGTGGTGCAAGTACTTTTAACATTGCTACCGGTGATGTTTTATTTCCAGCAATATTTTGTGCTGAGCATTCATAACGTCCTGCATCATTTGTTTGAATTTCGGATATCATAAGACTACCATTATCAATCATTGAAAGTCTATTAATATAAAAAAGGAATAGCCATTAACAAAAAAAAAAAAGAGGTTTTTAAAATAATCAAAAAAAAAACTCTTACCTTTTACCACTGAGGTCAAGTAATTTCTTATCTTTGTACCAAAGTACCGATGGTTCAGGTATACCTCGTGGTGGGGTACAGTTTAATATAACTGGTCCACCAACTAAAGCTACTGTATCTTTTGGTATCGATCGAAATTCTTCCTTTAGTGCTGTAAGGATATATTTCTATTATACTTTTTTATTATTAATAATTTTAGGAATAAATAAACTATAAAGGATGTAAGATAGTTAATGCTCAATCTGGTACGACATTAGTAATCATTAAAATGAAACTTAAAACTTTTATTTTGGACATAATTTTCATCAAAGAAAAATTATATAATTCAGTAAATTCTGCAAAATTAAACAGTTTTATAATCTCTAAATAGTAAGGAATAATTTTATTAAATGAAGTAAGCAAGACTGCATAATCCGCAGATAGCGCAGATCTGATACAAAATTTTATTACCAGGATCTGTATAATTTATTTCACTTATAGATTAAGGACTTCAAAGATTATAGAATATTTAAGGACTATTTGAGCCATCAATCAAAAACCACTAGTGAATAGTTTCATAATGATGAAATTTCACTGGCTTTAGGGTCAACTTACCTGGGAGAATCTGAGATGGTGAAAAAGATAACTATTGTAGATCATCATATTAACATTAAGAGGTTTTTGTCTAATGTAAACCAGAAGAAACAAATCCCTATTGGTTAATTTTATAATAAGAGTAAAAGGTTAAATAGTCTTCAGGTACATTGATAAAATTAAACATTGCTGGCTATAACTTTTGAATAATAAACCAATTAGACTTAATTCTATTTCAGAATAGAACAGTACAACAAGTCCTTAGAATTATTGAAATTTAAAAAAATTTCTGGTTACAAAACAAAAAGCAAAAAACGTAGGTAGTTAAATTTCACAAAATGCAAGTACACAAAAGGACTTATTAGAAAATCTTGCTCATTATTATTTTTAGATTTCTAAGTGAACACATGTTTCCAGATGATATTGGCATCTGAGCCAATTCCAAGTGTAAACTATCAATTTTCTGCCAATAATGTAAAGATTTAAATAGGAAGGTGATTAGGACAATTAAAAAAATAACACTTAAACTTATTCACAAGGTAAATTTCATATGCTGGGTGCTAATGGTTTATTGCTGAATTTTCATTATAAAATTTTTCCCTATTACAAATTAGTTATACAGACACACATATATACATCATATATCATGACATTAGGTTATAAATAACAACGATATTCATTTCAGAGAGAGGGTAAAAAGAAAGTATGAAATAGTATTGAAAATATTTTTAGCTGATGGTAAATTGAGACAAGCGTCTAATATTAAATGTTAACAAAAAATGTTGTTTGTATTTGTTTAATTATAAACATTTCCTTAGAAAAATGAATTAGGGCTGTATGGTCAGACATATTTGACTTTAATACGTAACTTATAAATGAAAATTTGGTCCCTGTTTTTTTTTTTGTGTTTTCTAGCTCATTAATTTCATTTTGAAAGAAAATATTTTTACCAGTAAAACAAGGAATTATATAGCAAAAATAATAATAAATATGTTTGGTTAACATTAGATTTGGTTAAAATTTGGAAATATTTTAATGATAGAAAAACCAAGTATATAGCGACTTAATAGAATGCAATGAGTAAGAATTATAGCTAATTTTTAGTAATAAAAGGCGTACTTTTTTTTTGGTAAAACGTCAATAAATTTTGGTCTGGTTAATTTTTTATATGAAATATTACCTATAACGTTATTTCTTAATGAGTTTCTAACAAACTAACTATCTCAATAGCAAAATCAGTGAATTTCTCATGCATGAATTCATGCATAAATTATATTGAAAAGTTTACTTTTTAGTCATATTTTCATTTAGAAATTCTACATGAGTGCGAATTTTTTGGCCATTTGTTAACAAAATTTATTGATATCTTCCTCAAAAAAACCGTTATTGATGAACTAAAACTACTTTCCTCTCCTGGATATATCCTGGGTATAATTTCTTAAAAATGAAATTTATGGATTTTGATTTTGGGAAAAAATACTTTTATTTTTTTGGTAATCGTTTGATATCGTCACCAGAAATGGATATCAGATATTTTCTAGCTGAAATTCATCTAATTGCCGTCATTCTCTTATTACTGCGAATAAATAGCAGTTTTTTATAGTCTGATTATATTATACTAAAACGACTATTGCTATCCTGACTAAATATTGTATTAAATATGATTTAAATTTAGCTATAATGGCTTTTCATATAAATTTTTTTGTACCTAAAACTGTGAATTTAATTTCCGCTAGTTTACTTAACAGATTTTAATGGCTTTGATCTATCTAAAAAGAAAAAGAATCAAAAACTTACTTGCTATTTGTAATGTAGCATTTCTGCTGACAGCAATTCCTGCAGAACTTCTAGCTTCGCACCAATACACACCCGCATCCTGTTCTCGTTTATTATGCATAACACTATTTTTTTGTTATTGTTGTTGTTTTTATTTTTATATATAAATAAAATAATAATTAAAATTATTATTACTTAAAAATATATTAATCTTACCGTAAAAAGAACAATAATCCTTCGGGTAAGATAACTCTTCTTTCAGAAGGTACCAAAGGGGTTCCATTATGATACCAGGATATATCTGGTGGTGGTCGTCCAGTAGCTTTACAATTCAATGTAAGTGGTTCCTCTCTGGCCGCTATAGCATCAGCTGGGTGTTCTAATATTCTGGGTCTTTGCTGTGCTATAATAAATAAATTTTGTGAAATTAAATATACAAAAAGATATTGCACAACAGAAGTATAACAAAAAGTTTTGGTAGGCAAATACATATTTAATCCTTCGAAAAATTTAGGGCTCATTTTAAATAACAATTCAAAAAAATTTAGCCAATTGATAAATAAGAAAAATTATTAAGAGAGGAACAAAATACTAGGGAGAAGGGTTTATAGTAGAGATTTGCACAAAATAGAAAAACGAAACAACCTTTGACAGTTTTCTGTATAGACTTAAGGTTTTTTGACTGTAAATATAAAATTTTTAACACAAAAATGTAACACAAAATAAAATTTATTAATAAAATTAGGCATTAAAAATACTTTTGAATTAAAAATATTTGATTATTTAAATATAAATTTATTTCTTTTAGTTACTTGTCGATGCATTTACAAAGATAAGTTTTAGTTAACTTTATAAAACTGTCGCTAGTGCAATTGACTAAAAGTCATTCCAACTTCAAGTTAAATTTTGGAAAGATAAATATATGACAAAAAAATTTGACAAACAAGGAATAAAATACATATTTGATGCGTTATTGTACAAACAAATTGTTATGTTCATATTGAATAGGAGAGATTTTGGAAATCAGATATTCCAAAATTTTTAAATAATATCTTCGAATATCTATCTGAGCAGTTTCTAGTTTCGTTGAAGTTAATCCTTTTACTATTATTTATTTGAATAGATAGTTTTTGTCATGTATTCCATATAAGTTAATGCTTGGTGCTTTGGGATCATATTAAACGTATAAGGTTTTTTTCCAGTAAAAGTTGTTATAAAAATTTTTGGAGTTTTGTTATTCATCAAAATGTGTGGTAAAAATTTTATAAAGACCTATCTTTCCTCGTGAAGAATGAATCTCAATTATTTTTCTACTGATGTTTGGAGCCTCTTTTATCATTTGCGGATCATTTTCAATCTAATATCATCTACATTCTACCACGAATCGACCACGTGGTTTCCACATATTTTATATGGGATGAGAGAGCCGAATCATTGATTCACATTTATAGTGAATACCCCGCTTAAGGCTCATTAGTGATTGACGGCATAAAATTTGACACCAATGCTAATGAGTCCATTAGTTTCCAATAAATTGTTATATAACCTAAATTAGAGTTTAGTTATCGCTAGTTTTTTGTTCCTTTTTTCAGAATAGAATAAAAGAAATTTGTTTACTTAAAATGCGACATGTGTAATTATATTATATAAAATAGAATTTTGATAATATTTAACACATTGTTTGCGGGAAACGAGTAAACACGTCATACTCTTTTTTATAGTAAAACGCGGAAGACGAATTTACTTGTTCTGTTGCGCGAAGTGGTAAGGCGCAGGAAACAAGGGGCTCTAAACGCGTGGGGAGTCGAGCGTTATATACTGTCGACGGTACCCGATCTATCTACCAATGCCGATACATTGAGTTTGAGATGGAACAAAAAATAATAACGGTAAAAATACTCGACTACATAGTGTTAACAGTTGGGATTGTTTTAATTTACTATATGTCATATACACAACAATGCTAATGAGTTTACCCTGATTAGTTTTAAGCAAAAAAATTTCTATTTTTAATGCGCAAAGTCACCTAATACGCAAACCGCTAATGAGATTTTTCAAAATGAAAATTTTATGAAAATTTTTCTCACTTTAGGGAGTTGTCGTCCTTTTGAAAGTGAATTTTCACTATGAGACTTAACGATATTATACATTTGAGTGTTAAATATCAATAAATTTCATAAAAATGAGAAAAATCGCTGAAAGTTAATTCTTTCAGGCCATGGTAATCATGACAACGACATCGAGTGACTTTTTAATGCCATGCATATAAGGAACAAATATCGATCAAATCCATATAAATGACAAAAGTCATTAGTCGTTTGATTTCAGTAAATGTACAAAATTCCCTCTTTAAGGATTAAGGCCTAAAGACTACAGCCTCGAAAGTAAAATTTCAAATGGGCAATAATATTTTTAAACAAAAATATCAAACCTCCAACCGACCAGCTCCAAATATTGCTTAAAGAATTTCTGAAATCGTCATATTTCTAGATTTAAATTTTAATTCGAATATTTGATTTAAAAATTACAAATACTTAATATTAAAACTATTCAATTTGAGTTTGAAACTAACATAAATATTGAAATATTAATATTTAATTAAAACTTCAGAAAAATACAAAAAAAAAAAAAATGCTTTAAAATTAAAATCTTATCTGAGAGTTTTACCTAAATTAAAGTACTTAAAATTTTTATTTTTAGTCAATTATGAATAAAAAACAACTATTCTTATGCTCTTTAACAATTTCAGACGTCTTGAAATGTTCAATTTTTTAGCTAATTATATTTATTAAAGAACTTCTTGAAATTGTTGCGCAAAGAATCCGCGTTTACATAATTAACATGATATCATAATTTTTTTTATAAAACTTCTTAAAAGGCATTCAAGCTCTTTCTTTGATTTTTCATCTATGATTTGACTTTTATTATCCAATTCTTGGCAATGCCTAATCTCTAGCAGCTGACTGTTCAATTATGATAACAAAATTATCTGAAGTATCGTCATTAATTGATTACACTTATGGAAGAAAAAATCTTGAAAGTTTCTTTTTAAAATTGATCCTATATTTGTGAATATAAATTTGTTGTTAGTTAGCAATAACTGTTATTTTTATTTTTTTTTATGTTTTGTAAATCTCTTGTGTTCCTCCCTAGAAGTACCTCTAAAACGGACAGTAAATTTCAAGATTTTATCGCATTATCACAATTTCATCGAGGACTAACCCAGTGGTTAATTTCTTTTAAAACACGTATGCGTATATTCTAATCGAAATTATAAGAGGGAATATATACTCACAGCCAGCTGAAACGCTCCATTGGTGATATTTCTAATCTCATCACAATGTCAAATGCGATGTATCGCACCGTATAGCATGGAAGCTATGAATTTATCGGTGACATTATATATCGTATGGTCTACAAAAAAAAGGATTTTAATCGCTGGGAAAGTATCCAGGTTTTCATAATTTCTCTTATTATATTAAATAAAAAAAAAGGAATAAAAAGTTAAAAACAAAGCTTACAGATTGGATTTGGGCTTATTTTTTAAGTAATTTGATCAAACATTTACAATGACCTGTAGATATATTGTGCTACCGACAGACAAGCCAAGGATAAGAAGATTTTAAGTCACTACCAAAATATCCTTGAGGGCAATATTCTTTTTCTTCTTCTCTGATAGCAGTCGGTAGAGTAGAAAGATGCTTGACTTTTTTGAGAGGAGTTTTCAAAAAGCATCTCCATCTATTTGTTGTTGTTTTTTATATCTTTGGACATATGATCCAAAGATTTTTTAGAAAAGACTATACCAGTACGCAGGGAAGTATGTGGGAAATAAAATGTACAAATACTAAATTATAAGACATTTTACATGCATGAAACTTGTCTATTTGAAGAGAAAAAAACACATTCAAAAACAAAATGGGAAAAGTTCAAAAGCCAAAACAAAGAGGAAAAAATTAAGTTTTTCGTGAGATCATGCAGCATAAGTAACAAAGAAATAATTTCAATGGGAGGAATGCCTTATGATATATTCTCTAGCTCTAGTTTATGATACTATAAAAAACAAAAAAAAAAATTCTGCATGAAAATAAATTAGATCAAACCATGAGATCCATGTAAAAGGCAAAAGTAAATTTTTTGAAATGTTGAAGAAACTAAAGACTGATTATATTACTTTGGGAAACAATAAGTTAAAATAGCAAAGGAATTATAAGCCTTTTCACTTAGTTTTATTCATATTATTTTAATTTTAGGTATAAGGCTTTAAGCCTGATTTTAAGCGTCACACTCTATTTCCACGCTATAACCCTTTTAGCAAAAAGTCTTGCGGATTTGGATCTATATATTTATGTATAAAAGCAATTGATCCTCATAGTCCTGTAACAATAAGCTTATATAAAATACAATTCATACAAAATATTCAAACATTTCAGTTTTATACTTAATCTGTTATAATTTTTATATTTTATTGTTAAAATTTGCACAGAAATTTGTCTTTTGACTATTTGCGAAAGGAACTACTTAATATGACAAAAACTTGGTATTGAAATTATTATCTGCATTTAGACAGATATAATATTAAGTAAGTTCTTAAGTATAAGCCTGTAGAAATTATTGATTTAAATATTTTCTGGTTTCAAAGTTAAAACTTTATTCAAAACGCGATTTCTTTTTTAAATTTTTTCTAGTTTTAGGTTAGATCGTTAAGCTGAATATTTTGAGCTTTCATGGCTAAAACTTTATTTATTCTACAAAACTTCATTTACTCACCATAATCAAATATTTCCAGTTAGTATAATTTCTAGTCTTAAAACGTAATTTGGTCTATGTACTTCAGTTGTACAAATATTTAGTAGTCAAAATATGTATTATTCTTTTTAAGTTAGAGGACTAAAACTATGTTTTTTTTAGTAGCTTCAATTAGCACATGTAATTCAAAATTTGAGTGAAATAATTCAAATAACGCTTATTTATCTATAATTTTGTGACATTATTATCAAAAAATACTTCTTTGAAATTTATATAGAAAAATTATAGTTTTAATTACAGAGCACAAAATATTAGAGCAGAAGAATTTTTCTAATTAAATAAATTTATTATCTTACAGTTTTTTTTACTGAAAAAATTTTTAGCCAGTTTTTGAGTATTGTGAATTAAACATGAAAATATTTTCTAGTCGTTTATTGTTTCGAGTGTTTTGGTACTTTTCTCACTTTTAATGAATAAATGTGAAATTTTAGGCCAATCGCAACAGAGGAATATTTATAAATACTATATTAAAAATTATAATGACCAGGGAGCCTTGAAAAAAACAAAAAATTACTTAGATCATTCAAAAACTTGATATACGACGTTAAAAAAATTATATACGACTTTACAGCTAATGTCACAATAGTAGCAACTTTTGAGGATAACGACCAAAAATTAATATTAACTGAAAGGATATACAACGAAATATTTAATAAAGGACGTAATTTAACTCTTATCCTTGACTTCGTAGATACTTATTATTTGGAATATTGCTTATAAAGTCACATAAACCAATATAGAATTTTTAGCCAAATTGTACCACGCGAATAATAAAAAAATTAAATCTAGCATAGACAAAGTCTAAAACTCTATATTCAATTGAATATTTGAATGTATTACAAGAGTGTACAGACATAATTTCAAGCTATCAAATTACATACATATATTTCCAAGATGACCCATGATTTTTAGTACGTTGGAAAAATTCATACCACAAATAAAAATAGGTTTTGTGAAAGGCTTTCCTCCTATCAATTACTGTTTTATAGTATAATTATTCAATAAATAAAACCAAAAAAACATTTTCGAATATTGTATCTACAATTACTTAATAAACTATTTGATAATTTTATAAAAACACCAGGGGATTTGTGTTAAGCTTTAAATTCCACAAAAAATACTTGTACTCTTGGTCAAAAATTGGTTAAGAAATTGTTTTAACACAAATTCAATAATTTATTTTTTAATGATCTCTTATCAATTTTTATGAAAGAAAAATATTGTTATGAACAAATATTTCGCTTTATAGTTTGTATAACCGTATTTTTAAGTTGCTTCTAACAGTGCGTTTTCACTGAACTTTTAATTAGTACTTAGTATTTAGTACTTTTTCTTTTAGTATTTTTATGGAAAATCTCTAGGTTATTTCTCAAATAATAGTGCGTTTTCACTGAACCTAATGCCTAGTACCTACTCAATAATTATTATGGACATATTTGGCACTAAACTAGATTTTCCCATAAAAATACTAGAAAAAAGTACTAAATACTAAGTACTAATTGAAGGTTCAGTGAAAACGCACTATAAGGGACATATGAGTCGTTCAGAAGCCAATGTGGATAAGTCCAAAAAATCCAAACTGAGAAATTTAATGTTTCTTATAGCATTCATAATACATGGCACATGCGGAGGCTATTAAAAAAAGGGTGTTTTGACCCACAAAAAATGAAAATATAAGTAAATCCTTTTAAGACCAGGAAATATATTATTTATTCTATTAAAATTTGCAAAAATCAGAAAATATGAAATAATGAAAATTGAGAAAATTAATGTTTCTTAATGCATTCATAATACATGGCACATGCGGAGGCTATTAAAAAAAGGGTTTTTTGACCTACAAAAAATGAAATTATGAGTAAATCCTTTTGAGACGAGGAAATATGTTATTTATTCTATTAAAATTTGCAAAAATCAGAAAATATGAAAAAATGGACTTATCCACATTGGCTTCTGAGCGACTCATATATGTAAATTAAAAAAAAGTTTTTTTGTGTTTTGTTTTCCCTATAAAGACCCAAGCTGACATTTACGATTTGGTAATTTATGGATAAATCATAAATTTCATTTTCCTTGGTATTATTTGAAAATCAAAATTTTAAAAATATTGATTATATTTTAGCTGTTGTTTTATGATAGACGAAAATTGAATGCCTATACTTAATATTTTTATTTTAAAAAAGAAACAGTTTACCATAAGTAAATAATTAATTTTTTTCCTTAATAATTTTTTTATGGCTGAGTTTTATATATGCATATGGATTGGAAATAAAATAGATAAAATTTCAAAATTTCTAGTTTTGTGAGTGTAAAAAAAAATATAAAAACCAACAAAATTTCTAAATTATTTGAACAATTATTTTAGTTAACTAGTTAACTAATAAAAACAATTTTTATATTTTTATATAACTGTAAAATTTAATAAATTTTACCTTTAATAATCCTAGGATAGCTAAAAATGCTTATAATAAAAGTTAATCCTATGAAATTTTTAAATATTCTGGTCATGCCGTAGCTTTTGTTATTTTTTTAAAATCATAAATAAATAAAAATTTTATTATTTTTATTTTGTTTAGAAGCCTTATTAAATATTTTTCGATTCGATTACATCACGATATATTACAAAAATTATTAATTTTTTTATTTTTAAAGACACTTTTAAATATGTTCTTAGCATTTTTATATTAAATATTTATTCTCTTAATTTAAAAAATATATATATACATATATATATATATATATAATAATGTGAAAATGATATCACTTATATTACATCAAAATACACTTCCTTTAGATATATATATAAATATATATGTATCGCCAAATTACAGTTTATATTTTAAAAAAAAATAAAAAACTTTCACAAAACAAAATTTTTTAATCATAATATTGGCACGTGCATTTATTAACTATACGTGCAACGTTTATATATGCATATAACATTATATTCGTTCCATTTAGGATAAATAAAAAATATTTCTATGCGAATTATATAGGGTGAAAAAATTTAATTTTTATCTTTCACGCACAATATTAAAATATATAAAAAGAAATTCACAAATATATAAAAACTCCAAGAAATTTTACTAAAGGATTATAAAAAATAAATATCAAAAATGAGTACTGCTGACAGATAAACGACACGACACAAAAAAGAAACAAAAAAAAAAACTGTCAGGACACCCTTTTCTCGTGCATTCAGTTTTTTTTTACAAACAAATTTTATTGAAACTGTACATTTTGTACATAAAAGATATATATAATAGTTAAATAAACACAAACACTAACATAAAACTGAATATAATAGCGTCTTTGTTTAAATTAAATTCTTGTTTTTTAAAATAAAATTATCTTATGTTTAATTAGCATACATATATATATATTAAATTAAAATGTATAAAATTCAAAGTCTAGAGGGAAATTAAATTTTTATCACAACCTCACTAGCTAAACAAGGAAAAAACTTCACACACCCTTAAGATCACTAAGAAAACTAAAAACTTGTCAAAGTAAAGCGGGGTATTCACTATATGTGAATCAATGATTCGGCTCTCTCATCCCATATAAAAATATGCGGATATTGAATACCCCCCTTAAAAAATCATATCACATGTACAGAGGAGAAAGAGAATTTTATTTGAATATCGCCGTCTATTGTGAACTATATAAAAAAAAAACTACAAATTTGCATGCATTTTGGATTCTCTTTTACAACAATTTTCTCTTGAAACATATGTTTTTTCGAATCATGCACATGCGCTTCTATATATATATATATGGGTGAAGCTAAGGGTGTTTTTTTTTGTGTAAATTTCCTAATTCGTAAAAACCATTTAGGTTTGCAAAAACTATATGAGCTTATCCTTAAAAATATTTGCTTTATAGTTTTAACAGCTTTGTATTTGACATTGACATAATATTTTATTGTTTCTTGAAAATTATGAAATAATTCATATATGTTATATGGGAAAAGGAAGGTTTAGGGGAAATCTATAATTATAAAGTTCGGCATGGTAAAATATTCGAAATATTTTAATAACGTATTTGGCTCTAACATTATTGTCATCAAAATCAGCTTCGTAGGTTTGATCTGATAAAGACTCGTCTGGACTGCATCTAAAAAAGCTCACATATAAAAATTGAATGCTTGAATTTAAATATCGTCAGTAATAACGAAATAAAAATTTCACTGTTGATTTGATTAGTCCTAGGAACTATCATTAAAATTTTACACTAGCTAACAGATAACTCGAGCATTTCATGAAGATAAAATCCATTGAGATTTAATGAAACCTTATATGTAGACATCGATAAAATCTTGCATAACTTACAGAAAGGAAAAAAATCAGTCTAAAGAACTTTTTGATAAAGCTAAATTTTATGGTTCTTGTTTAAGGGGGTGTTCTAGTTTAGAAATTTGAAAAAATGGACTTTTTTTTGCATATTTTGCATAGCTTAACCCCTTAAAGAAATGTTCCCAAGAGGACTTTTTAAAATTCAAATACTCTTTAGATTCATTTTGTTACCCATTTAGTATGCTTAGTTCAGGGCTGGGATTCTGTCTCGGTGAGATATGAGAATGAGAATGTAAAATTTTGACATATTTGCCATACATTATATGTCAAAATCGAACTTTCTCATTCTCACGCTAACTTCTCACTGAGACAGAATCCCAAGCCATTCAATCCTTAAAACTTTAAACGCGTTTGTTTTCGAAACTGCGTGCATGATATCTCAAGTTTTATCTAATCGATTCACTTAATTTTGGCAGAAAGACTCTTTATGTATTAGAGCACAGGACTATGAAGAGTTTTTCAACAATTTTTTTTTGTATTTTTTTTTTTTATTTTTGAAAATTCCAAAAGGCGAAAAGAACAAGAAAAAAACCTAATTTTTTTTCAAATTGCAGCCATTTTGTGGAAAAAAAAACTCTTCGTAGTCCCATAACCACAACTTCCTTCTTGAAGAATTAAAACGGACAAAAAAATTTATAGTAAGATTATTTAATGGTTTTGTTTTATGACGTCCGAAAGAACACTTAAGATCCGGGTGTCTAAACTAGAAAAACCCCCTAACAATTCTTGCGTATAAGATCTAAGCTGCCTGAAAAATCAAGGTAGTCAATCGTTTTTGACTAGCCAAAAGTAGTTTTTTGTTTTTGTGTAAATTTAGACACTAAAAAATTCTGAAAGATTTTTCATTCATTTTTAAACTTTAAATTGTTTGTTGAATATTTTCAATTGAAATTATTATTAAAACAACTAAAAAACAATCTTTTTTGTTTAATATTACTGCCATTTCTTATTTTAATAAATATTATAAAACTTATTTTCAAAGAAATAGAGCATTCACATTCCTTTCAAAATAATACAAAATAAGCCAAAATGAAGCACTCAAATACGAGTTAGAGTCATTAAAAGTATCCTTTGAAATCCTTGAACTATTCAATGTCAGCTGTAACTTTATAATCGGTCAATACGGCCAACAAATACAAATAGGATATCCGACGAAAGTCAAATTTATGTATCAATATAATGCAACTTAATTGACTATCGTTTAAAGTGAAAACCCTATTAGGTTGACTTAGGACTTACAATTAGTATAATAGTGATCAATTCTTAAATTTATATTCAAAAAAAATATACATATCTTTTTAAAACCGTAATTATGTATTCTTTTATATACATTTTATACTACTGAACGCTTATATTTTTAACAGGAGTCATTTCAAATCAGTGATTTGATTGATTTGTGAGTAAATTTTTAAACTATTTAACAACTTTCTCAGAAACTGCTACATCTATATTATTAGCAGGGGACGAGAATGCCATTTCACGATTTGGAAATTATATCAAGTTTTTATGAGACAGCAAAAAAAGCAAAATATTCTTTCACATTGCAAATTGCACTCCTTTATACTAAAATAATCTTCTCGACTACCCAAACTTGACTAATTTTAATATCAGAGCCCAAACTATCAGGGCTCTGCCTTTTGCAAAATCCTTACCCTGACTGACTTTTTTCCCACGCAAAACAATATGCTTATTTTCAAAATAGACTTCTGGCAACGGCGATCTGTAAAGAATTCCGTTGACAAAGATGCATTTCGGAAACAAACAAGTTGTTCAGAGATCAACAACCAAGTCGTTGTGAACACAGGTCTGTTAAATTAGCGAACACTTGCTGACCACTTATAATTATAGGTGATAAAACCTGACATTTGTCACTCATCTGCGTTTAAGGGGAGATTCATCGCTGAATATTACAAGATATGCAAGCAATTAAAACGTAAAAGGAGGGTAAACCCTCTCTTTCGACTTTTAGGCAAAATTTAAAGTACTTCCCTGCATATTCGAGATCTCATTTACTAACAAAAATTTTAAACTTACTTAGGTACCATAAAAGAAATAGAATTAAAAAAATTGATTTCTGAAACTTTATTTTACTCTTAAGTTGTATGATAAAAATTAATATGAGGTTGTTTATTAAGGAAACAATATTTTTTGTTGGAGATTTGTCTCTTAAGCTATTTATTTTACAAAAAATATAAATATAATGATATTATAATATAAATTTGATTTCAATTTTTACATTATTACTCAATAAAGTTATCTTTTTTAATTAATAAAAAATTTTATAATCATGAAAAAATTAATTTTTAAAGAACTTAGCAGCTGGAAATTAAAATAGCATAATTGACTTTTAATTTTTTTTTTGATAAAATAATTTAGTCTAAACGTTTAGTAGTATATAACATAATAATTGAAATTAAATATTTTCCAAAAGTTTTAGAAAACCTATTAATTAATTATAACAGACTAAAATTATGTTTGAATATTAACTTAAAAATTGTTAACAAATTTTTACCATAAATAAGCACTTATCTGCATATAAAAAATAACAAAAAAAACTTCAGGTTTCAAATTACATAGTAATTGATTTAGCAAATCCGAGATAAATTTTTTAGCCAAATAAAACAGATAAGGATTAATATTTTAATATTAACTTATAAAAAGTATTACCATCGAAAATATTTTGGCATTAATTTTAGAAGTTTTTTATACAATAATTTATTCATAAATTGAAAATAATATTTATTCAAAATGAGTTTACCGTAATATAAAATTCATCATCAAAATAACAGTAGACATTTGTTCATTAATATATTTATTTTACACAAAATACAAATATAATTGTATATTCCTTAAATTACAGTAGAATTTTTACATTACTATTTTATAAATTTTTATTTTTCATTAATGAAAAGTTCTTAAACTTTGCATTTGATTTGAAATTAAAAACTTACTTTAATTAATTTTTTTTTTTTAATTTAATCTAATCGTTCAATTAGATGTGAAATAAAATATTTTAGTCAAAAATTTTATAGAAAGAATTAAAAAAAAAAATAAAGCACATTAGAATCATGCTTCAAATATTCACTTTAAATATTATTTAAATATACACAATTTTACTTAAATACTATATACTAACACTACTACTACTATATTACAACGTTTTCTCAAAATATTTAGCTTTCAAATTATATAAAAATTTTATTAAACAATATTGAGTGCTCTGCATTCGTCATCATGCATTTGTGTCATCATTAAACTTCCATCTTGTAGTAAGAGAACGACTTGTCTTGTTCCACCTATTCATAAAAAAACACATTAAAAAATTTATATACAAAAGAAAAGAGAAAAATCGCAACAAAAATAATTCTAAAAGCTCATTATATTTTAATAATTGTAGAATTCATCAAAACTAATTTATGTCAGTGATTCAAGTTTTCTTTTTACAAATATATAAAACGCTATTATTAAATTTTTTGGTTTGTTTCTTTTTTGTTAATAATAATTCATTAAATTTGAAATTTTTTGAAAACATTTATTATTATTAATAATAAATTAAAATTAAAATAAATTGATTAACTTACCAGGAGAAGGTAAATTAGTTTGATAGACTTGAGCTGCAATATTTCCTTCTGGTGTATCACCAGAATCTGTTGTATGTATAGTTAATGTTTCCATTGAATTAGTTCCATTGTCATTTATAACTGCATCAGATATATTTCCATCATTTTGTTTAATTATAAATTGAGTGGTTTCAGATGAAATAAAATTATTAGTCTCATCAGAAGTTCCTTCACCTTGTTGTTCGGGCATCATTTGTGCAACAGCTTCAGCAACTGAATTATCAATAGTTAGAACAGCTTCTTCACCATTTTCTTCAGATGTAACTATTGTAAATTGTTGTTGGCCCTCATTACCTTGGGCTATTAAAATTGTTTGTCCTTCTTCATTTTTACCAGCAACTTGATATATTGTTCCTGTGGAATTTTTTTTAAATAGATGTAAAAGATATATACATATATATATATATATATATATATATATATATATATATATATATATATATTGTTATAAATATTTACCGTCATCGCCTGTAACAAGAATCGGGGTACCATCTTCATTGGTTAATAATTGTTGATCATCTCCCACTAATGTAAGAGTTGTTATTTCTTCTGCTTGTTCCATATTTTCTACATTTTGCTGTTCTTCTAAATTATTTCCTACATTTATACAATTTGATGGATATATTTACGAATTTATAATAAAATTAAAAATTAAATATTATATAATTAATATAACCCTAGATCACAAACCTTCCTAAAATATCAGTTTTCATAAAACTTTATCGTTTCGACTATTTATTATTTAGTTATCCTCTTAAAAAGTGTAATATTTACTTTTTTATTTTATTTTTTAAGGTTTTGTATTAAAGAACATCATTAGAAATGAATAAAAACACAATGTCTTTTATTTAGACTTACTTCTTAAGAATCCTAAGGAAAAAGAATGAAGAATTAAAGCACCATTCTTTTCATACACTCACTCCTAAGTGAAATACTTCTTTCTAAAGATAACATTCCTTTTACAATATTCGTAGAGGAAAAAACAAAATAATACTCTTCCTCAAGAAATTTACAGTTGGGAAACGCAGCGACAGAAAAAACACTTTCGTGTGTATGGTCCATAAAATTATGTTATCTTTTCGACGAAAGTTTGTGATCTATGAATAATATACTTATATGATTATGCTTACCGGTTCCTGTATTGAGTTCCAAAGCTTGTGATGCATTTTCAGATTCTTGATATACATTTACAGATTTTTCCGGTAATGTTAAAATTTGCTCTTGTTGTGCTTCACGAGAATTAAGTAATTTTTTTGTAACTTTTAAATCACCTGATTTAGAAAGTTGAAGTATCCTTTGTTCTGGTGATATATTTTTATAAACAGGTGTAGTTTGGAAAACTCGATTTACTATACTTTTTGATTGTGGATTTTGTGAATTTGAATTTATTGCTGAAATTGGTCTCTTGTGATCAATAATTGTTGTTTTTGGTTGTGATTGTAGTACTCTGGGTCCAGACGATGTTAATGAACGTGGTGAATTGATTGAACCTTTTCCTAAATCTTTGTATGTAATTATTGTTTTATTTGGTGTGGTTGCTAAAGGACTAATTGTATTGGTTTTAGCTCCTACGAGACGTTGATTTGTTGAATTTTTAGATGGTACAATACGAACAATACCACTTTTTACATTTTCACCCCTTGATACAATTCTAACTTGAGCTTCAGGCTTTGTTGATTTCTAAAAATAAAAATTAATATACTCAAAGAATTACTTTTACAACTACAAAAAATCTAGTTTAAAAAAAAAATTTAAATAACAAATTAAAGATTTAACAAATAAAAAACGAAAAAGGTTTTATACTAAAATATTTACCATATTGTTAAATCCACCAGAAGTTTTCGCAATGATACCACTAAAATTAGATCCTTTCGTGATCTGAACTTCAGCTGGATTTTGTCTTTGTCCATTAACAGTTTTAATTACTGTTGGTGTTCTTGGCAAAACATTTACCTGTGGATTTTTAACTGATACAGCAACTGCATTACCATTTTTTAACTTTTTAAGTGTATGTGTAGGAATTACAGCATCCTCAAAATCTTGATCTTCACTGAGTCCTAATGTATCATCAAAATCTTTTGTATCTAATTTTCTTTTTAAAATTTTTTCATCTTCCTGAGAACTCTTTATATCATCTGATGATTTTGTTTTTGATCCGGATAGCATTAGAGCATTTGCAAAGGCATTTGGTGATTTATAAGTTATTTTTGGATCTTGTTGTACTATTTTTGTTGCACCCAGTAAGGCTCTTTGCTCTTTTTGTTTAGCTAATTGTTTTTCAAATAAATCAACCAATTTTTCGCAATTTTCTAAATGTGGTCTTGGTTCCCAAGTATTCTGATCATGAGCAAAACATTCCCATTTTATTAAATATTCATGAAGTTTTCTTCGTGGATTATAACGTTTTGCAATTATTTTTTCAATTATTGCCTCTTCGATTTCTTGCCCACCGGTATTTGGTGTGGTGCGTTTTGCTCGACGACTACAAAAATAAATATAAACTTATTATAGCTGTAGAAATAAAACAAAAAATTATCTAAATATCAAATTATTGCATTATAAGAAATTTTAACTTTAAAACCCAAACATGTAGTTGAAAATTAAGAACTATGGAAAATTTAAATGTTTATTTTGTTTAATTAAGTGATAGATAGCTGAACTAAATTTTATGTCTTGTGCCATAACTTATAAAAAATAGTTTCAATTACTAAAATTGAGGAGTTGATCTTTTAATAAATAGTAAAAACTTGTTGATTTTGGTAGTCATAATAAGAAATATTGATTATAAATTTTTCTTTATCAAAAGAACAGAATTGCAATTATTTAAAATATATATTTTGTGATCACTTTCGAAATAGCTATTTGCAAGAAAAAAATACTTTTTTTTTAGCTCTAAGTCAAGAAAAAACAACTAATTACTATAAATAAATAAACTTTACTTGATAGGCTTTGTCATTATTTTTGTTATTGGTGATGTCTTTGAAGTTAGCATATTAGGTTTTCTAACAATCTTATTGGTATCAACTTTTTTAAGTACTCCTTTACTTTCCTCATCCTATAAAAATAAATATATACATTTAATATTTATCAAAATTATTTTTCATTTAAATTTCTTACTTTTGAATCATTTGATTTATTTAAAATTTTATTAGTTGCATCTACAATGAAAATAAATTAAAGTTTATATAATAAAAATCAAATTAATTTTACCATTTGTTGAATCTATGACTGTTTTGGTAATTCTAACAGGCATTTCATGTAATATACCTTGTCCTATCTAAAATAAATAAATTAATAGTAATAATAATTTTATTTAAATTAAATTTCTTAATTTTTTACTTTAGCAAATGATTGAATAGTTCTTCCCGCAATCAACCAAGTTTCACGGAGAGTTTCATCTAAATTTATCCATGTCTGATACAGTTTCCAAGCATCGAAATCTTCATTCATAGTAAGCTCTTTTGAATTTTTCCATAAAAGATAAGCCCATATTTTAGGTTTATCTTCTAAGTGGGTAATTAATTCTTTGTTTTTGTCACATCCCAAATCTTTGTGTGATTGAAATAATTCAACATAATAGAAAATTGAATAGCATCTACCACAAACCAAAACATCGATTTCAGCCATTTCATTTTGTGCTTCTAAAATATTAACATAATTTTATTTTTAATTTAAATTAATTATTATTTTAGTACTCTTTATGATAGTGGGATGTTTTCCAATATCAGCAGGTTCCATTTCTTTTTCTATCATTTTAACTTGCTGTAATTAAAATTAATATTGTTAATTTCAATTTAAAAAAAAAAAATATAAATTTATGTTACAATTAATATTAGGATTAACCTAGAAATTATTTCTATTCATAAGAAATACACGTACAACAGTTTAGCTGTATTTTTGTTTTAAAACAAAACAAAATTTTGATGTTAGTTTTATTACATTAGAAACAAAAATTTTATTTTTTCTGTTCTAAGTAAAAATTTTAAGGGATATAAACTCTAATATTTTAATAAAATATAATAAAAACTCTTAAAGAGTTGATTTTACT
Organism: Acrocera orbiculus; assembly: GCA_947359355.1. Lineage (NCBI taxonomy): Eukaryota > Metazoa > Arthropoda > Insecta > Diptera > Acroceridae > Acrocera > Acrocera orbiculus. The sequence continues at coordinate 17,677,390 of OX375759.1, forward strand.
AATAATTCAAATTTGAAATTCCCAAAAGCTAATTTTTTCGATGCACATAAATCACAAAATATTTCTTTGGTTTTTCCATCATCTAAATTTTAAATATGCAAGAACTAGGCACTAAACCCTGGAATTTATAATTATTGAGTTGGTTTCCTGTATTCCAAAAAATAATAATATAAGCCATAGACAATAAATCTCCTGATTATGGAGTTAAAAAAAATGTTAAGAATCAATAAGGAAATACTTTAGAAAAAATTAATTTTTTCAAAGCGAAATTAAAGATTTGCGCGAGAAATGTCTTTTTGACAGAAAGAACTTAAGGTGCAAAGCACCACCAGAGAATTAATTTATTTAAATGATAATACATTTCATAATTTTTTTACAACCCCGGAATATTTCATCAAAGCTAATCGGTAATATATTTTTTTAACATAAATATACAAAAAACTTTTCTTATAAATTCAAATTATAAATTACTGTAATAAATTAAGTACGAACGATATAGACATGTGAATTTAATATGAATTTCCTCAAAAACTTATTACGAATAAAATAAATTTTATTGCACGGCTTTTAATAGGGAAAGAATTACGCTAATGTTGTATTAACTGTTTAAAAAAGAAATCATTTTAGTAATTGTAAGCACTGTTTTTCAGGTTCCATAATGAAATTCTTTTAGAATGAATATTATATACATATATATATATACCAATATTTACTTTAATTTATTACCTTTATTGGTACCTGGGTTCGAATTATCTGATTTTTTTAAAAAAATTGTATTACACTAATTAAAAACCAAATGTAAAAACAGCGTTTTTATATTTCACTGAACAACCAATATAAACCAATCAATACCTACAACAGAGTTCCTTTAAGCTTCATTTTAACAATACCCACTAACTGAAGAATTGGTATATTTGCAAGGGTTGAACAAATGGTTTCGATATCATAGATAAAAAATAGTAAAATTTAATTTCGAAATATTTGGTATTTATCTATTTATTGGCCATTTCCACACGGGAAAACATATTACCAAAATAAACTGGTTTTTTTTCGGTAATAGAATGGTTTTTTTTCGAACAAATTTTTGTGTCCACACGGGTAAATAAGTTTCCTCTGAAATATTTCATGTGCAGATAGAACAATATAAATGTGTGTGTGAATTTTGATTACATTTATTACCATATATGTATGTATATAATCCTTCACATAAATTTACTTACCTCTTAGAAGCATGACATTGATATAAAATTCAAATGCACAAGAAAAATTTCTTACCTCCCTCCCTGTAAATAAATTACTTCTTGTATGTGTTGGAATTTTACTCGTGATACCAAAATTTTTCAGGAAACATTTTGAACTTCGAATTTTGCGAATTTTACCCCTTACTCCTTGCCGCTCTATCCTAAAAACAAAATGTTTCCGGTAATATGTTTTCCCGTGTGGAAATGACCATTAATTATCAAAAATATTAAAAAATAAGGAAAGGAAAATACTAATACTATATTTATTATTTAGAAAAAATTTAATTTAAAGTTAATTATAAATTATGATTTAATAGAAGTTTTAAAATTTATCCACAAAGAATATTAATATATATATAAATTTGATTCAAGTTATTAGCTTTGCAGGTATTTTGGTTTACATTTAATTAAGGACTTGTTGTACAAATCTTAGGTGAGAAAGATGAGAGTAAGACTATTTAATGAAATCAGATATGCTGTATTGAAGTAATAACTCAGGCGATGTACGCTTTGGAAGGGAGAAGTACTTCGCCTTTATACTCTCCATGCATATCTTTTCTAGATAACTCACTTAATACATTTCACCTAAAATGTCATTTGACTTGCCCTGACTATTACATATACGAAAATTACTAACGGCACATTTACGTGTTATGTAATATTACAGCGTGTATAAGACATGACCACTTTCCTTTTGCTTCGCCAGAGTAGCGAGTTGGAGATGTTTGCCTTCATATTCACTGGGCGAGTACCTAACTCATTGCAGCCAGGAACAAGCTGTGATTCGCAAATAATTTTTATTATTATAAAGGCTAAGATTACCTACACATACTCTGTGGATCATGGTAATATTTGTTACACCAGAATAGGCTTACACACTCAATATTGGGCCAATATCACTCAGAACTATTAGATTCTTAAGACTCTAAAGTTTGTATTATGTTATGTAATCAAAAGACTCAATAAATATTGATTGATTGATTGTACCTCACTCGATTTCCTGCTGACTGTTTCCACACGGGTAAACAAGTTTCCGGAAACATTTTTGTTTTTAGTATAGAGCGGCAAGAAGTAAGGGGTAAAATTCGGAAAATTGGAAGTTGAATTTGTTTCCAGAAAAATTTGGGTATCACAAGAAACATACTAACACTTACTAGAAGTAGTTTACAGGGATACACCAATTTATATTGCTCTATCTGCACATGAAATGTTTCCAGGAAACTTGTTTATCCGTGTGGACGATCAAAATTTGTTCGAAAAAAAAACCAGTTTGTTATGGAAACATGTTTCCTCGTGCGGAAACACTCACTGGGAAATTTTATTGCGTAAAAAATAATGTAAAGACTTGGTTTCACTGCTTGCCTCTTATATTTTTTTAATAATAGAAGTGTTTCACGGCGAATATCCATTTCAGAGAAGTTTTGAATACAGTAAATCTAAAATGGGACAGATTTTTTTAAAATAAAATCTAAGAAAGAATATCACAATTAATATAAACTTAAAAAGAAATCTAAAACAGAAAAAAAATTATTTATTATAGTTTAAATATATATCTATGACACTTTGGAATTTTAGAGAAAATAATGCCTACAAAATGAACAAAATCTCATAAAGCATAATATTCCCAATCAGGTTAAGTAAACTGCAGTTTGATTAATTGTATGAGGATAGTTCATTGCTTCATTGTCCTTTATATTATACATTAAGTTTTTTTTTTTGATAGTAAAAAATAATAAAAATATTATTAAATTGTAAAATAAAATTTTTGATCGAAACGAAAAATGCACAAATGGCAACTATCTTGACATTTGACATAATTTTCTTTTAGTTTATGAACGCATTATTTTTACTGTCAACTCTTTCACCTCAATTAGCAGTTTTAGCGGCTTTAGAAAATTGCTAGGCGGCTGCTTATTTTGTAATTTCTTATTTTTATATTTCTTAGTGAAAAAAAGTGAGATTATATACATAAACAATGGTTGATGATGAAAATCCAAAAGAGTATCGTTGGGAAACGGGATACGAGAAAACATGGTAAAATTTGTTTGGTTATTTTTGCAATTGAACTTTTAATAAATTTTTTACCTAAACTCATTTTTTAATATATTCTTTTTAACCTTGCTATTTAGCTATTTGCCTTAGCTATTTAGTTTTGAGTTAAGTAAAAGTTATATTTTCTGGCATTCTATATAGTATAGCCGGCTTGTTTAAGCCGGCAAAAAAGACACTGTTATAAATAATAGATTTCAAAACATTTAGCTATTAAGCATATAGCTTTTTATTTTTCTCTTTGGTATACTTGTAAAGGTCTTAAACATAAAAAACATAAAAATGGAATTAAAATTTTTCGACACATAACAACAAAAGCCAAAAAACATAAAGAATTAAACTGCACAGCATAGACATAAACATGAAACACTCTGCCGAAATAATTTACTTTAAAATAGACTTCAATTTTTCTACTTGTTACGATATAAGCTTTCTGTTGGTAGTCACGTTTAAGATTATGATTTTTATGAAAACAACTTCATACATTACCCCGACTTCAAGGGACTAACGATAAAATTCATCTCAATTTGAAATAGAAAAATTATAGATATAATATATTTACGCACGTATTAAAATCAGATCATTACGTTTTTATTTCTGAAAAAACAAAACGGATATAAATTAATAAAATTATTCTCTTTTAATATCTAGGGAAGCTATTAAAGAAGATGATGATGGACTGCTCGATTCAGCTATCGCAGAAATATTGGCTAAAACAAAAAAGCAAAAGCAAGAAAAGTCTGGTCATAATCAACTTGGTATTATGCGGTATTTATATTTAATAATTGATTGTTCAGAAGCAATGAATTTGCCAGATTTAAAACCTACAAGATTTCAGTGCACAATTAAGGTAAATTTAAGAAAATTATAAAATTCTACAGTATTAAATAAGAAATTTTAATAAATTTTAGCTTTTAGAAAAATTTATTGAAGAATTTTTTGATCAGAATCCTATCAGTCAGCTTGGTATAATCACAATGAAAAATAAACGAGCTGAAAAATTAATAAAATTGACGGGTAGTGAAAGAAGATGTATGAATGCAGTTCAAAGGTATAAACGTGTATTTATATGCATATATAATGGTCAAAAAGTATTAAGAATATGATAATCGTTTAGTAGTCTTTTAGTAGAAAATCAACAAAAAAACAAATATATATTTAATTAAATCTTAATTAAAGTGTTAAAATTTAATTGAAAACTTAAAAAACAATTTAAAAATCAGACTTTTTTTTATCGACTATTTACATATAACTTGATAGATTGAATTAAATTTACAAAAAAATATTCTTTTTAAATAATTTCTATACGTTATTTTTAAATTATCAATTTCGGACACTTTTTGACCGCAATATTGATTAATTTAAACATATTTCAATGTTATTTTAATTATAACAAAAATTTAAGGCTATCTAAGATGACACTTTCTGGTGAACCTTCTTTGCAAAATGGATTAGAAATGGCTTTACAAAGTTTAAAATCACTTCCAGCCCACATAAGTAAAGAGATTTTAATCATATTAGCAAGTCTAACGACATGTGATGCTATTGATATAAATATTACAGTGGGTGTAAGTTTTATTTATATATATATATATTCTTCTAACAAAAAATATTACAAAAATTTCTGTGAATTTATAGCATATTACAGCACTATTTCATAAAATTAAAAAAAAATCTACAATTCTGTAGATATTATTCATCATATTACCCTCATTTACTTCAAATAATTAAAGTTTTTTGTTGTTTTTAACGACAGTAAATTAATTAGAGTTCATTATGTAGTTAGAAATAAAAGCAAAGTTAAATTAAGTTTTATAATAAATTTACAGGAATTAAAAGAAGAAGGAATACGATGTTCAATAATTAGTTTATCAGCAGAAATTCGTGTATGTCGATTTTTAACACAAGAAACTAAAGGAAAATATTGTGCTGTACTTGATGATTCACATTATCATGATCAACTTTCATTACATATTAATCCACCGCCAATTGAAAATGCTGAAAAAAATTGCCTTATCAAAATGGGATTTCCTCATGCAATTGAAGAAGAAAGAAGGAAGCCCCTAATAGCAATGTGTATATGCCATCTTGAAAATATTAATGAACCAGCTGGTTTCTCAACTGAAACATATACTTGTCCACAATGTATAAGTCGATATTGTGAAATACCAGTTGAATGTATAACATGTGGTTTAACATTAGTATCAGCACCACATTTAGCACGATCATATCATCATATATTTCCACCTAAAAAATTTTCTGAAATTATATTTAGAGAACAGGTTTCATGGTGTTTTTCTTGTTTACATATCTTTAATGAATCAAATAAATTAATTACTAAATGTGATGATTGTCAAGAATTTTTTTGCTCTGATTGTGATTTTTTTATTCATGAAATATTAAATTTTTGTGTTGGATGTACTGTAAATGCAAAACATAAATAACTTAAGATTTATAAGGATATTGTATTCGTTTAAATAGGTTTTTTTTTCGTGCTATAAAACAAAAAAGAAAATCTATTGAGAAAAACTATTCTGACATAAAAATAAGTATTAGTTTTACACAAAAAACGTTATTGATTTACGGTAATTCACATTATTTCTATATAAAATAAAAAATATAATAGTATATAAAAGTCTTGGGGGAAAAGTTTTAAAACTTGCTTTGTTTTATACATCATTTATGACTAGGTAAATCAAGTATTACTAAATTAAGTTAAAAATTACATGCAAAATACCATTATAAGTTATAATACTTAATTTACATTGTAATTTTTAAAACGAAGTACTCTAACCTTGTATAAGAAATGGAGTTAAAAAATGAATGATCTTCATCTTACATTTAAATTGTCCTTATTTGAACTTTTCGTTTTTTGTGTACATCTTTTCTACATAATTTAAATGTATTAATTACTGAATCCTAAAATAAATTCTTTTTATAAAAATTATATTTTCTAAATGTAAATTCATAGAGAAAGATTTAATAGAAATTTGTATATAGGTCTAACTTAAAAAGGTTTTAAAAAAAGTCTACATAAAAGTATTTAAGCTGATTGGCCATAATTTAATACAGATGTGAAATTATTTTTATAAAACAAAAACTGAGTTTTTGACAATCCCTTGAAAAATATTTCTATTAAATCATTTAACAGTTTTCTCGTTAAAATTTTAATAAGCTATAATCGAGTAGAGAAAGTAGGGCTAAAACATCAATGAATTTTGTATTCAAAATCTGGCATCTGCACATTTCAATGTAAATTGTTATTCACTGTACTTTAAAACGTGGATAATAGTATGTTTAACTCTGGCATAAATCTATTAAGTTTTCTATGTAAAATAAATATCAAATAAATATTTTTGGTGTAGATAATATGTTAAGTACTTATAAGAAATTTCAAATTGTATACGATGTGAATTTGTTATAAGTTTAAAAGCATAAAATATGTTTTTAAAATACTTTTATTATAACTGTTAACCTATGTGTAAGATAAAAAACAATATAAGGTATTATAATAAAATTTAATTATGGAAATATCATTAAATTAGAACAATTTACTATTTTATTTTCTATTTTGAGCTTTAAATTGTTTTTAACTGAACTTTTTTACGCTGCAAGTATTTATTTTCAAAGAATTAGTTTATTTCAACTTTTGAAAAGTCTAAACTTGTTAATGTAAACTAGAAAATATCAAATTGTATGTAATTTTCTTTTGAAAAATTCATTTTCCCGATTGGCATATTTTTTTTTCAAAATTTTAAATCTAAATTATTTGTTTTTAAAATTCTTCAATAAAGTTTTTTTATTAAATATTGAATCCTTAACTGAATTTAATTTAATTGAAAAACAACTAAACTATATTTTCTTTTCTATTTCGTTTAAGTAATATGCAAGAATTTTTCTTAAAGAACTTTTAAATATTTTTGTTATTTATTTTACAGAATTTGCGTTTTTAATTATAAAGTTAAGTTTCTCTATTTTTCACTTTTTAATTTTGCTACAATTACAGTTGTTTTTAGAGTTTTAACACTTATACTAAGCCCAAACGTCAAATATAGAAGGTACAACGTACAACAATTCTAAAAATAACTGAAAGAGGAGAATCGGGAAAGAGTTTTACTTTTATCGAAGACCAAACAAAAGTTAGAGGATATAAAAGCTAAAGGACTAGAGAATTGAAAATTTTGAAATTGAAAAATAGTTATTATGTACATTTATGGTACTGCAAAAACATCTTCAGGAATACCCTGTATGGATTTAAGAGAGCGGAATTTGAATAAAATTTTTAGATCCAAAGAATATTTTTAAATATTATTATAAAATATAAACGGTTATAGTATATAAATTTAATTAAATATTTGAAAATTAAATAATTAAATTGATTAAAATATAATATTCACTTAAGTGAATGTCCTTTGTAGTCATGCTTTATTTTCTACACCACTTTCCATTAATTCGGTATCAAAGTGATTATTAAAAATGTTGTAAGAAATACAACAACAAGTTATGGTTATTTGAATTTTCTCAATATTACAGCAATGTTTTACATAAATTCAGCTTTTAAATAGCCAAAAATAATTTCAACAAAACTCCTTTCTATATGGAGAAAGTCGTTGGATTTAAAATTCGTTTATGTTTAGCCATTTTAAGAATATTTTAAAGATTTTTTTTTCGTCGATACATTTAATGCTGATTTATTTAATTAATTATTATGCAATAATGCAATAATTTAAATTATATTTCTTTGGATGTTTATAGCAAAATCTTCATATATTTTTAAACCGTTGGCATTAAATCTCCGAAGGTGCCTAGTAAAAAAGTACTTTAATAGTATTATAAATCGTCATTGCATCATCTGAAACAAAAAAACTCATTTGAAATTTCATTTCATTTCGAGATTTTTTTATGAAATATTTTTTGGAAGCTAAAGAAAATACCTGATGTGCAGAGTTATTGTACAAAAATTCGAATGAAAAAAAAAAACAATTTAAAAAATTACAAGTTTTAGAAAGCTTCCCCAATCGAAATTTTTAGTACTTATTTCATATTGTTCGATCTGAATTAGGTATGATTTCATACTGAATGGACTAAAAAAGTTTGTAACTTTAATACTGATTTGATACTGGTAGTGTTGAATCGTTGATAAAGTAGCAGGATGAAAAATATTAAATCATCATCAAATATTTCGACTCGGGTTCACACAGTTCACAAATATCCATGATAATTCTATTACACTCACAATCAGTGCCATATTAGAACATTTCGGGGTCCTTGGGCACACAAGAATATGGGGTCCTATTTTAAAATGATAAAGGGAATGACAAGAAAAAAGCGATTATCTTTTCCTCCTGGGGGGCCCAAAAGATCAAGGGCCTTAGGCACAGGCCCCGTGTGCCCGTGTATGGTTAAGACGGCCCTGATTACACTCACACAAAGTCATCGATACCAGGGTCCATGAAGTACTAACTTTCATCTAGAATATCTAAAGTATTTTTGTTGTTGTAATTTTCTGTGGAAAATTCTTCTTTAGTGCTATATTTAGTTTGAACAAGAACAATAAATAAAATCTGTGATTTTATAATGTTTTTAAAGGGTTTTTTTTTTGCTAATTTTATAGAGAGGTACTTAGTCTTATTTGTTTTTCGCGTTTACTTCGTCATTTAGACGTTTATTCGAAGTTATTATTTTTCTCGGTAGCCCCAAAATTTTATTACTGTTCTTCAGATCTGTTCTGGTATTCTTTTGTTTGTGGCATCCATTCTGTTAATGATGAATAAAGTCAAGGCAATAATTTACATCACAAAATGCAGAAAAAACTAACAAAAAATGAAAAAAATTTTTAATGATATTTGCACGGTTTGACAATAATTACTTTTCAAAGCTCTTTCTTTTTTTTAACTGATAATATTGCAAGCATTTGTTAAGTATTAGTTAGTTTAATTTAAAAGATATTACCTGAACAGGTGGATTACGGAATATTAAAGACGCTGTAAATGAAAAATAAAAAAAAAAAGTTAAACCTTCACATAATTAAATCGAATCTAACAACAATTAAAACCTGTAACAGTTATTTGAATTGATAAAATTTTAATTATTTTAATAATTTTCTATATATTAGTAATCTAGTATTATTTTTTAATACTATTTTGTGGTATATTATTTAATAGCTACTTGTATTAAGAAAAATTTAAGATGTAATGTTTAAATTTTTGCTTTTTTTAAACAGCTGTAAGTCTTACCGCGCATACTAAGTTAATACATTCGCGCATCTCTTAAATAAATTCTATATTACTACTCTGGTCTTGATATTTTCTTTAACATTCAGTTGGTTAATTTCTACGGGTATAGTTGATAAAATTTTTGTTTAAATTCTAATTATAATTATATTATTAATGAATAATAATAATAATAATAAATTTATACAAAAATAATTAAAAAGTGTTAAATATTATTAGTGTTTATAATAATAAATTTAATAGTTCATATATGATCACGTAATATTTAATTATTGTTTACCTGTTTTTGTTTTTACCGTCTTCTCACTTGTTTTATTGTAATATTTTGGTAAAATAACATTGTTTTTGTAAAAAAATTGAAGGTAAATCGTAGTTTCTTGTTGTTCTTATTTTATTTAATGTATAATCTATAAAATTTATTCATACCTCAATGATTTTTCATTTCGCGGAGCTTTTGAAATGAAGATATTGTAAAAAATTGTGTAATAGTATATAAATCAGTTACAGAATTTAAATGATTGTTAATCTAACTATAAAAAGAAAGAAAAAATTATTTTATTTTTTGGAGTGCTTTGAATTCAAGGCAAATTGGTTTTGTATACTTGATTTAAAGTAATATTAATTAACTTGTGGTTTTGAATATTTAATTCAAATAGTTAAATATTTTGCTATATTTTTTTTAAAAATAAATTTTTCTAATTAGTTCTTTAATTTTATTTTTATATTGACTTCTATAGTTATTGGTAATTATTTTATTTAGTTTAATAAATTGACTGAAAATATATAACAATATACTTATACCAAAAATTAAGTTTATCTTTTATATAAGTGATTAACAAAATATTTCTATAAAAAATAGAAATATAATTTTTGTATAATCTATAGTTTTGTGTGTGTGTGTGTTTTCTTTTATTTTGTTTTATTTTTAAATTGATAATATTGATTTTTGCATATCATAAAAATAATTTATTTTAATGACTTGTAAAATAGACTAATGGGAATTTTTTAATTTTACAGATTTATATGTATATGTAAGTACATATATTTTGTTAATTAAAATGAAAATTTTTCTAGAATTTGCTATGTAATAAATTTGTTTTAAACAATAGTAATATGTGAAATTTTTTGTTTGTTCGATTCATCAATAATTACTGATAGGGAGCAAAAATAATAATATTGTTTACACAAGTGTAACTATACAGTTATAACATTAAATTTTCTAATTGGAGGTATTTAAAACAAAGTAAGCTTACTGGAATGTTTTTTATACACCTTTTTCTTTCAATGACTAAAATTAAGCAATTCAAATCGTGTTATATTTCTTTGATTTGAAAAAAACAAACAATATAAAAACTGATTATAGAATAATAAAAAATTCATATATTCGGAACACTTAGTCGGTCTATTTAACCATTATTACGTTTCTAAGGGGAAGAGGAATCCGTTTTACGTTTTACTGTAACTCAATGCACCTAGACATACTTTAAGTATTAAAAGCAGAGTGACAAAAAGCAAGGAGAGATCTCTGATTATTCAGAGCGAAAAATTGAGTCTTACAATAACTTACAATTTCCTTAATCAATAAATGTGAAGTATGACAAGGCTAGTCTGATCATTGTTATTAATTTATTCGAAAAAATTAGTTCAACGTAAGCGAAAGTTCCAAAGTACCATTGTAGTCCTTTATATCGGGTAGATGGACTACATTTAAGCTATATTAAAAGTCATAATAATATCGGAATGTTTAGGAAAAGACATAAAAGTTTGAAGTAGATATATTAACAAAAAAGAAAAAGATATGCAAAGATTGATGCTATTCTTACGAACTAAAAATCTAGAGTGAAAGAGCTCTTAAATATAACAATACAACAACTAAATGGCTAAGGTTAATTGTGAAAATATTTCAGAGCTGTTGATAATCCTATTAAACTTTTATTGTAATGTTATCTGACAGTTTGTATGCATAAAACAAGCTTTTTTCTAAAATGACTGTTTAAATCTTTTTCAATTAAAAACGTTCTGTAATGTTTTTTTTTTTTAGTAAGGACAGCAGTAATGATCGACCTTAAACGAAAGTCTTTTTTTTATAATGATTTCACGCTTGCTTAGTGCAAAAGCAGTTGCATAAGCCCTAAGCAGTGGTAGCAGTGTTTTGTGTTGTGCACAAAGCTTGAGTTTTGTACTGAAAAGTTTAATGTTATATGTTTGGGATGATGTCACACAAAAAATTTAAATATTTTTGTATAAAATGCTAATATCATTTAGTTAATAGTCTGAATACTAAAACTAATACAAATTATGATAATTTAATTCATTAAATTAAGCGCAGATAAAGTTCTAGTAACAAACGTTATAAAAACGAAATGTACTTTTTTTGTGGTCTTAAAAAATACTTCCGGCCATCTTATAAAGTTTTCCAATTTTATCACCGTCATTTTGGCATATATTCTTATAAAAAATGTCAAAATATATAATCATTCGAACTGTATATAATCAACGAACTGTATCGAACTAGAAATATCTGGGAAGTATGTACTATTTAAAAGAGCTAATTATGTATGTAGCCTTTCCTAACACTTGTAGCATTTCAACATTTTTAGTATAGATTTAACAGAAATTAAATGTTACATTAAATATTTTGAGAAATATTAGAAGAATAAGGATGCCTTTTAGTCGTATGTAAGCTCAGGAAAGGCTCATTTTTTCAGTCATTCAGGTATCTGCTCACATGTAGCCCAATTAGTTTTTATCTCAGTACTGTGGATCAATAACAGTTGTTTCAGTTGAGAGTCAAAATGTTGCTTTTCTCTTTCATTTCTTCTGTTTGTTTTTTTTTTTTTGAATTAAATCATTTGCACTTTTATTCAAAACTGAATATTTTAATAATAAAATATTAATTATATTAATGAGCTGTAGTCAGCTTGCATCATAACTAAATTCATTTAATTATTTTAAACAGTCAACTGTTAGCCACCATTGCTGGCAAATAACTGAAAAATGACATTAATTTGAAAAAAGTTGTTGTGAATTTTCGAAATTCTATCTCTCAGCTATAACAGGCCCTGAACTGAACACGTGATTAAAGATGAATATAATTAATATAAAACTCAAGAATTTTTCGAATATATTTACAAAATGATTTGAAAAATAATCAAACAAAAACCAAAGCCGAATTATTTTAGAAATATTTCATCAAAATATTATTTCGTAATAAAAGCGGGCGAATGTCATAAAAAAATTAAAAAAAAGCCTTTTTTCATTCATAAAGTTTATTTCAAGTCATTAAAAAATGTTATCGTCTGTATATTGACATTCAAAGCGTCGCACGATCTTTGATAGGCTCAAAACCCCTTTTAGGTTCAATAACGTGTATTACATGTAATTATGGTATTAATTTTACATAATTTACGTGTTTAATTTATATAAAATTTTAACAAAAATATCATAAAATTTTATAATTTTGATGATAATGATGTCTATAAACAAACAAAACAAATGTGTCTTATTAAAATGATAATATGAAAATCATAAAAGGTTTTCTACTTTAAAATAGATGCAGTGTAGAATTTTGGTGTTCTTGAAATAGGATGATGCAATCGTATGAATCTATTTAAAAAATTAAATTTAAATTTGTGGTAAATTTAAGTACTCTAAGCACCCTCAAATTGACAGTGTATTGGGAAAAGTTAAAAAAAAGTCTTAAAAATAGTTTTGAAAAATTATAAAATGAAATTACGTGAGATAACTTATATCTTAAAAACATTAAAAGGCAGTGATTTTGTAATTTCACAAGAAATTCGAGGATGCTGGAGCTTTTAATGAAGTGGGTGCTTACATCACACAAAAAATAACATGAATTAACGACTCAGAGCACTGTTTGAAGCTGTTAAAATAGGATAAAGAGGACGTTTTTTTTTAATCGGTATAGGATCTTGGATGAAACTTGGATCTCTTACAATGGATCTGGATCATAATAATTGTTAGTTATGTGAGCAGCTGCCAATAACAATCACACAAAAAGCCTAAAAATCTCAAAATTTGACTGGCAAGGTTAAGGAATTTCTATATTAGTTTTTCAACTTTTCTAGCTAATAAAATCAATATATCTGGAGCATTTGCTAATCATCACATTATTCACCATCTAAAGCTTACTTCCAGATAAAATATCATCAACTTTTGAAATATTCTGTGTGTAGATCAGCGATTTCCAAACTGTGGGTCGCGACCCACAAGGGGGTCGTTAAGTTTTTAATTTCTGTTTTACACATTTAAAAAAATACTTACAAAAATCTATTTAATGCAAATTTTTTGTTGCGATATTACTTTATTAAAAATCCCTGTAAATGCCGATAATACCGACTTTTTTCTCTATTTTACATCACTCTTGTACTATTGTGAAGTATGTTGGCTATCTCGTTTAAAATTTACTCAAAGAGTGTTCGAACTTAAAGACGAAATTGGGATCTTTCTTGCTGAAAATCACAAAGATGAGGCATCTTCCTTTCGTAACGATAACTTTATTCTTAAACTTGTCTATTTGGTTGAAATTTTTAAAAAATTAAGTGATTAAAATGAATCAATACAAGGTCTACAAATGCTAGCTCTGATTCATAGAGACAAAATGTGCTTATATTATTTTATTGTTTTATTTAATGAGGGGGCCGTCAATTTTTTATTTTTTCTTATGTGGGTCGTAGTATCAGAGAGTTTGGAAACGCCTGGTGTAGATAGAGAATGTATTTTTTATATTATTAAAGCTTCAAATTTTCGAAAGTCTCCTAGGTTCTTACCATTTTCTTCCTACTTCGAGTAACATATACAATCATTTTAAATTAGTTTTCTTTTCTAATCTTTTGTAAAAAATACTGGATAACTCATGGCAGCATGGAGGGGAAATTTTGAGTAACTTTTCGTATTCTCTCCTTTGGTAACTATTCGATAGCAATTAACTGTCAAAGTTAGGTTAAATCTAAGAATATTAGGGCCTAGTATAAACACTTCTTTTTATATATAGTATAAAAGGTAGTATCCTTGCCTAGTATTTTGGCCAATGTAAACACATTATAAGCCTGGCAAAATAGGATGAACTGTTTGTTCTGTTAATAGTTGTGAATGGGAGAAATATCCATATGCAATGAGCCTATTGGTGTAGTGCGATATCGCCATTGAAATTTTTTTTTGTTTGCGAAAGTTTTGGCGATAAATTGCTTGCATATTATCTCAATAAAACTGTTGCTTTTAGATATCATAAAACGGGTGATTTTGAATGGTATTCTCTAATTTGGTTTCTAGAAACTCTTGATATTTCGCAATTAAAGGTGCTGATGTGTCGTAATAATTGAAGTTCTCTAATAAATTTTCTCTTTTTAAGAAAAAAAATATTTATTTAAAATGTTTTGCAACAAGTACACCTGTAGATAAAAAATATTAACAACAATTATTGATCTTTAAAACATGAAAACTATATACTGAAAACTATATATATATATACATTATAAAACAATAGTTAAGATAAATGCAGTAAAACAAGGTCAACAATTCTTACGTAAATTAAAGACAAATTACCTTAATACTTGCAAAAGTCTTTTTGAAAAATTTAATTACCGTACCAATAAACAATTAAAAAATTTATAAAGTGTTTGAAATAAAAAGAAAAAACAGCAAAAATATTTTCTAGATTTTGCCATTATTAATCAACATAAATTTCCTTTAAAAGTGATATATTTATTCCGATGATTCACAAAGTTTCTATACGTACCAGTTGGGGAATTTCTTATAAATAAGCTTCTCATGCATGACTTTATGTTAAAAAGTTCACTAGTAAAACAGTCATTAATATAATATGCAGAAAGTAGCCACCATAGTAATATTTTTATACAGAAATTCGGCCATTTTTTAACAAAACTCATTGATTTTTTCACCAAGAAAATAGGCCTTATTATGACTGAAAAGTAGCTCTCTTTCATTGATGAAGTAAAGCTACTTTCTCTATTGGATTTGAGCCAAATTTCCTTTTAATATTTGCTAAGAGCAAATAAGGATTCCTAATGCTCCTAGTGAGCATGCGGAAGAATCCTAAAGATATATTTGGGTATCATTTTTAGTAGTTTGTGACACGGTGATTTGTCTTTGTTGTAACAACAATTTTTTCTTGTCCTTAATGGTGTTTTTCATTTATGGTTGATGATTTTTCCTTTCTCAATGTAGCTCATGAACATCTACAATGTTGAGATCTTATATTTATTGTATCTTTTATATGCTTTGGATGATTTTCATTGGCTGGTTTTTACTCAGATAATGATTTTTATGAATTCAGGTTCATGTTTTGATCATTGTCAGAAAACAATCCGAAGAAAATATACTTCTTATCTCACTTGGAAATCTCTAAACAGAGCTCTGAATCAGGAATGTGTTGGTATTTTTAATCAAAAGTGAGTAAACATGCTGCTTATTTTGATTATAACTTTCTCATCGACAAATTTTCATGCTAAATGACAATTTTTTTAAAAAAGATCTTTATGATCACAAATGATCGTAAATATGCTATAAAGAGTATATGTGTCTCTTGAATTAAGTATCTTCATTTGAAAATATTCATTTGAAGTTTTTTAAATGTTTTCTCCAGTAACTGCTTCATTTCAGCATCAATTGTGTATTTACAATCTCAAAAATTTGATGGTTTTGAAGGAAAATCTTAATCCCTAAACTTTTCCTGGTTATTTTTTTGTTTTTAAACATTAAATTTTCTTTAAGTCATATTCAACTCACCCTTTTTTGTATTATTAACAAAGCACCAAAATTACAGATTTTACAATTTATTGTCACTCCAAGTAAACAATACAAATTTATTTCAGTCTTGGAGCTTTACAAAAATAATGTTATTCTTGTCCTAGGGGATTTGGCAAAGTCAAAATCTCATTAAAACTATTTTTTTTGTTTAATAAAACATCAAAAATGGAAAAAATCCAATAAAAAATACTATCCTGTAATTTGTTTTTTGTTAATGTTTAAATTTGCAGAGAAAGCAAAAAAACTTTGACTAGAATTCATCCTTTGAGGCGGTAAAGCTGAAAACATATACACATGGAAGACGGTGAAAATAAGAAAGTTATGTAAATTGGTGCTTTTACCCAACCCAAACAATTAAGTGTTATAATCTCTTACGGTTTCATGTATTCATATTATACTTCAAGTCTGGCATTTTGGTCACTTTAGAAACTTTTTTTTAGAAATCAAAAATAATAAAATATTTATTTTTTTTTTTGATATTTTTTTGTCGTTCGTAGTTAATGACCATGACATTTGTAAGCTCATAAGATTTTTTATATGAACATAGATGAAAGGTAGTCAGAATACCTTTTTCCAAAAATTTTTTCTGAAAAAACTTATAGCAATTTAAAAATAATTTAAAGCCAATTAGTATAAGCAGCCGTCTATATAGAAAAATGAAGTTGTTCCTTTTAAATGTATTTCTATTTTTTAGAAAAACATGCGACTCGCTCTCGCGTGACGTGACGTGACACGACACGACACTTCGGTAAGCATCATGATGCCTTCGGGAATCATGAACATAACCTCAATTGAGTTAATGAACGCACTCATTCTATTAATATATATTTAGAAATTATTCAGAACCGAGCTCAGTCTTCTGCTGGCCGTTGATATGATCGGTCACATTTGGTGCTGGCATAGAATTATTATAATGGATAGCCAACCTTTTTAGGTATCTGGGCTGGGATTCTGTCTCGGTGAAAAGTGAGAATGAGAATGAGAATGTAAAATTTTGACTTATTTGCCATACATTATATGTCAAAATCCGACTTTCTCATTCTCACACTAACTTCTCACCGAGACAGAATCCCAGCCTGGTGTATTTTTCTTTGATTATCACTAAAAAAACTACTAGCTAGAGGGGAGGGAAGAAGGATTGTTTCCCCTGATTACGCCACTAGTGGACACAATTGAAGAGGTATTTCTGTTTGAACAAGGTTAGGGCTACAGATCTTAAGAATATTCTACTGATAAAAGTAGTTTTTTTCAAGTAATCTTTTACTATCCAAATATGGAAAAGGATATAAAAATTGTATATTTTTCTTTAGAGCAGGAATACAATTTAGTTTAAAAATATTTTTTCAAATCTTTTTTTAGACCAAAAAAAAGTTATAAAATCTGTTATAATTAAAGAAGTCTTATCTAGAAATAAATCAAATTAAATTTTTAACATTACTCCAATACTTGTAGAAATTTTTCCACGGGTCTTTAGTTTTACATTTTTCCTATTATTACGTGTTTTTTTAAATTAGTTTTTTGGTTTAAATTTGTTTATTTATTTTTTTTTATTTATTAGTATATGACATTTTTTATGTCATTTTGATGTTAGATAATATATTTTTTTATATTCACTTGCATAATCTTTGCAATTGGTTTAAAATATTGCATAAAAAAATTAAATAGAAAATTTGTTCCCTGAATGAAGTGTTTTTTAGAAATTGTAAAACAAAGAAAAAGTAATAATCTTAAGTTAAGTACTTCAGTAATCTTAATTAATTGAGCAATTTAATTTCAAAAGATTTTAACAATATAATTTCACCTGACGTATTTACTAGTAATCAGCAAAAAATTAACCTAAATAATAAAAAAGAAATAAAATAAAAAATTTTTAAATTTAATTAAAATCAGTTTACTTTCCCTTTTGTTCTTGTTTTTCTAGATAAGATGGCAATTAATTACTGGCATGCATTGACACGTCGTAAACGAAATGAAGCAACAGTAGAATCACAATTAGCACGAGTACTTAATTTATTTGATTTAACAGCGTTAGGTGTTGGAAGTACTCTTGGTTTAGGAGTTTATGTCCTAGCCGGATCTGTTGCATACAATCAAGCAGGACCAGCTGTTATAATATCATTTTTGATAGCAGCAATAGCTTCAACATTTGCTGGCCTCTGTTATGCTGAATTTGCAGCAAGAGTGCCTAAAGCAGGCAGTGCATATGTTTATAGTTATGTAAGTGTCGGAGAATTTGTTGCTTTCTCAATTGGATGGAATTTAATTTTGGAATATGTAATTGGTAAGATTTATGAGTACTTTTCTTTGGGATAGTAAAATGTTAATATTTGATTGTTTATTCATTTCTAATTATTTTTCATATATGAAATTAGATATTCAGGATTTTTTTTATCGTATTTTAGAATCAATTAACAATAATTGGAAAGTCGGTACACATAGCACAAAAAAGAAAAATTTTCTATGTGGTAGTAGTCTTGGCGAGGTGAACTTCGAGATATTATTATTTATATATAGTTTAGGTTAGATTGTTGGTAATTTTGATGATTTCTCAACCTTGATATGAAATAAAACTTATGTTTTGCTAAACACTAAAAATTCGATTGTATGTCCTTGTTATAAAAGAACACAACAAATTTTCCACTGCATAACTTTAGCAAAAAATAAAAATTAATTTTTCATAGTAAGCACCAGAAATTTTATTTTTACTCTATTCCCAAATATACAAAATAATGAAAAAAATAAATAAAAAATACTTTCATATACAAATATTAGAATAAAATCAACAAAAGGACAACAAAAGTAAAATAAGTATACTCAGGAGGGAATTCATTAATGTTTCTCCCAAGAAAGTAGGCTATCTTTCATTGATGAAGTACAACTACTTTCCCTATTGGGAAGGTAACAGTACTCCTCAACCCACATATACATACAAAAAGATTAATATCTAGATTTTGAAAGTTATTGGTGTAGGGAATTTTTAGATTAACATTTCTGACATATGTACATCCTCGTTATAAGATCGGATTTTTACTACAGGACATTTAAGTAATTGAAGCCTGAAATTTGATTATCAAAATCAAATATCATTAATCAAAATGCTATGAGTGAGTCTCACAAAATTATGTTATAATATTGTAATAATATTGTAGTTTAGATTTTAACATCTAATATTAATGCGTAAAAAACATCAACACATCGCCACTTGCATTTCTGAAGTAGGAGGTTTATAGATGATAATTTGTTAGTTTCCTAAGGATCATACCATCAAATTTCTTGCTGGCTGTCAATATATTAATTTAGTACTAGGATCGTCCAGTTGTTGAAAATTTCAACAATACATCGAAAAAAGCGTTGCTTTGTTTTTATATTCTTGTTGTTTTTCCTCCCATACATTTTAAATGGGATAAAATATGTAGCACACATCTTTCATTTGTGAGTGACATCTATAAAATTTTGAAATAATTTTTTCATTCCGCACATCTTGGTGACGACGTCGCCTTTCGAATGAAACCAGCTTGAGTAAAATTGATTGAGCTTAAATAGCTTAAAAATGGAGTACAAAAAAACGCCTCGCGTATTAATGTATAGATTTTCTTTCAAAAATTCTGAGCAGAAAAATAATACAATCCTTTGCGTCAAGTAAGAAATAGTGAATAAATTTTTTCGGTAATTTTGTTTTTTCAGTAAATATTAAAGTAGTTCTAGCAAACTGTCCATCAGATTTAAGTTTACTTTTTTTTGCCATACAGCAAACTATACATTGTTAATTAATTTTTTATAAAATTTCAGGTACGTCTAGTGTTGCCAGAGGACTTAGCATTTATTTGGATTCATTATTTAATAATACAATGAGTAAAACTATGCGTAATTTAATGCCAATAAATATTCCATTTTTGGCTGATTCTCCGGATTTTTTTGCCTTTTCAGTAATAATGTTGCTAACTTTTCTTTTAGCTTTTGGTGTTAAAGAATCAACACGTTTAAATAATATATTTACTTTAGTAAATATGATAACAATTGCTATTATTTTAATAGCTGGAAGTATTAAGGGTTCGTATAAAAAAAATAATTTTATAGACTAAAAATTTCATATTTTCTCTTATTTTTTTTTTTCTTTTTTTTGTCTTTGAATATAATAAATGAAATATTTTATTGAGAATTTTTAAACATAACAAAGATAAATATTAGATAAATATTGTACGAAATATTTACTTCTAAATTTTTCATTGGGGCCAAATTTCTTGTGATCCCTTAAAATTGCTATTGCTACAATAAATCATGATGGATTCAGCTAAAATTGACAATGGTTAATTTTTGTCAGATGTTGAAGAGATCTTTACAGAATCATAATTATTAGGGAGAAAAAAATTGATACCTAATCCTACCATGAGCGGTCAAATGATTGCTTTAAAAAACATACGTATTTTAATATAGAAAGAGATATAAGCCAATTTTTTTCAGAAAGTAAACAAAAGCTGTGAATATAAAAAAATTGGCTATATGTATACAATAGGAAAAGTCTATAAGTTACATTGCGATACAGTAAATTCTGAACGAAATTTCAAAAATGGTCAATTGACCACGCATGGTAGGCTGACTAATAAAACTAATATTGTTCGTTTTATAACTGAACTTTCAATTTTACGAGGGGCACTATATAAGTCTTTAGATCAGCTAAGAAACAAAAAAAAGATTCTAATTGCCAAATGTTCATGCAATATTGTAGGGTAGGAACGCGAATGCCTAGGCCCTAGGGTCACCATTATCTCAATATATGTATATCATTAGACGGTTTTTCATTATCATTCTGCGCATAGTGTTGATGTTTTCTGGCGTACAAACTGATTTTGGACGACTTTCACAAACTTCAAGTACAGCCTTGAGTTCATTATAACAATTATAAACACTGGCCTTTGATGGTGTTACAGTACTAAAAGTCCAAACAAGTTCATCAATGAATTGTTTCTGTGCTAATCGACGTCGAAAGTTGTAAAAAATTATCCAATGAAAGCCTTCATTTAAAATATTCATTTTTTTGTCAACTTGAAACTTTGAAATGACTCTAAACAAATAAAAATGTCAAATTTTACGCTGCAAACATCACATCAATGTACTACTGTGATCAAATTGAAAGGTGAATTTTTAATTTAAACTACGAGAGTTTTTGAGTCGGTAAAAAAATTTTCTTCTGTAAGTTGGTAGTACTGTTAGTGACATCTGTGTCAAATTTCACGTCGAAATATCCATTAGTGTTTTAGTTACGTTTCGTTTTGTGAGGTAGTAAAAGTGAATTATGCGATTATGTCTTGAACAAAGAAATTGCATTAAATTTAGTTTGCGGTATGAAATTTTGGTTGCAGAAACGTTGCGGATGCTGTAGAAAGCCTTTGGGGATCGGGGAACGAGTTCAAGTCTGGCCGCAAGAGTGTGCAGAAGAATGTTATGCCAAATCACCAAGAAACTTTGACTGATGAACATTCTGTCGAGCAAGTAAAAGAAATGGTGCTTAAAAATCGTCGATTGACAATTAGAGACATCGCTGATAGTTTGGGTATATCATTTGGATCTGTGCAGGTGGTTTCGAAGAACGAATTGGGCTTGAGAAGAGTAAAATCACGATTGGTACCAAAAACACTCAAAACATGCACTGGTTTTACGCGCTCATTTCGCCAAAAATTCAACAAATATTGTTCTGCAACCACCATATTCGCCTGATTTGGCTCCGTGCGACTTCTGGTTATTCAGCAAACTCAAGAGACCGCTCAGGGAACACCGTTTTGAATCGATTGAGGAGATAAAAAACGAATCGCAGAAGGCTCTGAAGGCCATTCCGAAGAAGGACCTTACCAAGTGTTACTATGACTGGAAAATTGGATGGCATAATTGTATCGCAGCGGAAGGGGATTGCTTTGAAGGAGATGAAATAGATTTGGATGAATAAATAAAGATTTTATAAATATAAAAAAATTCACCTTTCTATTTGATCACACTAGTATATAAGTCTAAAGTCTTATTTAGTGCTCTACGTATAATTATCAAATTTAATTATTTTATAAAAAGTGTTAGAAAATCTTTAAATATAATTAAATTATTACCGACAACTTAGGGTAAAATATTTTTTTTGCTTTTATGTGAAATTATTTTCAATTCAAATTCTTTGTTTTCATTTTGGTTTTTATCGTTAAATGAAAAAATTTCAATAATAAAAATAGAAATTATTAACAATTTAAAATAATATCACTACTAAGGCTACTAAATCAAAATAAAATGGCATGTGGTGTGGTGTTTGGTCTTTATAGCTGTAATTTTGATAAAATAAATTTTAAATTTTACATTAAATGAATTTTTTTTTTTGGTTTTTGCTTAAAACCAAATATTAAATATTATTAGGAAATAATTTTATTATTTTTAAAATTAATTTATAGCAAATCCAGCAAACTGGGTCATTGCAAAAGAAGATATACCATCAAATGTAAAAAATGGTGGTGAAGGTGGTTTTATGCCCTTTGGTATAGCTGGTGTTATGGCTGGTGCTGCCAAATGTTTTTATGGTTTTGTTGGATTCGATTGTGTAGCAACAACTGGTGAAGAAGCTATTAATCCAAAAAGAAATATACCAATATCAATTGGAATATCATTAATAATAATATTTATATCATATTTTGGTGTATCTGTTGTATTAACAATGATGTTACCATATTATCAACAAGTAAAATTATATAAAATTAATAATATTAATGTATTTTTTATTATGTTAATTTAAATTTTTTGCTTGTTTTTAGAATCCTGATGCACCATTTCCTTATGCATTTGATATACTTGGTTTAATTGAAATTAAATGGATTGTTACAATTGGTGCTATATTTGCATTATTTACAAGTCTTATTGGTGGACTTTTTCCATTACCCCGAGTTCTTTATGCAATGGCATATGATGGTTTAATTTTTAAATTTTTAAGTAATGTTCATCTTAAAACTAAGACACCATTAAAAGCAACAATAATTTCTGGATTTTTAGCTGGTAAAAAATTAGATGTTAATTTTTTTTTATAAAATTTTTTATATATACATATAAATTTTTTTATAGCAATTATGGCAGCCCTTTTTAGTTTACAGCAATTAATTGATATGATGTCTATAGGTACTTTACTAGCTTATACTATGGTTGCTATGTGTGTATTAGTATTACGTTATAGTTATGAAAATAATGATAATATATCTTATGGTAATATGAATATAACAACAATTATAAAACATTTACTTAATTTAAATTGTAATAGTACACCAAATACTATAACAATGAATATTGCAAAAGCTAAAATTATAATTTTTTGTATTTTAACAGCATTAGCATGTATTTTGTTTCAATCTATTACTATTAGTATTTATTATCCTTTTAATTTAATTATTTTTATAATTATTATAATGGCAATAATTTTTGCTGTATTTGTATTAGCTCGTCAGCCAATGGCATCTGAAGAATTAAATTTTAAAGTACCTTTGGTACCATTTATTCCATGTTTAAGTATTTTTATTAATATTTATTTAATGTTTCAATTAGATTCAATGACATGGATAAGATTTTTAATTTGGTTAATTTTTGGTTACATGATTTATTTTTTCTATGGTATTAAACATTCTATGGAGGGTATTCGTAATTTAAAAGAGAAACAAGCAAATATTGATAATATTAAGAATATTTAAGTAGCTAGAAGAATTTAAGGATTATTTTTTTTTTATTTAAATATTAAGAATTTTTATGTTTTCCAGTTAGCATTTATTAAATTTGTGTATGTGTTTTTTATTTAATTTTATAATTGTTAACTTGATTTTATATTATTTTAGAATAAATAAAACTCCTTTTACATATATATATATATATACTTTTATTAGTAATTTTTTTTTCTTCAGAATAATGTATCAATATCAAAGTTGGCCAAAGATATACTACCATCTTTCCATATATGAAAATAAGTGTTTATACTGGGTCCTAGTACATTTTGAGAAGTATATATTTCAAATTGTTTATCTTTGTTGTTGTAGAAAATGTTTTACGTCATATTCACAGTCAAACTTAACCTAACTTCCACAATTATTCACTGTTAAACTATATTTCTGAAAGAGAGAATACGAAAAATTACTCAAAATATCCCCTCCGTGCTGCTATGAGTTGTTTAGTACATTGAGCAATAAACTAATATAGTAAAACAAACGAGATTTAGATAAGTTTATTTGAGAAATATGCTAAAATTTTTTATGGGTAAGAAATAATAAGATTATAAGCCACAAGTCATAAAGAAATTCGTTCAAATGTTACAAGAACAACCGGAAACCTTTTTCTGAGGTTCGAATCGGTAAGTTGTAGATTTGTATTTTCACCATAAATTTGTATCGATGATAAATCATTGAAAGCTGAATTTAGAGTTTATTTTTAATTATTATCATACGGTAATACTAGAGAATAATTTTGGTCATCATTTTCAATTAGAATCGTAGAAAGATGAGTTGTTGATTAAAAAATAAAATTGTAAAAATATTGAAACACTTCAACAAAAATACAGGATATGATTTTAGAAAATTGTAAACTAATTTAACGAGTAGAAATCAAAAGAATTTCAGTGTAGACAATAAATATATTTATATTTAGCTGAAGTTTTGTACTATACAACGCTGTTTGATCAATAAATGCCACATTATCTAACAATGAATAACATTTTCATGCTTATAATATTTGCATTTTTTGAATTGTTTACTTGCTTGACATATTATGTATTTTAACAAAAATACTGCATTTTTTGAATACGATAGTAATTTACTTAATTTTTCGTTTATAAATTCCTAAAAAATATCATTAAAATGAATTTAAATTACAACACATTGGTCAACACAACTATTTTAGAGAGTACTAATTTCAATAACATTTATATTTAATTTAAGCCTAACAATCAGCAAAACTAATTATGTATATTAGAACGCTTTTACCTTAAAGGCTCAAAGACAATTCATGCTTTTGCAAAGCAGAAGCGGAATTTATTCGGACTTCTACTTTGATGTCAGCGCTTCCGCGCCGTAGCCACGTGCATTGTGTTTGAGACTTAACTTTCAAAAATCAAATTCTGACAGAAAAAATTATTTTCTATAGAATATCATCAAGTGTTAGATTAAGGCCAGAAAATCAACAAATTCAAAACTTTTAAAAACTTTCAAAAAACAAAAGTCAAAAAATTACTTTACAAAAAAAAATATTTACAGGGTTCCATAAAAAAAATAAATTATTCCTCGATAATTAGGAAGTAAATTATAAACTTCATAACTTATCTTCTTAAAAAATATTAAAAAAATAATTTTATATAATCTCTAAGATACCAAAACTTTAATATCTGTTCTTATAGAAAAAATTTCAAATCTAAGTAAATTCTAAAAGTGTTTGTCTGATATTTTTTATTCATTTCTTGAATATATATATAAAAGTTTTGTATATGTTTCAGCCTTGAGAACACCTGTTCATTTTTATATGTATGCGATTAAAAATGTGTGACATATTTAGTAACATGATTGAACTTATCCATTCTTAACATTCTATCTTGAAATGTGTAGACAGCAGTCTTATCTATTAAATGATTCATTTTGTAGATATGTATTGGACAATTTGCTTTGATTAAATCCACTTTTTAAAATTTTATATTAATTGGAATAATAAGACTTAATAATTCTACATCTTAATTTAATTTGATTTCTTTCATATTTTTAAGCATCGCTTTATTTAGTTAATATTTAAATTTATTTAGAAGACTACTAAATGTCTCTAAATTCTGTAAATCAGTCGTTACAGTAAATTTGAGAAGCTTATCAGTACTGTGAGACTTATATGGCTCATATGTAAAGTTAATCTAAAGAATCCATATTAGTGCACAATGGAAAGTATTTGAACACCGAATTTATACTAAGTTCTATGGCAGACTTAATTTTATATATATTTATGTTTCAAGAGATATACAATAGTTTTTGAGAATAATGTTATTTAAACTCTGTCTTTCTGATTGACTCCCTTGGGTTCATATGACTAGAGTACTTTCATTTAAATGTGATTTTGTTATTAGAGTTACTATATATTTTACCATACAATTAAGACTGACTTAAAATACTACTACATCAGAAATTTAGTACTTTTGTATAGCAGGACCAGTCATTCGACTATTGACTTGAAATTTATATATTTTCTGTAATTAAGTCTCATTAAAATATGTTAAATATTTATTTTTCATAGTAACTATTTTCAAATTTGATTTCTATTGATAAAAAAATACACATAATATCTGGCTAGGTAATAATATTTATGTAAGTAAGTAAGTATTCTCTTTTTATCACAAGAACTACGCTTATGCATTTCGACTCATTATCCACTCATTAAAAATGAAATAGGGAAACCGAAATCATTTAACAATGGAATATTTTTTATGTGTATGTAATATATTAGGCATGGATTCATTTTCAGTTCTCAAATTTCTTATTAAGGTTGAGTACCGTATAAACAGCAGTTTGATTTGAACATAATGAATAAAATGACATTTTTTAAAGAATAAATGTGATGTCTTTCACATCATTAATTATTATATTTAATTGAACATCGAGCTACTATCTTATTCACCATAATATCAGATATGTCAAATAAAGGCTGCTGGCTGTTTGCATATTACAAAAAAAGATTTAAAAGAAAATAAAAATTGGCTCAAATGAAAAAAATTACTGCTGAATCTGTGGTCCATTTGGAAGTTAATGATGAATCATTCAATGTGACCAGCATTAAAAAATTACAGGACTATACTTGTTAAAGTTGAAAGACATTAAAATGATGAACGTACGTTAAAAAATTTGTATTTTAATGTGTCAAATATGGAATTTATTCAACAAATTTTTACCACATCGGTTTTGAGGTTCCTAAACGACTTTCATATTTTGATTGGATTTGTTGCCCCATATGTTTTTATAAATGTATATTTTATGTACACTTTAGACTTCATATACAGACTGTAATTTTTGGAAAATAAAAAAATTCCAGTAAATTTCGATGACTAATTTCATTGCACGGTACACAATAATTTTTGTCTTAAATTAAAGTATATAAAAACTATTAATATTAAAATTGAACATGAACAAATGGAATTTTAGATGCTTTTACCAATTATAACGAAATCACACTTTTGTTGGTAATTGCAATTCAGAAATGATTGAATGTGCAATTAATTCAGAAAAATGAATTTTCGCAAATAAGTTTTGTTCGAAATTATAAAAAAATGTGTCTTTTTTTTTAAATTTCTTCAACCAAAATCTTTGATTTAGTAAAAATACAATAGTAAATTATTTTGAAGTAATTGCTATTTCTGAACATAATTTTCCAATGGCATTTTTAATGATTTTTAAATGCTATTTTTTTGTTTTACTTTATGATATCCTGATTCCATTATCCAGTTGATAAATACTAGATAACTTATAGCCACAGAGAAGGGAAATTTTGATTAATTTTTCGTACTCCCTCTGGTTGTTAAATCTTTCGAGTCTTTTCGATTTCACAAGCATTAACCATTCCAAGATCTAAGAAAATTATGACCTTGGAATGTTACCAAAATAGGCACTTGCTTAAAATACGTTAGCTGCTTCAAGCCAGTCTTAAGGCAGATTAAGGGCTTATCTATATTTCAGGATATTCCAAGTACTTGTGAACATCAAAGTTTTAGTCAGATTAGGCTAGTCTTTGGTAACAAAAAAATATCTAACTTATAAAGTGAAGTTCTATATAATCAAATTATTCCTTATATTTATTTATATTTATATAATATATATGAATTTGATTTTAAAGGTTGAAAAATCAATTAATATCAAAACTTGATTTTAATTTTTAAATTTTAACAGTAAAATTGTTGTCAAAATATTAAATTTCATTGATTTCCTCACAGTGGCACTAGGCCCTAGGCTTTAGAGCACATACCGCCTTTAAACTGACGTAAGAATCAAGAACACTTAGGAAATTATAGAAACGATTTTTATAAGAGCATGTAATATTTATTATAGAACACAATAAATGTAATTGATTATTTCTATTTATTCAAACGCAGTCAAGATTGTCAACACAAAATTTTCTTAAAAAATAAAAAATATTAAAATCCTCTTTATGTATATGGCTCGAAAATTTCGTATATGAATTTAATACTTTTTAAATTGACTTTTGAACTAGTTAAAGGCTAATATTTCGGGAAAAGTTAATTATAGCGAAATTTAGAGATACTGCGGATACTACTGAGATACTGCATCGAATCATAATTTTTGCTTTATTATAAAATATTTTTTTTTCAAAAATTTTCCGCTCTCATAAGTCGCACAAAATTTGGCGCCCTCAATAAAATAAATTGATTATGAATTTGCTTGTTAAGATTTTCTGAAATACAATAAAATCTACAACAACAACAAAATTTATTTCATCAGATTTTTGTTTTTGTTTTCAATGGATTTTTTATATATTTATTTCTATATTTTAGAAGTTTCATTTTGCTCAAATAAGAAATAAGAAATAATAATTATTTCTTTACAATTAAATTCTCCATAATTTTATTAAGAAAAAAATTTCAACTAAGAAAATATCAAATATTGTACTCTTGTTTGTACTTTAATTTTTTTGTTTTACTATAATTTTTCACATATATATGTAATTAAATAGCTTTAAGGACAAAACGCATAAAGGTTACTCACAACATTTTTTATTACTCTGGTAGAGAAATTAAAAATGAAATGCTTTGATGTAGAAAAATAAATATCCATCTGAATGTAGAGTACTTTGATGTATTGTCGAGTAATGCACCACAATTGCCAAACTACCTTTAGAGAATGATAATATTGTTTAAAGCGTAAATTATAACGGATATAACAGTTTGACCCCGATAAGTTATAGGTTAACACTATTTGCAATTTCTGTTTTTTTTTTTTTTTTTGTTTTAATGGAAAGTCAATAGCATTACAAAATTGCAAGTAACAAACGATAAATCAGTTTTCATATGAGTCTGGTTCAAAAGAGGAAAAAAAATTCATTTGTTTGAAGACTGTCATTTTGACTAGAATATTATCAGTGGTAATAATAAAGTAATAATATAAACAAAAAAGGAAAAAATTAAATAGCGAATGTGTTTTGAAATCTAACTTTGTAATAATCTATTCAATTGTTCTAGTAATAAGATTATAAATAAAATTTTATATTATTCTTTAATGCCGGATTCTGGTTATCGTACGTACATATATGATGCCTGTATTAATTTGAATATTAGAAAGCAGAATATGAGGACATTATTATCATATTTGAAGCTTTCTTTACATTACATGACTCATCGTTAATAATTTAAATTTTATACATTTTATCTTTAATATTTTCATATGAGGTTCAATCAAATGATAGATAATTGTCTAACTAAAGTTTGATATTTTCCAATAGATTTTTATTGCATGTTTACTGAATAATATCTCTCTATGTTATTTAAGGAGTGATTGGTGACTTAAATATTAGATAGACTTATTGTTTTTTTAAATCAGGTTTCTTCTTTACTAATATTGTGCTTATAGTGCCCAGAATACTAATTTAGTATTCTTCGTGTTCTAATTGTATATAAGAAATCTCTAGTATTATTCACAAGTAAACTAATTTTAAATTAGTTTTCTTTTTTAGTCTAGTCTAGATAGCCATATAGAGGGGAAATTTTGAGTTATTTTTCGTACTCTCTCTTTCGAGAATTATTTGATAGTGATTAAATATTATTTGCAACAATAAATTTACGACAGATGAAAATTGTACTAATTTAAGAGCACTAAGACCCAGTATAAACACTTTGTTTTTATATATGGAGTAAAAGTATTAGTATTCTTGCCTAGTATTTTGGCTACTGTAAACGCACTATATGAACAAGTTTAATTAAAATTATTTAAATGCAAAAAAAATTTATATTTTTATTTAATTGAACTGTTAATTATGTCTACTGGTATTAGAGAAAAGTTAATATAAAATAGTCTTAAGGGTATTTTACAATAAAAGTAGCACAGCTCAAATAGATTTTCTTCATATTTGGTAGCCTGATGAGCCTGTTTACATTAAGTGTATAGGGACAAAGGAGAAAAGAGAAAACATCAAAAATATGGATTAAACAAAAAGCCATTGGGAATTTCTGGTTGAATACACAAAGACATTTTTCTGATATCTGATGATCGCTTCATTGTGCCAAATAACTATATTAAGTTTTCTTTGAAAATATCAAGGCATAAGTCATCGAATTACAATAGAAATTATTTATTGGTTCTTAAAATCATTACTAATTCAATAATAAAAATTACAATCTATAATGCTAACCATTTGAAATATAAAATTCAAATGACAGTTGAAAATCGAAGAAAAAATTTGTGACCCTCTTAGTATGACAAATTAAATATATTTTTTTTTGAATATATTGTTAAAAAGTGGTAGGAATTCGAAAATAATATTCAAAATGTTCCTTGCATTTCAATTCTCTAATCCAAGTATCGGTATAATGTAATGTAATTCGGCCCAATTACTGCATAGCTTCAATAGTTATGAGAAAAATAATAGGTAGATGGGATAATAGTAGTTTTATATGAAGAAGAATTTCAAAAATTAATTACTAGTTCAAATGTTTAGTGCTAAGAAGAATGGTTTTTTTTTGTTTTTTTGGATAAAATACTAGAATGACTACAAAAAACATAAAAATGACATAATTGAGTTACTAAATTATTGTTGAGGGTAGGAAAAACTTATGTTTTAACTAAATAAATATAGTTTTATGATTTACAATAATTCTAGGCTGAAATATGGTGATCACCTTAAACTGTTTATTTTGAAAGACAACTTAGGAAATGCTTCGCCACTGCCTTATTTTTATATAGAAATTGAAGAGTTTTTAAGAACTTGCAAAATATTTCAATATATTTACTTTAACCATAT
This sequence comes from Acrocera orbiculus, assembly GCA_947359355.1. Classification (NCBI taxonomy): domain Eukaryota; kingdom Metazoa; phylum Arthropoda; class Insecta; order Diptera; family Acroceridae; genus Acrocera; species Acrocera orbiculus. The sequence goes on from OX375759.1 coordinate 17,708,693, forward strand.
TTCTGAGAAAAATTTATTAAATAAATAGTTTTTTTTAATCATAATCCCTTAACAGCCATCACCCCTCGCTCAAAATACTATGTGCCTCTTATTAAATTGCTTTTAGTTTTCTATAATTCTATTCTCTATTCACATATGTATAGATTTTTTATTCCGAGCATAATTATAAACTTTCACCAATTTAACACTGCGTCAATTTCAACTTTCATATTTTTCTTCCCTGAAGCAGTCAAATGTTCAAATGTGTTTTTACAATGAAAAAACTTTTTTCTTAAAATTTTAAAAATTTATTTTCTTTTATATAAAAATTTTTAAAAATTCAAAAAACTTTATAAGAAAAATTATAAGAACTATTTAGATAATTTTTATAACAGTTTAAAATTTAAATTTTTAAATGCTACAGTAAATAAAATTTGAGAGATTTCTTTATGTTAATAAAATATTATTTGGGTTTTAAGTACTACAAGCTATTATTTATAATATTATTGACAGATAAAAGACAAAACTATATTTTTAGACACCAAAAAATTGTCCATCCACTTACTCAAATATACGATTTTCATAAACGCTATTAAAAGATCAAAGATTTTTTTTGCGGTATTAGACTATTTTGGTTTTTTTTCTGTTTTAATTCTTATATATACAAAAAAAAAAAAATTTTTCTCCGTTTCATGCTAAAATTTCTCCTCATAGCCCTTATATTTAATATAATTGTTGGTATATTATTTATTCTGCGCATAGAATAGTAAATTATTTCTCCTTTTTGGAGAATTCATTCAAAACGCATGCCTAAAAAATATAGAAAACAAATAAAAAACAACAATAAAAAAATAAGAAAAAAAAAAAAAATAGAAGCAAGTGGATTTTAATAAGTAAATATATAAAGTATAACTTTTGATTTAGGATATAAGAGGGGAATTTGAAATTATTTCAAATTTCCACTTCAAAAAGGAGAAATTTTAATATATATTTATTATATATTCTGTCATTGTATATGTATGCCAAGAAAATTCATGGATTGTGTTGGAAATATTCAACTAGCCACATAAACTATCTGACAATTCTTGAATGTAATCAGACGGTTTTTAGCCGGTTACGGAATTGTTTTCGTTTTTATAAAAATCACAAGAAATTACGGTACTCAAGTTAGATTTTTAGTTAGTTAAAAGTACGTAGTTTGTGTTTTTAAATTTATTTGTTGTATAAAGTGTTAATTATTATTCTTGGTAACAATTTTATTAACAATTTTAAAAGCTTTGTTAGTTTTATTAAAAATTATAAAAAAAATTAAAAAAAAACGTATTGGTTACTTATTTTTAACGGTTTGAAATTTAAATTTAATACAATATGCTACTTAGGAAAATTTTTTTGGTTTTTTTTTATTGTTTTGTTTAATATAAAAAAGATAATATTTTGCTTATAATAGTGTCCATGCATATATGTATACCCGCGGAATTGAAATTTATTTTTCTTTGAGTTTTTTTTTCTTCTTTAGTTTCTAAAGTTTAAATTAGTTTTTAAGTAGTGTACATGTGCCTATATATATTTATATATATATATATATATATATAAATATATATATATATAATATAAAGTCCATGGTTTACTTTTAAGGTCAGACATTTATAAAAACAGAAAATTTTGTGTTTATTCAAAAAAAAAAACAAAAAAAAAATAATATATATATACTATATATATATATATATATATTATTTTGAACTATTAAATCTAAAATTAGAAAATTTTCAATTACCTTCACATACGCGGAAAAAAGCGCTTGAGGAAGGCAGAATATTAATAGATAAATTTTAAAAACTTTATTCATTTTGTTGTTGTACTGGCTCTTTTTTTTTGTTTTTTTTTGCACATAAAATTAAGCGATCATATATGTTGTTGTTCCAAAATACAAAATAGTGTCTAGTGAAATTTTTTCTGGCTACAAAAAAAAAATATACATACGTAACGAAATCTGATCAAGCTATTTCTAGGCTTAGAAAATTTCTTTATTAAAGCGCAAAATACAGAATAAAACAAAAAATTTAAAAAGGAAATCTAAACTGTGTGCAGATGTGTAATAAAATAAGGTATGAGGCTTAAAGATTTATTGAATTTATAAAGCATATAATTTAAATAGTTTTAAATGGAAAATATAAAATAATATATTTAGGATATTAAATATTGTTCAGTTAAAATGATGGCCTTTTCTTAGCTTGAAATTTTATAACTGTTGCTTTGAAAAGATAGCTTCGTAGGATGATAAGAAGGAGAATAATTGATTTAAAGATATTTTTAATTTTAGTATTGTTAGATTTTAAATTTTCTCTGAGTAATAAATCCTAGAAATAATTTATTTGGGATGAAATAATTTTATTTTGTCTCCTTTGTTAAGTTAATGTTTAAATTAGAGTTTAGATTTAGCTTGAAATGAACTTTTTAAGTTTTTTTGGAAATATAAATATGATTTTTGCAGCAATTGATTTATTAATAGAAACAGAGAAAAGGCTAAATTATAAAATATTTGTGTAAATTTGTTTGATTATTTACAGTAATTTTTTTTTTTTTGAAAAGATTTAAGTTTAAAATTTATATTTTTATTTTTGAAATTTAAATTTAAATAAATTTTTTAGGTCTATCGTAAAGTTCATTTTTAATTTAATTGTTTTTTCAAGGAAAATATTCAGTTAATTCGAATTAATTCATATCATTAGTTCCATATTGAAACTCAAACAGTTGCAAAATATGGGAAGTAAATTATGAAATATTACCTTGATTGATAAATTTAAATTTGTTTTAGGGTTTTTTAGATAGTTTTGCTTAAACATTTAACATTTAACTTTTTTTTTGTGCCAATTTTAATTTTTACACATACTAATTCAATAATATTGATACTTCAATATCAGTATTTTAGTATATGAAATGTTAATTATGGACTCGAGTCAAAATTTTTGACATTGACATAAATTTATATTTATGTCAAAAGTTGGCCCCACTATAATCCTGGTAGGCCTAAATAATTTCAAGTTCTTCGTCAGTAGGCTCAATTCTTGTTGATGCTAGTTTGCATTTTTCAGGTCGATGTACGTACGAAAGAAGGCTAAAGTGTTAAATATGTAGAACATCAATTTTCACCTATTATAAAAAATAAACTTATTGTCACTTTGACAGTATACTAAAATTGACCAAAGCTTATCGAAATACGGTGAACCTGATTTAAGCCTGTTCAACGTGCCATTCACTTAAGTTAGTATTCTTATGTCGCTCAGTATTTTAAAAGGTATAAAAGTATAACAAAGTATACCAAAATTCATAGTTTCCAAGTCAAGTAGGTTCAAGTCAGGTTCAAAATTTTGACTCATTAACTCGAGAAATACCAGCATTTAATATATCCTTACTGTAGGTTTCAACATAAGGACTTGCCCAAAAATTTTAAATGGCATCTAAGAATTGATAGCACGAAATTCCTAAATGAATTTTCTAAACAAAAATATAATTGTTTCTTTTTCTTGTTAGATTTTCTAGTCAATTTCATTTTCTTATTATTTTGGGTTATTGTTGTTTTTAGTTATAAATTCAAATCAGGTTGTTATAGGGTAGAAATTCGTTTTTCTAAAGTGTTCTTAGACATGTCATTTACTTTTTCTATTTACAATGTAAAGCAATGTACACATATAAATAAATATAGCTTTATCAAAAAAATGACATCACTAGCTGCAGTTAAGGGAGGGTTACATTAATTCGTGCAGAAAAAGCCACATTTTTTGATTTTTTGATGACGACACAGTCAAAATTTTTTTACTGAAACTAAAAGTATATTAAAGTAAAATATTTACAGAATATTGAGTAAAATTTTCATTAAAAAATATTAAAAAATACGGTAATGGCAGCAATTATTCGGAGGTGCCTTGAGGTAAAATGGCGGTGGCCATCATAACTAGATGGTGGATTTTCCGAAATCCAAAAATTTAATTTTGTTCATTAGGTAATTGCTTTCCCCAGGTAATGAAGGGAGGGTTTTTTGAAATTTCAATTTTTCACTTTTTGGGAACACTTTGAAGTGGAAAACGCCATTTTTGCGAAAAAAATCGGCTAATTTGTTAAAACTTTTTAAAAAACTCTCCGACGTTACCTTGTAAATTATGTTCAAAAATATTGTTCAAAATTTCAAAAGGGTTGGAACAGTAGTTTTGAAGTTATAAAGGGCACCGACTTTGAAAACGTGAGTTTTGGGAAAAACGCTTTAAAGTTTACTCGTTTATTGCTGGGCAAGTAGTAAAACTTACGGCTGTATCTTCGTTAGTTTTGATTCGATTGATCTCAAATTTTTACCTGATATTCTTGAAAAGTTGTCCATTTACAAAATTTCCATGGAACATAGCTCTGCCTTCAATAATGTTATATACATTCTATGCTTTTTTTTAGACATTTACTTTTTTAAACAGAATTATATAACTATGTAAGGGTTATACAATTTATCTCCGATAAAATGGAAACAATTTAATAAAAAATATTAAAAGTCATGTATTCCTTAATTCATTTATAACAATTATATTTTGGCCTTTTTAGAAACAAAATCATTAAATACCTTCATTTTCTAGTTCACCTCAAAGGAAGTAAATTAATGAAGGAACGACTTATATACATATTACAGGCAAATCTCTTTTTCTTATTATATTTTTGAATAAATGCTAAATTTTTTATTGCTTTTGTTAAATCTATTTTTGTTAATTTAAGCTCATGTAAGGAGATTAATTAATTATCATTGCTAAAATGATGGCAATTAACAAATTGACAATTATTATTGTGTGTACAATCAAGGTGGTCTCCCTTTGCTTTGTGGCTTAGGTTTAATATAGCTTAACCAAAATAGCTTTTTAAGCTCATACTCTATACCAAATTTAAATTTTCTACCAATCCTAAAGCTATAATTAATATGGAAACTTCGTAATGGCTTTTTCAACTAGCTTAGAAATTATTTGATAGTAATAAGTATTAAAAAAAGATTTATTTATAGCAAAATCTAAATTCACTTATTTAGATTGATTTTATGAATTTCGAATATGAAAATATTTAAGCTTTTTTTTTTTAAAGGAAAATATAAAAAAGTGTTAATAGTCGATTGTAATCTGTTAGCAAAGAAGTTACGTTTAAAGTTTGTGTTTTATTCATATTCGTATTCGATTGAAAGATATAATTGAAATACACTTCAATGGCAGCTTTCAATAGAAACAAATTTCCACGTATGTGGGATGTGAAGAAATTTCTACTTAAATTCAGTGATTTTCGGAATGGTTTTTAGAGCTGAATGAAAATTCACCCTGTAATGAAAAATGATTTAGATAATTCGTTAAGACGGGTCTTAATACTCAAATTTTTCTATTTTTCTATAGTTGTTCCAAAAGGTTACACTAATTATATTATATTTATGGTAATCCATGAATCAAACTACTTTAGACTTCTAAATGGCAAAGATTTTTTTGGCCCATCTTGGGATAAAGTATTGTATGTTATACTTTTGTTTTATTTCAAAATAATTAAATTTTACTTCGAATGTTGAAAACGTATTTTTATTTGATTGTTAACACTGTTATCTAAAGAAAACACTGGAGACCAGATCATCTGTATTTTCACAAAAAAAGTAAATGAGTTGGTAAATTACTTATTAGATATCGAGAGCCGATTTGATAGCATCATAATAAAAGATTTAAAATAGTTGATTTATCAACTTGATGTAAGAAACTGTGAAGACTGAGGCAAAAAAGGATTGGCTTTAAAAATTTTTGAAGGCAGAATATGTTATGTTAATGAGTTTTGTCGTCATTGCTTTTACAAAAAAAAAAATGTATTCCACCATTCATGAAAATATTATCGTGAAATACCTTAATATAAAAATAACGAAACCCTTCAAATTATTAAAGTTCGATCATTGTTTACTCCCTTTAATCTAGGCCTCTTCTAATTTAAAAATAATGTTTTGAAAAATTACATTTGTATTATTTGATAGAAATAATTAAAGAGGAAACTATTCAAAAAACATAGCTTTTAACATAAATAATAAATTTGTCATTGAAATGATATAATTTTTAAAATTTTATACATATTTTTATTGTATTATTTAAAACATTTCCACAAATTTATGTTGAATATTTTTCACTCCAAATAACACAATTTACTGTCATTAAATATCTACAACAATTGTTAAGTTCGCTAGAAGTTTATATCATTTCTCTATGATGTAAGTAAATTTTAGAAAGGAAATCCTAATGGAAATAGAAATTTTATCTTTTTCAAAAGTTTGCATAAGGATAAAATTTTATTATAAGTAGCACCAAAGTTAAATGCTTTATTGAAAATTATTTAACTTTACTAAATGTAGCCATTAGCTAGAAAAGTTAAGTAAGTTTTTGTATTATATCAGCTTTATGTCTTTTTTTGTTTCTTTTTATTATTATAGTAGGTTTTTGGAAGATATATAAAGCATAGATACATCCTCCTATCAAGCGGAAATTTTGATTTAGATGTCTTATGAAAAAAAATCTTTTAGATTTACTTAGTTTTTTAGAAACATTTAATTTAATTTTAATATAATATTTACACAATTTTTATTAATTAAGTATCAGCGATTTCCTAACTCTTTATAATAGTATCCTAACTCTTGTAAGGCTTAGAATACCCATAATTAATTGATAATAATAAATAAAAATTTTGTATCTGAATTAATTTATTCAATGTTTTTGTTTTCTGTAGTTATTTAGTTAAATAGTGGGATGAATGAGCCTGTAAATCATTCAACATTATTTTAGATTGTGGAATCAAGATTTTTCACTTTAATTTTTTATCATAGCGAGCAGTAAGAACTAAATATGAATATGTCGTCAAAAACAGAACAAAAGTCCACACATTGTGTTTTTCTTCTACTTAGAAGAGATTATTCATCTTTAACTGAAATCCAAAATTCTATTAATTCCATGCTGCCAAAATTAGTTTTTAAATCCATTTTGCAAGACAACCTTTTAAGATTTTTTTCTTCTACAGAAATTAATTCAAGTAAAGGGTTCGATATTTAACTTTTATTTCGATTTTTTTTATTTTGTTTTTAAATTAATGTTAAAAGTATTGTGTGAAAATTTCTGGTCGATAGGAATAAAATTACCGAAATTATGAACATTTTAGCGCTCTTTGCTAGGAGTAAGTGAGCATAACTTTAAAGTGTTTTGCTGAAGCTTTGTTATCCTCAAAATCTATGTACTTGATCGATTGTTTTGAAATTTTGCACACTACTTTTTCATGTATACAAATCTTTTCCTTGGAATAACAAATATTTTTTCTAAATTATTATCTGGAGATGGAATTAGTATTAAAGTTCTCATCTTCATCTAGTATTATATTCTCATCTTATAATTCTTTAGGATTGAAAAATGTTGCAAAAAAATACCTACATACATTGTGTTTGTTGCCCTAATATCGCTCATAACTTTTTTCATTTTACCTAACTCTAAAATGAAATACAAGTGATAACTTTTAAAATAATTTTGAACAAGAAAACTTCATCTTCTGTTTATAAAATTTTTTTCATTTTCCTCAGATATTTTATCCACGAAAGGATAAATATTAAAATATGTTTTAAACTTTTCATTGTTAAACGGTTTAAATAGTTTATTGCAATACTTAACATCAAATACTTATAATTAGTTATAGCGTGAGCAATGTAAATATTCTTACGGTAAAACGTTTTACTACTTAACATACAATAAATCTTTTATGAACACATTAAATCCATGTCCATGTGTTTGTTATTTTATAATAGAAGCCAATATGAATAACGATAAACCGTTAAGCACATTACTTTAAAAATGCACATGCGAACATGTTTGTAATTGTTGTAACTGATTATCACAAGCTTTTATTATTATTAATAGATTTTTCGCTATTATAAAATATTAATGATTTGAATATAACATAATTTTTTCTGTTTTAAGATTTATTTAAAATATCTCCTTTTTTTAGAAAGAAAAAAAAATACAAAAATTTATTGTTTTCTTTAAAAAAGAAAAGAAAGCTGAAGTGGTGTGCTAAAATTTAAAAGTACAACGAAGAACCAAATTAAATAAAATCATAATTTCCTAATCCTAATCTATTGTATTTTTTAGCTATAAAGTCATAAAAAGAATGGCGCACACTGCCTTATCAAATTGTAAACTTTTGCCCATCTTTTGTAGGGCTAAATGAGTCTCATACCATGCTTGATACAACAAACTTTTAATACAGCAAGAAAACAACTGAAGCATACAAAAAGAACTTAAGTATATTACATGGTTCCAAAAATCAGATAAAAACAAACTATATCAATTGTTCATTATGGGCTATTCGTTAATTAATTCAGTTACAATAATTCTTTGAAAAAAAGGTATGTTTTTTGGTGGTACAGATAGTTTTAGTTTATTTAATTAATTTTTATATGACAACAGAGGATTTGAAAAATATTTTTCCAAATTTTCATTTCAATATCTGGAGGCACTTTGAAAAAACGTTGTTTTGCGTTGTTCATCAGAACTCGCAACAGAATCATCTAAAATCAAAAACTCAATATTTTTTTTTTTATCAAAAAGGATGTTTGTCGAAGTAATGACGAGAGGTTTTTTTATTTGTTTGATTTTTCAATTTTTGGTGGCTTTTGAAAGTCAAAATACCGATTTTCCCTTAAAAAATTTTTATTGTAAAATTAATAATTATTTAAAAAAAAACAAAAACTTTCTCATCATTACCTCGTCAAAAAATTAAAAAATTAATATGCAAAATTATAAAACAGGTCCTTTGAAGATAACAAGTTTCAGAAAAACGCCTTAAAATTTTGCTCACACACTTCTTGAGCGTCCTTTGCTCTAAGCTCAAATGCTCTCATAACTTGAAGAATTTTACTCCGCTCAACTTGAAATTTTGACACAATATTTTTAATATGTTATACATTAATTTAAAAGAAGTAAAAGTTAAATATCGAACCCTTCACCTGAATTTATTTCTGGAGAACAAAAAAATCTTAAAAGGTTGTCTTGTAAAATGGATTTAAAAGCTAATTTTGGCAGCATGGAATAAGTAAAATTTTAGATTTCAGTTAAAGATGAATAATCTCTTCTAAGTAAAAGAAAAACACAATCTGTGAACTTTTAAAATAACAAGCATCATTAAAAAATTTAAGTGAAAAAGAAAATAAAAATGTATCTGCCAACCTTGATTTCACAATTTAAAATAATTTTCAATGATTTACAGGCTTATTCATTCCAAGGTAAATATACCCAATACATTTTATTAGTTAAATAATTTCTAAATAATTATTTGACTAAGCTATAAAAAAATTAAAAAATAAGATTAAAAAATTATTTTACTATTAAAAACTTGAAATCAATATCTTCTTATGTTGATCTTTTTTTTGTTATAAACATGCCTGGCTTCATGTATGAACAATTCATTGGTACACAATTCACTTGCTTACTGAGTAAAATGAATAACAATATATTGTGATAAAAATCTAGTAGACTTGAAACAAAGCTGGTAGCAAACTTAAGAAAAGCTGTCAGAATTGAGGGCAATGGATAATATAACTGTAAATTGTTATTATTTATAATAAACTAATATTATCCTTTTTATAGTGTTTACCTTTATACTGCTGAAAACACAATGATATACTATATGTTGCTAGTCGACTTCTATCTTAATAAAAAGGGCTAAAGTATTAAAAAAGGACATTTAACAATGCGATTTAATCATGTTTTAATGTTTACGAATCATAACTCATCGATTTTCTTGAAACTAAAATGTGTTATAGTTTGTCAAAATTAAACATATCCATATTTATTTTTTATTGTGAAATTATTTATTTAAATATCAAAAATTGTATCCAGGTAGGATGTATTAGATCACAGGGTGTAAAAAATTAAAATGTAGGATTTTATTTTTTTGCAATACAATTAATTCTGATTTTATATTTATTGAAAATTGATACAAGAATTCGGTATATAAAAAGAATATTTCTGGAGGTTTTTATGACCTTAAAATTTATGAATATGCTTGGAAGAAGATGTTGAGCATTTATAATATTTACGTGAAAATATTTCAAAATGTTCATATAAATTGGATTTATTCATTATCTAGGAATAAAATTTCTTTAACATGCTTTAGAAAATTAATACCGAATAAAAATTTTAAAGGGTATCTTAAGATAGAGGTTTTTCCAAATTAAAATTAGGGGATACAACCCTGATAAATCCAAGTTTCAAAAAAATTTCCAATAGCAATTACAAAAGATTTTTGCTTAAAACTATAGATTATAGGAAAAAATTTGTTTTGTTAAATTTGAGAGTAGTTTTCTACACCTTAAAGTAAATGTTAGCCATTAAAAATCTTCAGGTCTGTTAAGGTTTGACTAACTACAACAAATATGAGTGAACCTAAGGGTACAAACGCTATTCTTTTTATACGAACTCATTGGTGGTCGAGTTAGTAGTAAACTTATTTATTCGAACGCAGAGTTAGGCAGGAATGAAAAAAATAAAATTCCCTCTCAAATTTATTTCCCTTTGAGATTTAATTAATTTAGTTGAAATTTTTCTGATTTTAACTTTAGTAAAGCAAACAGGTTACTTAATAACTAAAAAGCAAAAATTGTTAATCAAGTTTTTGATTTTTTGAGTCAAAAATTGAAGATTTTACTCATCACAGTAGTCTGACAAAATTAAAAAATAAAAAAGTTTATTTTTCATATTGTACAGCCTTGATATGTTCATATATGATTGTATCACATTTTAATTTCACTTGTTGTAAGACAAAATTGGAAACATTTCTATGCCCTGTAATATTAACAAACTTTGTTAGTTCTATAAATTGTCATAATTTGATATTTCAACTAGATATCCTTTTATTTAATAGTTTAATATCTTATTTCAAATAATAAAACCATTTGAATGTAGCTGCTTTTGAGTGGTATCAGATTACACAATAATTTTGAGTATATCTGTATTGTCACTTTTAGAATAAGTTAGTAATTCTCAAAGTTCTTGATGGCTTAGTGCTAAATTTTAAACTGTGTTTATTCAAATGGATACGACAGGCATTAAATTTTTCAATTGTATGGCTATTGCACATAAATTTCCTTGATGGATGATGCAAATGAGATATAAACCATTTAGAAAAACTCTATTTTCCCATTTTGTTTTGTTTAAATGAGAAAATGGGTCTATTGTTTTTTTTCTAGTTCTAACTTTTTTTGTATATTAAACTTTCATTAAAAGTGCTTTTCCTCGTAGTTGTGGTTTTTATTTTATTTATTGACGGGAGTAAAAAAAAATATTTTTATTTAAATCAATTTCTTGAATCAGTTTTGGCAATTAAGCTGAATCAATGAAATTTGTGTGTCACTGAAAGTTATTTTATATAAAATTTAAGTTGTGATATTCAAAATTTCAATATATTCATCAAGTTTATTAATAAATCACTATTAAGTTTAGTTTTCATTTGGTATAATAAAAAAAACTGATTCAACAATTACCTTTTTTATTAATAGGTATACTAATGACTCAAGTTTATACTTTTAGTTGAAAACTTCCATTTTAGAAATTATTTTAATTCCATTATTGATTGTAATTATTTATAAAAGGTGGAATTTATCAAGTTTTATGCTTTATTCTTTGAATTTTACTACCATCATAAGTTATTTTGGTTTTTTTTTTAAATGTCTGAAACTAAAATAAATTCCATGTAATATTTTTACTGTCAATTTAAAAATACTTTCGTTTTGAAATAAGATCCCTTTTAATTTAATGAATTCCATTGAATTCTGAACTATTCTGAAAGTTATACTTCATAAATTTTCAAACTACTCCTCAGAGTCAACTTTATCATTGTAGCCAAAAATTAACGGGAATAGTCTTGTGTATCGTACCCATTTTGAAAGGGAGTTTTTGGATTTTTTTGTCTAAAAAAAGTAGTAGTTCTAATTTTGAAGTATACAATTATTGATATGTTAAAGTACTCAAAACTTTTTTGAGCTTATTTTAATTGCATTTTTTGTGGCCAAAGGATTTATCTAAAAAAGAGATAGCTAGCTAGTCCGATATGTATAGTTACCTCTCTAAAGTTAGTTACGGAAATAAAAAATACAAATAAATAGTTGATTTAGAGGTATGTCATTTTGACAAAAGCTACGAAAAAATATTTTCGTCAAAAACTAACAAAATGGTAGACCAGTAAAGCAAAAATTATTCAAATAGTTTTAGTTACTGAGGTTTACAGTAATATTAAGCTGAGCTCAGATGGTCAAATTTTCTTTTAACATGGTTAGGTGTATATAAAAAACGTTTAAAGTTTTCAAAACTGTTATATTCTGGGATACGAAGCACACTTCAAATATAATTTATTTTACTACTCTCAAAGAAAAACTCAGTTTGGTAAGTTTAACTCAACTTAAAATCTTCAAAAAGGGCCTTTTAATTTTAAACTTCATAATAATATTTAAGATGGCTATCTGAAATTTTCACAGTATATTTTGAATATATTATACTTTTGAAATAAATATTCAGAACTTGAACATAAGATTCAATATTAAAGAAACCTTTTATAAATTTCGAAATAAAAACTAAAGTATTATATTATGCTGTAGCTATTCTGTAAAATAAGAAACTTCCTCAAGTGATTTTCTCCAAAAAAAGATGTAGTATATGTTTGATTGGAGTTCGTATTTGTACTTAAACTCAACGAAATTATTGAAAATAAATTTTCTGTAATTTTGCTATGAATAAATTTTAGAATTTTTGGAATAATATTCTCCAAATAAAACTAAAAGCAAACTAAGTTTTCTCATTTATTTATTTGATTGGTCTGAAATGAAAAACTCCAAACGATAAATACTGCATACTCTTAGGATACTTTTCAATACTTAATTTCATCTTTCTTTTTTGTTTTTGATTTGAAATTTAAATGATATGATTACATATTTTCAGGTCTTGAACAAATAAAATAATTAATTTTGTAATATATATTAATGTCTTATAGTATTTAACCTAGATTTGACTGTCTGTTAGCCAGAGATTACAATATGGAAACTGAAGTCAAACTAAATACACTTGAAAATATTTAGCAATTTATTTTAACATTTAAGATAAAATTTCTAATTGAATTAATATAAAGTTAATTTTTCTGAGTGCAATTTATTTAAGTATCATTAAATGAGTTCAGGAAGAAATTTATACATTTAACATAAAAATGAAAAATAAATTTGTTTAGTGCAGTAAATGAGGCAAAAAGTATGTCATGGAATGAATTTTAAATTATCGTTTTTGTTTTTTTTAGGCTTTTTGCCAAAAATATGCTGTTGTTTATAGTGTGTGTTTTTATCAAATTGGTAAATTTTTTTAGTGGTTTTATGAGTCAAATGAAAGATTTGAATAAAAACTGCGAAAAGAAATAAATAAAAAATATTAATTCTAACTGAAATAAAACCCAGTCAACAGTTTTAAAATAAAATTAAAATAAAAAAAGGAAATGTTCTGCTTTTATTATTTTATAAGATCCTTAAAAAATTTTGAAAAATGTAAGCAAAATAATTAACGATTCAGTTAGATTTATCGAATAAAGATAAAAGATAGGTTATCTATCTAAAAGAAGGGGAAAAAAGAAGTGGTAAAAGATTATTTAATTGTTCAAGGTGTTAAAGTGAACTTAATCAAAAAGTTTACATAATGTTGTTTTTCATATTCTTGGAGTTATGGAAACGTTTTATAGAATAATTTTTCGTTGATAGCACTTTAATAATATTTTTATGTTATTATGGACATTTTTTTAAACCTAATTGACAGTGTCAGCTTCTTTGAATACTTTTAAAAGGATTTTTCATTTTCTAATATCACTGATATTGCTTGCAATTATTATTTTAGTTTTTTGAATTGTTAATACATATAAGAATTTATTTATTTTCACATTTAAAATAAACTTTGTCAATTTGAATTTATTTATTTTATCACAAATTTAGTTTAGTAAGTATACTTGTCTTTTGACCGTTTTTATTTAATTAAATCTTTTTGTATAAGGAGATCTTATAAAAGTTTATCTAAAGATCTCTAAAGTTTATCTCTTAATTGAAATTTGAAATTTTTAGCTACCTTCAATACACTTGGCTATATTTTATCCCAATAAATGTAATTGTTTACCTGAAAATCTTATTTATGTTTTTGCTTAATCCTTCCAAATTACATTTGCATTTGTAATATTGTAATAAGAAAAAAGAAGAGCAAAAAAGGACGAAAGTTTGCAGCTTCTGTAGTCAAATGATAACAAAAAAGATATCGTTATGAAGTACCTTGTTGGTTCTTTAATTTTTGAATTTCACAAAAAAATAATATTTGGTTGATTAGATATCTATTACTATTAGAAAATTTATTTAGATTTCTTTTGAAAAATGTTTTTATTAAATATTAAAAATTTAATATCTCTTAAGATCCTTATTAATTCGGTCAATATTGCTTCCGATTGATAACAGATATGAATCTGACGTTGACGAAATTTAAAGAAAACGACAACGTAAAAAAGTGACTTATTGTTAGTTTGCGATCTCAATTTGTTAAGAACATTTTTGGATCTCAATTGAATTGGATAAAGTTTGTAAAATGTTAATAAGAACCATTTTTTTCTCAAGATGGGGAGAGCTTTGTGTATAGCAACGATAATAGTTCATTCATTCAATACAAGTTAAAGCCCAAGTTATTTTTTATAAAAGTAATTTAATAATTTAGTTCCATTAATACTCACTTCTAATATGAAAAAAGAACTTAAGAAAATATTTTGAAATTGTTTGCTATGACAAAATTGTAATTTTGTTGACTAGTATTTTTCCAAGGATGACCTACCTAAGTCCCTAAAATCAAAAGGACAAGTTTTGTTTTATTGAAAAAAATAAAGAAAAAGATTTTCTTGTTGATTTTTTTACTTAATCGAAATGCGTTATATGAAAAATTATATCAATTTTTTTATGAATAAAATTCAATTTAATGCGTTTGTATTATTGCGCAGAAGTCTTTTTTTATTTAAATTTTCAAATATATATATATATGTTTTATTATATGTATTTCCATTTATTTATGTCATCAGATTTTTATAAATTTTTAAAAAACATATTTTTTCCGGTATCTAAGCTTTAGGTTTTTCTTTTATTTGTTTTTTTGTTTTTTTCCAGCTGCAAAGAAATTTTTGTGATTTTTTATTTTAGGAAACACATTTAGTAAAAATAATATTAAAGAAATTGAATTTTTGATGTTATGTTGTGTCCTTGTATAAGCATAAAGGGTTAAAAAAAAATTCATATACTATACATAATTTCATTTAAATTGAGGGATTGGTGTTTTTTAACTTCCAAATGAATAATTTTAAATATTTTACAGAAAAAAATAAGGGCATAAGAAAAACTAAAGGTTAAATATTTTATGGGCTCGCTTAATGATGAATTATACATATTTTTTTTTTTTTTGGACGCAAAGATTCAATTAAATGTAAAATTAATATTATTTAAAATGAAAACTGTTTTTTTCTTTCTTCATTCTTTATTAAAAAATTTGTTCTGAATATTTTTTCTTTTATTTAATTGACATTTAATTCAAAAAAATTGTAATAATTGGATTAACGCAATTTGAGTCTTTATGTTGATTGTTTCCATTTATTTATGTTGAAAGTATATTAAATTACACATTTAGCTTACTGTAAGAAAATGTGTAAATAAATTTCAAATTTAAAAAATGCTGTGAACTAATTTTCACAATTTTTGTTTTTCAGTTTTCATGATACTAAAATTTTCATTTCGTCTACTTAAATACAATACTTAAATATTGGATAAGTAGTTTTGACTTATTTTTAAGGCTTCATTGAATTTGTAATGATCTTTATTTGTTTCCTTGGTTTAGAATTAAATTTTTTGTATAGTGAAATTATAAAAGAAATAATTAGAAAATACTAAGTAGTAAAACCATATATGTAACCCTGGAAGTCCTTTTTGATTTTAGTATATATTTGTCTTTCTGAAAAAATCTATATTAATTTCAATGTATATCTAATTCTTTTTTAATAAAAGGAAACTGTCTTTAGCATGGATTATTCAATGATTTGCATTATATAAGCCAAAGATTTTATTTGTAAGAAATATTTTAAACTTTGGGAGGAAAATTTTTAAATTCAAACATATTTCATCTATTGATTGGTTATCATTTGTGGTTGACAAAAGGCATTCTTACACAAAAACGTTGATTTTTGGTAAAATTATAGTTAATCTTGCTTCATTCTTTAATTTTATTATATTATAAAGTAATATGGTCCTGTTTTGCATTTTTTTGGGTTGACAAAATTCTCGCAGTCCAACAAGATTTACGGTAGTATCACATCGTGTAAGAAATACTTGCAAGAAAGGCATCAAAAATCTTTTATACTTGATATCTTTCTCAGCCTAATGTCCTCTTTTCGCTTGCATTAAATTATGTTTTTGACTAAAACCAATCCCCTTTTCTTGAGAAAAAATTTTAAAACGAGCTTTTTTATAATTTGCTAATTTATGACTATTTTTTAGAGGTGCATTTATAAATTTCTAGGGCTAACCTGAGAGTTAGGTTTATCTTTAGTAATTCTAATTGTCTATAATTTTAAATTGACTTTTCTATTTATATATATTTTTTAATACCAATTAGTTTTATTTAATACTTCAGTTCTGTTTTAAAAGTATTAGCATTAGCATTTGGATTTGGACAGGGTTTGTAGGAGCATTTTTGGAGAGCGAGTACACTAAATTGTGAGAACTTTGTAATTTGAAAAGTCTTCCTTATTACTTAGCTATAATCATATATAATCAATTGTAATAATTATTATCTCTGTTCTTAGAAGTAAAAATTTTTCCTTTTTTTTACTATAAAAACAAACTCATTTGTTTCTGCTTTGTATTTAACTAATAAAATTATAATTGGATTATGATTTTATGCGGTATTGTAATTTTTGTTAGATCAATACCCAAATATACAATTTAAAAGATTTTTATTTTTAATAATTAATAATGCTTAGTGTAATGGATCAACGTAATGCTTAAATTAACATCTAGACTTTCAACCAAAGTGGCCATACTAGAAACAAATTTAATAGCAATATTTGACAATTAAAAACGTTTAAAGTGTTTATGAATATTCGATTTTAATATTTAGCTGATATATGATATTTTTTAGTTTACAACTAAAATAAAAATGAAGATGGTGCAGTTATCAATTCTACCACATTACATCGTCCTTAGTAATTGCCATTAATTAGGTACTATAGCAATTATTTTGGATTCATGGCCTCATGAATGTTTAACGTGGCAGTAAGCGTTAGCCATAGCATGACTGTTTTTCTAACAATAATTTTTTGTACAAAAAAAATATTTCTAAAATTCTTGAAATTGAGCACAATTTTTATTTTAACTAAAAACTAATATCATATCAAAGTAAAAATATTGATCTGTTGCATTTATAATCACTTTAATTTATTTTAAAATTAAAATAAATAAAAAATTATGAACAATAAAATTATGTAGGAAATCGGAAAAGGAAAGATCTAATAAATATTGATAAAATTTGAAAGAAACTTTTTCTCAAAAATGTATCGTTTTTTTGAAAATCTTAAATACACTGTGACGGAATTAAGTATTTTTAAGTATCTATAAAACTCATTGCATTATTATCAAAAGTGGTTATTATATTAATTTTGTCTGTAGTTAGTTGATTTTTAAACAAAGTTTGAATATATCCTTGTACTTTATATTTAGGTTATGTTAAAGACTAATTGTAAATGGTCGAATCCTTTACATGTAGCCATTCTTTTTTAGACAATCATTAGTTATTCTGTGTCGAGAAATAATTTTAGCTTTATTTCAACGTCATAAGAATAAATAATCAATATTTAGGTACCTGTTTATACCTGGCAATACTAAAACTATGGTCATTTAATGGGTGGTAACCATTATTTTTTGTTTGTTTTTTACATCATTACCTTTCAAATGACTTTGCTTTCAATTAAAAAAAAATTAAAGCTGTAATTAATTGAATAATATTAGTTGCAATTTATTAATTTTAAGGTAGTTGAGGATCAATTACTTTAACTTGATTATTAAAAATCTATATAACTTAGTTTTTGTTTTTAAAAGTAAAATATTTTATCTGAGATTTTATTATTACCTTTAAAACATGATTTTTATTTTAATTTAATTATTGTTATGTAGTTGCCGTTAAAAGGATCCTTTAGTAGAATACATAAAAATGCAAAACGAAAAATTTGTTGTAGTTATTTCCACATATATTTCCCTAGCATACAGCTAATTACATGTAAATGTCTATGGGAGAAAAAAAAAAACTTAGTATGTAAGACAAAACATACAACAAACTTGAAATTGGCTAATGAGATCCTGATTTTAAGAGTTTTATTTAAAAAAAAATAACTTCAAACAAATTTGAAGGCAACATCTGCCGAGAAATTGGAGTATTATACTTTCAAAAAATTCTAGAAAATTGCTCTACTTCCTTTCTAAAATTTCTATATAGAAGTTTAAGTTTGTCTTTTAACACAAATAAAAAACAAAAAAATATATATATAGCTGCGGTTTATTATTTTCATAGCATGTAATCCACTATATAAAAAAACAGCTGTTTAATGATTGTGTTTTCCTCTACTTTGTTAAATCGACTTTAGTTGAATTGTTAAGGATTTTATGTGTATTAATTAATTTTGAAAATAAAAACAAAAATAATATTCTTTGGGTTGAATTGAATTTTCGTGACTAAAGTGAATTAAAATTTTTGTTACAAAATATTGTATAAAAACCTAAAATGTCTAGAGTTAAAATGATTTGTGTTTCTATTTTTATCTTTTTTGTTAATTCAAAGAAATTTTTATTTCAACTATCGTTTTCAAATGAATACTTTTAAAAATTAAAATATATTAATTATTCTGAGAAACTGAAGTAGGAGCTGTTCGTGTCCAATGGATTTTAATGAATAACGCCTTAAATCTGATTAAATGTTTGAGTAAAATCGATTTTGTATAGTATTTAATTGCAATTGTGAACAGTAAAACTATTTATCAAAAATATATCTTTGATTATATAAAACTAAAAAAAATATAGTTTTTGTAACAATTTATATAGTTACTCTGCAGAATTATTATTTTACACAGCATTAAGACCTATGTTGCAAAAAAAATTAATAATATATGGCGATCTTTGGATTTTTATTCAGTTTTATTAAATTCACTGCGATTCACGACTTATAACCATGAGTTGTTGTTGATCAATATAATACGTCCAAGGCCAAAATTTTGCTATATTTAAAAAAAGACCTGAAAAGGCTACCTTTTGACAATGATAGCATTTATATTTTATAGGTTAGTTATCAACGGATATTAGACATATTTAAACCGGGAAATATTTTGATTCTCTTCCTTGCGCTGATGAAATTAAATTTTCTGTAACCATAGACTTTGAATCAATTTCTAAAGCTGAGTAGAAGGATATAGGTTTGTCTGATTTACTTCAAAACACGAATATTTTTGTGAAATATCATTGAATTGGGTACGTCGATATATCTTAACTGATTTCCGATATCAAGTACTTAAATCCGCGTACAATTTAGTTCATTCTCTGGCCAGGACGAAGATATTAACAAGGAATTTTTGCTTTGATGTTTAATGATAAAAGATATTAATAATATGGCTTGATCTTGCCAAAAAAGTACAGTATTGTGATATGGTAAAAAGCCTTTAACAGTTTTGAATCAGTTTGGGTAAGATTTCACACAATTCATGTGGATATTATTGTATCTCTTTCTATATTGCAAAGCTTTTGTTACTTCCTTACGGTAATTGATAAATTTACTGGATAATCTGACGCATTCGTCATTTCTGATTGTACGGTAGAAACATATGTGCTAAAATATTATGTAATTCACTTTATTGCACTTCGGATTGCCTAAAGTTGTTATCACAGATCAGGGCTAGAAGTTTGAATTATCAAAACTCCTAGGATTTAAAAAAAAATCGCAATACACCATACCACCCACAAGCAAACGGGCTTATAAAATGTTGGCACAGAACCTTTAAATTTTATTATTAAGCTATAATTGCGATTCATGATCTACAGTTCTTCCTTTCGTACTCCTAAAATTTGAATTTTTAGTAAAGTTTGGTATAAAAAGTCCTATTTTTGATATAATTTTTACTTGTAAATTTAGATGTGAGAAAAAAATATCTTTCGGCTAAGCAGGATTGAGCTACATGTACAGAGAGGACTATGTGTGTCTGAGGTATTATTTTCTACTAAAAAGCAATCGGAAATAACAAAAATAGCATCACTAGAACTACTGTAACTTCCGAACTGTTAGAAGATACTTCTTTGAAATTGTATAAATTTATGAAAAGTAGTATCATCTATATGTCAACTTTTGAAACTATTGATCATTGCGTAGATTTAATCACTAAAAGTGAAATGATATTCTTTTAAGTGATGGCTTTAATTAAATAGGAGACGGCAACTAATACAAATTTAACTAATAAAAAAAACTAATAAAAATTAATGAAATGGTGTTGTCGTTTTGCATAGGCTTAAGCCTCCCAACCTTTCCCATTGGATAATAATATTGTTATGGTATTAAAGCTAGTATTCACAAAGTATCGAAAAAAATACATTATTATTTTTATTATTAATTAAATCCATGTTCTTATTTTATTTATTTTTTCATTTCTGAGAAGTGTTGTTCTGAGGTAAAATAAAATTTTTTGAAATATGTCAGTTAGAAGCTTTAGAAAGGAGTTTTTCAATTGAAAATTGAAGGACAAATTGTTTTTTTTTTATTTTCAATTAAAAATTATAAAAAGCTGTAAAGTTAAAATAGTTAAAAGTTTTGTTTATAACAAAATTAGTTTATATTTTTTTTGGTATGCAATTAAAGTTTAGCTACTAACATTTGATTAAGATTGTTTTTTATTTAGTTTTTTATTAATTTTTCAAGTACTCTTGACCGGAAATAAACTTATGAAATGTACTTAGGTATTATGATTAAGTGTTTAATATAAAATGGAACTGCTTTTGAAAAATTCCATTTTATACTATCAAACTCTTTATATTATTTCTGAAGTTAATTAAAATATATAACAAGAAAACTTGTGTATTTCTTAGAATTCTTATTAAAGTAAAACTTTTTCATAAACTTTAAAAAATAGATTAAAGAGATGCAGTCACCTGAATATAAGTGTTATCTGCATAAGATATGCTGCAACATAATTTTCTATAAAGAATTGAACACTAATGAGAATTTTTTTAAGTTTAATACTTTTATGATTCACTATGTCAATCATTTAAATTGATTTATATTTAATAAATTTGATTTATAAGTTAAAATAAATATTTTTTTTAAAATAATAGCTTTTTAAGATATGTTAGCGATTTTTTGAGATGAAGAAAAACTACATTGTTAGTACATTTTGAAACGTATGTAAGTATAAGTAATTCATTATTAGTACGTATTTCGTATTAGTTCAGCGGTTAATTTCTCTTAAAATATCAATGCATATATATATACTATAAAGGAGATAAAAGAGAGGCATTTGATGATTTGAAAATTATAGTGAATAGTCCTTCATAAAAAATTAATTTGAAAAAATTGAAAAAGAAAATGAAATATTGCCCAATAAAAACGCTCTCAATTTATGTACCCGGAGAGTGCTTACAATTTTCTCTATGTAGGTTTTTTTTCTAATCTGATAGCAATGTTAAAAATCACAAACATTAGGAAATGTGATTTGACATTTATGTATGTAGATTTAATATACAAATACAATATGAAAATAGTAAATTTTAACTGCAGGGAAAGTACATAGGAAAATTTTGATATGTAGATAAAGAAAATTTGAATAAGCAGTGATATTCTCTTAAAATAGTTATGTATATCTTTGTATAATTCAAAATTTATTCTCAAGAAACATTAGTCTCGTTTAGACGATAAATAGGCGATTCTTTTGGTTGGTACTATTGTCAATTAACTGCTGGATATTTTGGCATTGCTATTATTCCTGAAGACACAATTTTATTATAAACAGTTTGTGATAGTATAAATGTTCTATAATTTAATTTTGTATATCTGGAATGTTTTGTGAAAGTTTGAAATTTTAGTTAAAAATGCAAACGTTGTAATTATTTGCTTTTTTATATTTTTTATATAATTTACATACAGATTTTTTATGCCAATATACTTTAATTATATTCAATCAATATATATAGTCTTCATTATAAATTTAGTTTTTTAAATTGATACATTTCTTATTTAATTATATTTATAAATAATTGAATAAATTTATTTCCAGTTTATATATTATTTGGTATAGTTATGTATATTTTATAGAAATAATTTTACAGCAGATTTAAATTACATTTAGTAAAAAATAAGTAACAATATCGCATATAATTTTACTTAGTTTGATATTTTGTGATAAGATTTATTTTCTGATTAAAAATGATACCATGTGCTGGAGAAAAAAACACTTTTATTCGAAGCACAACTGTAAATGTAATCAAAAACGCTTTTCATAAGAAAATAAATATTTTGATAATGTTAAATTGCAAAATTGGTTCTCCAAATTGTCTGGGATATTGCCATACTTGCAGGGTTTTGTTGTAAAATTTTCAATCGTACAGAAAATTATATTAAATCTTAGCATTTTCACCAAGTAAAAAGTCATTTATATCAGATAGTTTGATAGTGAATTTAATATAGGACACGTACAGTCAAAAATGGGTTTTACACTTGTTTTACTTTACTCTTTTGTAATTTTTGTTTTATTTTTTTACTGAAATTAGATATATATTATTTATTATGAGTTTATATACTATATGTTCAGTGAAAAATTGTACACTTGTATGAAAATGGACCTTTATTGCAATAAATTTATAATAATCTATTTGGTTCTACACAAATTAAAGCAAATTTTAAAAATTTTTTTTACGAAGTTTAACTAATAAAGTAGCAGAAAAGAGAACTTAGCTTTTTTTTTTTTTGGTTTGAATATAAAAGTTACATAGTGATGTTGAAAATTAAAATAAAAGTTTGTAAACTGTAATAATTTTTCTTTTCATAGAATCAAAAAAGAAGTACAGTCAGCCATTTGAAATTCAAATTTTTTAATTTAAATTCATTCAGCTTAAAATTAAATTTAAATCATTTTACTAAATTTCACAAGTTGTAGTTTATGAATTAAATACACTATAAAAGCTGAACTATATGATTTTATGTTTGTAATATTTTTATTACAATAAAGAGAATTGAATCGTTTCAAAGGTTTTCTTGTGAATTTTCAAGCGCATACTTGAATAATAAAAAAATGTTTATGCAAAATAAAGATGTAGTATTTTAATTTTGATTCACTTGAAAACATTTTTTTGTTATATTTACAAACTAAAAATTTGATATGAAGTAGTTTTTTAGAAGTAAAAAACATATTTGGATTGAAATATAACAAATAATTAAAGCAAATAGGGTAAGCTTATAATTTTAAATATATAAAAGTCTTAGCATTTATTTAAGAAAATCAACATTGTTTGCTTTTAAAAATTTACTTTCTTCAATACCTGAAATATTCATTTTAAAATTTTTTATTACCCGATTGTTTAGTTCATAAATCGGTTAGCATTTAAATACCCTTATTTCTATATTTTAAAGAAAACATCGAAACAATTTAGCAATATATATCTTGAAATTTATTTACCAAAATGGTTAAAAAACTAAAAATTTACTTTAGCCAAAAATAAAATATCTTATTCAAATATTTTTATGTTTTTGATAAAAGAAACTTTCGAAACGTGACTGAAGCATATTTATGCTTAGCTTGAAAATATAAAAAAAATCTTTTATTCATTTCTACTACATGTTTCATTTTATTTTTGAAGTATTCTTCTTGCATAAAACTCTTTTTTCACACATGAAAAAGGTAAT
Organism: Acrocera orbiculus; assembly: GCA_947359355.1. NCBI lineage: Eukaryota > Metazoa > Arthropoda > Insecta > Diptera > Acroceridae > Acrocera > Acrocera orbiculus. The sequence goes on from OX375759.1 coordinate 17,732,716, forward strand.
CAATTGATAAAACAACAAGGAAAACATTTTTTGAATAAGGTAGTGTTAAATAATACAAAAGTTTACCTTAAAGTTTACTAAACAACGAATAACTAAATTTCAAAGCAAAAGTTTACAAGAAAAAAGAAAAGATATTGGTTTTTATTATAAGGACGTGAATAATACTAACCGTAAGTAATGTATTTTTTAAGAATATTTTTGTTTCTAATGCGATCCAGAAACTTTGGGAAAAATATTGAAAATATAAGTACTTTGGAGTTTTGCATTGTTAAATTTTATTCATTGGAGGATATTTTGTTCATTTCGAGCACAGATAATAATAATGAATAAGTGAATTGTTTACAATATATTCGTAAAGAAATTATTAAGAAAAGAAATTAAAATCATTTGAATAGCATTTTTTTCAAATAGGAAGTTTGTAAAAGGGGAAATTTCAATTAATATATAGTTGAGAAATTATTACACATATCTTTATTTATACCTGTCTATAATTAAACCAATCTGGACTTACGGTATTCAGATATGGGGATGTACATGCAAATCAAACAGGGAAATCATCCAAAAATGCCAAAATAAGTTCTTGAGATTGATTACGAACGCGTACAGATTTATAACGAACAAAGAACTCCATCACGACCTAAAAATTAAATGGGTTGAAGAGGTCATTCACGAATATGCGACCGGATATGAGACACGGCTTCTATATCACACCAACATAGAAGCAATTAAATTACTTGATATAACTGGACAACTGAGAAGACTTCAGCGCACCAAGCCACATGAGCTTGGCGTAACTGGCGTATAAAACGTAACAATATCATAGGGAACTGATCACTGGACAGAACTCCCACACTTAACAATAACTTAAGTAACATATAGCTAATATCAATAATACTAATAAATTAATTACGATTAAGATTGTAGTAAGTAATGGAATGTTTAAAAAAAAAAAAAAATATCTTTATTTGGGAAAGATATGCCAGAATATTAGGCGGCAGAGGTGATCACGCTCTATAAAGCAAGAAATTTACCAATAAAAGTTACACCATTTTTTTAGTATTATTATTTCCTAGAATGTTAAAATTTCTTAAGAAACTACTAATAAAATTATTAAAATCAATAAGAGAAACCAGTGGTTTATATTGATTTCTGAAGGGAAGGGGGGGGGGATATGACGTTTTTCCTGTCATTTTAACCTTTTTTTCTTTGATAGCAAACGTTTGCAGCAAATCTCTGAAAGTGCCTCGTAAGGAATTAGTTTTGTGGTGTACGTTATAAATCGTTATTGGATTATCTGAAACAATCTGAAAAAACAAAATAACTTTATTCAATGAGATGTCTGGTGAAGGTTTTTTTTTTTATCTTTCAATTCCTATAGCATTTGTAAGTCAAAAAAAACGGTTTTTATTTAAAAGATCGACAAATTTTTAATGTGTAGCCAAAATTAATTAAAATAAAGAAAAATGTCCCAGTGGTGTTTTGAAAAGGATCTGTTCTTTGAATTTTGAGTTACACTTTATACCGGCTTCCGAAGTGAAAAGTCTCAAAAAAATGCATAGTAGAAAACCGATGAAAATTCTATTTACACAGAGTCATTGATGCTAGGTTATAAAATACAGAGCTTTTACTTCAACATTCGGACATTATTATTTGGATTCATTATTTTTTTCGGCTGGCCAAAAATTTTATTATGATATTTTTTGTAATTTGGCTAACATACAGCTGCTCCATTTGATGAAGAAAACCAGTAAATAACACTTAAGTACTAATAACTTCAGTAAATCATATCTAATAGACTTGAAATTTTGACACAATATTTAGGATTTAGTTGTTCTTTTACTTAATCACTAGATATCCTAAAAATTTGGTTTGGTTTTACTTGAAATTTCAAGATAGTATTTCAAAGACATCATTCATTCAGAAAATTAAAAATAAACAATTATTAAAAAATTGTGTCTGCCTCCAAACGACTTAAAAAGTATTTAAATATTTTATAAATTAATTACAAGCTAAAGTTTACTTTTTGAAAAATATTGTAGTCAAATTTTAATCAAGAAACTCTCAACAAAAACAAGTAAGCTAAGCTGCTAAGAAAAATAGTTTAAATAGACAAAAGTTAGAAAAATTTAGATTAGTTCCGTTCAGCTAAGATTTGCCTATAAGCTCAATCAAAATTTTTATTTTAGTTTTTATAATTAAGCGTTTTAAAACTATTTTTTTGAATATCCAACACATCGAGAATATTGTGTCAAAATTTTAAGTACATTAGAGTAAAAGTAACGAAGATAAAGAGCTTCAAATGACCGTTCCTCATATAAAAAACTTTAAATCTCGAGTCAAAAAATTGAACCTGAATTGAACTTGATGGGCCTGCTTAATAGCAGGTTGATCAAGTTCAATTCAGGTTAATGTTTCAGATTTACGCTTATAAAATTGAACCTGTTATGGCCCTGATGGACCTAGAAAAGACCCATTTCGGTATAACCAGGTTCATTTCAGGTTCAAAGAAAACGTTATTTTTCGGTATTACGAGGCTCAATTCAGGTTCGAAGAGAATTCTATTTTTGGGTATTACCAGGCTCAATTCAGGTTTAAAGAAAACTTTATTTCACGGGATACTCAGGACGAAAGCAGATTAATAATTGAAAAAAAAAATATGTTAAATGTTGCACTAATTCAGAATTAATTATGTATTTCGAAAATACATTATGAAATATAATCTTTTTGAAATTATTTCTTTAGGAAATACAAATACAGTTGAAAACTGATATTTTTAATGTATTTTTAAAATAATTAATTCTGGGTAAGCGCAGCACTGCGTATATTTTATTTCAATTATAAATCTTTATTTTACTTTCAAATCAACCTGAAAATAAATAGCTTTAATAGGAAAAAAAATTAAACACAATTTCAAAAACAAAGCATTTATTATATTAATTATATATATACACATATATATATATATATATATACATATATATAGTCACAATAATTTATATATAACTATCACTGAAAAAAAAGCAAGTTCTACTAACAGTAGGAAAGACTAGGAAAAAAAGTAAACAAAATTTCACAATTACATGTTTTATTTCTTTAAGATATATATTTATTTTAAAAAAAAAACTATTACACTTAATATCTACACTATATTTTTCATTATAAATATAAATAAATCTTAAATATAAAACAAATCACTACAAAAAATCACATCTTTTGTTATAGTTATAGCTAAACGTCAACTAAATGTCAAATTGGACTTAGAAAATTTTTTCATAAAGAGAGATAGAACTACATAACCAAAAAATAATACGACGCGGACATATATGAACGAAAATAAAATAAATATTTGATATTTCAACACAACTTCTCTTTCTCATCGTTTCATATCGCACAATAAAATTCCATACTTTTTCTCAAATATTAACCTCAAATTAAATTTTCGGTACATTCAGTATGAAATCAGGTTCAAATAAGAAATTTTCTGAACGAAAAAATAATTTTTCGGTATTACCAAGCTCATAGCAGCTTCATTTTTATTTAGTTCGATTTCAAAATAAGCAAAAATTTACATCTTTCGGTATATTAAGTATCAATTCAGGCTAAAATCAGTATATTTAGGTCGAAATCAGGTTAATTTCAGGCTCATCGGATTCTATTCAGGCACAAAATTTCGACTCGGGTAGTTTCTCATAAACAACATTTTTTGATATCGTGAACATCATAACTAAAAATCCACTAAACTTATCCGTTTGAAATTTTGTACACTTTTTCTACATATAAATAATCAAGTAACAACGAAGAGATTTTTTTTTTTTAACAATTTTTTTATAACAACAAATACACAGAAATTTTGGTGTGAAAATCGCATTTTTCACCTCCCATATACAGGTCACTTGTCGAGTGAGAAGATGCCTTACAGTCAAACAGCAGGTGATTATGCGTTTTCTCCACTCCGTGACAGAATCTGAAATTTGAAGTCGTTGATTTTACAAGTCTATAGAGGTACTTAAGGAAAGACTCGTGTCCCGTGATTAATCAAACAAAAATTATAAATAAATTTGTAAATCGAAGAGTTTTCAAGAATTTTTATTTTCATTTTATCTCGGCTTATTCAAATATAAAATCGATTTATATAAAAAAGAACTCAAAAAATTATAAGTTAATTTATTCAAAAATTTATCTAGATTTTTATACTGACAACAATAGGACAACAAATTAAATCCTAGCACTATATCAATCTACAAACAGTAGGTTAACATATCTTTTAGTTTTTAAATTGTTTTTGTTATATAACCACATCTTCTAATTAGGTTGAAAATAAAAGAAAATCAACTCTTCAAAGACATTTTTTTCTACTTTCTTTTAAATGAGTTTTTAAAGTTTTTAGCAAATTTTGTTTTTATAATACCATTTTACTCCCTTCCACTTTCTTAATTCTTTTATTTTGATTACTTTTTTTTTCTATTCCACTTTCTAGAGCCCGAAAGCAACAATAATTTTATGAAAGTTTTATAAAGTCTTTTTATTTAAATTAAGGCTGTTTGTTTATCACGTTTTTCTACCCTTACTAAAACAATTAAAACAAAAAAAAAAAATTGTTTTAACTGGAGCGGGAGCACAAGTATCTAGGATAGCCTAATAAGTTATTTTACAAGTATCATTTAGCATTGTGCTACAATTTTAATGTACAACTTTTTTCTATTTTTTTTCTTTTTTTAAATTGTTTTTATGAAAAAACTACAAAAAAAAAGAAAGAAAATATAGTGATGAAAACATGATTTGAATTATACACAAGGTACTAGAGATCAACTTGCTATTAAAATAATAGAAATATATTTGATAAAAGTAATAGAAAAGAAGAATATTTCTTTTTTGTTTTACAAATATAATTGTTGTATTTAGGATTGACATTAGTATTTATTTTACAAAGTTCTAACTAATTGTCGATTGAAATTCCTTAAGAGACAGTGCCATAGGCTAATAATATCCTTTCGAAGTTTTCAAGTCATTGATAAAACTCATAAGCTCTCTGTAAGCTTAGTGTCTATTTTCAACCAAGGTTTTTTATTGCATTAGAAGTCGAAAAAATGTATGTTATTTATTATTGCTCAAACAGTTACTGATTTCCTGTAAACTTTTATCAGCTATACTTCGAAATACATAAAACTGGTTCATTTGTTGTGCAACAATTACTAAAAATCTTTAATTAACTAAAGATTTTTTCACAAAAAACTATACATCTTAAGGATCAAACTATAAACATGTCTGTTCAACTTTTTATTTGTGTGGCAAGGCGCCCTTGCTTGAGGTGTCGAGTTTATAATTTTCAAGTCGTCAAATGGCTCTCTCGTCCCATATAAAATATATGGAAATGACGAAAATTTAAATATGTTTAAAAATTTGCTCACAAATAATCATTTCCATATACTTTACATGGGTCGAGAGAGTCATTTGACGATTTGAAAATTTATAGTGAATAGTCCCCTTAAGGGTAGTTCTTGCTATTGACGAAATTATCTTTTCCTGCTACTATAAATCTTGAATTTATAGTTTTCATTCTTTTCAAATCAACCCTTCAATTTTTATTGTTTTATTTATCACTAGGTGTTATTCTGGTAGTTTTTTGTCTTTGTTTCTTTTTTTTTTTGCCGATAAAATATTTTAGAAAGAGAACTAAATTATGTTTAAATTGTAATATACAAATTTTGAATTCTTTGCATGAAGTTTAATTTCAAGTTTTTTGAAAACAATAACAATTTATTTTTTCTTCAAAAAACTATATTCTAGATTTATGAAGAAATATCTGAAAGATAAAAAATATTCATTCAACAAACAAAAACTGCAAAAAAATAATTAAATATAGTTTTTTATGTCACCGCGTGGTGACTATTTTTGCGAATATTTCACGATTTGCTGTCTGAAGAAGTTGTGCTTTGAAATTTGATGAGCTGAATTAAAATTGTTTTTGGAAATTAAAGATTTTAGGATAAATCAAGTATGCTTTTGTAGTATTATTAATTAATTAATTTATTTATTTGAATATTTTTTACTTTTAATTTAATATTTTCTTCTTAAATTATGTGTTTTTAACCTGATTTCATACTATTGAAAGAGAAGGGTATAAAAAGTAATAAAAGCATAAAAGTATATAAAAAAATATAGAAAACCTTTTAAAATTCATTAAGCAACAATACTCTTTAGTTTGTCTCCTTTTCAAGAAACATAAAACTTCTGAATCTAACTAATTGATTTTACCTATCATCCAATTTGAGATTAATCTTAAGTATCAAATAGAGGAATTAATAAAATCATGTTATGAATAAATATTAGAATTTTTTCATCATTTTAGTAGTTTGATTGTCTTAATCAAGTGTTGATTTGTCCTAATTGGGCTAAAGCCAAAACAGAATGATTTAAGTAAGCTTAAAACGACAGAGATAGCTTCTCCATAGGATATTGGAATAAGATCCTTATAATACTATTGTTGATTTTTCAAATTAAGAAGTAGTGTGTAGTTGAATTATTTTAGTGGATTGAAATAGAAATACAGTTATTCACTGAGCTTTGGTTTGATTAATTAAAAACAAAACTCTCAACACCAATTATAAATTTTTTGTAAGAAATTATTAAATTTTAAAATGTCTAAAACTTAAATTACGGAATATAAATTGATTTTTAGTTAATTTATGTTTATTTAAGCATACAAAAATGAATCAGTTTGTTTTTTATGTAGCTTAAAGACTAGAACTGAAAACTTTTGAAATTCGAAAACTCATTTTATATTCAACAAAACTAATTAGAAAAGTTGAAAATTTATTCTCAAATTTAGTTAAAAAAAATATCAAGTAAGAGTGTACAAAAATAAAATGCTTTTTATGTGGAGGTAGAAGGAAGGTTTTCTTATTTGGAAAATGTTAGGGTGTCATATGTAAGAAGCTTAATCTAATACTAATCAGTTGTAATTAGTAAAAAACTTATTTCACAAAGTTTTGAGGATAATAGCAATTAAAATACTGTATAAATTAGATACAAAAATGCTTTGTAACAAAATGAAGGAAAGATATCAAGGCGAAGCTAATACAAAACAATTTGTAAAATATTTTTTTTGTATTTTTCTCCATTCGTAGCACTCGTAGCAACTGCAGATTCAAATTTTTATCAAAAACATCGAAACACTAACCTCTTGCATGCAAGAATGCAATACCACCATTTTGTAATAGAAAAGAAAGGATGCTTAATAAATTTATTTAAAATATATTTTTGATAAATTTTTCATACATGCAAAATAAATGTCAAAAGCGATTTTCTTATGGAATCAAAAGTATTGTTAATCTCAATAATTTATTAATTTTTGTTGTTGTAAGAATTCGTATTATTAGCCATAGAAAAATTTGTTTATTATGTCCACATTGACATAATTTTTCGAAGAAATAATTATAATTTGATGTCTTAAATTTGATTTTGATTCTTGCATTTAAAATTTCATGTAAATGAGTTGAATTTTTTTCTTTTTAAAAACTTGTTTTCAACAAATTTTTCTACACTATCCTTGTAGTAAATAATATCTATACAAATGGATATGTATTCAAGGTGAATAAATTATATATTGTTTTTCTAATAAAAAAAAGGCAAATTACAATAAAATAGCAGAAATTGGCAAATCATTTTTCATTTTGAATTAATGTTAGGCTTATATTTACATGTCAAGAGCAATAAAATCATAACAAAATCTCAAAAAAATGCGTGCGTGTAAAATATTTTTAGCAAAGAAAAATAAAAAATGATGAATTACTTTAGTGTAACAATTTCTTTGAGAAAAAAAACAATTTTTTATATATTTTTCGATTAACTTTCAGAAAGAATTTTATAGATATGTGAATTGTGTTCCATGACTATATGTATGTGTAAATATACACATAAATATTTTACAAACACCGAATGTAAAAAAAAATAATTTTTTGTAGAAAAACACCAAATTCGGAAATTAACTTTTTTTTACTATTTAAGTTGATTTATCAGAAATTTTTCGGTTGTCGAGTTATTCCTGTAATTAAAAACATCAAATCTGATCAAAACAATATATTTTGTGTAGTGAGAACTAAACTTTAATTAAAGCAACTTGTTGGGCTATAATAAAACTAAGATATTACTCAGTTTTTCCTGAAAATAAAAGGAAAAATAACCATAACTTGCTTGGTAATCATATTTTGCTGCTATTCTATGACTTTCAATCATTCAAAAATCGATAATTTTTTTGACATTTGTTTACATTTGGTCTAAAACAATATGTAGCCCTTCAATGATTCAGAGCTGGGTTTGTAGCTATTTCATGGCAATGAAAATGACTTTTGCTTTGGTAGTTTCTAAAAGATAAAATAAAAATCCCCAAATATTATCTAGAAAGTAGTGAGTAAAAGTTTTCTGAAATAAATTTCAAATGAATCATTATTTCGAGATGTTCTCGGGTTTCTGTTTAGTGACAAAAAAAATATTAACAGCAAGGATAAAATTTCATTATTAGATCGAAAGAAAAATTAGAAAGAAAGGCCTCATATGAAAAAGAAAACATTGTTTTCCCAGCAAGGCCTGTTACCTTAAGGTAAAAATGATGATCAAACGACACAAAATGAGCTTAGAGTTGATTTTGTATGCAACTGTTTCATCAGATTTGCTTTTGATGAATACTGATTGCTTGCATATTTAACAAAACAATCCTCTAGAAACCAAATCAAGGAGTCTTTAATAAAATTTGGAGCTATTTTAAGTTTAAAAGTAAATCACTTTACACATTTAGTATAGAAAACTAACAAAAGCGTTGGTTTTAAAATGTTAATATTCAAAATATTAAATAAGAAATTCTAATTTTGGCCATAAACTTATATTTTATATAGTCGCGTCAAGATTTATTAAAAAATGCGCTAAATGGTGTCATCAAAAAATAAGAAAAGAATTTGAACTACTTTTAATTAACTTTGAATTTTTTTAATGGACATATCTTTTGAAAATAAAATAATAATTTTGTTTGAAACAAGAAAAAAGAGGAGACGATAGCAAAAAAAGTTTCCTTGGTAAGTCTATATATTTATTGATGTATTTTTATTTTAAGTGTAAAAATAAAATATATACAAAATATCGCATCTCATAGTATTCTAAAGAAAGTGATTTTACTTGTGGCAAATTCTGAATCTATTTCAAGATGCTGACGGAATATTTTACTATGAGAACATCAGCTAAAGTGGATGTCCGGAAATATCTTAGGGAAGGTTATTGAGTTTTATCATTTCAGATGTAGATGAATCATGAATTTACAATTCAATATGAATAACAAAAAAATAAATAGAAGTAAACAATTAGAGTGAAGAATCATACTTCTATAAAATTTTCTCATTACTCTGAATGACTTGTAGTATATATACAAGAGGACTAGAATTAATATTATTTTCTGAGTATATATAGGACTTTTAGCTGGCAATAAGTTCTTATTTTTGTTACTGTATAACAGTTCAATATCCAAATACCCATAGAATAAATATTTTCTTATAGTTTTTATATTAATGAGTAACGTCCAAATGAATTTTTAAAGAAAGCTATTTTAGAGGTGGTAGTAGAACAATTAAAGAAAACTCGGATGTAATGGGAATTTTTACGTTTGAGAGACACAAAAAATTCAATTGTTAGCTGTTATACATTGTTGGGAAGAATACAGGTATCTTTACATGCTAGTAATTTATTTTTAAGAAAGTTTTATATGAGCTTAAAACAGCTCTAGTTATGGTAATAGTTTTGAGTTTATTTATTATTTGCTTTTATTTTTGTATAATTAATGCCACTTAGTGTGCTGTGTAACATATGAAATGATAACAGGTGGTAGGGTTACTATGTAATAAAAAAATTAAAATGGGTGTGTGGAGCGAATGTTATGATACTTCTCTCAATTGCTGATATCTAGGACTTTTACATTGCAAAATCTCTTTTAAGCTTAAATGGCAGGGGGAGTATAATTTTAAACGTAAAAAAAATCACATTTTTCGTGAATTTTTTTTAAGAATATTGATTAAGGAAATTTTTTTAAAGTTTTTGTAAATTCACAGGCCAACAAAAAAAATACTTTTAAAAACTTTTCAACCCAATTTGCCTCCTTTTTATGTATTTTTTGGTGCTAAGGCTATATTTGATATCAGTTTTTTTTATCACCCACAGTTTTCTCACAATACGACATTAAGAAATAACAAAAATTTGGAAAAAAATTCATTTTATTTTTAATTAAGCTACAATTTTTACTTACAGTAATATTAAATTGCTAAAATACGAATATTAGGTGTTTATTTTTTTGTATTTTCTCTCCCTTTTCTCTGTAAAGTTTCTTGCAAAGCTTTTTTTCCGATGCGATGCATTTTTATTCTCTCTATAAGTAATCACCCATTATGTTGATATTCCACCGTCCCTGATATCGTTTTTTCATTTCTTTTATATCCTGATGGAACTGTTCCCCCTGCTCTTCACTCACATCACCTAAGTTTTCAGGGAAAAAGCAAGGTGGTTGTGCAAGAAGTGGACTTTAAGGCTCATCAGACAACCTAGATTTTTGAATTTCTCTATCATATTAGCTACGATAATCTCATAATTAGAAGCTTTCACATTACCCAAAAACTTGGTGAAATCTTCTTTGAGTGATATCCAAGCCTCTTTTTTCTTTTTATTCATCGTTGCTTCGAAGGTGGAATCAATCATCAATTTACGAATATCAGGCCCAACGAACTGCTGATAAATGAGGAAATATTACACACAAATATTGGAAACAACCTCCATCCTTTGGGCAAAGCTTTTACAAATTGTTTCATTAAACCCAATTTTATGTGTAGTGGTAGTAAAAGAATCTTTTTCGGGTCTACTAATGATTTTTGCAAAATATTCTATTTCTGATGTATTACAATTTTTTGGAATTTTTTTTTTCTGATCTAGCTGTTACGGAGTTCCGTTGTTGTTAAAGTAAAAGTACAAGTGGGCCCCCCGAGAGACAGCTTGCGGCTGGAAGGGGTGGGGTTTGGTGAGCGAAGTGAGCAGGAGGCTTACACCCTAGTTTTGAATATTAAAATTGTAACTTATTCTATATAAAAATGTGAGATATTGGTGGGTGATACGACTTTTCATCATATTCGAAATCAGCACACCAGATAACATAGGAATAAGCTAAAATTATTGAAAAAGTTTTTCATCGTTGGGCTGTGAAGCATAATTTTAGCAACGATTTGTAATTTTTTCATTGAAAAATATTTACCTACATGCCGGTGACACATCTTTTTCTGGAAACTTCTCGGTGATCACTGTATCTTAGCTGGAAACTACCCGAAATCAAAAGTTAGTGAAAGTACTATTAAATCCTCCCCCAACGTTGTCTGATTATTTTTTTTTATTTAAAAAATTTTGGTGCTCATTTAAAGTGAAAACTGCTATTTTTCAGGAAAAATTAAGCCATTTTGTAAGTGAAAAACCCCCTTAATGTAATAAAAAGATGCCAAAATTCAACGTTGGGAGGAGGTATTTTTTATGTAGAAAATGTGTACTAAGTTTGAAGTGAATCGGTAATGTACTTTTTGAATGGCAGTGATCACCGTCTTTGAAATAGTAGTTTTGAGAAAAACGCGTTTAAAAATTTTAAAAGCTTATTTATGGCTTTAGTTACCTGGTTTTAATTACCTGATAACTTTGACGGTTTTGCCTGGATCGACTTCAAATTTTCGGATTATATTTCTGAAATATTAAACTATAAGAAAATACAAAAAAAAAACCAATTTTTAAAAAGTGCTAATCCCACTCCCCCCTTAATGTCTTTAAGCTGATTCAGTAAATAAGTGACAAAAAGATTGCATACGATTAACTTTATTTCAAAACTTACATCCTATTTATGCAAAAATCGCAAAAAACACAAACTGCTTGAATGATAATACAATGTAGTTAAAAAATTTTTCCAAAAAATTAATCCCTTCCTAAATCCAGTCACAAATTAGGAAATTATATATTGCTTAGATAACTGTACAAAGTTGTTAAAAAATTATTGTGGTACACCTAACTGACTCCCACAGTCTCATATTTGTCATAGAATTGTAACAGTTTTTCTAGAGTTGTGATGTAGATAAAAAATGGTATAACAAAACTCCTTGAAGATCTCCAATGCAGGAACAGAAAGTTGAATATATGTATCTATGACGAAATATTATTTGAAAATTATTTATTTATTCATTATAATCTATTTTGTCCCTTAAGCTTCCTTCAGATGTAATTAACTTTTTCAAATTCTCGAAGTACATATGATTTGTGGTATAGTCTTAAGTTACACCAGCAAAGCAAACTTTATCTCTTTAATGATTAATTTTTTTTGTTTCTAAAATTGAAAAAGTTGCAGGGGGACAAACTCAGTAAACATTGTAACCAAAATGTGATTAAAGTGGTGTTTTTTTATCAAAAACTCAACAATTTTATCAGTTAACAGAATGAACAATTTTGAAAAAAACTTTAGCGCCAACATTTTAATGCCTAAAGAATTGAAAAAGATCGTATTACATGAGCCAGTCAATATCCTGACATCCCCAAAAATATATTTAATAGTAATTCAACGTTCATTCATAATAATTCATAATTCGCATGATTCAAAACTTTCATCAATTGTAGGTATCTAAGGCAAATATATTTTCCGCTTTCTTTGGAGAGTGTTTATATCCTATTTGTGCTCAAAATAAACTTGCCAAATGCCATAGTTAAAATTTTATATAATTTGGAGAACCTCGCTTTATTTTCCACATAAAACTTAAATTAGAGTTTTTAATCAATTTTTTTGGTAGTAAAGAATTACCAAAAATGCCAAAATATGTCTAACATTTACATCTATTGAAAACAAAACTAAAAATGATAAGCAGCAAATAGGGTCAACATATGTTAAGGATGTATGAGCAAACGTTACAAAAATAAAATATTGATAATCGAATATATGTAATAATTGGAAAAGTCACATTACTTTTTGAATAAACCGTGAACACAAAATTAATACAATATATTTACAAAACTGAATTAGCTTTAAATTTTGAAATTTTAATTAAATAAACTACTCCTATTTGAAATTGAGGTTTTGTTCGACTTAATTTATTTATGAAGGAAATATCCTGTTGAAAAATCTAACAATGAATTTCATTATATTGTAAGTCAAGTTATTTATGCTTAAAGCATACCAAGAAGTAAAAGTATTGTTTTCTATAATAAGTAAAAATACATTAATAGAGTGTATTACAAGTCACGAAAATAATTTGAAAATAGGACAAAATTTCTTTACAGATAATCCTTAAAGAATATGTTTTCAAGCCAATAATTAAGCATAGTCACGAAAAATTTTTATAAGTTAGGCATTTTATTAAATTAGGAAGTTAAACCTAAATTTAATAATATTTTAATTATACAAATTGATGCTTAGTCCTAAAACTATTATTTGAAAATGATTCTGTAATTTTATTTTAGGTCAATTGTGGGATAAATTTTAATTGGAATCTTTGGGTGTAAATTTTCATAGTGAAATGTTAAAATGTAAAATAACTAAGAGTGCTTGACTTTTATGTATGACATAATTATTTTATAAGTATATATTTATATCAGAGCATATATTTTAAGCAGTTTTTATTATTTTTTTTATTTTTATTTTAATACAGTTTAAATTTTGGTGACTTAAGGGCTTTGTGAAAAAGGAAATAAATTTATATGACTGTCTCATTTAAATGAGAAATTGTAAATAATTATTATTTTTAATGAATTTTCAGAACATATATTGTAAAAATTTATGATCATATAATAAAAAGGATATCTATTTAATACTATTGTGCTTTTGCTATTTACAATATAGGAATAATAAATAAATAATGAGCTGTCACAACCATTTTAATTTTTTTAAAGTGAAACTTGCTTGAAATATTTCATCAAGTAACACAGTCGAGAGAAATAAATAATACCAAAATTTAACACCAATAAAAGTTGCCTGAATTAATCTTGAAAGTTCAGAATCTTAATAGTATTCTGCTCATCAACTACCTTGAGCAAGGAAAAACTATCAAAACTTAAAGTTCATGGTATTGACTTAATAGTTTTACGAAAAAACGTCCTTATAATATGATGGAGCTTACCAAAATAATGCAAAGTATTAGGAGTTGTAGAAAATAAAGGATAAAAGATGAAGAATTGACTCTTCTTCAATTTGCTTCTGCATTCAACACATCAAAAAGATCTGGCCTTAAATGACTGCCTGATTTTTAGATCTTAAAAAAATGCTTTAAGGAAATAAATTTGAATTGAATGAAGACTTAAGGAAATTATTTTACATGGAAAGTAGAGAAAAATTAGAGAAGCGTTGGAATTAAAATATAAACCCATAGAGAAACTATTTTGTATATGGAAAGACAATCAATAAATCGGTAATGTTTATTAACTTAATGTACTTTAAGGCAGAGGTTCCTAATCTTTTTATACCTGCAACGACCTTTGCAGACTTTAATTTTTCGTGAAACCCTTCTTTAAAAAGAAATGGTGCTTACTTTAACATGCATTAAGGTTACTTTATTTATTTTATTAAAGAAAACTCCAATAATCATTTTATGATTTCCTTAGAATTCTTTATAAGAAAATATAATAATACATTGTAAAATCAATTAGAAGGATAATCTTGATTTTCTGAGCACAACTTTCCAAATCGAGACTGGCCGAACGATAAATGAACAAAAGAATAAGAAAGAGCGGGAAGCGTAATGAAGGAATTATTCACTCCTTACGTTGCGTGCAGATGACCTGCACGTACCGTCTCGCGGCGCACACTTTGGGAACCCCTGCTTAAAGGGTTATGTGTCTCCGGCATTAGGCGTATTAGCTTTTTTTTCTTTGATTACTACTAAAAAATTATTAGACAAGGGATCTTTAGCAATCATATCCCTATTTACGCCACCAATAATACAAACCGAATATTTTATGATTTTTTTTATGTTTTTTTGCTCTTTATATTATTTTATTTTTATTGTAAATGAAATGGTACTGAAAATGAACATTACAATAAAACAAAACAAAACAAAATTTATATAAATTGATTTATACCATATTTCAAAATTATAATGAGGTCCCTATAAAATTTTAGCATGGCATATGCTTTCTTCCTTTGAAAAACATTAACAAGAGAATTATTGGTATAAAGTTTTTAAATTCTATATATCCCTAAGGCAAATCATTAATTTTTTGTTTTCTATTTTTGATCCTTGAAAATGGATTCAATTTAAAATAGTTCCCATTCAAATTTTGGTAAGGACTTCATTGTAATTTTACTAGATATATTACTTTGTAAAATTCACCCCATTATAAAAGCAATAAAACATTGATTCATTATAGAAAGGATTACATAGAAATCAAATTTTAGTTAAAGAAGTTAATTACTTGTATGTAGGTCATTATTTTGCACAATTGTAATTAAAATGACACGAAGGTTTGCTTGTAAATGGATATCAATAATTACCTAGGAAAATACAACAAAAATATTTATGTTGGGTATTGACCTACATTCACTAAGAAAATTTATGTATGAAAATATATTTTTAGTATAATAAAATTTTGAGAGTTTTATCTTTATCCTAAAAATCAACATCCTATAAAGATAGGATTTTCGTTTCAAAAACAAATTCAGCTAAATTTACTTAACTTTTTAGTTTATTTTTTCAAATGTTTAACTTGTTATCAGGTTTTGAATTTTTCAAACTCAAGATTTTAAAAGCATTTTGGAAAAAATATTATCTCTTAAATTTATGTAGTTTATGTATGATTTTTATGATTTATGATTTGCAATTCAAATGAATACTAATTGTTTTAGTTGTTTTCTTGATTTTTCTCAAAAATTTCTGATTTTTATTTAGAATTGAAATTGGGTACTTCAAATAAAAAAGATTTCCCTACAAATATTGCGGTCAGTATACAATACATACTTATATGAACCATAAAAATACGTGAAAAAATCGTATCTGAAAACGTATACGTACCTCTTTTCAGAATTGGGGATAAACTTGCAGTTTATAAAAAAATGGAAAGTATTTAATAAAAAATTAAAATTTTTAATACAGTGCCGGATACTAAAATGTGGACAGGTTGCTGGACTCATTAACTGTGTGTCAGTCTTTTTATAGGGATTATCTCCAAAATATTATTTAACTGCATAAATAAATACTTAAAGAGTAATTTTCATATCGTTTAAATTAATTGAATGGAGAAGAGTGAAATAGAAAAATTGGATATAAGTAAAACGACGAAAAAAATAACTCTGAAATAAGGTAAACTAAGTTTGCTAAAAAAAACGTATTTAATAAAAGTGCTATTGCTGCTTTTTCAAAAATATACAATCACGCTCATTCCATTGAATGGAAAAGAGGCTCAAGTAATAAGGAAAAAACTACTGCAATAATAAATCGTCAAATCAAAAGGATTTATTTGACTAATACAGCTTTATAAAAAAGAATAGATAGCTTAAGTGTTCACTAAAGCCAAAAGATTCAGTTTAAGTGTACATATAATTAGAGGAAAGTTCATATGATAGAAGACCAGTAAAAAGATGCTCGCATGCTGGGTATAAACCCAGTCTCCACCAAATGGATTGTCCATACAAAATTTCCGTCGTTATATTGTAATAATGAGTATAAGCTTATTTCTATATAATTATAAAAATTTTAATAACTTTAAATAACAATCCGCTACTTGTTATAATTAAACAAATTTTTTATTATGTAGGTAGTAATAAAACATAACTTTATTAATTTTATTAACGTTTAATCTGTATCTTTAATAGTACCAGAAGCTCACTCCGAAAATATATTGGACTAAGTTTATAAAGAAAATTATGCTAAAACTGAAACAAAAATTGTACATACTATATTCAAAAGTATCAAAACTACCGTGCAAAAGTAGTTTTGGCTAGAATTTTCATAAAAAACATGAAATTTTGTTTATTGGAACTAACTGTAGTTCAAAATTTCCAAGAAAAATATTGTAAATAACATTTGAATATTTTGATGTTCTTCTACATAAAAATTCTAAACTGTAGTAAAATTTTATTTGGCCGTTAAAAGTTTTGCTGTTTTAATTTGAATACAAAAAAATAAGAGAGAATTATTTAAACTAGAATAAAACAATATAAATAAAAAGGTAGAAGAGATTACATGAAATTAAATTTATTTCCCCCTTGTCCTAGCATTCATGCGGAAACCTTTTCAAAGCCATTAGGTAAGGGCCGGAATAGCAAGTTGTTAGGTGGCTGTAATTCAACCCTCGAACCTCATCGTTCAGTGCACTGAGTGAAATTAAAATATGCACAGCTCATATATATATATATATATATATATATATATATATATATATATATATATATATATATATATATATATATATATATATATATATATATATAATAATATGTGCATGCATCTTTAAAAATAATTCGACCTA
This sequence comes from Acrocera orbiculus, assembly GCA_947359355.1. Taxonomy (NCBI): domain Eukaryota; kingdom Metazoa; phylum Arthropoda; class Insecta; order Diptera; family Acroceridae; genus Acrocera; species Acrocera orbiculus. Next base: position 17,750,221 of record OX375759.1, read on the forward strand.
AGACACGGGCAAGTTTACATTTCCATGAATGGAACGCTTGACTGCATATCAACAACCTGACTTAGTAATTAAGCAGTGGCAAAAAAGAAACCGCCACCCTTACATGTAAAGAGAACTTAAGGAGTAATATATGTGACTCTAATATTCATAAGAAGCTCGTTATCATTACTATTTTTCATGTCTTTTTATGTTGTTGTTGTTGTTGTTTTTTTATTGCTGTTATTTAAAGGGGAGTTCTCACATAACTAAAATATATTCAATGTTATGGGTAAGTGATTTTTCCCTGTACTAGAATTACGATAATCCATAAATTGTTAAAATGAGATTCTTATGCTTACCTGTGCACCCATCTAAATCCGCTCACAAAGATTTTGATAACTATTCTCTGGTTTGATATCTGATAGTTTAGTTATTTTTAAGCGGCCTTACTGTGCACAACATTAAATAAATTGCTCGTTAAAATATTATGAGGTTAACATTTTCGAATATTGACATATATATAGTTAATATGTTCATTTTTGAATTTATAATATTATTTCTGTGCGGTTAGAAATATTTATCAATAAATATGATTTAAATATCTCAATTTTTTGGCTGTTATATGTAGTTAGTATTTGTTATTATTCATTTTATTTTATATTAAAATTGATAGTTGGAATTGTGAATTAAGTGTACTAAATTATTATAGTGTAGTAGATATGTATATAAATTAAGGATATCTGATATGGCTAGATTTAAGCGAAATTATAGTGTTCATCTACGATATTATAGCAGGATATTAAAATGGATAATCGATTATTTAGGTAAAACTACTCAATTAGACTGTTAAGTTGTGTGGTAGACAGTAGAAATTTATTCAAATTTATTGAAAATTTTATTTGTATTTATTTGTTTTGTAATTGAAAAAAAAGTGAATACTACATGAAGTATTTATTTACAATTTTTGTATCACCATATTTTCATAATTTCTCTTCTATATTACTGTTGTTTTTTTTTTAAATTTTTGTTTCAATATTTAGCCTTTTTTTGTACAAAGCTTAAAATTTCTATATAATAATAGTACATTTTCAATAAAAAAACTTTTTTAACAATAATTATAAATCAATTAAAAATTAGCTTTTATGATTTATAGTACCCTAAAAAGTAAAATATAAAATAATACTTTTAATTAAGTAATATTTGAAAATTATTTTATTTTAAGAATCAAATCATGGTTTTTGACTTAATTAAGGACATAATGCTACTCTGCAGTTAATTTCTCCAAAAATGCGGATAAGTGACAAAAATCAGGCTTTGTCATCTACAAATAATAAATTTACATTTATCGGTGATAGCATGGTTTGCAAATGTCACGTAATGAGACAATTTTAAGCCACTTGATTATTTATAAAACCCTGGCTGCATGCAATTATTAATAAAGTAATCATTTAAAACTATTTTTGATTATTCCATTTGAAAATATATTCTCGTAATGAGTTCAATATATCCAGCCTACATAAAAACTTCAGTTATATTTTTGCTGATAATTAAAACACCATGTTTTTATTTTTGACTATACTTATTTAACTGTCAAATATTGCTTACTTAAAAGTATTACTTTATATTTTACTTTCTAGGATACTATGAACCATTAAAGGATATTTTTAATTTATATTTCAATTCTAAGCTTTTTAGTTTTTAATTATTTTATAGAAGCATAAATTCAATTTTAAGAATTGTTGAAATGTAATTATTAACTTTATTTTAAAGCTCAAATATTCAAATAAGAGCCAAGCCAATTAGTTCCTGTAATCTTTTAACGAATTATGCTGAACAAAATCAAATTTTTTCATAGACAAAGGTATAACTCTTTAATCCAATATTCTAACAGAACAAAAATATATTTTTATTTAAAATGTTTCGACTATCAAGTATCCTTGCAAAAATTCAAATCTTTGCTCAGACAAACTGATAAACAGACAAAGGAAGTTCAATAAAAGCATAAAAAATATTAAATTTGTAGTGGTTGTTGTTATTGTTTTAGGACCTGAATACACTGTAAATATAACAGATTAAAATAATATTTAATTAAGTAAGCTAAGTAAAAATTTAATTAATAATATTTTTTTTTTCATCAAAAAAATCTAAAATATTCTTTTTTTGTTTAGTTTTCAGGCTTAACTCATCACATTGACATCTTTAGGATTATTCTTTTCGAAAAAATGAACAGCATAAAAGCTAAAAACTTCGAAAAACTAACTAGAAATTTAAATGTTAAAAATAAATTATAAAATTCGATGTAAATTTTTCTTTTTTTACTTGTAAAACTTTAAATTTTCAAAGATTAATAACGAAAAATTGTTGAAAAATATTTCAAAAATAAAAAAATAGAATATTTTAAAAAATAAACTAAAATTCCTAAATATAATTAAAAAAAGTGATTATTACTTTTCTGTGATAAACTGATGATGCTTTTTTCTGTTATTGATTTCTAGTTAGAAAATTTTATTATTAAATAAATGTGTAGTGAGGATTTTCTTTAGTAGCTAAAAATCTGATTGCAACAATTAAATTACTACCTGTAAGGTGCAATGTTGCTGGACTTTTTTAAATGTGGACTAACAATATTAATTTTTGGACTTTGTCATGTCGTTCAAGCAAAAATAGGTAAGCCTTTTATCAGATTTTTTTATATTTTTGTCTGAAATTTAGCTGGTAATTGATTTGATTTTATGACGAAAAAAAATTATTAACTATAAATTATATTTATTGAATATTCTATGAAATACTTTAATATTTGTCATTTTGATTGTTTTCAATTAAGTTAAAGGGCTTTAAAAGATCCAGTTTTTGGTGTTTCCCTCTAATTTTGCATTTTTTCAAAAAGGTTTTGCATTTTAATTAACAAATAATTGATTTCGTATTCAAATAAATACTGTTTAAGCTCAGTAGAATCATGATTCATTAAAAACACCAGTTTATTTGCCAAATATATTTTTAGATACTTATTATGGTAAAAACTGTTTGGATAAAGGAAAATAAGGACAAGAACAACTTACGGATAAATTTTTATTGACCGTAGTTTTGTTTGTGTTGTGCATTATACTAATATAATTAAAATTTTATTGTAAGATTTTTCGAAAAGGATAGTAGTAGTAGCACCACAAATAGGATCTAACTATTGTACTTTTCGAGAGTTGTTGATTCCCTAGCGGTAAAAAGGACTGTATACTGTGATAAATATGGCAACATACTCTGTGTCACCTTCCTTGTCTCACCAAGATTCTTTATTTTAATATTTTTTGGATTTTACTTCTCCAAGAGAATCAGACTATGGCTTGTTATTAGAGTTCCTGGACACTAGGCACTTAGATAATGTTTGAGTACAATTATAGACTACAGAATGCTCGGTTGAGAGTTGATTTAACATTTGATTAAGTCTATTCTTGCCAGTCTATCAACCTCCTTGTTTTTTTGTGGCCAAAGGCCCACATTAATGCTACTATAGCTCTTTATTCCAAATACTGGAGATTTCTGCAACAGCTCAAAACTACTTTAGATTTGAAGTTGGGCACTTCTAAGGCTTTAAATGTGGCTTAGATGTTCTTAATAATGTAAATATGAGCCTTCTTGAAACCTTTATTCCAGGAGTTTTTATTTTGTACGGTGTATTATGCTTATCTGCTAAAGCTTAGTCATCGTTATAAACAAAACTCATTGGTAATTAATGTCTATTTAATACTAATATAAGTACACAATTTTTCATGGTTCATGCTTGTTTAATGTATGTAACTTATTTATTTCCTTTTTTAATTCCCTCACTATTTTTATTAAAGGCGGGGCTTATCATTAAATGTCTAGACTAAAGATGACGAACTAGTGGCACACAATAAAACAACTCAAGCATGATAATAACTAACGAATCTATGAATATGATCCAAATAACAATTTTGTTGTGTTTGTCTTTATATTTGACGTGTATCTAACATAATAATATTTAGTTTCATTTTTTATCAATTAAGTCACTAAGAGCAGATCCTTTTACAGCACGTTATGGCTAGGCTAATATTTTTCTTTTATAAAGAATACTCACGAACGTTCATAAAGGTTTGTTTTCCTTAGTAAATAAAATAGATTGTCAGGTTAATAATCAATTTTATATTTTCAACGTTATTTTGGTTAGTTTTTTTTCGATATTAGAAATTGAAAGAAGAAATTATATTACTAAAAATTTCTCTCTCCAATTTGAATGATTTCAAAGGAAATTGATTTATATGATCAAAAAATATATTTACTTAGCTTAGTTTATCATTAAAAATAAATTTTTATTTTCATCTCAGTCAAACAGATAATATTTTAAAAAGTATAAATAAAAAATTACAAAACATCAAAATATCTAAATATTGACATGCGACAATTTATTTGCTAATATCTATAAATAAACCACAAAAAATGAAGCTATTTATCTTATTCATAGAAGCTCATTTAGTTACAAATAAAAATTAACTTTTCTATTTTCATATGAAGATATGAAGTAATATTCCCGAAAATATTTTTCCTAATTCATATTCATATATTTTATTGATTAATCTGATATTAAGTTATAAATTAACAAAAAAATAACAATCTGAATCATGTTCTGAAAATATTTAATTTGATTTTGAGAAATACTATTAGAAATTTACTAAAAGGACAAGGATTTATTACACATACTCTCAGCTATTGTCAATGTAAAAGTCTCATCCCACGGTATAAGCTGATTGTGCCTTTTCAACTTTCTTGAATGAAGTGAGATTTCATCTTCGTCAAATCTAATGGGAATCATTCTTAAACAATAGATTTTATGTGAAAACTTGTCTCTTTCTATGAGATATTAAAGTCAAAAATAACAAAACAAAAACAAAAAGAAATAAAGATGAAAATAAAGAGTAAAATTAAAAATGTAAACGAATATAGAATAATAATAGATCTTACGATCGTTGTCATTCATTGTAAAAACTTTAAAATGAGTGTGAAACCAAGCATAAAATTCCCACGACATATTTCCTTCAATTCTTCATTTTGTTTTACATAAAAAAAAATTAATTTAAGATGTATAGATAAGGGAAACTAATGAGATTCAATACATCAATTGGTCTAATGAGCTTGTAGAAAGTAATTTTTATGTTTTTATTCATTCTATTTAAATGAATCCTTAATAAAAAGGATAATTTAATTATGTTTTGTTTTAGAAATGCTGACATTCACAAAAAGAAACTTTTCCCATAGATTTTACTTTGCTGTTAAAAAAATTTTTTGATTTTATTTCTTTTCCGTGTTCTTTTTATTATACTCAAATTGTAAAAAAACTATAAAAAAAAGAAATTCCTTCAAGCGAGCTTAAAAATTTTTATATTTAGTTTGCAGTTTTTGGAATGTTGTTACAATTTGAAGTACAGCAGTAATTAAAAAAATAAATTCCATGATATGAATAAATTGTGGAGCTTATGGAAATATTTAGAATTGCCAATAACTTTCCAAGTGTTTTAATATCCTTACTAAACAATGATTTGTTAAACTCTTTAAAATATCCATTTTTTACAATCATATCAAGTTTTTATTCTTTGTATCCATTTTTGATTAGATTCTAACAAAATAGAAGTAGTCTTTGAAATGTAAAATTGGTAAATACAATGCACTTGATTGTCCTTTGAAGTATAGCTCTCAAAATACCTTAGCAACATTTTAGGATATGTATGCTACAATCCCATAAAAAACGGAGTGTAAATTTACATTTAAAATAAAATTGAAATATTATTGATGATAAAAAGTTTCTATAAAGGATAAATTAGAAAATATTATTATTTTGAATACTGGAGACACACATATATGTAGCTCCTTAAAGGCATTTAATTAATGTACATTTATAAACTATTTTTCCATATTAAATAACAAAATAGAAATAAAAATAAATTATGTCAAAATCGAATTCGAAAATAGAGTTTCGAGAAAGAGGCAATTGAAAATTGTCAATAGTGCTTCCTAATTTGATTTCTTAAGATTCTCAAACAGAATGCATTAAAAAATACTTTTGATCTTTTGACCTTTCGAACAAGCTAAACGGTTTTTTCTTCATTGTGCATTAGCCAAATAAATCTGATGATCGAGGAAGAAAACTTCTTGCAAAATATCGCTGAGTTGTTCATATTTTATATTATGTTTTTAAATGTCGCTCTAGAGTAATAAGAAACTTTTTAAAAATCTGCATTTAATTGATCAAATGCACATAAACCAATTTAAGCAGTAATTAATAACTCTCCATGCTTCCTAATCATTTTCATCTAACCTTGTATCACAATTAATGTGATGTTTTTACTAGAAAAATATTTTGGTAGCTGTTTTCGAGACATAAATACAAAAATATTCCAGTGGTAAGCCATAGACGTTTCAATAAGACTTGATACTTAATTGGCATAAACCAATCTATATCATTTATTCAATTGCTTTAAAATTTACTAGATGTAAATTCGACAGACATTTCTATCTGATTTATTTCAGAGAGCAAAATTTAGGCTGAAAAACAACCAGATTGGGACACTCTGAAATGGATCAAAATAACAAAATATCAGATTTGATTACTGACGTTCTGAAGGCAATTGTTAAGATAAAATATGATTAAATTCAACAAAAGTAAACTAAATCCTGATTTTTGGATTATTTGCACAAATTTTTGTGTTTTAAATCAATAAAAAATAATTTCACACAAAAAAATTATTGTCTTTTGAATGGGTAGCATTTAACCTGTTGAACCTGTTGCTAAAAAAATTATAAATTATTTATGTTTACTCTAGACATTAACTTAATGAAATCATAAAATTTCAAGTCCAGAATATTTTTTCCCCTATTTACTAATACTATTCTAATAAAATCCTTAAAAAATGTCTAATTTCTTGGTATTAAATTTAACGACTTCCATTTAAGACTGCAATATAATTCCGCATTGCCTTTTTTTGGTAATCAATAAAGGTTTAATTAATATTCATATAAGGATGTCAGCAATACACCTTGAAATGTGTGTTTTCGCATGAGATAACACATCTCCTTTTCCGGTCAGGTATCTAATTTCGTAACAATACAAAACTCACATGTAATTTATACTCTTCAAGAATGGCAGCTTTGATGTATATTCTTAGCTATAGGATGTGGTAGCCTGCATTATATATATATATATATATCTATATATATATGTATATGATATATTATAGAGATTTATTTATTATTCCTTTTTACAAAATTTACTGAAGGTAGCGTCAGAGTAAAGGTTAAGGAATAATGGGTTAAATAAATTTAATTTTTTATTTAGAAGAAACAAAAAAAATTAAGAATGTAAAAGCGAATATAATTTTAATATTTTGCATATAAAAATTATTTATTTGTATAAAAGTATTTTAAAGAGTTCATTTTATCTTTTTTTTATTTCTAAATTTGAAAAGAATCCTAAGATTTCTTAGTAAATTTCTTATTATATTATTGTAATTTTTAATAAAAAAATAAAATTTGTATAATTGTATAAATTTCTGTTTTTAGCTTATAGTAAAAAAAATATTAGGATCTGAATTGTTAGTTGGTAAATTTTCTAATTTTTATAGTGGTTAAGCTTCTCTCAAGAAAATAAGATTTAATCTGTTTTAAATTTTAATATTGGCTGAAAACATTCCAAAAATATCAAATATAGTCCATAAATACTTTAAAATGATCCTTAAGAGCTTGAATTGTTATTAATTGTATTTCTTGTTTTTTATAATTTTTGTTTTATATAAATTAATTGTATTCCTACATAAGTCAGCCACGTTTATTAGCTTTGGGGTTTTCTTCAATGAGCTGCAACCATTTCACCTCAAATAGATTTTAATGAAAAATTGTAAAATTAATATTCAATAGTAATCCAATTAAGCTATTAAATATTTCACCAAACAAGTATTTCTTATTCAAAAACCTCAAGATATTTGCTTGAATTCAAAATAGAAAGAGCTTTTGATGTGTTCACAACTGTCTCTTTAGAGCAAACAGAAGTCAAAATATATTTTGCTCGATTAAAAGCTTTTAAAGGATTTTAGAGCTCATTAGCTAACTCAAAAATTTCAGTTAAAGTTAAAACCAGTCTAAAAAGTCTGTTAAGCTAATTGCTTACACCTGAGACCACCTAATATGGAGGCTTTTTATTTATTTTGTTAATTGCTTGAATATCTTTGATTATGTAATATTTTTTAATTTTCATTAAAGCTGCTAAAATTGTTTTTTTTTTATCAAAGTTAAGGAGTCTAATACGATACTTGTCGTATTAATGTTATTTCAGAAAACTTTTTTTTGTAATTAATTAAAATATAATCACTTCAAGCTCTTTTTATCTAATTTTTAATATCTTAGATTTTATACAAAATAATTTTTTTAAATATCCTCTTTAATATTCTATGCATTTTTTTGCAATCAAAGTAGATAAAAAAAATTAATTAATCAACAGCTGTAATAGTCTGAAGCAAAAATATTAAATTAATTATTATTTTGTAAATTTATGATTCCAGTTTGAAGCAGAACCAAACAATTCTACTAATTTATTAAAAACTGCTAAGTTTTTACAAAAAAATTCAAAAATCGACAGTTTTTTTGTTGAGAATCGGTAAAAACAAAAATAATTTTCGAATTTTCATAGAAAATTTATACTAACAATAATCTAGCTACATTTGGTGCATACAATTAGCCTTCAGCTTCTTAATAGCTATAATTTTAAGCAATTTGTTTTTGATCTGTGTCTTTCCTTATATCCTTTTTTGACACACGGATATACACAATATTTTAATAGATAGACAGACACTTTTGTATGGAGAACTGAGAGTATGGACTGTTGGAAATGTGTATATAACTAAAACCTTTCAAAGTATGTATACAGGGAAAATAGACTGAATTTTATGTTTGTGCAACAACAAAAAATTAAAGTTCCGTATTGGCGTATGTCTAAATTATAATTTAAATTCAGGCTTAACTATTTACTTTGTCTCTTAACAATATTTCAAAATGATTTAAAAACTTTTAACTTTACAAGCCACGTATCCTTTTGAATGATACGATGTAGATGTTATTTACAATAAAAGCCTGTTTTTTTCCTTCCATTCTGGACTTTTATTTAAGGATTTAGAACTTTTTCATCCTATTTTCAGGTTTAATGTTTCCAAAAGATGGATTTTTCCTGCTTCGTTCGTAGTAAACCTGTTGTTTTTGAATTTTTATAGAATTTCTTGTGGAAAAATTTTTAATACTATAAAAATCAAATATTTATTTGTTTAATTTTGATGCATTTGTTAATGCGCAAACTATTTTTACTGCCGAGTCCCCTTTTCGTGTAACATTTTATTGTGACCCCTGGGTGGACAGAGATTTAGTTTAAATCTTTAATGCAGTTAAACTAAAATTTATTTTGCTATTTAGGGTTATAATATCGATTAATTATTGTTTTGAATAAAATATTTTAATCTTATAAAATAATAATTTTATTAATGCTAGGTATGCACTTGTAAATTGCAATTGCAATTGATTTCTTCTATATTCGGATGTATATTGGAAATCGCCAGCTGTAGATCATTCTCCGGATCCAATTGAGAGGGACATTTTGTTTTGATTGCAGCTAATTGCAACTAATATTTTCATATTACCTGATACTCGTTGAAGAAAGGTCTTATAGTTTTTGAATAACAAATAAATTTGTGAGTTTTTGGTGACCCTTAAAATTTTTCTTGAAACCCCTTAGGGGGTCGCGACCCACAGTTTGCGCACATAAGTAGTATAACGTCATTAGTTATTTAAATTGCGACCGAAAAATTTAACAGTATATTTTTAGCAAATATTAATTTTGAAATATGTAAAGGAATTAATTTCTAAAAACTTTCATATCTACTTAATAAAAAGTAAATTTTGGGTTTTTCTATTCTCATTTGGAAAAATACAGTAACGGTTAATAAATAACACGTTAGTTTCTTGCTTTTACGTGAGAATATTTTACTTATTTAATATGAATTAAATATATTTTTTTTTTATTATTTTTAAATTTTTGAGCTCAGAAAATATAACAAAAATTGTTATCAAGTTCAGAATTTGGGTATTTTTTTGTTAAACTCCTAAGTGTCGCTAAATCTTTAATAATGGACATAAAAATCTTTTACTTTGAGAAATTTAATAGTTTCTTTTTTCCTCTAGTTTTTGTCTCTACACTAAAATGACAACTAGTAAAATATCACATATGTCTCTAGTGGTTAAACAATCTTGTCTACATGTTATACATAGTATTTTTTTTTATTATTTATTTCAGACGACACAGTATCAGGACAAAGAGACCATTCAGTAGTTTTAGCATGTCCGATTGATGTCACATCCTGTGGTGAGTTACACTCAGTAAAATGGTTTAAGGGTGAGGAACGTATTGCTGTAGTATCTGGAGATGGAGAGTTAGCTAATATTAAAGATGAATATAGAAGCAGGTGCGTTTTATTGCAATTTTGTTATGATTTTCCTTCTATTTTAAATTATATTAAGAAAATTGTAAGATGTTTAATTTGTTGCGACATTTTAATTTTATTAAAACATGGAATATTTACATTTTCGTTTTATTTTGAATATAATATATATTGTATTATTGTAACAGATTTTAATAATGAATTCATAATTATAGAATGTCTATTGATCATTCACCTAGTGGTCCAATTACACGACTACATATTAAATCACTTCAAATAAATGATGAGAATATTTATATATGTGAAAGTACATTTTTAGATCCTTTGGATACATGTGATATCCCTGGTGCCTATCGTATTGAAGTTAAAGTTGAAGGTAATTTAAGCTTGTGGGTATTTAATTTTTAATTAATAATTTTAATAATTAATTAATTTATGAATCTGAACAGTTCCACCATCGCTTATACAGCTTTCTGATGAGAATGGAAATATTATAAGAAATTTAACAACATTAGGACCTCTTCGAGAAGGTCATACATTAAAAACAATTTGTGTAGTTAAAGGTACTCGTCCTGTACCTTCAGTTGGATGGTATCGAAATGGAAAACGACTTACAGGTGAAGTTAAAATCTCATAATTTTTTAAATATTTGAATCATATTTTTATTTAAAATTAAAGATGAGGAAGGAGGTGAGGGATGAGATAGTGAATTGATCTCCCTGATTCTACTTTTATTTGCGCCACTGATTTCAATAATCAAAAAAGTCAGACCTCGTCTTTTTATATCTTTGTCGTGCTATCTGAACCTTACCTTTAAATTACTGTTATTATTACTATTTATTTTCTTTATTGAACCATTTTTTTTTTTTTCTAAAAAAATTGAATTTTTTATGTTCATCAAATCTTTGTCCCTTTAAACAAATAAAAAAAAAATCTTTTATTCTGAATAAAGGTTTAATCTGAATGTGTTATTTTTTCTTTTGATTTTATAATTTTTCTATTTCTCATTCATTTTGTTAACAAAAAAGCGAAAAAAAAAAAAAAACACATAGCTCTTTTGTTTTCGAAAATTAATCCTCTTTTCTTTTGCAGATGCTTTAACAATAGACGAGGCCAATGGGCTTTTCTCTGTACAATCAGAACTATCGTTAGTATTATCTAGACAAGAATTAGGAACTCACATTGAATGCCGTATTGAGTCATCAGCTTTAGCAAATTTAGTTAGTAATCATATAATATTAGATTTGCAAGGTATGTATTTATTTTTAGATTGTTCTATAAATGCAAAAGGAAATTCCAAAAAATAAACAATACATTTCATATATCATTTTTGCTCAATTAAACGGTGTACGTCGTTTTGTATTCTCTCTCATTTATAATTTAAAATTTTGCCAATTCTTTATAGTATCTATAGAAACTAAAATGCATATAGAAAGGAATATTCTATTCGTTTTTGATAGCATGCAAATGACAATTTCACTATAGTCACTTCTTTGTTTCAATGTAAAATCCAATAAAAAAATCAATTTTAATCATTTTTTTTATTTGTCTGTTTTAGTAAGACCAACAATGATAAGTCTGACAGGAGTAGAGCATCATGTGGTACAAGGGACAAAGGTTCTACTGGAGTGTAAAGTAAGTGTTCAATTGATTTGTTTTGTATGTAGATTTTTTCCAATTTGAAAAATTTATAGGTAGAGTACATAAGAAATAACAATTTAATAGCAAATAATTTTAGTTTTCTGAAAAGCTTATAGTAAAAAAATTTCTATTTTCAGTCAAGTTAGAAAATTAATTTAAAATTAGACTGGTCAACAAATTTTTCATTTTTGGTAAATTTAATTATTTAAAACTATTGACAAGCCAGTTGGGGTTTTATGTGGATATCAATAAAAATATTCAAAACTAAATGAAAAAATTATATTTTTAGTAAAAATGGACAGTTGAGGACAGTATTTTACTTTTATTTTTTTTCTTCTTCTTAAAGACAAATAAGAATTTGCTAGCATAACAGAACTTCACTTTTAGTGATAGCGCTGTGTTCCATGTCTACTATATCTTTTCTGAAGGACTTACAAAAGGGACATTTTATAGCAAATATCCGACAAACTTTAAATCATTTCTTTAGCAATTCTATTTATTGGTTTTAGCTCTTATATTTTCAAGAAAACAAGTAAAAACTTTAATAAATTAAAGAACTTAAGTACTTGAGAATTTTTAAATTATTTTCAACGGTTTTAGGAATTCAATTTTTATCTAAAAAGATAGATCGCAATTATCGTGCCTCTTTTCAACTACTCCCCTGTAGTTTTTAGAAGTTTCAATAAAGAATTATATTCCAAAAATATCATTAATGCAGTATAAAAATTATAAATCTTTTGAGACTGTTGTAATCTGTTGAACAGTTGATAGATTATGGAAACTACAAGAGTTCTTAGAATTAACTTTGTAACCGTAATGAAATAAAATAAATCCATAGATTGCAGTACAAATTTAATCTTCAGGTTGTTTTAAAAGAATTAGAAAATAGATTCAAAGAGCTATTTGTTGTTTTGAGTAATCTTTATTAGTTCTCATACTAAGCTAATTTTAAAATAACTTCAAGGAATTAATTTTTGTTTTACTTGTTTTACTTTCTAGGTAAAAGGAGCACGACCTGCTGTCAATGTTACATGGTCAAATTCTTCAACTATCTTAGATCCACAGGATACAAATAAAATATCAATTGAAACTAAAACAGTAAGCAAATCTTATATATTTTTTTTAGAAAATTTAATTTTTTTCAACAATTCTATATAAAAAATAAAAAGACTATACAAAACGATGGAACGTTTGACACAATTAGCCGATTAGTTTTTAAAGCGACAAGATACGAAAATGATAGAAATTTTAGATGTGAAGCTGATAATATTGTAATGAGAGCTGATATGGAAAAACCAATACATGATACATTGGTGTTAGAAGTATTATGTAAGTATAATTTTAAAATCTTTAAAGTTATTGTAATATATTCATTTATAAGTATTGATTTTATAATCAATGAAAGAATTATGTTACTTTTTTTTTTTCGAACCCAGATCCTCCAGTTGTAGTAGTTAAGCCACAGAATATTACCATCAATGAAACTTCAGATTTTTTGTTGTTTTGTGAGTACGAAGCTAATCCAGCATCACTTGAACAAGTTATATGGTAAGTTTAAAGTTTTTAAATTGCAATCGATTTCTTTTATATTATGTCTGGAAAGTATAATATTATGAAATTTCATAACCAGATGGCATTAAACTATATGACTATAGAAGTGCTTAAGTATTATTGCCAAAAAAAAAAAAAAAAAAAAAAAAATGGAGAAAAAAACCAGAATTTGACAATTGACACTTTCTTGAAATTTAGTACTTATTTTTTTCCTATTTAAAAATAAAATGAAGCAATAAAAACAAAATTGTTGTATTTTAAGAATAAAATATGACGTTTTTTCTATGAAAGAACTTTTAAAAATACATATATGCATATTTCAGAGGGCAATTTTTTGAAACAATAAATAGTATTGATGTATTCATTTTTCTTTGTTTTTGCTCCATTTTTCATTATGCGTACATTGTGTTTTCGGCATTGTCATAGCTTTAGTATGTAGGAGTACGTATTTTTTTGTACACTTTGTTCTGCTTGTCTTGTGCAGAACTTTATAATTTATTTTTTCCATTGCCAACTTAAACTCTTGAATTGACTCTATATATGGCCATTTGACAATTGTTTTTGCTGCGAATAAAATTTTATTTTTGTTCAAACTTCTAATATGAAATTTTCAAAAGGAAAATATAGTATTGGGCTTCAATTTAGTTTCACTAAAATAAATTTCATAAAATAGAAATATAAAAATCTTATACGTAGCCAAATTTTAATAATATATAATTTCAGATACTGAAGTTTTTTTTCGATTTTATGGGATATATTTGCAAAATAATAACCAATAATATAAATATAATAATAATGTGAAGTTTCTTACAATGATATTTTTTTAATAAAAATGCTGTCTAAAACGCTAATTTAGAGATAACCTTAAATCAATTACAAGCAAATTTAGCTAATGAAAGAATTAGTTTTTAATTCTTCATTGCAAACTTTTATCAATAAGAAAGCTTAAAATATTTGTTTAACTAAATATAAAATTTGATCAATTTTTAATAAGTCATTTTAGGATTTTATTAGCAAACATTTAGGATATTCTGGTAGAAAATCTGCAGAATGTTCTAATTAAAAACAAATATTTGGAAAGACTTTAATGAGTTCATTTACCTATTCTATATTTCTCAACATGTTCGTTTTTTATGAGTTTTACAAAAACAAAAAAAAAACGCGGTACTTTTAGTATTTATACATTACATTTCTGTTTCTACCCTTTATGAATTTTTTCTAATAGCTATTTAACGTTAAATAATATCTCTCTTTTTTTTAAACATTTTATAGGAGAAAGAATACACAGCTATTAAAACTTAATCAACCTTTACGCTATGAGGGTGGAAACTCTGAAAATACAGCACTTTTAGTTAAAAATGCTACACGTGAAGACAGTGGGGATTATACATGCGAGCTTAGTAATGCTGTGGGATCAGATGTATCAGACAATAGTGTAACTGTTGATGTTCAATGTAAGCAATTTTTAAATTGTTAATTTAATTAAATTTATTATTAGATTATTGAAAACATTATTTTATTACCTGAAGTAATTTTTTGATATTTTTAGTAGAAAAATTTAATTTATATTTTCTAACAAATTTTATTTTATTTTGTTGGTTCGCTGTTAATAATTATGCATTATTAATTATTACTGAGAAAGTAAAAGTTATATTTTTCTAAAATAATTGTAATATAATTATCGAATTCAGTAGACTTTTTTGGGGTAAAGTGCTCTATAAATGGCTGTAAAAATGTCATAGGCAGCAAAAGATTACCTTTGAAGCAGTTGTTATATAATAAGTTAAATATAGCCCAGGTAGAAAAAATAATTACGAAAAGCCAGTGGCTTTGATGGAGAAGGGGATATGATTTACGGAGACTCAAATTTCTATGGCGTTTTAGATTATTTTTCTTTGATAATCTCTAAAACATTATTAGCCAAGGAAGGGATTTGATCCCCCTGATACCACCTTTATATATAAATTTGCCTTTTACATGAGAGAATTTGACTATGCGTTTATTTAACTCTTTTCAATGTATATGAAAGGATATCAAAGTTAACCAAAATATAAAGAACCTGATTTAAGCCTAGTAAACTAGCCATTAGCTAAAATTTTGCATTATTCAGGTTGTTAAATAGGTTAAAAGGTTCTAAATATACCAAAGTTAACAAAAGTATACCAATATTCACAGTTTTTAAGTCAAGCCGGATCAAGTCAGAATGAAAAATTTCGACTAGAATAAACATATCTACCACTACATAGAATTAAAGAAAACTACAGTATTTTGGTTATAGATTGGCTTGAACTTATGCTCTTAGAATTAAAAATAAAACAAATGTTACAATTAGGTATTTATTAGAATTTTAAATTATGAATTTAAGGCAAATTATTACAATCAATAATTTACATTATTTTAGTATATGACAAATTTTTAAAATTTAATGGATTCTAATATATAAAATTTTAAAATCAAATTTTTCAAATATTTTTCTAGTTGTTCCAGTTGTTGAGTTAAGTATGGAACCAGATACTCCAATAATTGAAAATGATGAAGCAAATGTAACACTCTATTGCAATGTTATAGAAGGTAATCCTACAAACCTTCTTAAAGTTAGATGGTATCTTGAAGGTTCTTTGCTAAAGGAACTACCAGAATGCAATACTAGTTCTAATATTGATGTAAGTTCGATTGATGTTGTTTTTTTGTTTTTTTTCTGGTTTCCTTTTCCGATTCTATGAAATTTTGTAATATGAATCTCAGTATTAAATCCATTGAACAAACTTACATTATTCAATTAGGACGAGGATTTGTGCAATGTTGATCCAAGTAAATTGCTTTTACAAAATATTGGAAGAGAATTTCTTGGTAGCTATTCATGTGAAGGATTAAGTGCAGCTGGTTGGGGAGTGCGAAGTACTGAAAGCAATTTAATCGTAAATATATAAATAATAATCAAGATATTTGTACAAATATATTTATTATTTGAAAATAGGTTTATTATGAGCCTGGTAATGCAACACTTATTCATCATCCACCAATTCCTGTTAAGAAAAAGAGTGTAACATTTTCATGTTCCGTAGATGATGGTGGTAATCCAAATGCAACTAGGTTTGTTGTTTTTTCTAAATTATTTACGATACATATTGAAAAGTTTTTTAAAAAATTCCTTAAAAAAAGTTTATTTTTCTAAAATATTTTGACATAATAATTTTTCCTACTGATTGCATTTTTTAAATTGAAAAAGAGTTATTTGATACCGTTAAAGATAGACGAGAGGAGAAAGGCTTTTATCATTTAATTGGATATTAAATTCAATCTAATATTAAGTGGACTTTGTTTCTTTTTTACTTCCATAATTTTCATAAAAGAAAAATTAAATTAATGAAAAATTCTGACTTATCTTACTCACAGGTTTCTAATTAATTTTTATTTTTCATTTAATCCAGATTTCATTGGTTAAGAGGAGGTCGACCAGTATTAGATGTAGTTACCCCAATTTATACAGTTGATCCTGTTGGTTTAGACAGTAGAACAAATTTTTCTTGTTATGCATATAATGAAGGCGGAAATGGTATTCATGCCACAATTGAACTAGATGTATATGCACCACCTGCATTTATTAATAAACTTGTACCATATACGGGAGTATTATATTCAAGACAAAATGCTTCATTAATGTGTCGTGTTGAATGTGTTCCAAAATGTTCAATATCTTGGTTTAAAGATGGCTTAGGTATTGATAATAGCTCTAGTCGATATTTTATTAAGGAAAAATATTTATCATCAGAACCAGCAACTGGAGATTTTGAAAGTCTTATATCAGTATTGGTAGGATATTATTATTAAATAAAAAATAATATTTAGTTAAAAAAGAAACTTAAATTAATTATAAAATAGCATTTTAATATGCCTAAATGGCCACAAGGAAAATTTGATATATATGCAGATAATGCTAATTATTCATGTGTTTCATCAAATAATTCTGTTGGACCTGGTGTAAGAAGTGCAACCTATTTTAGTATTGAATGTAAGTACTCTAAAAATTCAATTTTTTTTTTTGGTTAGTTATAGTTTTTATTTTAATTTTTTTGCCTTAGATCCTCCTGAAAATACTACTGTTTCTAAGGATGTTATTCTTGTTGAAGAGGATAATATCCCAGAGCGGGTATTATGTAGTGCTAAAGCCAATCCAGGTAAAATTTAATTTGTTTTCCTTAAATTTTTATGCATTTTCTAATACTTTTTTTTAAATAAAAAATGTTGATAAAGTGCAAAATAGTTTTAGATATTTTCTTTTTTAGTAATTTCTAGAAACTTTACATTAGTATAACTAGGCAAATATTTGTAAAATTATTTAATTAACACAAGTATTAAAAAAAATACATTTTACTATTAGAAACTTGCTAATCAATATAAATATATGTAAATTTTCAAAGTATAAAACATTAACTTATTTTTAAAACGTTTTAGGACCATTTTTTTGCTTAGAAGTTTAATCAAAATTTCAAACGCCACCATTTTGTCAGTTAAAGATACAATTTGCTCTTTCTGTTTGTTTTTTTTTAAGCTGTCAAATAGCAAATATTATGATCTTTTGTTTTTAAATATTTTAAGTACATAAAAGCTATAGTAATTGATTGAGGGATTTTTTAACTAGGAAAAAATATATTTAAGTAGTAAAAGGTATATTTTACAAGCTTCATGAATATTTCAGTCAACATAATTGCGTTACAAGGAATTCGCAAACTACTGTTCAATGTTAGTTTTGTGAAATGTTGTGAAGCTTATATATGTACATGCTCGAGTTGTTTGAACTAAAGAAAATTCGACTGCTGTAAATGAAAGTGTTTTTGATGAGCCACCATTGTCAATCAGATTTTGTTCATAACAAATAACATACTACAAACTATTTTGCACCAAATTTTATACGTTGATCTTCAGTTGCATCCGTATAACCAATCCATGCGGTTACAATAAGAACATTTCTGTTTGTAAAGGATGTAAAATTGAAAACTTGTTGTTTCATGTTATCTCTTTTGTGAGTTTGTGAGATATTATGCCTCAAAATTTCTCATTTTGTATGAAAAAAATTCTCCCTGAAATACATAAAACAAATTCTAATACATTTAAAATGTTAATAGTAATGAAATTGATGCATTTGCGGCCTAGAAAATTTTTACATTTATATACAATGAAAAAAAAGTATAAATGTTTGTGCAGGTTATATGAACCTATTCAACTATTTATTGATGATTTCACGTTTAAATGACGATATCGAAAATATTATTATTATTTTTGATATAATAATATTTTCTTTAACTAGGCTCATTGACTCCCTTAAGAATTTCTAATTAAAATATCTTAAATTTCAGAACCATCTTATGAATGGCGTTTTGGTGATGAGATAATAGCACGTGGTAGTGCTCTTATTATTAATCATGTGATGTCTCGAGCTGATAGTGGTCCTTATAAATGTATTTCATTCAATAAACATGGATCACATTCAGCTGAAACAATAATTAATATTTTATGTAAGTAAAAATATTAATATTAAACTTATAATTTTCATTTACTTTTTTGTTAAGATAAACCAACGTGTGAAATAATTCGAAAAGAGATTAACGATGAAGACTCTTTAGTATGCAATGCTTTTGGCAATCCAAATGAAGTAAGGATTTTTATGGATTTTAAAAAAATTATATTATGGTTTATTATTTATAGGCAGATTTTATTTGGTCCATGAAATTTGAAAATGATTCAATTGAATTGGGTGGTGGGAATCGAATCGAATCATTTTCAAGTTATTTGATTATTGATGATGATTTCAGTGTATCTCGAGTATATCGATGTATTGCTAATAATTCAGTAGGATCTGGACAATTTTGTCAAATAGAAGTTGCAGGTAAGAAAATTATTAATAAAATAAGAGCGATTTAATATATGTAAAGCAAATTTAGTAATGTCAAATTTTTCAAAAAAAATAAATAAGAAAATTTTCGACTAATTCAATTAATTGAAATTTACTTTTAATTTTCTTAAATAATATTATATTCTTCAGAAATAATAATTTATAAATATTATTTACTTTTTCTTTTTTTAAATGCAAACATAGTCAGGCCAAAGAGTAAGTAAAAATCGTAGCTTAAGAACTACATGTCTACAGATTCACTCAATTATACACATTTACGTAATATTAAAAGTATACTTGGGTTCCATGGGTTTGAGGCAGTTGTTAAATCTTTTAATTATGCACGTAATTGCATGCAGCCAATCGTTTTAATTTTCTGCATAATGCTGCAACAGTAGCACTTACTTAAGTCAAGATCTAAAGTGTTGCTCTTCTTTTTCCCTATTTTTTGTATATTTTTAGAAAATAAATCATTCAAGCTATTATCTATTTTAAAGCAGTTTAATAATTAAGTATTTCTTATCGAAATTTGCTTAGCTGATATTTAGCTTAAGTTTGTTTAATTAATTGCAACTGTTAATCATTCAAGATCTTAGTTGCAGGCGACTGCAAATAGCTGCAATATGACATTTACTCACTTGCTGTGATTTTTCAAGCAATTAAGCAACCTAAAAATCATTATAGATACTTTCCAGAAAAATTTTTTTAAAAGGAAATCATGTAAAATAAAATATAGTGTTCATACAAATAAAATTAATATTTGTTTGAGACACAAAAAGTCAGAAATAAATGCAGTTGTGTGTGCTTACATTTTTTTTTTTTGCAATCAATTCACATGTAAAAAAGCTATAAATTTTATAAATTTATTTTTCTTAATCCGGGTTTCAAAGTGCAAACTTAAATTAAAACTTCATTTGACGTTAAGCTTATTAGTAAAAATTATTAACAAGTTTCCGAGTGTAAGATTAAATTAGCAGTTGAACTCTTCTTAATTTTGTAAGCTCGGTTTATCTATTAAAGTTTATTCTATACACAGAATCAGTGATATTATACAGAGACTCACTTTCAAATATAACTCTGAAGTTTTAGGTTAATGAGATACGAGATAAGGAGTAAATTCAATATTAAAAAAATTATTTTGACAGTTATTTGGTGGGGGATGAGTCTACGTGAAATATGACTCAAAAAATGTATAATATTTTAAATTGAAATAGAAATTAATTATAAATAATTCTAGGAATCACGGCATCCCTCGAATAACACGTTCCGTGTTATTGGAAATCGTGTTATTCGATACTAATAATTCATACAATTTTTGAGATAACGTTCCGTGTTACAGACAGTCAGTTTTCATTGTAAGCCGACGATATGTAAGATATATGTATGTTCATATTTACTGTGTGGTCAAATTAATTTTTAGCAGTACCTAATTTTCGCGACTTCGCGTGATTCAAATTCTTTGTTATTCAAAGGTTGTCGCAATTTTCAACCGTGCTATTCGAGATTTCGTGCAATTCAAGTACCGTACTATTCGAAGGATACCTACAATATATTAAATAGTTATGAAAAATAAATTAAAAATTGTCTAAATTTTACTTAAAAAGTAGGTGAAAAGCTAAATAATATCCATGGAAAACTTTACTAGCAGTATTTTTTTAATTACAAATTCAAAAAAGGAGGAAAAACAACAAAAATATATGTTGTTTATTACTTAAAACCTTGCTTAAATCATCCCAGCTTAATTAGTTTCCGAGATATTTCTTTTAAAAAATAATCTACATATGTTAATCTATTTGTTTTAATGTCTCAAGGTAGAGTGATAAAATACATACAAATATTATTCGTTATTATAAAGTCGATAAGTCGATAGTCGATAGGTTTGCATTTATAGATGTCAGCTTGTTATGCTGATCCGGCTAAACTGTAAATTTATATACCTATCTTACATACTTAATTATTTTTAAAGTGTAGAAATAATTTATATAAAATTCGCAAAATAACACAAAAAACTAATTAATTTAATTAATTTAGGACAACTTGTTTGGTGGCAAAGATGGGATAGGACTACTCTAATTATTCTTATAGCATCAGTTTTTTCAATACTTCTTGCCGTCATTATAATATGCTGTATAATTATTTGTATTTGTAGAAGAAAACGAAGGCAAGATAAATGTAAGTATTATTTTATTAACTAAAAAATTGAAAAAAAATTAAATTTATCTTATGATAAAAAATAGATGTTAGCTTTTAATATAAATATGATATAATATCTATAGATATATAGAGACTTTACAGTTATTTTTAAAAAATTCTAAATTTTTCTACTTTTTATATAAAAAGAAAATAAACAAATTTTAGGTTTTATTAATATTTTATGGCTATAAGCATGCATTAGCGCTACAAATCTAATCATATTTTCAATCATTTGATTACATATACTCATATATATACCATATATACATATGTATATAAATATGTGAACATTTGCTTTTCATTGATTATAACTCACGCTTTCATATAAATCTGACACTTTTCTCAGTTGACAAGCAAACTCTGATTTCATTTTTTTAAGCACCAAAACAATTAACTTTTTGGAACAGGCTTTAGTTCATATCAAGAAAAATATAATGTTAATTTAACAAAACAAAAAAACTAATTAATTTTTTTAAATTTTATATTTTTGCTTTCATATTTCTGTTACTTGCGATTAATTCATTCTAAAATCAAAATAATCAATTTCAAATTTTGAAAACTGAATAACTTTGCTAACACAACATTGTGACACATCATCAAAATTTCTGATTTTGTTGTAACAAAAAATACAAAAAAAAATTAAATATATGAAGATCATGCTGACATGTCCATCAGTGCTACTCAAAGGTAAGAATTAATTTAGTTTCTTTTGGTTTGAAAGTAAAATAATTTTTTGTTGTTAGCCTTTAAATTAAGCATAAAATTACAATCAATTAGCAGATATCATAAATTAAAATAAATAAATTGTTCTACCTTGGATGTTTTGATAAATAAAACTAAGTAAAATAAAAGCTTTGATAATACAGGTATGCAAAATTAAAATTATTGAAAATTGTTTGTCTGAAAAACACCTATATTAAGTGATTCTAGGGTTTTTTTCATCATGTAAAGTTTTTTAGATATACGAAAGATAAAAAAACATTTTTGTGTTGCTTTTATGAAATCGCTTTTAATAAATTTGAAAAAAAAAAAAATACCAAACTAATATACACTTATCGATTCCTTAAACATTGAAACAAAAATAATTAGAAAAATAAACTGATAGAAATCCTTATAGGACCTCTTTTGTATATCACTTAAGTTTCTTTTTAAATATTTTCGCTTGTGTTCATCCGTGTCAATATCCCTCTTTAATATCATCCAGTAATAGTCTGCAATCATGCTAACATTCCACTTTCCTTGGTAATGCCGTTCCGTTTACCTTTATATCTTGATGGAATCTCTCGCTTTTCAACGCGAAATCTTCTAGATTTTCGGGGAAATGGTCTAATTGAGATTTCAGAAAATGAACTTTTAAGCTTATCCCAGCATCCCAGCGCCCTAAAATGTTTGTGAATAATTAGATATAATCTGAACTTCTATTATTACCTAAAAAATTTTTAATTACTTCGTTCAAAGAAATCCATGTTTCCTTTTCACCAGACACCATATTTTTAGCAAAATAAAATAAAAATAACTATCTTTATTAGTATTTATAACGTATTAAACCGTTCTGAGGATAAGAC
Organism: Acrocera orbiculus; assembly: GCA_947359355.1. Classification (NCBI taxonomy): domain Eukaryota; kingdom Metazoa; phylum Arthropoda; class Insecta; order Diptera; family Acroceridae; genus Acrocera; species Acrocera orbiculus. The sequence continues at coordinate 17,773,527 of OX375759.1, forward strand.
AAGCATTTTAGATGATTTTCATATCAATCTGTGCGGTAGATTTATAGGTTTTCAATAACGAACAAAAAAAGTTTAAAATTTCATCAATTTGATATTCACGGACGAATATTTCAGTTTTTTTCTTTCCATGTTGAGCTCATTTACCTAGATCCAAGCTATTATCCTAGCCTTAAATTTAAACAATTGTTCATTTAAATGGAGAGATTTTAACTAGAATGTTAGTGGTATGAACTATTCCTATACCCTTCGGGCAATAACTACGTATAGAAAACTCCCTACGACGCTTCAAAAAAGACACCTAGCCTCATGTCTGCTTGTTTTGTTTTCCTCAAGAAGTATGGATTCTTGTGAAAACATACGATCATGAACGACATGAGCATAGAAATGTTCGATAGTGCTCTGGAGTTTTTAATTATTGAATTTCAACTCTGGTAACCACATGAACTGAAATTCCAGTTATCACTAAGCTTAAGAGCTAACAGTGATACCTTTAAAAAGGCGTAGGATGCAATTTTTTAGCACACAAAAAAAATAAAACAAACATACAATAAAATGGTAAAATTTCTTGTCAAATTCAAAAAATAATTTATTAAAGCTGGCAGCATTATAAGCTACAAATTTTATCCTTTAAAACTTAATAATAACACTAAAAAAAGGAAAACATACAACTTATTTAAAGGAATATGTGACATGATAGCGTTGAATTTAAGATAAATAAATAAAAAATTTTTAGATTATGTTAAAAAAAAATATATTGGTCCACTTGAAAAATATCTAATCCCTAATTTACTATAAAAATTGGACTAAAATTGAAAGTTTCTTTTCAATATATTTCATTTCAAAATATAACTCTTATCCTTTAATCGAAATCCAAGGGAAATGTTTTGTTTTTGATTTGATATCAATCGGAAGTACATTAAGTGGGCAATCAGGATTTAGAAATTGTTTGGTATAAATACGTCTGACTTGCTTAGATATAGTCATTTATTGTTGATTGAGTTTTACATTGTAAACACCAAAATGTATTTCAAATTTTAATGGCCATTATATACCAGTCTAATGACTTCCTGAGGAGAAAAATTATAACAGATAATTCTATTTGCTCTTTCAATGTATTCAATGTATTGTAATTATCTTTTACAGCTGCAGAAAGTTTTTTTTTAGCAACTTGACACTTGCAAACTTTATTTCTTTAAAACAATTAACTACTAGGATATTTCGACATTCTTTTAACTTAGTTTGATTTTTAAATGTACATTAATACTCGTTGTTGCTGTTTTTTATCTTTTTAACAAATGATATATCCTAATAGCCTATCCCTAAGATTAAAATCATAATGTTACTAATCAATTGTTCATTTTTTAATCAATTGAACTATTTTTTATTCATATCGATTCACTTTCATTTACAGTTCACTTTCAGTTCCAATCGGAACTGAATAGTTTTCATGAAACTAAGTTTTTTATTTGCGGTAATCCAATTTGAAAGAGTGAAAACTACCCCTATAATTATACACAAAAGAAAATCCTCTACAACTCGATTGTATATAATTTTTTTTAGATAAACTTAAATTACAAGCTATAAATATATTTTTGATGAGGGCTGCATCCCTAAATCTTTATTAAGATTTCAATTGAAAATCTGTTCCAGGAGTGTTAAATTTTATGTTCGTATATAGTATATACATATATCTATAAATCTTTTTTCAAAATTCGAAAATAAAGAATTTTGGCAAGAAGAAAAACAACAATTCTCAGAAAAGCATCAAAATTGATGAAAAAAATTTTTCTTATCACTCTTAATACATAATTGTGAAATTTTTTTAAAAGCATCTAGTGCAAAACTTTTTCAAGCAAATAAAAGAGTACTTAGCATGTCTAAAAGTGTTTTGTCTTTCATAGAAATTTAAGTTTTTATTAGCAAGTTTTATAGATGAAACTACAAAACATCAGTAGAAATGTAAAAGGAAATTATTTTTCTACTCTTAACGTTTGTGACATAATTTTTATTTATAATGATAACAAAAAAAGAAAATACAGAATTACATTACTAAATATAACAAAATAATGCTTTCATTGAAAGAATTAAATAAACTGCTAATTGGTAAATTTTATGCTTAAATATTTTTAAAAATGTTTACGTTTGTTTTTTTGTCTTAATTTTAATTAAAGATATGTGTGTGTTTTGTTAAAATTAATTTTGATTGGTTTAGTGTGTTGTCATATCAAGCTTCACCATTACAAAGACCAGTACAGACATCTTTATTATCATCATCATTACAAATTACACCAGATATACCAAAAAGTCCACCAAAATGGCCACTTCGACCTGGTGTTATGGTACATATAAAAGGAGATACTAAACAAAATTTACGTGCTAATCGTTTAAATATTTCACAAACATCAGATAATATTACAATATCAACAATTGAATCACCAGAAGGGCAACAAAATCAATCAATTAATTCAAATATAAATTGTATTGAGACAAAATTAGGATTATCAAAAAAGGATAATACATGCATAATACATGTTAATAATGATGATAATAAAAAATTTACTGAAAATTCTAAAATATTAATAGAATCATCATCACCACCACCACCATTACCACGACGTAATAAAGAAAATCATAAAAATTTTATAAATTCTGGTAATATGACAACAGCATCCATGAAAAGTACTCATGAATTATTACCAAGGGATTGTAAAAATTCATCAATTCAAAGAAATTTAGATATCTGTCAGATATCAAATGAAAATAATGATGATACAATTAAATCTCATCAAGAAAATGATAATTTAAGTTTATTTACAAAAGTTTTTGGTGAAATATTTACACGCCAAAAAAATGAATGTATTAATGAGGAATCAAATATTAATAGCCGTACACCAAGTGAAATATTTCGTAATTTTTTTGGAATAACAAGAATATTTGGTAGTCAAAAGAATATTTCCAGCTCAATAAATCCATTTACTACGGATCATCGTCTAAAAGGATTACGTTGTTCTGGCGGGGGTAAATTTATTTTTATTTTTTTCATTAATTTTACTTTCTTTTTGGTTTTTATATGACAGCACATATTTTAATTTATTTATTTTTATTGGCATTTACTTTTTTTTTTGTTTCTGTTTTGCATGAATATGATGTGATGTACCACACTGCTGGGCTATGCAATTAAATTTGTTTATTTAATTAATTTTAAATATGGATTGCAATTTTTGCTTGTGATTATAGTGATTGCATATAAAAAAACGACATTACTTGAAAGACCATTATTGATTGACCGGAATATTAATAAAATGCCAGATAAAAATGAAATTAACAAAGATAATTTCCAATCAACACAAAAAAGTAAGTTTTAATTTGTTCTTTTTCTTTTTTTTTCGTTTTGTAATTTATGGATTATTAGTTTTTTAGATTTATCTTTTTTAAAATCGTATATTTGTAATTTAATTAAACATTTGAATGGTTAAAGTTAAATTAAGCTAATTAATAATGAAATTTAAAAACTTTGTGCATGTTTTGTCATATTAAATATTTCCTAATTGTATAATCAAAAGAACTGAAAAAGAATTTAAAACTATTAACAAAAAAATCTTAAAATTTAAGGAAAAAGTAGATAAATGTAATTTTTTGGTACTAAGTTTAATCTTAATTATTCCTTATTTCTATGAAGTTCTTTTAAATTTAATCTTTTAACAAACAAAAATACTGCCACTTAACCAGAGAATAATATTTCTGTTTAAATAACATAACAGATTGATTGAAAAACAAAATTTTTGTAAAAAAAACTAAATCAAAGCATTGAAAATAACTTATTTTCTTTATACAAAATCAAAATTTTATGTGTTAAAATGACATTCAAAAAGAATGCAAATTATTTAAACTATTTTATCTAGGATTTGGCTTGACTGAAAGATTTTTATCTACAATTTCATGTAGGGAATAAAAAACATTTTTTAAAGTAAATTTTATCAAATCCGCCAATCAAAAAAATTTATAAAAACACTTAGCTTGATAAAACCAACTATAAAAATAAAAAGTGAACATGAGATTTTCAAATTTATATTGAATGTTTGACAAAATATCAACGAAAAATTTATTCAGTAATTAATACTTTATCACAAAATATATTAACTATAGTTTTGTTGGTATTGGTGACAAAAGTAAATGACAACAAATAATTCTTTGAACATAGATATCGTCATTTAATTGCAATTTTTTTGTTTGTTTGAATATTTGTTATCTTTCCATCCTTCTCCTTAAGCTTAGCTAATGGTTTTTCTATTGGAAAATTTTTTAAAGATAATATTGAAGAAAAATCTCAAATGATAGCACCATTGTCCTAAACTAAAAATTTGCTGCTTGTGAATACCACGAAAATTTAAAACGAGAAAATTAACTTTATTTTTTGTAATTAGTTGTCATGATACTAAATAAAAAGTGAAATAATAACAACAGAAAGGAAGTCGACATTTTTACCAACTTTGATATCATGAATCCGATTTTGTGAAAGTGATATTTCCTTCGAAAATATCAACAATCTTGCTGACTAAATTGATCATAAGTGGACTAAAAGTTGATAAACCAAAAAATTATATACTTTAAATGTACATATATTGAAAATTTATTTTGTTGAAACCAATTTATCTTCGGATAAGAAACAATGGTGAGTTGTACATAAGACCTAATTTGTCAAACTTATTTTGGACATTTAAGGCAGAGCGGCTAGAAGTAAGGAGAAGACTCGTTATTATTAAATTTAAATCTTGACTAACAGTTTCTTAAAATAATTTAAAAGTAATGTAAGAGGATGGAGGATTGCAAATTTTTTTTATTTCTTAGTAAAATGACTGCTTATTTAAAATTTCGTTTTTGAGTAGTGAAGATGTCTTAAATCATTATATGTTTGGATCAGGATCTTCTGCTTGACATACATTGAAAAGAAAAATGACGATAGTTGAAAGACAAAGATCATCAACAAAATTTAGAATGTACATAACATTGTAGACTAATTGTAAGACATAATGTTGTCTTATTAATAATAACGCAAATAACAGCTCAAGCTAAGCCTTACTAATCTCTTTGAGACAAATTGATTTTATTGTTTTTTAGTGCGCTTTTCAAAGCAATATATATACTCCTGGCAATTTTATATAATAATTGAAACATCACTAATTTAACATGAGCAATTTGGAGGGTTATTTGAACTGAGAATAGTACTAAATATACAAATTATTTGATATTAGTATTTTGGTCACTACAGATACTGTATAAGTAATTAAGATCCTTTAAACTTGGAGCAATTGGTATTAGTAGTAGTAGTTGTGGTAGGGTAGGGGAACAAATATACCGCGACCAGTCTCAACCTATTGTGCTCCCCGTCAGACATGCTATGATGAAAACCTAATATCTAGTTCCTTTGTCAGAGCTAGGATAACTCTCAAAGCTATTTTCTACCCCTGCTCAAATGTTCCATGTATAGAAATGAATATCTACAGATACAGAATGCACGTTTTATTGTAAAATTTATATAATTTATAGAGCTCCTATTATATTTATAATTATTTATATGCTAGATATTATTCTTCGTTTTTTTTTTTTGTTGATTTTATTTCATTTGTATATATTCTAGTGCACGGAAAATCATCTTCACTTGGAGATCCATTGACAGAGCCAGGAGAATATGAAAATTTGCCATTTCATGGCTTACAAACTGTGCCAAATAAGGTATTGTATAGCATTTATGTATATATGATTGTTGTAGTTATTTAATGATTTCATAAAAGAAAAAATATTTCACGAATTAACGAACGAAAAAAAAACAAACAAAAATGTAACCTAATATAATTTATATTTATTTTTTATTTCTTTCTATATTTTGACTGAGTTTTGAAGTCTTTAACTGATTGTAGACAGTTAGTTTTATGTTAGTCTCATTGAAATAATGTAGCAAAGATGTTTATTTTCTACTTTCTTTGTTTGAATAGCTTCTTTCAAGCATGTTTTGTTGTATTTAGGAATTCAAATAAGTCGCTTAGCACTTTATATACCTATATATATGTATATGTCATAAACATAAGATAAGTAGCACTTGAAAAACTGGAAAAAAGCACAAAAAATAATACTTAAAGGAATTATTTCAACATTAAAGGAAGTTGGGCCTTTAAAAATAAAACAAACTAATTTAAAACTTTAAATGGTAAAATATTTTTATGTTCAAACAGATTATTTCAAAATATTTATTTATTTTTTTATCACCAAAAGTTTATTATATTAATTAATCATAATAAGTTCTTATTAGTTATTTTTCTATTGAATTTCACTTAAAATAATATTGACTAGTATTAAACCATGTTGGTTTGATAGAGAAAATAAAGTAACTTAAAGTAGCATAAAGTAATTTCAATATGGACTAAGACCTTAAGAGCAGAAGGGATTTTGACCTTTTTTTTATGATAAAACAATTTCATATCAAATTTAATTTTTCGGCAGCTTAACTAACAAAATTCTCGCCCTTATTAATATCATAATGATTAAACAACTAAAAATACGTTTATTTCTTTTCGAGACTAAACTTTTAAGTAAATGTTAAAGATAAAAATGTGACGCTGTGCCAATAAAATAAGAATATGTGAAATTTTGCTTTGTTTGACACACAAGATAAATAACAAAAAAGAAATATGTGATAACATATGAACTTTAAATTTCCAATGTCTAATTTTCTTATTATAATTTTCATTTTTCTAACACTTAACTGAAAAAAATTAAAACATTAATGAAAATCATAAATTTTTAGCTTATGAAGCGCACTAAGTAATAACCAAAAAAACTATTAATTAGCAAAATTTATATTTTTGGTAATTTATATAATTATAAAACCTTTTAATGTGAAATTTTAGCATGATTCTGAATTAATATTGATTTTGTTATTTTTATATTGATTTTTAACTCAAATAAAAATAGCATTAAAAATTTTACGAGCTTATTTTTGCTTGTTTTGCAGTTTGGTATGACGTCTATAAACTATAATAACTCAAATAATGGTCGTGTTGCTCTACGTCCAAAACTAACAATTAAACCTAGTCAACAAAATCCAATCAATTATAAATTATATAATAGAAATGCTTCAGATATAATTACTAATAATAATTTTCAAATATTGCAATATAATCAAAATGATAGGCAAAATATTAATAGTGATATTATGATTGATAATAAAACTCAAGATTCACACAATAGCTTTCCAGCTAATTATACTGAATATTTTGGACAACAAAAAAAATATTCGACAGTTAGAAAAAAAAATTCATTAAATGAACAACAATTACTTTATACTATAGGAAAGAATATGAAAAATCCATTTATTGTTGGTACAAAAACAGAAAAATTTCATACAAATATTGGATGCCGTCAAAAAGTTTTACATAGTAATGAGAAAAAATTTTACTCTTTAAAAATGACTAACAGTAAAAATATTAGTATTAATAATTGTCAAAATCAACCACAATTAGTTAAAAACAAATATAAACGTCATAATTCTTTTACTAGTAATCCTACAACTTCTTATTTATTATCAAATTTAATTAAACCATCAGATGAGATAGAAAAACAGGATGAAAATATTGAACCAGTTTTAGTTTATGAAAATTTAACTGATTCAATACAAATATATGAATCAGAACAATTATATTCACATGAAGAACAACAATCGAAATGTATAAAAGGACAAAATCAAATAAATAATGAAGAGAGATTAGATAATCCAACTGAACATCATTCAATATATCGAAGTGATTCCGGTATTTCAAATAGTTCTTATGAATGTTCAACACCAATACCAGCACCAAGACAAATTTTAACTGATGAAAATTTTTATACAGCCAAACGAAATAGAAAATGTCCAATTTATATGAATATGTTTGGAGTTAGTAAAATTACAGATGAAATTTCACCCAATTCATTAAAATTGAATCCACAATCTAATGATTTAAGTCCAAACAACCAAAATTATTTATCAAATAATAAGAATAATAATCATAATGATAATAATAATAGCAGTAATAGTATTAGCAATAATAATAATGATATTAATGATAGTTATCTAAATGATACTAATAATCTATTAGAAAAGACATATAAAAAAAATAATCATCCAAGACAATCAATGAATCGAACAAATAAAAATTGTCCAACAGAGAATTATTTAAAAAACCTTGAGGTTTGTCCTTTATACTTACTAAATTAGAATAAGAAAAATATAAAAAAGAAAATTTAAATAAAATTATAATTTTTTATATTTTTTAGTAACTTGTGTTGTTTCAAAAACAAATTAAAATTATTCATAATGATTTGATTCCCTTTTAAGTCAAAAAGTCATTTAGAATCGATTTTTTGTTTGCTTGTTATTATTTGATTTTAATTCATTGTGCACTGTACCCAAGCCCTTTTTATTTTGTCAGGGTGCTGTCTTTTCTTTTTAAGAATAATAATTAAAGGAGAATGGTTTCCTTATCAACAAGTATTTGATGTAGAAATGAACGAAAAAATAGCACTGTACCTGAGGAAATAGACAGTTAAAAAATGGAGCGATGGAAAAATCTATTCGGCTCGAATGGTCTTTTAAGTAAATTTTTGTCTTTGTGGACAAAATAATATGAAAAAAACAAACTTTGACATATTTACCATAAACTATTTTTTCAAAATTCGACTTTGACATTTAATACATTAAGGACATTAATTATACTTTTTAATTAAAAAATATATATTTTAATGAATTTGATTTGCTTAACACCAAAATAATAAGAAAATAGTTAAATATTCAGCTAGCTGATCATCAAATGTCAATCAATACTTTTTTTGTATTGCACTTGTTTGTTTGTTACTTCTTTGTCCAAATTTACCACCCAACAGGTGTGCTTCCTTTTAAAGGTAAACAGCCCATATAAGATCACCTGATCAAAGGCCAAAAATATCTACAAGGAATAAATTTTAGCAATTATATGCAAAATCAGCCAATAACTTTTATGAAATGAAATTTTTTCTCTTCTGAGACTAAAATTAGGTCTTAGAAAACTTCTTCTTTGATAAATAATTCTAATTAAAGCTGAGGTTTCAGCACCTTCATTTTTTCCTATGAAAAAAGATATACATATGCTTCGTACATTTTATATATTTTTCAAAGCAAAATGAGGCATAGTTAAAGATTATTATTTTTTCAATTATTGTTACAATTGTCATTAACTAACTCATATATTTTATACTCCTAAAAATTTATATTATTGACATATATATAAAATATTTGATACAACACAAGGTATGATATTTTTGTTTTTATTTTTGAATTTTTTCTAAAATTATTAATAGCATGAAATTAAAATCCTCATTTACAGCAAGTGCCAAATACTAATCCATTCCTAGCTACATCATCTTCATTAGAATATAATATCAATACCAATCAAGGTAATTGTATAGCAGTACAATCATCTGTGGCTTCATCTAAAGATTTTCAACATAAATCAAATACAATTGCAAGAAATATAGATAATATGTCATTATCATCATCAATGCCATTCTCATCACCAGTTAATTCTATTTTGATAAAAGACTTTACTCCAACAACTACTACTGGTAATAGTACAAAAAGTACACCTAATACCAACTTGAATAAGGATTTTGGTCAAACATGTAGTACAGGATTAATGCAAATGAACTCTTTTAGTACACTATCATCAAATACACTGAAAAGAACAAAAATAAATGGATATAATGCTCGTACTCTAAAATTACCCATACGAAAACATCATAGTTTTCATATACAGCCAACTCCATCCACTATTTCATTACAAAAAGATATATATAATACCAATGATAAAGAATTAGATGGTCCTTTGGTATTTAGACCATTTGGAGTTGAAAAGAAAATTTTTAAATCTAAATCACCTACAATTCCATATAATTATTATTATCAATTAGTTTGCAATCCAAATAGTGTTCCACCTCGGATATGTGCAACAAATTTAAAACGTCATTTTTCAAATATCGAATCATATGATAGTACTAGATATGAATATAAAAATGATACAATTAATAGACGTTTAGTTTATGCTGATTTGGCACAATTTAATTCGATACCACAATATAATAAAAATAATCAAGATCTTGATGCTGAATTCGATGATCTTATTACAAATTCAGATAGTGAACAGTTACGTAAACGTAGACAGCCAAAAATGAATACAAATTCATTGCTTGAAAGAAGAAATTGTAATGAAATCAATAAGGAAACTTTTCCGGAATCATCTATTACTAACAAGCGCACTAACACAACACAATATGCTACTTTAACATTTAATGAAGTCAGCATTTAGTACAGCATGAGAAATAGGAATCAGGTATAAACATTATTATTTAATTATTATGGTCTTAAGGTAAAATAAAATTTTATTTTATCGCAAAGTTGGATAAATTTTATTATTTTTTCAATAGATTTTTTTTTTTTTTGTAGTCTCTGTAGAAAATTATTCTAAAACTGAATAAAGTATAGAAATATTATAGATGAGCTATAGTACTGAGTAAAAATTCTATTTCTTGATAAAAAGAGCTCCTCTTTTTATTGAAATTATAATTGATAAGTTTGCTCAATTCAAGTATTAAGAGAAATCCTTAACTTTAAATAATTAAATATTCATAGTTGAAGGCAAAGTAGAAGAATATCTTTAAAACCGTAAGGTATGCAATATTTTCTTGGTAAATTTGAGAACTAATTCAAATTCATTATGGGAAAAAGAACTTACTTTCACAAAGTAATAGCATCAAATTTACGTTATGAGGAGTTTCCCAGTTTTTTATATACTATATAGTTATAGTATATATATGTATATCGTAATTAATTCCAACATTCGTTTCTATTGAGCCCGCCATTATATTTTTCATATCACAAAACTATTTTATGAAATAATTTCAAATTAATTTTGTATACTTTCTTTCGATTGTATTCTAATTAAAAAACTAGAAAGTACATAATTTGTTCACAATCAGGTAATAAAAGTGAATATTTCTAATGAAATTACAAGTTTTATACTATAATTGTATTTACAACTCATAACCGTATTTTTTTAGCTTATTACCAATAATGCATTTATTGTTTATGACGTTACAAAATTTCTATTTTCATAAAGTAACTTTTTTCTCAAAAAAATTTGATAATTTCATTCATTTGTTATTTGATAACTGAAATAGTAATTGTGAAATTCTTTGTTAATTGTTGATTGCTGAACAGACTTGAAATGACGTCATGGTAAAATTAAAACATAAAATTATTGGTCATTGTGTTGCTTTGGAAATATCTACCTTTGTTTTATGCCTTTTCCATCACTTTTACAATCGTAATAGAATTCCTTTTTGTTCTTTTCTACATTTATATATACTTTTATTTATAAGAGGCTAATTACTGCCAAAACACATTTCTTAGAAGGGATTTACTATAAAATTAGCAGTGCAAAGGGCAAAATGCATGATGGGGAGAATATATAATATTCAATATTAATTTTTTTACATATTAAAATAATTTTGAAATTTAACACCTTGAAATTTCTTAAGAGGCTTATGTGTATGCATATGGGATTGTTATTAAGAAAAAATTTATTATACACCTCATAGTTTAGGTATTCAATAAATTTAAATTAGCCTTTTATTGAAAAATTAAATTTACTTATTTACAAACATTTTATAAAGCTCAAATATTTTTTGCTATTTATTAACCAATAATAGCATTTCAATTCTTTTCGAAGTTTTTTCAATAAAATTTATATCTGTCAAAAAAATTTCATCAGGTTGTCATTTATACTTGACTAAATCTCCCTTAATTATCAAGTTTACTTGAACAAGGTGATTTTGATCAAGTATACTTGATAATCAAGAATGCCCTTTAGCTTTGATAGTACCTACTCATTGCGTTTGGTGATCGTAATGTCATAATCGAAGGGCATCTATAAAGGAAGAATTTTCTTTTTATAAAAATATATTTTTTTATACAAAGTAAGGAACTTTGATGTACTATATTTTATGTGTACTATATAAGTCAGAACTATTCACATAATTAAAATTGATAATATTTTGATCCTGTAAAATTTCAGCTTTTACAAAATAAATTTTTCTTTTTTTCGATAAAAATTTAAAACTTTGACATATCTTTTCTGGTGTATTTCCTAAGATTCAGCTGCCAAGTATTATATCCATCAGTAAGTAATGTGAAGCTAGAAGCTCTCAGCTTTTTTCATCTCTAGCTCTAATCCTAACCTAAGTGGATAGCTATTTTTTTTAACTCCCTGTAGCTGTAACAGTTAGAATTTTGTTTTGTTTTCCCTTCCTTTTGACTATTGAAAAGTAAATAAAGTCTTAGTATTTCAATTTTGTTATTTTTTTTTTTGACTTATCACAATGCTCTTAACTTTTAAAACTATTTTTTTTTAGCTATAATTCTACAGATTATCCTAGTGTCTCTTAAACAATGATTAAGTACGAAAAATTAATCAATATGCAAAAATATATAAAATCCTTAATTTTCTAATACTTATAATTTTTTAGAAACTTTCAATTTTTTTAGCTTTGTATGTAAATATTAATATGAAAATTTGATTGATTGCATCATTATTTTATATTTTTCGCAGCTTGACTTCGAGGATATCTACAAAGGAAGTGATACATATATTTTCTAATTAGATAATTTAAAATGAAAAAAGAAAAAAAAAACTAAACGAAAAAAAAAAAAAAATACAAATTTTACCTAAAATAAAAATAATATAAAATAATTGAATTTAAGGAAAAAAGCAATAAGTAACTAACAAATTATCTTCATGTACTTCATGCTCATAAAACATTTAAAGCACTTAATTTATTCGAAGTTAATTGGTTAACTTTTCCTAGACTGGCAAAATTTATTGTCTTCTTTTGAGGTAAATGTTTAATAAAAAAAAACAAAATTTCTTAACTGTTTGCTGTTTGCAATATTACACCAAATCCATGAGTAGTTTATTAATTCATTTAATTGCATGATATATCCAACAATAGTTTTATTAATTATTTTCTAACTAACTTTTTTTTACTGATGGTATTTTCTATAATTTTAGAAACAGCCTCATTTTCAGTGTTAAAATGTAAGATTCCTATCAGGATTTTTAATAAAAATTAAAAAATTTTATTGCAAAGTACAAATATTTTGGTTTTTTTCTTTTGTTTTCATTGGCAAACAATATTCATTATTGTGGTTTAGAGTAAAATCTAATCTGACCTTAATTATGTTTCAAGTGACAAAATTAAAGGAATAATAGTTCTACATGCTAGGTGCCTCTTTCTCTCTTATCAAGTAGGAACGGTACGTTTAAAGAACATTGTTCAATAGTAAAAAAATTAACCTTAAAGATTTTAATTTTTAAAATTATCTTGTATAATATTTATAATTATTTTTTTTTCTAATAAAAACAAGTTGAAACAAAAATTGTAAATCTCATAAAGTTTTCTAAAAGTCATCTTACAGTCCAGAATATTATGATTTATCTAACATTGGTCGGTTGGATTAAATATTAGATATTATTATAAAAATTATTAAAATTGTAAAAATAAAATAGTATTGTAACGTTGCGGTCAAGCATCTGACTGTAAATACAAAAAATGTTTGACTCTTTTTTATCAACACAGAGCAAAGCAACAGGTGCAACGACAAGATTTTAGGCCTAGCAGCAATAATGGCTATAGTCACTGATTCTACTACATATCTTTGCTGCTAGAAAAAAGGTGTATCAAAATCTGGTCTAAAAGTTTTTCTTGTTTTGAATATTTAATTAAAAGGCTGCCGATACTTTAGCTAGAACTGTCGCATTAGGCTTAAGGCATCTCGTTGATGTTATTGCCTAAAGAAAATGTCTGGCAATATTAATTATTGAGTTTTAACTTTATTCTTAAAATATCAGCATTAGTGTTTTTACGCACGTTTCCAACCTGATATCTGAAAAAGGGGAACTTAGCCACATAGCTAATGTATACACACACCTTTTTAAATACATATAGCGTTACTCATTTTTTAAATTTTATTATTTCGAAAAAATTAAGATCTAGTGACCCAAAAATTTTTGACTAGCAGGAATTTCAAAATAAAAATTGTTTTATTCTAATTAACTAAATTGAATGGTTGTCAAAAAAACTTGTAAGTGTTCTTAATTTTACTTTTTATAATTGTTTTTTATAAATTTTAAAGTGTCTTTTTTTGTATTTGTTGCTGAGTTATATAATTAAACACAACAAATAGTGTGTATGTATTAATCTATAATAATTATCTAGCTTTGAATGATGAATAGATTCTTATGTTTTAAATTAATTTGTTTTCAACTCTTTCATCAAAGACAAAAACAGTAGCTCAAATTAATTAAAAAAGAGCATCTTTTATTATTATTGGAAGCCATAACACTCTTTTAGAAATATGTATATAAAATATTTTATTCTATTTTATTTACATAGTTTTAATCAAATAAATGAAATGCTGACACAATTCTTTAATCAATCTATCTAAATTGTTTGTAGATACAATTAACAAGCACATTTTTTTATGTTTGATCCTTTTGAAATTATAAAATTTCATATTTTCATATCAAATAAAAATTATATATTAAAATAAACCATATTAATAAATTAATATTTGATTTTCTGCTATATTTTGATGATTAACGAATACCTGGCAAAGCTTTTTTGACAGCCAAATAAAAAAGCTTTACTTATTTACTTTCTCTCGTTTTTTTTAATTTATTTTAATGAAGGTTATATTAAATTTCCTGTTTTAGAAAAGTATTGAGAGTAATAATTGGTAACCCTATTCTGTACATCAGTTAGAGGAAAAATGAAAAAATTTGTTTGTGCAGCAAATAATTTCTTATTTAAAAACTTTATTGATTTTTTAAAAGAACCCAAGAATCTTTAAGAGTAGTTAAAATTATTTAATTAAACCAAATACAATTTTTTTTAGTTTTTTTTACATTCTAATCACTATTCCATAACCAACCGATAGCGTGCTATTTTATCGTCGATCAGTTTCTGGTTCTTAATTGCCATTAAAATAAATTTGCAAAAATCTAACTTCTTCAACCATAAAAGAGAAAAATTAACTAATGTTATGGTAGATTTAGCTTTGCACTTTTAATGTTAGCAAAAAGCTTTTACTTTATCAGTTTTCATTACTAAATAAGTTGTAATATGAAAGTATTAGTTGTCCTTTCAAATATTTCTAAAAAGTGGTGAGTACACCACTATGAAAAATATGATAATACATTTACCATTGGTGATTAAGAAAGTTGTATAACTCAAATTTATCATAAAACCAGAGCTAAATTATTTATAAATGTTGCGGTTTAGTGTTTGTCAACCCCATAAAATTACTGGGTACCAATTCAAAAAACTACACGCTTTTCTTTTTTTTTTGTTGGCTACAATATAACTAACTTCTTGATGATCATTTAAAGGATAAAAATTACCAATTTTTTAATTTTCCTTCATTATCCATGAATCATACTATTTTTTTATCATTTCTTAAACTAATTTTTTGAACTATTATTTAAGAATTGAATATTTTTAATGAATTCTTCAAATTAAAATTGAAAAATTTAATAAAATAATAAATATTTTAAGATATGCTAAGACTTATGTTATTTACATATATTATGCAAAAATTTGTTCCTTGTAATTAATTATTCAAAATATTAAATTTTTGAAAAACTGAATATATTTTGGAAGCTTAATTTCTTAATAATTAACAAAAGACTAGTCTAAGCCTTTGATTAAGCTAGGATAGTTTGATACTGCGTTGCCATTTTTTGTTGGTTTTATCTTCTTGTAAAGGTAAACAACAAAAATCATATTTCTCTGTTTAACTTCACATATTTTTCAATATCATAGCATAAAGTTTTGTGTAGTTGTAATTGTAAGTTTTAATTGGAATTCTATCTTAGAGTACGTTCTCACAGAGCAATCAATAAGAAATTTCCTAGTTACAATTCATACAAAACATTCCATAAGTTATCTCTTCGGAAACGCGAAATGACGGCAACATTGAAGATTTGTCATCTATAAATAGTGCTATACACATATACGATAGAACCCTAACTATCCTAGACTCCTCTATATTTAAATAGTATTTTATGCGTAGCATGCATAAATTTACATTTATCGATGACAGCTTGGTTTTTTTTTGGCTTCTTCGTTTCTAATGTACAGCCACAGATCTAAAGTCAGTTCATCTCAAATCCAGTAAAAACTTGAATTGATTATTTTCAAAGAACCTCGAATATATATTATATATTTATTTAAAAAGCGAAAATAATTATAAATATGCTACTAAATTTTATAACTCATGCCCTATGCGAAAATTTTTCGCATTAGAATTTAGTTATATGTAAAAAATAAATACTTTTGAAAATACTTTGAATTGATTAAAGTTGAAATACATAAATTTTCAATTTACAATTTTTTCCGTTTGATTGTTCATATATCCTTCAAGATGGTTGAAATATTTCACAGAAGAATTTTACTTATTAGAATAAATTTTTAGATAACTATTAATTCAATTCTAAAACTATTGACTTTTTTATACACATATAAAAAAAAGCATTTCTAATTACTCCCATAGTTTGCTCCTATAGAATATAAATTAAAACAGTAATAAATACTAAAAACAAAAAGAGTAGAAAACAAAAGAGAACTAATCAAATACATCATAAATTTTTTATATTGAAATTAAATATTTAAAATTTTAGCCATTAAGTCCAGCAGATTTATGTGATGATTTGGATTATGCTGATGTTGATTATAGATCATATGGACCAATCAATTATAAAGCAGCATCGATATATGCACTTGTTAAAAAACAGAAAAATAATAATAATATTAATATAGCTGGTGCTTCAAGGGATTTAAGAAAAGCTGAAAAATAATCTGCCAAAAAATCAATGAATTTTATTACTTATATAAGATAACTGAAAATAAATTTTAAAAAACGCATTTTAAATTAATTTTGTGGTATAATTAAAAATCTAACAATTTTTAAAAAGCATTAACATAAATAATTAAAAAATAAAATTAACGTCAATTGATGTCAAAAATTAAATCATTAGCCTGGTGAAAAAATACAAACTTTTATGTGAATTTCGTTTTATTGGCATTATTAATTCAAAAATTTTGTTACTGGAATATTTAACTATATATATATATATATATATATGATATAAAAAGAAAATATTTTTGTTAAAATATTAAATAAAATATTTATTATTTAATTTTAAAATAAATCATTAAAATTTAGATTAAATAAATTATTTACAAAATTATTCATGTAATATATTTCTATTTTGTATGCCTAAAATATTGTTCGCGTTACCTTTTAAATCCTTATTGTTTTTATTTTTTTCTTAATGGCACTAAATATCAAATATAAATTTTTCTTTTATCAAAAATCTAGTTATATTAATAAGTTTCTCTCATACTGTAAAAAACAAAGAGTATTATTAATAAAATGAATCCAATAAAACAAAAGTTTTAGTTTATTACTACCCATGCAAGGATTACCAAGACAATTCATCAAAATTTTAAAAAATGACATTGTTTTTTTTTCGCGACAAATTTTTAAAAATTCGGATTCTAATAAAATTTCAGCCGCTAATTCTATAGCATAATTATGCAAAAATCAGCTCCAGAAAAAATTTAGAAGAAATTTTTCAATCAAAATCTTTTTTTGGAAATTTGATGAATTATTTTTCAATATAGCTCAATTTATAATTGAACTACTGTCAGTCAAGCGAAATAATTATTTTTGAACATAATTATGCAAAAACTAGTTCAATAAATAATTAAGAATAGGTTTCTTAGCTTAAAAATTTAACAAAAATTTGAAAAAATGGCTGATGGTTAAGCCTTGCTTAGAGTTTCTGGCTAAAAAATCAAGATAGCTCTTTCTTTTTGAACAAATTTTAGAAAAAGACGAAAATATTAATCTCGGGGAAGTTGTTGCAATGACATGGAATCTTACAACTGGCTTTTAGTTTGAGACTAGAGTTTTGAAAAAAACAAAACAAATTATATATTTTTCTATTTTTTTTTAAATTTTTTTCGTAAGAAATAACTCCGAAAATCAATTTTTCATGTAATATATGAAAAAGTTTTCCTTTTGCAACATTACTTAAATATTTTGTGTTAGGGTAAAAGTAAATTTTTAAAGGATTTTATTATAACATTAATTCAAAATAAATCAAAATTAAATAAATTTAGTTGGCAACAATTTCCTTGTTTGCTGTCTGGCTTTTATCGGGTGTTTGTGACAGTTCATTAATCAAAGCATTCATAATCATCGACTTTTATTAACAAAATTTGTTTCATCGATCTACCAAATGCCAACTTTTAGTAAAATATAATTTGAAACTAAAGTAAATTTCTTATTTGTTTGATATAATCTTAAGTTTAATCGATTTGTGTTTCATGTCATTCATTTTCACTTTTGCTATTAATAAAATTTGAATAAGCGTTTGAAATCTTTTTATGGTAGCTGAATATATTTAAATCAAAGGTAATTTAAAATTTCCCTGATTTATAAATATGTATTACAGTTTTTTTCTACTGCTAAAGTAATCATCCTGTTCACATTGGATTTCCTTATTTGGAAAAGATATTACCTACAGAGAAAACTATCTTTAAATTGGAACACAAGAGCATTTACATCAGACTACTATGGTGAAAACAGAACCAATTTTAAAATATTTTATGGTTACATTAGTTAAGAATATAGTGAATTTATTTTACAAAAAAACTTAACCAAGAGAATTTATTATTTCTATTACTAATAGGGCGTGCATCAAAAGTTTTAGGACAACTTAAGACAACTTAAGTTTGATTTATTTTAATCAAAAAACTCTTCATTAGTCTTAATACATGAACGACCAAAAACCACAAAAGATTACTTTTTTATTTTATCGATAGAAATCCTTTTTAGAATAGCAATCGTTGCATCTTGAATGTGGCCAAAGTTTTCAAAATGCATTTCTATCATCGCAAACATAACTTTTTAAAGCGGATCGCACACATGAAATTTGATGAATATTTAAATGAATTAAAATTCGAAATGATATTTTTTGGCCAGAAATCCATTATCATCGTTTAAAGATGTATTAAAGTATGTTCATGCAACAAGGATTAACTTCCATTTTCCTGATATTCACACACAATGAACATACAGGAGCGTATTTATGTATAGTACTAATGCAATAAACTAAATGTGTTTATCGTTTAACACATTTAAATAAATATTTTGGTCCCAATCTCAAATCATAAGACCGAATTAATATTGACTTTTTTCAAAACGCGACTATTTTTCATGTTTTATTGATTCGGATGATTCCATCCATCAATTTGGCAGTTTTTTCAACATTATATTCTCACTACAAGTATTATGTCCTATAAAATCAGCTACAATGAATTTTTAACAACTTCGATTTTCTTTGCCTTTTTTATAATCATGTTCTTGCAATGTTGAATTCTAAGCATATTTGGACTATCAGTCAATTTTTGTAGATTAATTTATATATAAACCTTTCCTAGTGCTAGATACATTATAAGCATTTCATTCGTTTGCATTTAATTCTAGGAAGCCTGTACGATCATCGCAGTAATTAATATTTTATTGAACTTTTTTAAGAAATTTAGATTAATAGTAGATGCCAGCATAGGATAAGCAGTTATTACTGTGAGCTTTTTGTATCATTTATCATGTTTAAAGCA
Source organism: Acrocera orbiculus (assembly GCA_947359355.1). Lineage (NCBI taxonomy): Eukaryota > Metazoa > Arthropoda > Insecta > Diptera > Acroceridae > Acrocera > Acrocera orbiculus. The sequence goes on from OX375759.1 coordinate 17,793,339, forward strand.
AATTTTTAGCGCACTTAAAACTAAACTTGATAAAAATTCTTTGTTCAACATTCACATTAGTTACAACTTTCTTACTATATGGTGATAAATAATTGTCTCATTTCACCCAAAATTTCTTTGCTTTTAGGAATATTTATTAATTTCTCAGATATGATAAAGTCACAAGCCCTGATGGTCAATGTTATCAAAAGCTCTTTGAATAGTGAAGTATTTTTTTTTAAACAGAAAATATCAAATTCAAATTGTTACTGATGTCAGATATATTGAACTAATTTTCATGTTTAAGGATTACATAAAAATTACAGTTGATCCGTATTTATGTTATGCAAATCCTACTAAAGAAGTTAATTTTTAATTTAAGAATAACGAAATAAATGTAGACTAGCTTTTTTTCTTAAGATTCTTTTCTTATTTATTTTATTGTGATTTGTAGAACTTTATCTTTCCTTGCGTACCATAGAAACTAGACAAGTTGAACGTTAGTAAAAGATGAACTAAATAGATTTATAGAGTTTTAACATTTTTACCAGGATATCTGAAGATACAAAATATCTTTATAAAAATAAGCAAATTTATCGTCCTTTTAATATAACCAAATGTTGTAAAAAGAAAATCCAATGAAAATTGTAAATTTCTTGAAAAAGAACTCCACTTAAAAATAAAATTAGGCAAAAGCAAAAGGCTATTGAATTATATGTACGTAATTAACAAAATTAAAACTCAAAGTTATGGAAAGTTTTGCTTTATTTCTCTTCAAGAAATTATGAATAAAGAAGACTTTATATCAGCTAGTGTCCACAAAGATACCTAAGGTACAGAGAGTCTCAATTACAATTTAGTTTTACTGAATAAATATTATTCACTTAAGTTATAACATAATTAAATTTTACTGGAGAGCTACCTTAAAACGTTCCGACAGTAAACATTTCTAAGACTTTTATACATATACCAATTTGTACATGTAGTAGATAGATATATAAATCTAATAAATCTTATATGCCTTGAGACAAGTAAAAAATAGTTTTTTGCAACCTTTAATCAGTAAAGTGTTAGATCAAACTAGTTTAGTGGAAATTAGATTTTAGGGCTTTTTTCATTAATCATTTTCATCTGAAATTTATGATTTTATTATTTGAAAAAGGATTTATTAATAGTACCCATATGTAGGTGTTGTAGTTTTTATGAAAACCAAAAATGTTTCTTACAAATGTATTTTTCAAAATAACTATTTTTAGCTTTTGAATAATGTTTTCATTTTAAATGCAAGCTAACATATTTTGTTGTTTTACAACATTTATTTTATTTAAATCTAATATCACAATTTATTTTTTTATTTTGTGCTGGGGTGTTGATAAATCAAAATTTTTAGATCTAATTTAAAGTTTAATAAAAGTATAGAAAAATAATTTAATATTTGTTTCCATGCAAAAGTTATATAACTTCCTTGAAATTGCGTGAAAAAATTGAAAGATGGCAATTTTTGAAAAATCGTCAAGGAAAATCTTCTAAAACTTAGTTAGCAGTGTCTAATTAAATACGCAAAAATAATCTTTAATGGCTTCTTCTCTTTTATCAAATATCATGCTTGAAAGTAAGCGAAAAGAACATTCTCATGGCTACACAATTAATTATAGCTTCATTGGGGTGAAAGTAATTTAACTTTGCAACATAATTAAAAATTGTGCACTTTAAAAATTATTCAAACTTTTAATAACGCTTAATTTTTGAACAATATTTTTAATAGATTGAAATCATTTGATAATTTGAAAACTGTGGTGTATGACATATTAATGTCTTAATTATTGTGTCCGTCAAATCAAATGAAATATATTACTGCTATATAGAAAAGCAAACAATTGTTTATGTAAATTTGCATATTCATTAATAACTGTACTGCTCCATAAATTAGCAATAAATCAAGCCCTTAATATCACTTGGAAAATATGAGTAAATATATTTCTATAGCTATGTAAATATTGTAGAAATTTAGCAATATAGTATCCACTATTTTTCCCATTTGTATAGGCAATTGACATTACTGTGACAGTAAAAATTGATATGAAAAAGGACAATGAACCTTTTAGACTTTGTCCTAGAAAAATTTACTATGTAAAATAGTTTGTTAGCTCAATTCAATGAGACTAAATATATGAACTTTATTTTCAATTCAATATCAAGAGTAAAATATAAAATTTAATAAGGACTAGAGCATTATTTATAGTTGTAGAAGTTAATTTTATGATGACATGGGTTCTATTTATATTTAGAAAGGAAGAAAAACAAAACAATAGCTTTTCTGTCTATGCATATGAATTTGAATATGATGACCGTAAGAATGTTCACATTAAAATGCGTTACAGTGTAATCAAATGCATACTTAACAGTTAGTTACAGTAAAAAGGACTATATTATTGGTCATATGCATAATTTCTAATTGGTTTATTGATATTGAAAATAAGTAAAATGAGGTATTTTCTTATGATTACTATAAAAATTTTCATACATTCAAATAATAGTTTTCAACCAACTAAACTCACTCTTTTAACCCCTACTTAGCAACTTATTACACCGCATTTTGTCAATTTGTTATAAAATTTTTAAATTTATACTTTAAAAAAATGCAAAATCGTACAATTTCATCGAGTTTAATACTAACTAAAACAAAATAAATTTTGTAAACATCAAGAAATGGTAGGGTGTAGGTCAGTTTTTTCAGTGCAGGGAGAAAAAAATCCATTTTGCAAGAAGAACGAACAAAGAAGGATAGAATTATTTATTTTTTTTATTTATGTTAGGATGACATGTTTACAGCTTAGCAAAATTTATTGGAAAAATTTCTTTGAGGTGACTTGAAGTATCTCTTAATCGTGTGAATTTTCGATATTCAAATAAATTACTTATAAATATATTAAATCAAAGTCACCTAAAGTTGTTTTAACTTAGACCACGACCTTAGGTATCCGATTAAATTTTAATTTATTACCTTTTTAAAGCTTTTTATATACTTTCGTTTATACACCAAAAGTATTTTCAATTTGGCCGGGTTTGTGGCTTCCAATATGAAAAATTTTTATTTCATAACTTTCAATCCAATTTAAAACACTGTCATTTTCTTTTTATTGATTAATTCCAAATGTTTTAATCTGAAAAAATTGTATTTGTGCTTCATATTCCTTATAAAGTAACAAATTCCTTCACAAATCAAATTAACATTCCCCTTAAGGCTTTTGATTTACTTAGATTTGAAATACATAGAAGAGAATTAAATTGAATTTAATTGAACACTATAGTACTGACTATTCTCATTCATAGTCTAGAATAGAATTTTGTATTCCTTTGGGATACTTAGAAATGATCAAAGTGCCCCAAACTTGAATTTGAATTAAAAATTTATATTATTAATTAATATTTATAACTTTTTTTCAACTTTGTCTGATGTCTAAGCAAATAATAGTTTTGTTTACTTCAGTAAATACTAAAATTTTGAGTAAAAAAACATTTAAATTTTTCTAAAGCTCTTTTTAATATGGTATTTGATACAGTAATAGGAACAAAAATAATGTTTAGTTTAGTTAATTTACTAACACAAATAGTGTGATTGAGACTTTTTCCTCAACTACATAAAATTATAAAAAAACAATTGTCCTGAAAGAAAAAAGAAAAAATGGATAAAATCTTTTACATATATTTGTAAATATGAAAGCAATATTTAATTAAATAATTTACAATCAATAAAGACAACTTTTGAATAATATTTTATGTTTTTCTATAGCTTGGTATACACCAGATGCATGGATAGCTTTTCGGAAGGAAAAGGAAATGATTTGGAGATATTAAACTTTGCTAACAATAAGTGTCTAAACTGTTTTTCTTTGATATCACGGAAGATATTTATCCTAGGGATCCCTCCGCTATTTACGCCACTCTTATAAACAGTTGATTTCATTAATAAATAAAACCTTATCTTATTATTAGCCAGATTGGATGTAGCAGTAGTAGTAGTAGCAGCCCGGGTGCACTGTATAGTTAGTATCAACTCTTTTGTCCTGTGATACGTGGTGAAAGATATATATGATTATTTGCTCTCTCTGAGCATTTACAACTTTCCCAAATGATAATTTCTCTTTCTTAATGGCAAAATTTACAACTAAGCCAGCGGTGTAATTCTCTTTAAATCCAATGTAACATTGTTTGCACCATATTCGGGATATATAGGATTTTGTAGACATTAGTTAGAATTTTTCTAGATTTCTTTCAATTAATAGAAAATCTTTTTTGCAGTTTGCATATTTATTTCTTTATATTTTGTTGTTATTAAATTAATTTATTTTTATCTTTTTATGCTATTTCACAAATTGACATTTGACATTAGAAAGCACATATCTACGTCAATACTAAAAAGGTGTTCAACGAATTTGTAGATTAGGCAATTAAAAATGAAAGATGTGTTGAATTATTTGTTATGTATTCTTAAAAAATAATAAAAATCTAAGTTATAATTTGGTACGCATTAAGTAAAATTAAAATTACAAATTAAATTAAATTTTGAAAATTTGGTTTTCTCAATTAGACAAGTTTCTTTTACTAACACTTAACTTTTTTATTTCCTCAAGCTTCTTTTCAATCATTTTTGTATGGAGTTTGATATCATCCTTTAGATAATTATTTTCAAAAATTTCATATATAAGTTTTATTTTGTTTACTTATCTTTGACCTTTGAAAATAGTTTCTCCTTAATTTTGCATCATAGGAAATATTTTGTAAATGATTCTTTATCCAAAATTCTAAAGCAGCATTTAGAAGGTTTAAAAAATTTTCTCGCTCACAGATGAAGTTTTAGGTAGACAAAATTCTTTTTGTAATATTTTCACTTGATATTATGTAATTTCAAAATTATTCCTATAAATTTCATCACTTTCAAAGTAAAATTTTGGGTTTAATTTCGATATTTCACTTTGTATACAAACTCAGCATTCAATGTTTCCCTTTAATTAAAACTTTCTTCCAAAAGAAAACCTTCTCATTTGTGTGTTTAATTTTTTAGTTCTAAAATTTGGAATCAAAAATCAATATATATAAAATTTATACTAAAAAAAAAACCAAATTTTTCTATACTAAAGGAGAATCCAATGAAAATCGACAAAACATAAAAAAATTTTCTAAACTTAACCATCTGCAATCAATACTTTAATAGTATTTATTCACACTGTACGTCTAATAAGTTTCTCAGTGCACAATTATCGTAAAATATTCACATCTGATACAATTGTAAATATTTTCGAGAATTTCTCGATTTGCATTTTTATATATCCAAGCTTTTTTTAAATATTTTCAAAGCTAATTCAGTAGATGTATGTATCCTTTTTTCATTTCTGATGCTATGATTTATGTACATTCTCCGATATGTTTGATTTGTACGGTTTTAACAACCGTGACAGTTTTTGAGGAAGAAGATCCTAACTTAATTATCCAAGCAATTAAATAGCAAGTTACTAGATTTTCTTTTATCTCATCTTGCAATTTATAATCTTTAATTTTATAACTAAATCAAATTTTCTTAACCCAAGTTCATAGAAATACTTATATTATTTTAGATTCTTTTACAAGCTTCCTGGTATTTCAAAAACCTCTTCGTTTACAATAATCTAATAATAAAATATATTGTAATTTTGAATTGTTGACCAGAACAATATAAATCAAGACTCTCATCTAATCGTTTTCAAATATACACACAAGATGACTTAAATTAATTCACATCACATCTACTACCTAACATTTTCAATCAAATCACCTTTTATTTAAAAAAATAATCATACTAATTTTAATTAATTATATTTTTGGTATTCAAAGTATGCACAAGCAAAACTAGGGCAACATACTTGTTCCTATTTCTAACAAACTTATGCTTATTAATTCATTGTATTTATATAATAACAAAGGAATTGTTTTATTTTTCATATAGAAAGAGAAATAAAAAATATGACTTTTTTCATTATTATACGTTAAATTCAATACTTCAAGCAAAAAAGAGAAAATGATTGAAATTATAAAATAAAATGACTCTTTTGATCGGTTATAGTCAAAAAAATAAGGAATCTAAAATCAAAATTATATTACCAAGCATATTACTTAAATTTCCATAAAATGATAAAGGAAAAGTTTGTTATTTTAAATTTCAAAAGTGTAGTGCTAAAAAGCTTTGCCTAATATAATCAGTTTTTGACTTTGGTGAATTGTCTTCATCCGCTCAGATGTCAAAAATTTAAACAAAATACTCAAAATCTAATAATCTCCAGTAAATGCACTCCCCAATAACTACGAAATTTGAAAAATATTCATAAGAATATTATGTATATATAAATATATGTATATATATATGAATATCCACTGAAAAATTTCATAAAAGGTTAAAAATTACTTTTTGTGTTTAAGCTAAAAGCTTTTTCATTTCTGTTTGTTGAAAGGCTTAGAATTTTTTACTTGTCGACAAATACTAGATAAAAAGAAAATATTTTTCAGGATTAATATACTTGGCATAGCAGAGATATCTGAATAAAAAGGCTGAGTAGCCACAAAAAATATACTGCTTGAAGAAAAATAAAATTTTCCTTAGGAAGAAAAATAATATAGGTATAAAGTCCTTTTGAAATTCTATTCAAAGTTGATGTTCCTTTGTTTAATATTCAAATTAAAGTTTCAAAATTTTGCCACTTAGCATTAGTAACTTAAATGAACACAAATGCATATTTTAATGTATTTAAAGTAATTGAAATTAAAATTAAAAATAAATAAAACTAAGACAAGACATTTTATGCAACCCAAATAGGCAAATAAGATGGAATTAGTGAATTGGTTTTTAATTTTGGTAACCAATACAGTTTACCTTGCGGACCTGGATAAATTCTGGATATTGTATTAAAAATAATTGTAGCTAAATATCAAAATTTTAAATACGAATTTTAAAAACACAAAAATTTTCTAGACCTATTAAAAATTATTGATTTGTAACGAGTAGAAAATTTAAAATTTCATAACAAATTTCGTAAAATGACAAGATAAAATCAATTACGATTATGTACTTATATATATATCTTTGAATTACGACATTCTTTAAAATGAAATATCAAAGATTTATCTTAAATTTAAAATTTACTAGAAGCAATTTACATCATTAAATAATTATAAAAAATTTTGCTTAGCTTTTCAATAACTCCATTTCATCTGATTCAATTCTTAAGTTTTCTTAAGTCTTTTAATATTGAAAATTTTTTCACTAAAACTATGTTGAATAGAACTTATCAAGAAATTAATTTTCCTGAAGTTAATTATGCCATAGAATGGTTAGTAAACGAGCAAAGAATTTTATATGAAGTTTTATTTTAGAAAAAAGAAGTAAAAAAATCTCTTAAAGTGCTACAGAAAAGAAATTAATTGAAAACTGATAATCTGATGTTTTATTTTTTTAATTGCTTACTATGACCATTTTAAGGCAATGAAATTAAAATAAAAATTTTTTCATGCATAACTAATGTAGCAAGAATGGCTCTTCATACATGAAGGACAAGATTTCTAGACCAGTTAAGCTTATCCAATATTTTAACGTGAAAATTACAATACATTGCTGCCGGGGTAAGTTTTGTAACCAATTAAATTAAATGTACTGAAAACACTCTCTTATAATCACTAACATGTCAGTTAAATAGGTTTTCGATATTTTTAGTAATAATTTGAATTTTATATATTAAGGGTATTACAATGATTTAGTTATCTTTATATTGACAGCATTCGCCAAGCCCACATAGGGCAACCAACTTCTATTTGTGGAGATCAGAGAAGTGAAATACAAGACAAAGTTTTAAAATTTTCAAAATTCTCCAAGCATCTTCAAGCGTAAAGCAGACATTTTGTTGACTGTCGTAATGATATATTACCAATATACATTAACGGAATACAACCAGCTTTATAGTGTAATTTAGTTGTTTTTCTCTTGCTAATTTTGACGCTGTAATCAGTTGATCATCTATCATAGCAGCCCGTACATTGATGGAAAATTGGTGCTGAAATCTTGAAGGCCGAATAGCATTTGGGTTTTCTCTAGCCCATTTATGTAAAAGAAGCCTCATCCATCCTGATTGCATTTTTGAACTACGTTAGGTTATGAATTCATTAAATTTTGCAAAATTTCTTCAAAATAATTTTGTAGATTTATTAAAAGAGCTGACGATTCCAACAAGTCTCGGGTTACACGGTTTTCCGGTTCATTTTGGCCTCATTTCTTCAGTATCCTGACAAAAACTTTCATCAACAGATAGGTGGAGGTAGACCTGTAGTTTGGCCTCAAAGATCTCCAAATCTCACCCTTTTGGACTTTTTTCTAGGGAAAAAATAAAAAAAATTCCTATTAAGTTATTGGGAAAGGCTCATTTTGTAAGATTTTTTTTTGCACTATGGAGAAGAGTTAGGCCATTACAATTGAAGAACTTTTTATTGAAAAACATTTGTAGATTAAGAAAATAAAATAAAAAACAAAAATTATTAGGGTAATTTTCTAAGAAAAACGCAAAAAACGTCAAAAAATGCCCGGGTTTTTTACCAACGGTTCTGCTTAAAAATTTTCTTCTCCACCATTTGTTAATATTTTTAAGTTTATATAGTAGTATATTTTTAATAAGAAAACAATATTATGAGCTATAATAAATATTTTTTTTTTACTCATTATCGCATAGATTCAAAAGTTATAAGTGATAGGAGTGCGTGGGGGTAAAAACGAAGCCTGAAAAATTCAAAAAGCTGTAACTCGAAAGCGAAAAAAGTTAGACCCCCACCTTTTGTGTTTTTTGTCGATGAAATTTTATCTACTTCCTGCCCTAAGCGTTTGTACCATCAATCTCGAAAGACCCTGTATATATTTACAGCTTCTGTGGTCTTAAGTTCTTATAATACACTATATAGCTCAGCTTTTCCCTGTCTTATATGTTATATGAGTACTCCGAGACATTTTGTCTTACGTGTTGATTCTTTTTGTGAGCATTCCGGAACGAAAAAGTAGCTACCATTGTTCACTACTTAAACTTATCAAACTTTTTAGTTAACTGGGATTTCTTAAAAAAAAAAAAAAACCAAACAAAACTAAGTCCTGTGTGTCATTTTCATTTAATTTTACAAATATTAATATTTCTATTAAATCATCTGAGCCAATTAATTACGTAACTGGATTTCATGAGCCTCAATCAATCCAAATCTGATGAAATAAGAATTAAACCAAATCGAAAAAGAAAATTATTAAAACTGGAAAGAATCGGCAAGAATGCTTTGAAATATCTATAAATATCGTAGGGAAAAATGCTTTGATTTTTTAAAATCTTTTAATAGTATGACTAATGGCAAATAATAATGAAAAAAAGTGAACATAACACCATTGACCCTCAAGAAACTATGCCTACATATTTTTGCTTAATAATACCGACATAGAAAATACATTTAGTTACGTAAATAAGTGTCAAGTAATTAAAGTGTTTAGGAAAACTCAAAATATAAAATAAAAACTAAAAAAAAGAAACAGAGAATTTCAGTAAAATAATAAAATAAATTTCAAAATGGATTTTATGGAAAAAACAAAAAGTTATTCATATAGACTAGAAGTAAACAAAACAATTTCCTAAAATAACAATTTGAAAAGAATAATAATAACAACAAAAAAACCAATTATTAACGTAATATATTTTTAAAATTAATATATACATATATAAAATATCAAAGCTAACTTTAAAACTGCAAAACAAATAAACTTACTAAATAAATACAAACAAAAATTTTAGGAAAGCTAAAATTGCCCAAAGGATATTAATATAAGCAACAGAAAATATTTGTGATTGAAATATATTTTTCTACTTTTATTAAAAACAATTAACTTTTGGAATAAAATTTATAGCGACGGGTCTACAAAATAAAATTTGAAAAGAAGGATGTCATTTCTTTAGGTACTAAGGCTTAAGTTACGATTGTATATTTTTTCCAACTGACTGAGTAAGAGACAATATCATCAATCGTTGGAATGAAATTATAATTTATGGAATGTATCAATCCTAGTAAAGAAGCAATACCTGACTTGACTTTACCATTAACTTTAAATTCATTTTACAAAAATATTTGGTTAGAATTTATCAAAAGAAAATATTTTTCGCTCCATAAATATAGGACTGAATATTCTATTATTATATTTTTGTAGCAAAAAATTGAAGGAGAAGGCTTCAAAGATTTAACATTTGTTGATATCAAAGAGTTATTGGATGTCAAAGCTCTTAGTGACGATAAAATAATTGATGAATGTAAGCTTTCTGTTGGTAAAAGGTGATAAAAAGCTGAATTTCAATACCAAACGAACCAAATAAGCACATCAAATAACCTCAAAGATAGGTAATCATTTTTTTACATATGATCACAATTTAGAAATAGCTACGACCTTAATCCTTTCTAGTTAATAGCAAATTACTAAGAATATTAAAGCAGTCAATCCACACCAAAATATCAAAAATATTCGAAAATAGGATCAAATTTATTTTAGATAGCATTTTTCCTTGAAACCGACAGAGAACAAAATTTCGTTATTAATAATTCTGAATTTTTGGTTATTATGCTATGTTTTTATTCGACTTAAAAATACAAAATTAAAGACAAAAACGACACAATTTTAAACTATTCAAAATCATGTAGGGCTTTGCTCCTTTATTAATTTTGTATAATATTAGGCAAAATTTGAGGTTGAAGTGTTAAATACAAAATTTTACTTAATTGTCTCAGCTAGTAGATTAACAAAGTAATATTTTAGGCTTATAATTAGAATCCTTTGAGTAAATTGCTGATTAAAAGCTAAAATCTCATGAGTTATTGTATTGATTAGTTTTGTAAGATATCTTCATTAGATTAAACTAGTTTTGTGCTTTCTATTTAGTAAATAAATCAAACTACCTTAAACAATGACAGTAAGCAGATGTTTTCAAATATTTGATCTCTTTTTATATTGTTTCCCTTTCACTTAAATTAAAAAATGCAAATTTAGAAAATATGTATCTCTTGTGGTCTAATTTTATGCACACAAAATATACCTACTAAAAAATATAAGGTACAATGTGCTCCTAATATAAAAGTAGGCGAATATACTTTTATTTCGGATTATCTGAAATTGATTCCGATTCACTTGTTTCGTCTCACAGCTATAAAAGCTGAAGTTTGACTTCTTTTTTGCTTTTTATTATTGCAAACGGCGAACCGCATAAATATTTCTTTTTTACAATTAATTTACAGTTAGTAAAATTGCTACGTTAAAAAAATTATTAAATTGCTGTCTCTTGTGTGCCATGAAATAATATTCTTACGTTATGAGACTTGTTCCATAATTTTAGTCATGAATAAATTTAGAAATTTATTAAATTATATTTCTAACTGAAAGTCAGAAATCTGAAAAGTTTTTTGAGTAGAAATTTTTTATACTAGTTTTTTTCCTAATCAACTTAAACTGAACTAAGCCTGATTTCAAACTGAATCTCCTAAAAAAAATCCGAGCTTTTATAAACTAAGATACAAATTCATTGTAGAAAACACGGCCAAACAGAATTAGGAATGATGTCTAGTGACATTAAATTATGTTATGTTGTCTACAGAGATTTACGATTGAAAAATTCATAAATATCATTGTTTAACAATAAAAAGGACTGAAAATAATAGCAGATAAAAATACAGTTTTCTGTAGACTTTATGAGTGTAATTTTAAATTTTATTTTTCTGTCTGTATTTTAGGGTCTGAATAATACGTAACAAGTCAAACTTTTATACAAAGGTATTTTTTCTCATGATACATCAAAATCTGAAATTGCATTGAAATCATTCATTTGAAAATAGTAAAAGCAGCATCACAAAAACTTAATTTAAAATCAGGTTGTCCTAAAATTTCAATATGTACGTTTGAAGGAGGTAGTTTTGAAGAAGTTAAAGGGGTTTATCAACAGTGTCAACCTTGATTCTCGTGGATCAATGTGTTAGAAAAATCAAAGAACTTTTGTATGTATTTACCATGTGAAATTAACAAAAAAATTTATCGTTATTTTTAAAAAAAAACATTTTTATGCAAAAAAATTTGATTAAATAAATTAAATTTATCCAAAGATAAAAACGTTTAACGTTTTTATCTTCTAACAAAAATATGACAAGTTATGGAAAAAATATAAGGCCCAAATTACTACTCCAGCTTTTTTGTCACATATCTATTTGCTTGCTTTAACAAACAGCATCGAAAATTCTTCTGTTTCAATACAAATTGATAAACAGGATATCCAAAACTCAAATTTGTATTTACTTCACGTTGTCAAAACGAAAGCCAACTGAGCATACAAATGAAATCGAAATATGTTTCGTCGGAAGTAATACACTAACTATACTGTAATAGTTATACCATAATTTAATATAGTAAAATGAAATTGAAGAAAATATTTTATCGATCAAAAATTATATGTAATAAACTGGTTATAGGAAGGACATTTCAAATATTCAAAATTTTAAAATCATACTGCAGGGATATTAAAATTAACCATCTCATCAAAACTTGGATTGTTTGTGTAGCCACTTTTTATTTAATTGATATAGTATTGAATCAATATATACAGCATAAGCTTTTTAAATGTTTATTTTTCGAGTGTAATATGACGCATATTAGATAAAAAATGTATAGAATATTAAAATATATGTATACATATTAAATATATACATAAAATAAAGTGATTATTTTGGCTCGAATATAAAGAATTTACATGGATTTATCAAAACGTAATTAAAAATAGGAAAGCAACAATTACGAAAAGTATTTATCGTATTACGGCAATTGTATATTGCTACAAAAAACAAAAATAAAAACAATATAAATAAGATAATTAGCATTAGGAGTATTTTTTATAAAAAATAGCTTGTTTCTATTTTAATATTTGTTAACTCCTTGTCAATTTAATTTTGAGAATGACAAGTTAGGTTAATGTTAATGCTCTAAAACGTTAAGTTAACAGTCTTTATCATTATAGGGACTATTCACTATTTTTTCCTACTCGTCAAAAAAAATGGTTAACCCATATATTTTATATGGCTGAATCTTTTGTTAGTAAATAATCACAAAACATTCAGCTTACTCACAAATGAGATTAAGACAAGCATTGAGCACCATATGTTGTGTGAATTATATCGTACTAGATTCTTGAGGAACCTCATTGGGTATAACGAAGAAGTTTTAGAGGTGGTTCTTGTCACCAAAAATCCTGGCTTTCTCACTGTTGAACTTGGAAGAGAAGTATAATACTGTTATCATACTACTATGGCTTAATGTTCCAAGCCAAAGTTGATAAAATAAAATAAAAGTGAATAACATAACTCAAATAGCTATCCTTTGCCTATCCATCCCATAACTGAGCTGGGTGAACTCGTAAAAAAGTTAAGTTTGATTTGTTTTCCTATAACCTTATCCTTTTTAAATCTAATCTAATAATTATTATCTTTTAAAAATAACCACCAAAATTAAATAGTAAATAAACCATAATTTTCTTTATATTCTTTTACATATTATAAAATAATAATCAGCAATTTTTTGTTTTGAAAGCTGTGTAAGCACCAATTATGCCAGCAGAGCAAAATTACATATGATAAAAATAAATAAAAAACTAATCGTAAGATCAGGAGTCTTTAAGTCATCAACACTTCATCTTAAGCTCTTCGACAGATTCAAAAAATTTTAAATTAAATTGTTGTTTTCACATTTCTAGCAATGAGAGCTTCATCAGCTTTCTATTTCCAAAGATCTTGTTTTCCCAACAAAATTAAGAGACAGACAGACTAACCGCCTCATCAGTTTTTCTATGAAATGCTAAAAAAAGTGTGAACCTGATTGAATTGCTCTAGATAGAATATTTTAATTTACTAAAAAAAAGCAAAAACCAGCCTTTAAAAGGAACATTATTATTATGATAGTATTAATTCACATACAAAGCTAAAAATTTAACAGGTCTGTATATAAAGTAAAGTTTATTTTTTATAAATAAATACCAGTAATATACATATACATTGAAAAAACGCTAGTTTAATTAAATACAAACGTAATGAAAAGTCATTACACTATACTTTCTTAAGTCGTAGCTTGGGTATTAAAGTCCACTGAGCTATTTAATTTTGAATAAAAAATATAGCAAAAAAGGTAGAAAAAATTATTGCACTTAAAGTACAATAAATTTCTATACAACTTTTAAATAATTTCATTTAGAAAGTGTTTTCTCCTTCGAGAATATTTGTAATCCAGGTAAATACAATTTTATAGCCTTAAGCATAGCTCACGGTTAGCTAGAAGATGTTAAACTCAATATGAAATCCTTTAAACACTAGTATTATCTATTCATAATTATAAATATGTGTATAGTATACGAGTATAAGCTGAATCCTAATGGCATGCGATATTAAAGGCTTTGTTTTTTGTGAAAGTTTGATTTAATAAAATAATTAGATTATATTAAAATTTTTTCTTATTTTAATAATACAAATTTAAGTAACTTCTAAGAAATAAAGCAGCTTTATAAAATATATGAAATCGTAAATTTTTGTCTGGAAATTATCAAATTTTTTGTTCAATATTCGTATTACAAAACTATATTTGGTTTGCATGTGTCACAGAGAAGGGTCTTAGCTACGTCTTCTGATATTATAAGTCAAACGTTAGCAATTTGTGAGGAATGATTCATCGGGAAATTGTTAATTTTCTTAAACTTAGCCAAAATGAAATAAAAGTTAACTTTAACTAAAGCTCAAAAAAATGTCATGTCATTGGTAAAAGCAATAGACACAAACATCATTCTAAGTTTTTATTGTTTTAATAGTTATAAGGATTATGCTTATACTTTTCGTGGTGGGATATCCAAAACATAAATACAATAATTACCATAAGACTGTATATTAATATAGCTTTAATGTAAAAAGTACCTGGAAATTTTCAATTAAATGAGTCGCTTAAAAGAAAACTATAACAAAACTTTTCATTCATAAGCTGGTGTTATTTTCTTCAATTACCAAAGAAAATTTAAGCGTGATATGCCTGCTAGTGTGTTAGCAACAGCTGTCAGTATAGCTCAATCTCATAAGTGCTTTATGAGTTTTACTATGAATTAATTAATTGAAGAAAAAGTATACCTTAAAGCACAAGCATTTAATCATTAAAAAAGTTAAATAAGGCCCATATCCATTAGATTGTTTGTCTCGAACACAAGCATATTATGAATGGGAAAAATTGAATGACACCAGCAAAAAGGAAATAACAAAACAAGAGATACTCGTTAACTCTGATGCCATTTATTGTGTTTGGCAAACATGACATCATTCCAAAATCTGTTCGTTTAAATTAATGATATTAAGAAATTTAATTGCTTTCAGCCCCATCTGATTCAAGGCATTTAACAAGTTTTAACAAGATGTTGAATAATTTCAACTAAAATATGCTTCTGCTTTGTTTTTCACATTCAGATTTATTTTTGGTTTGCATGGTGCTAAAGTAAACCTTTTTTTTTTTTGTTTTTTGAATGAATGTGACCCTTAAACTCCTATATAATTGTATGAAAAGAAATTAAAAATCCTCCATGTTAACCCTCCCGAATATAAAAATTAAATACAAGTGAAAAGAAATATTTTACTGAACCAAAAAAAAAAACAATTGTGTTTGAAATGTAATTAATAGGAGGTCCCAAAATTGGCGGCTTCTAAAAGTATCTTCAAAATTCTTGAAATTCCTGGTATTACTACAATAGGTGTAGGTGCAATTTTCCTGTTATTGTATACCAATGTCCCATGAAAAATTTCTATTCTATAGCGAGTTAGAAAAGGCAACAATAAAAATTTCATTAGCAACCACCTAAATTAATAAGACTAGACAGCAATATTGTCATCTTGCAGATCATCTAATCCAGACTATACCTACTAGGTAAGTTTTACCTACTAAGAAAGTTTTTCCAGTCATGATGACATCAATTTCTCTACTTTTTTTTGTCACGCCTTTATTCACTTTGTTTAGGTAGTAACCTGAAAAAACTATTTTTCCCTGTTATTTAAAAAAAAACTGCATGTTTTACCTGTCACATATGTAACGTACATATATATCAATTAATAAATCAAAAATAACAGTTATATGGGAGCAAATAAGTATCATAATTAACTGTTGTGTGAATTTTTCAGAAGCAATTCATTAATAATTTTTTGGAATTTTACGATTTTAAAGGTGTTTTTTGTACCTGTGTATATTTATGTATTTCATAAAATTCTAAAATACACAAAACCTCCTGAAAAACCTGAAAAAAAGGAAAATAAGTCAAATAAAAGAAATCAAAGTCTGCTAAATAAATTGCTTCTTTCTTCAACTTCTATAAATTCTACAAATAATATTTTAAAGATAATTTTTTATTTAATTTACTTAAAATATTTTAACAAATTCTGTAAAAAAATATTTTCCATTCAAGAAAAAATTAAATAAACAAAAACAAATGATTTATTACTTTTCCAACAGTTTTATTGCATCATATTCAATGGCAGGAATTAAATATTACCTAAAATTAGGAATAATTGCATCATAGGAAGACAAAGCACGTGTGCTAAAGAAAATGGTTTTTTTTTCAGTCTTCACCTGCAATCAAATCATAGGAATTCACAAGAATGAATACCTAAATAGCTCTCGCTCTATCGTATCACATTATGAACATGGCATATATGCATTGTGAATTTGCTTCTGCATACATATACACATAATTATATTATATATATATATATATATTTGTTGTATATGTATATAAATAACCAGCCGGCTCAATTGTATATTTCCCTCCAAGAATAAATGGGCCACTATAAAGCATAAAACGTGGCCGCAATGCTTAAAAAATTTTTCTTATTCTTCTGGGGACAATTGTCTATGCTGGCAGCTAAATATTTTTGTGGTATTTTAGTTAATAATATTTCTGATTTTCCTTTAACTTATTGAACAGTTTAACTATATAAAACTTAATAAGATTTTATATTTAATTTTTATTTAAATCAACAATTTAAGTTAATATAACGCGATACCAATTTGATAAATAATTTTATTTCATATAACATATTTATATATGACGGAAGCAATATGCTGGAGTGAATATTAAAATATTAAGTGATTAATAGTGTCAAATTATATTTAATTAAGTGTAAAGTAGTTGTTGTTTTTATTTTATTTTTTTTTATAAGCAATCATTATTAGTTATTAGTGAAAATGGCTCGAATAAAGGCTACTACAGATAAAATAGTGCCTAAAGAATCATTCCAGGAGGTAAAATCGGATATAAAAAAACATCAAACAGATATTTATAATAGCTGTGATGATATTAAATTAAGAAAAGAAATAACACTTTTAGATGGTGTAGCTATAATTGTTGGTATAATTGTGGGAGCTGGAATTTTTGTTAGCCCTAAAGGGGTACTACAATATTCTGGTTCAATATTTGAAGCATTAATTGTATGGATACTATCTGGTGTTTTAAGTATGGTTGGTGCTTTATGTTATGCAGAATTAGGTATTATTTATTATTATAATTTATAATATTAAGTAGTTTAAATTTTTTAAACGTTCTATTCA
The DNA here is from genome assembly GCA_947359355.1 of Acrocera orbiculus. Taxonomy (NCBI): domain Eukaryota; kingdom Metazoa; phylum Arthropoda; class Insecta; order Diptera; family Acroceridae; genus Acrocera; species Acrocera orbiculus. The sequence continues at coordinate 17,811,007 of OX375759.1, forward strand.
TTTAAAAAATTTTATTAACGTCTTTGTAATTCAATCAAAATTTATAAACACAAATAGATATTTTAATTGAATATTTATCCATAAACCGGCTATTAAAAAATTGCTACTGTTATATTTGAAGGGTGCCTAAGTATATACATATATATATATAATAATTATTTTTAATTCAATAATAAGGATGTTGAAAGTACTTATATAATTCGCTAGCAAAATTTTAGCTATATATACATATATACTATGTATGGAAAATTTTTTACATATTCCCACTTTATAATTTTAGTTTAAAAAAAAAATAAAATGATTAACTGTTATAACTAAAATGATTACAGGTACAATGATTCCAAAATCTGGAGCTGATTATGCATATATTGGGGCAGCATTTGGTCCACTTCCGGCATTTTTATATTTATGGGTTGCATTTTTAATTATTGCACCGACAGGTAATGCAATTGCTGCCCTAACTTTTGCCCAATATTTTTTGCAACCCTTTTGGCCATCTTGTGATGCACCATACGCAGCAGTCCAATTATTTGCCGCTATTATTACATGTAAGTAAATTATATATAAAATTTTTATTATATGCGGATTCTTGTAAGCCGCATTTTAAATAAATTAAAAACAATAAAAGTTTGTATGTATTCCTTTAAGTAATCAACTATATTCATTATGATAACAAACTTTGAATAATCTTATCAGTCAAGGATACGAAATAATTATTAAGATTTTCAACTATATTTACATTAAGATTGTATACAGATAATGTTATTTAATGGGCAACATAAAAAATGCAGTTGAATTTTAATTAAATTTTTCAAAAGATTTCGTTATTTAATTTCAATTGGACATTACGACAAATAAATTAACATCTAACGATCTGACGATTTATTACTAAAACAATTAAATTAGTTTTAATACTCACATTCTTGGCTTGGTCTCATGGACACCACCACTAAAATTCATTTAAAAATTGTTTTTGGTGTTACACATACGTGCTTAATGGCTTCTTTTTCTTCCATCCAAATGTTCTGTGATATCCACATGATTGTGTTATCTCTTTAGCCTTAATACTACCAGCAGTCGTAATGTAAGCAGGCACCTTCATTGTAACAAATACTGGCGAAGGGATTTTTGAATAAAATGTTCAGGTTTAGTCAGATTGTGTATTTCACCACAGCATATTCTAGAGGAAGCCAAAAAAAAAGAAACGAAACCAGGCATAACTGAGAAAGAATTTTATTCTAGAATAGGCACACAAAACAGCTAATTCATTGCTAGAAACGGAAGAAGACCAGTCCATTAGTTTTAATGAAATCTGTATTGCGTTTTTTTGTTTTGGAATACACCAAAGCACCAAGAAAAGATCTTCGAGAAAAAATTTCTTAAGAAAATCACATTACAACTGTATGACATGGTAGCATGGCATTAATCTCTAACAAACTAACATCAGATTTAATGTCTCATATGTTTGAGTTAATTTTTGTTTTTTTGTAACTGAAATAAAACCATACGAGTTAAACAGACAAGGTAAAAGCTCGTGTCTTGAACTTATCTCAAAAAATGCATCCTTCCAATATCAAATATTCTTAAAAGAGAATCTTTTCGAGTGAAATTTAAGAAAAAAAATTATTTTACTACCAACCAACCCCTAATTAAACCGACACAATACCAGGAAGTAATCCTGTAATCATTGCTGTAATCCAAGTAAAATGCTTAAAAAGTGAAGTGATGAGTAAGTGTTTCTAATTTATTATAAACTTCAAAATCAATTTTCACGGCTTAAATATACCATATATGAGATTATAATCACAAATATCATGTTTGTTTATTTAATATCATGCCACTTCCTCGTATAACTCAAGTGGGCTCTTGTACTATATAAATGGGGTTTTTAAAAGCCATTTTTAATTTTTTCGAAAACTATTTGAATAATATTAGATGGACCTTTTTCCACCTAATAATGTAAATAGCATACAAAAGTATTTGAGCTAAAAATAGTGGCTAAGCCCTTACTTAATAGATATCAACTTTAATCAAAAAAAATTTTTAGTTATTTATAGCATGAACTCAAGAATTGCGAGTAGTTTAAGCGATTTAGTGAAATGGTTGCTTGAGTTATTTTATGGAAGAAGATTTATAAAGAAGTTTGAATTTTTTTAATTAAATTTTTGGCTTTCCATCTAAAATAGTATTTTAAAATTTATTTCCATTTATCCTTTTTAGGAGCGTATTTTAGCTACTAAGGTAAGAGTACATAATGCCGGACTAGTACCTTATTCCGGTCTATATCATTTAAGTACGAAAAATAACAAAACTAAGTTATAAGTTCCAAATGTGATTCATACAATAGGTTGTCTTTAATATTTTGTTTCCATAAAAATCGGGCGCTTTTGTTTTTTTGACGATCAGTTGAATAAAAATCTTGTCTCAAGTCGTCAGTTTGTCATTTTTTGTGATTTGGAGCATTTGAGTTATTCAAGAAGCTAAGAGGTAATGTGGTTATATTTAAGATTGTAAAATTTCTAAGAAAGGTTATTTTCATAATTATTATCATTTTTCTTTATTCTTATATATTTGACCAATAAATAATCATCATATCATAGCTTTATAAAATGTTTTATGATAAAAAATAACGTTTTTATCATAGTCCGGAATTATGTGCACTATTTAATTGAGTTGTGCGTTATTCCGGTCTATAGGCCGTAATTAAAAAAGAAGTGTATGATTTTCTTTGTTCTTTTATTCCAATATTTAAAATTTATAATTCATTTGTCATCTAGTATTTTTGTGTAAATGAGCTAAAAATTTAATTGAGCTAATTCCGTACTATTACTTTACGTCATAAAACAGTTTAAAATACATTTAAAGACTCAGGTTTTTTTAGATATTTTAGAGAGTAATGTTTTTACTGTTATTGAATTATTTTAATGACTAATCCAAAGTTTTTTTGCATAAAATTAATTACTTTATTTTTTTGTATGAACCTGTGTCAAAATTAGGTGTTTTAATTAAACAATGTAAATAATTGTTATATATAATTTTATATGTCTATACTTGCGTTCTATCAATTTTATAATAATTAAAGACTCCATGTACAATCAATCTTTTTAAGTTAAAAATTTTTTCGATGTTTAAGTGAAATATGCCAAATAAATAATATAGCGAAGGGGCTATAGTGGAAACTATTGAAGCTATCCGAAATGGAACAGTGACTATATATAAAGCTGTTAAAATGTTTAATACTCCAAAGCAAACTTTATCAGATAAATTAAGAAATAAATATACAAAACAGTCATATGCAGGGGCTCCTACTGTATTGATAAGGCATGAAGAATGGATACAACATTTAGCAAAGATTGGTTTTCCTATTACCAAATACCAATGTGTCAAAATTAGTTAAAGAATTGGATCGTTCAAATAAAGATGGTATACCTAGACAAAGGCCGGAATAATGTACATTCAAATCCGGAATTAGGGACACCGACAAAATTTTAGTCCGGAATAAGGAACATTTCAGCAGTACACGAATTAATTATTTTATCAAATAAAATAATAATTTAATTTAATAAAGGATGTCGAAAATTGTTTAAAACATTCTAATTTTTTTATATTCCTAGTTTAGTATGATTTTATTTTAAAATAGAACTGCAATAATACTTTGAATTCACAAATGCCTTACTAGACCGGAATATTGTACTCCTACCTTATACACCCTAACAAAGTTAAAGAGCTTCAAAAAATTTATTGTATAACTGCCGTATCTAGTTATCATATAATAATAATGTAAAATAATTTTTTTTTAATCAACAACATGAATCATAACACACAACACAACTCAAAATTAACTGTCAAATTTATTTAACAGTAATGAATTGCTTGGCATCATGGTGAGAAAAATATAATTATGAAATCCTACAAACACTTTTATTAGTTTTATTTTTAATAATGAAGAATTTTAAATAGTTTTTATTGTTATCATGATCTCTATTAAATTTGTAAAATTTAGGATGCACACTCAGAAAAATTTTATTTGTCTCAGATGATAGAAATTTATTTTTAGTGTAAAACAAATTTACTTTTTTGGAGGTTGATGCAGAACAAACTTAGTCCAAATAAAATTACTTATATTTTATAAGATGTATATTTTTTCAATATGCAAATAATTTATTAATTTTACTTATAAAAAAAATAGTAAAAAGCAAATTTTTAGCTTTAACATTAAACATCAAATGTTAAAATTTCAAAGAAATCTAGCGAAAATTCCAAAAGAATTCCTTCAACTTCAAAATTATGAAAATTAAAATAATTTCAGCGGGTTGTAACGTTTTTAAACTTTTTTTTTATTTGATTTTCTGAATAGAAAACTTTTTAAGAATATTGTGTAAAAATCTGAGATGAATCGGAGCAAAGCTAAAAAAGAGAGAGCGGTAAGTTTTGCTACCTCCCCGGCAGTTAACATTCTATCGAGCAACTTTGAAGCGTTTTTCCCACAATTCACGTTTTCAAAGTCAGTGAAATTTTACACACTATTTTTATACATTATTTACAACGTAACGCTGGAAAGTTTTTTTCAAATTTGTTAATATTTTTTATTTTACAATAAGAAACTAGCTGATTTTGTATATCTTCGCCCAAAGTTTTTTCGAGAGGATTTAAAAGGGTATTATGACTATCACTTCATCGAATATAGAGCAGACTAAAAAGCTGGATAAAAATCAATTATATAGATTTGAACATAAGAATACTGGCACCTCAGCCCACAAAGATTTTCCACTATTTGGCTTGTACACATTTTTAGTAATTGTGTGAAAATGATCATTGTTCAAGTTCTTTCCCATTTTTTTACTGATAGTGTGGAACCACTACTCTTTTATACAATATTCCTTTAGCTGCTTTAACTTTGTTTTTTTTTTCTTATCCTTTTCCACTATGGGGCTTATTATTTCTCCTTTTTATTATATTCACTTCATTTCTTTTACTTTTATTTATTTTATACTGTTCGAAATATGATATTCTTCTTTTTATTTTAATTAAATTATAAACTTCATTAATATTTATATTTTTAATGAAAATCACCCTGAGATGGTACTAGCATGAATTATAATAAAAAGAACTCGAATCATTTATCAAGTATAAAAGATCGAATTAATATATTGAGCACGAGGCCAACGGCCTAATTAAAGAGACTCTGCTTTACAATGCACCAAATCAAGACTGAAAGGACTGAGGACAAGTTTAATTCTGATGGCAGCCAAATATCTGAAAATGTTGCCATTGGTTAAATCAGTTCACTTGTCTAGACTTTATTCAAAATAATATTTGAACTTGGTAATAAAAAGCATTTTCAGGTTCACCTAAAGTTAAGATGAAGCTGACAATAACAACAAAAAGAAAAGAATAATGAAACATATTCTTTATTCTGTTACAGATATTGTACCAGACTGGAGAAATATAGGTTAAGAGAAAGCATATAAATGTCAGATTGGCCAATATAGTTGTCTGTCCCCGTGCGAGTCGAAACGTGGTTTTTTCTTTATCTAGATATACTCTTAAACATTTTACAATTATTTCATCTATCAAGATCTAAAATATTTGTCGATAAGTTAACTAATTTTTTTGCTTGGGAACAAGATAGTCTGAAAATAAGCTTAACACATGTTAAGGTTAATAACAAGATCAAGGGCGTAGCTATGGCTGTTACATGGAGGGGGGTTTCTATTTTGCCTTTTGGTATATTGTTTGACTCATCAAAGTCATAAGCTGTCAGCGAAATTTGTGCCCACGGATAATGAGTAATATTTTTGAATAGTACACGTTACACGCATTATTCTAACCAGTATAATCAAATTTCTACCTAAAATGTATAGCTTTTTTTTACAAACGTAATTCAGGAAAAACTAATGGGAGGGGTTTGAACCCCCTGAACCCCCCCCCCCCCCCCCCCCTTTAGAAATGTCCTTGAACAAGATCCTTACTTCATCATTACTATTTTTTTCATTGTGTTTTGAAAATAAATTCTAGAGTGTTTTTCTTTTTGTAAAAAAATAAATTTTTATTTGATTAAATTATATTTAAATTATAGGTATATTAACTGTAATTAACTGCTATGATGTTAAGTGGGTAACACGTGTAACAGAAATTTTTACTGGAATGAAAATATTAGCCTTACTTGTAATTGTTGGTACTGGAGCTTGGTATTTATTAGAAGGTAATACTGAGCAATGGATCAATCCTACAAATGGATCGAATACATCACCTGGTTACATCGCTTTAGCTTTTTATAATGGACTTTTTTCATATTCTGGTTGGAATTACTTAAATTTTGTTACAGAAGAACTTAAAAATCCATACAGGTATATTATATAAAAATAAATAAATATTATAACAATAATAAGAAATTAATTTAAATTATTTCTTACAGAAATCTTCCACGTGCAATTTGCATATCAATGCCTTTAGTAACTCTGATTTATGTAGTTACTAATATTGCATATTTTTCAGTTCTTACAACTGAAGAAATACTATCATCAGATGCTGTAGCAGTTTCTTTTGGGCATAAAATGCTTGGATATATGGCATGGTTAATGCCTTTATTTGTTGCTTGTTCAACATTTGGCTCTTTAAATGGAGCAATTTTTGCATCATCTAGATTATTTTTTGTTGGAGCAAGAAATGGACATTTACCAGCTGCTATTTCATTAATTAATATACACTGTTTAACACCGATTCCATCACTTATATTTTTGGTAGAAAACATAATTTTAACAAATTGAATAAATTAATAATAATTGCTTTTATTTTAGTGTATAATAACATTATCACTACTATTAATACGTGATGTTTATGCTCTCATTAATTACGTAAGCTTTGTAGAAGCAGTTTTTACACTTATATCAGTTTTCGGATTACTTTGGTTAAGGAAAAAACAACCAAAAGCAGAGAGGCCTATTAAGGTAAATACTTTTACTCTAATTTATATATATACATATATTTATATATAAACATTTATTTATGTACCCAGAAGAGTCAGTAATGTAACTATTTTCATGTGAAAACCTTTCAAAAGTTTACTAAATTAGTTCTAAAATAATAAATGCAATTCAGACCTAAACAAATAAGTGCATAAAAGATTATTTTAAAATTATCAAAATTTGTTAGTTATGTTCTTACATATTTTCATTTATATTACATGATACTTTTTGAAGCTAACAATAAGTCCTATGCCCAGTCGTTGTTTATCTGAAAATATATTACATTTACGTTATGGTGTTTATAAATCACTCACTTTTTCAAATGTATATTCTATGTCTTCAAATGAGTAAATATTGATGTGGCTTCACAAAAATATTAAAAGTAACAATGCTAATGAAAATAAAACACTGTTTACTTATACTAAATTATATTTAACGTTGTTTTAGGAAAAAATAAAAATGAATCAAATTAAATATTAAATATTTTTAAGTGGAATAGTAATTTTACTAGTTTAATATAAAAAATAATCAATATTATTATACTTTCTTAAAATCATTAAATATTTTGTTCCTTCTTACAGGTAAACCTGGCTCTTCCATATATATACCTTTTAGTATGTGGATTTTTAATAATATCATCTCTATATGTATCTCCAATTGAAGTAGGTATTGGTACAGTAATAGTTCTTTCCGGAATTCCTGTTTATTACGCAACAATACATCATCCTGTGCCTTGGCTAACTTCACTATCGTCAATTATCAATATATGGTGTGCAAAATTATTCCTTTGTGTACCAAATCAAGAAAAATTTGACTGATATTAATCTTTTTATTAGGAATTTTTTAAAATGTTTCAATGTATATATTAAAAACAAATAAATTAAATGTTCTTGCTTTAATATTGTTATACAATAATGCCTTTTGATCTCTTATATTGTTTTAAAAATGAAATGTTAGCTTCATATTTTTATATTAAAGAAATTTCACTTTCTAATACTAATGATATTTAGATAATTTTTTAGTAAACCAAATATTTGCTAAAATAGAATAATATACAGAACTTTAAAGCGATAAAAGAAGAGCAAAGAAAAATAAATCTTTAATAATGAAATAAGAGTTTTATAAACTTACCAAAGCCAATATAAATTTTTGATGCTAAATTTTACAGAAAATATTTTGTTTTCTTTAAGATATTTCCTCTATTTTAAAAACTTTAAAGAAATTCATCCAATATAATATAATTTTACTTGAATTGTTGATCTAAATATTAAAATATAATTGAATTTAATTTATTATTGTCACTTATATTATTCTTACATAATATGTAAATTGATCAAAAATCAATTAATTTTATTTAAAACTTCAGTATCCTATTTTAAAAAAATAATAAATATTTATTGATACAAATTAAACACAGTGAAAGAATTTTGAATCAAAATATTAAAATGCCTGATCTCTTTTATATGTAAACTGGATGAGAAAAATATCAAATAGAAACTTAAAAAAGAAGATCGGGGAAAATCTATATTTGATAGCTTAGTTTTTATAACAAAAATTAAAAATTTTTAGTATAAAGAAAGCATGATTAAATAAAACTTTGTTAAACTAAGTTTAAAAGAATTCGAATTATATTTTTGAATTATAATTTTTGAGAACAAAGAAATATGTGATTCTATTTATATCTGAAAAATTTCACCATTAATAAACGAAAAAAAACTTTATTAAATAACTTTTCGATCAGAAATTTTTAAACTTATTTAATTAATAGATTAAGTATTAATAACCATTTGTAATACACTTAGCATTAATTTGCTCCACAATGAAATTTGTGTACATATTTTCAGACTATTTGTTATATAGAATATATTATAGCTTAAAACTCTACAGTAGTAGATTGTGATGACCCAAAAAGTCTAAGAAATTCAACATCAACTATTTTATTTGTAATTTACAGATGAAAACTAACAGAATATCTACTATAAAAGTCTACTAATTTTAATGAGATTAGATTATCCCAAGATAAATACCCCATTCGTGAGAGTACAATTTAAGGATTGATATAATTGTTGAGATTACGTGCTAGAACCTCTTATAAATAAAACCATCCGGCTATTAAAAATAATTTTGAGCTAAGGTAACGCTTTTTGGATTTCAGACCAAACCTAATCAAATAACTATTGTAAGTTATTTCAAGTTGATTTTTACTTTATTCTCTATTTCTGATGAGCTGATAAAATGAAATTTCAAATACAAACTTCTTAAAAAGAGTTTTTCAACCAAATGTTTTGAATTTAATTGCTTCAGAATAAACAGCAAAATTAGCAAAATTTGGCTGCTTTATATTATTAATACTTTTGACTATAAATTTTTAACGAAAACCAAATTCAAACAATATTAACGACTTACAAATAAAATTAAATGATTTTTAGTTAAAAGAATGCAATATTTTGATTAGAATCTTATTGAGAGCTGATGATAATGAAATTTGAATTATTACAATTTTGGGTTTTTTCTACAAAATTTCTAATCAATGATTTTCAAATATATAATTTTAATTGAAATGTGGATTCACTACAGAAACTAAATAAAGTTTTAGTAAAAAATTATATATTTACTTTACAAAATGGTAGAAAATCAAAGCTGAAGTCATTTCTAAACTTAAAAAAACTGTGAATTCAAGTTGGACTTCTTAGAAAACCATTTATTTCTAACATAAACTTTAAGTTTTCTACCACATATAATTAAATTAATTTGCGCTGTAAATAAAGGATCGTAGTAACCCTATTAAATTCCATCATAGCTAAGATAACAATATTATTAGATTAATTGTAAAATTACAAAAAGTGCTACTGAATTTTTTAAGTTAAAAAATTAAAATTTTTATGAAGCCTATTAATTAGCCTCTAAAATTTTTCTTTTGAAATCAAACTATTTAGAATTTTTATTTCAAATAACTACGAAAGAGTTTTCGAGCTAAAAAAAAAAAATATAGAAAAATAGCAAGTTAACTGCTGGGGTCTTAAATTGATGTAAATAACAGTGAAAAAAAAAAATGCAAAACATTATAGCTTATCTTAAGCATGGCCAAGGAGTGGATTTAAATGTTATTGATGGGCTCGTGTCGTTATTAATTGTTATCATAAACAGATATTTTTAGTTGAATTCAATATTTAATACAAGAAGTTAAAATTCAAGTTAATACTTATCTACAGAAAACAAAAAAATACATATCAATCTTATGTTTAAATAAATTGTTTATAAAAATACACAATTGAACACGCGTCATTATGCCAACACGAGCTGATAACATAGAAATTTAACCTTAAACAAAGTGCAATTACCCCAGGACACGTTTAGTTGATTCTTTAATATCAAAAAAAAATTATCTAACATTATTCGAAATATAATTTAAACTATTTTTTTTTTATTTGAGCCAATAACATAAAATTCTGTAATATTTTACAAAAAAAAATTCATTAAATATAAATATGTACAAATACTAAATGCATTCCTTACGGAAAATATTAAAATGGCACGAGCGACGCATATGCAATACTCAACTATAAATTGATGTTTATCACTTAAAGAAGTTTATCAAATTCCCAAGATGACTATATATACTAATCTAATCATTTTAATAGAGACTTAATCTCAGCTCACAAAATATATCTTTGCTTTATAACGATATTATTTAGTCCAAGACAGACAGTCGTCAATAAGATTCAATTAAATAAACAAAGTTTAGTAAAATGAAGATAAGTTCTATTGTGTCTTGGTTTGTTTTCATAATCGGTTATAGAACACTAAATTTTTGTTACGGCGTAAAAACTTATGAACGTTATTTATCACATATATTTAAAACGTATGGAAATGGCGAAGCAATTACTTTTGAGGTACATATAAAAAATTTGATTTTTAAAGTAATTGTGCTTAAATATTACTCAGTTAGGTTTTATGTATTTTGATATTATTATAGAATTAGTTGAATAAAAATTTGATTCAAGTATTAAATTTTGGGTATAAAATTTATACTTGTAAAACTATTTTTGAAAAATATTTGCTAGTTATTTATTGTTTTTCTGTAAATGTTAAATCATACTATTGTAATGAAGGTAATTTTTAACCATAAAATTTTCTTTTAAATTAATATACAAAAAAAAATTTTTATCTATTCACAAATTGATTGTTTCATATACATGCAGTGCCTACAATAAAAATAGGACAAAAAGTCAATAACATTTTCTTTACTATCAATAACATAACATAAATACCAAGATTACTTTTTTACCCGATAATTTCTTTATTCATTAGGGTTATTATTTTATTAAATAACTATTATTTAGAAAAAATACTGAATAAAAAAAGGTACAAGAAACGTACTAGAAAAATAAATATCAATTTTTCATTTTTTCTTTCATTTCATTTCTTGTATAAAATCTACTATTTTTATTAAGACAAGTAATTAAAAAAAAAGACAAATTTACCTATCATATCATATTTTAACGTATTATTACCCTCGTATTTAGGTGTTTCTTCCAGTTATTGTTAGGAGCAAGGTCTATTACTTGTGCTCTATTATCTATAAAGAAAAATTTTATATAATTACACTTTCACCCATAAGACTGTGGTCCATATGAATGTAAATTCAACCGACTTATCGATGCCATACATTTGAGTGATGTTATAGCGAAAACTTCCTAACAGTGACAATTTTCTATAAATCCCATAAAAATAGGAAAAGCCGTTAAAAGGAACTCGAGTTTAATGAGAAAAAAAAACCCATCACTTTTTATTTAACAACTTTGAATATTTTATTTTTTCTACAAAATTTTAAATAATTTAAATTTTCGCCATTTAAATTCTAAAACGTTTTTAAGAAATATTCATTATTTTTATATGATGATAAAAATTTAATTGCAGGGCCTTGAGCATCTTCTTTTTAACCTTGGTCTAGGAGAGCTAGAGTTCAGCCATTCTGTAGTTGACCATTATATAAACGGTTCAAAAGCTTCAAAATTTGAACTTGAAAATCTAAGGAAATCTGAATACGGTTTTATAGATTTCAAATCAAAATCTTATTACATTTATTAATTTCTTCTTCTTTTTTATACATATTCAGGTAGTAGCGATAATATGTCTCAAAATTATATTAATATAACATTACCACCTCAAATTAATTCCAAGAATATTAGCCACTTAAATGGATTCAATTTCAAAAGTATGCATGATTCAAAACATCGACATCCTCGAAATCATGGTATGTAAATGTTAAATATTTTAATATTTATTTTAAGTAATAAATTATAAAGTCAGCAAGCTACAATACTAATCCAATTAAAGTAAAATATATGTATCTGACATTTGATGTCAGATATTTGAAAATATCTCTTTTTATATTTTGTTTTTATTGCCTTTTATTGTAAACTATAATTTATTAAGTAAAAACTAAATCTAATCAATGTTCTTAGGATAGATTTAATTTTTTTTTAAGTAAAATTTTATATATATACATATATATGAACAGATTATGCTTCAAATCCTGGAAAAAATTGCTTATCACCAAGAGCACTGATTAAAATGATAATTGGTGATGAAGGAAGATCTAAAAGAAATCAACCTTCAGCAATTTATGGCACTTTACAGCAAAACGATCCAGAAAAAGAGGATGATTTGAATAATAAAATAAGCTCCTATCAAATAAAGCCAATTGATTTCATCAGAATATGCCCAGCACTACTAGTTCAAATTGATGAAGATGCTTGTATGCAATCGCTTAGTTTTGAAACTGCTCATACTGCACCATTTTCACCATATCTAGGTAAAATATAATGCATAAAATATTGATTAACTTATCTATACATATGTATATGTTTCTTTATAGCTATACTTTATGCTTCGGCTGCTATCTTTATTATTTCCGTTCTTGGAGTTCTAAGTACTTTTATGATTCCTAAATTTGAATCTCCCTGGTACAACAATATTTTAAAGTTTTTAATAGCCATGGCAATTGGAACACTTTGTGGAGATGCATTTTTGCATCTACTCCCGCATGCTATTGTAAATGAAACAGAATCCAAGGATCATAATTACTCAATATGGATTTGCTTTTGTACTGTATTTGTTGCTGTTTTAATGTATACTACAGAAACTATGATTTTACTATCAAGAAAATCAGAACATCATAATCACTGTCATACAAGTAATCCACAAAAATCAAATACGATATATTTAGAAATACAAAGTAAGGATGATGATATTGATACAGCAGCTAAAGAAAATTATAATATGATTAAAAATGAAAATATAGAAAAACAATTGAGTTCAACAGCTTTAATGGTAATATTAGGAGATGGTCTTCATAATTTTACAGATGGCATGGCTATTGGGGCAGCTTTTGCTGCTGAACCAGTTACAGGAATTGCAACTGCTTTTGCTATATTATGTCATGAACTTCCACATGAGCTTGGAGATTTTGCTTTGCTCTTAAAGAGTGGTGTCAAAATGAAAAAAGCTATTTTTCTAAATATTTTATCATCAATTTTTAGTTTTATAGGAATGGCTGTTGGTTTTCTTGTAGCCGGAATCAATAAAAATATGTTTCGATGGATATATGCTGGGACAGCCGGTTCATTTATATATATTGCATTTGTTGATTTATTACCCGAAATAAATAGTGAGAGTAAAAATAATTTCAAATCGGCTATCACAGCTATTCTAGGAATTTTGTTAGGATGTTTTATAATGTTAATAATTGCCATATATGAAGATAATTTGGTTGATTTATTACAATAAATTGTTTTATGTAAATTTTTGTTAAAAATTTCTATTTATTCACAATGGTATATTATTTGGAAGCACTGAACTATATAAAAAATAATAAAAGTCAAATTCGTAAAGTTAAAATAAAAAAAAAAACTCTTTTTAACCGACATTTTAAATTTGTCTGAATTATTTTTAACTATAGCAAAAAAAATTATAAAGTTATGAAAATATAAATTGAAATCAATATTTTTAGTTTTTATTCAATGCTTATTAGCTACTCTCTGCTAAAAAACTTAAAAAAGGCATAACAAAATTTGAAAAATTAATAACCAAACAAGTTAACAATTTAAAAAGGTTTTTTATTTGTATTATTTTTATTTGATATTTAATTGATAATTGATATTGAAAACTATTCAATATGCTAGTCCTGAGATCGAGATAGTTAGACCATTTATTTGTCATTACGTAAAAAATTTCCCAAAGTTAAGACTTCTTTTGTTAATAAATCAACATCATTCGAGTCAAATCAACTTTCCATATCTTTTTGGATCTGTATAGATTACAAATAATGCATGGATACAACTGAGTAAAAGAAATTTTCAAAATTTATTTTCCAATTTTCAAGTCAGATTTAGAGTTAAGCTTAGCTACGGATAACCAGAATTTTTATAATTAAAGAAAAATAGTTAACGTGTCTCTTATTATTATGACTTGATGATGCAAGCCCAGAAAATTGGGTGCTCACTTTATGCCGTTTTATCTAAGAAGAAAAAAGGGAACGGAACTTTTAACTGAATTCATACTGATTCTAAATTTGTTATTGGCCAAGAAAATCGCAAAAAAGAAGTAAAATCTGATGATGAAGATGAAGATGAAACAAGCGAGATGAAAGGGAGAACGCTTTAGAACGAGAATTTTTAGGTCTTGACTAATAATTAACTTATTAAGTACTAAATATTTAATTTAGGAAATATGTTGCAAATTTTTTTTTAATAATTTATGTTTTCAATTTTTTAATAAAGTTTTTTACTATAAGGACAAATGAAATACTTTTTAAATTCAAGCTAATGATTATAATGTATTAAAATGTATTATAATTAAAATGTGAAACTTTTGTATTTAAGGACGCCAATTTCGCAACAAACAGCAAATCTAATAACTAAGTTTTGACATTTCGTTTGAAGTTTCATTTTTAGTAGGATTTATAGATTGTCACATAATAAACAAATATGTTTAAGTTTATTGTAAGCTTTAATCAATTAGTTATATAAATAAATTAATAAATATATTTCAGTTTACATTTGGTGCTGGAGTTTACATGGGAATTTATATTTGTCAAAACTATGAAGTAACAGTTTTTTATTTTTCATTAATTAATTTTTATTATATCTTTGTTTAGGTACCCAAAGTAGATGAACCTACAGCTATAATGGATAAAATAAGGGATTTTGCTGACCAATATAAAAAAAAATAGATTGTTAATGTTGGATTAAATTGAAAGTGTATTTTTTTGTTATTTTAAATTTTATATGTAGATCAGGATAATGTGTAAAAACCATACTCGATTTTTGATGATTTTAGCTAATAAATTGTTTAAATATTGTTAAAATTTGGTTTGTATTAATTTTTAATTACCTGTAAGTATTTTTGAATTAACGTAATTAGTTTTATCTTGTTGACGGTTAATACAAAAGGATTTTACAAGTAAAATAAACATTACTTGATTCGTTTTATAAACTTTAAATATTTCAATTATTTATTAGTCAAAAACTAGAAATTATTATACTAGTATTTTGACCAATTTTTGTCATCTATAAACACATAAACTATAAAGTTTTGTCTTTGTGACTGTTGAGTAAAGAAAAATCTTAAAGAGTTTGCTTTATAGTCCTGCTAGTAATCAAAAACTCAACAGATCTGCTTAAATAATTATCGAAAATGTAAATTTTGATATTGATAAGCAAAGAAAAATTTTCTATTTCTACATAAATTCATTCAATAATATGAATTATATAAACTTAAATGTCATATAAGTCCCTTATATTAATGTCAAAATATTTATTTTTTAATTTTTTATGAATTTTACAAATTTGTTAAGTTCTTATATGAAACATCAATGAAGTGATATATTGCTTATTGCAAAAATATATTTTGTAAAACTCTCAATCAAATTTTTTCTTTTTTTCTAAGCACATTGATACTTATCAAATGTAATTCCACACCACCCAAAAGGTGCACTGCACTGGCCCATATTTTTACATTCCCCTATACATATTTAATAAAATTTAAAGAAATTTTTAGTCCTTAGTCCGTACCTAGGTTTTCTTTTAAGTTAAGATAAATTAAAAAAAAAATAATTCTAAACTCGAGGAAAATTTAAATAAGTGCATCGGTCCATTTTTGCACGATTCTTAAAAATTAAGTCGGTAATATGATTTTAGTATTTAATCCAAAGGCCTTTATTTTTTTGCTTTTCTGATGCATTTTGGTACGCTCTTTACTAATTTTTCGATATGTGGCTGTTAAATTATTCCATTCAGCCTGAACTCGGATCAATATCCCATAAATTTTGACTTAAGTTCAAATCTATGTTATGTGCAAGCCATTTTCTTTTGGTTTAACAACAACTTCTACAAAAATTTTGCGGTATTTTCTATATTGTTATCTTGCTGGACTACTACCTCTTCTTTCTATCTTTCTTACAGTATTACTATGGATTATAGCATAGATTGTTATTAATTTGGGGATATTGTTTCCATGTTTATCATATTTTTCTTATATTAAAGATTTCTGATCGTCACTAAACTAATTGCTGTATAATTTCAACACTGAATAAAGTAATAAAATTTACTATTTATGGCTTTTAAGGAATCGAGATATAGAAATTATTAAAAATTCTCATATATAAGCCTCTTTTAAAAACTAATATATTTATTTGCTTTCTTGAAAATTCGAAATAAAGAACATTGCTGTATTTTTATAATTAGTGCTTGATGGCAATTTTTCAGCTGAGACTTTGGATTATGTAAATTCAGTTTGATGGAAACAAAACATATTGATTCCCAAAAGTAGCTCATGTTGTTGCAATATTATACTACAGAAGCGTATTTTGATTGTTGGATCTGAGGATAATAAAATAAAATTCTCTATAATAATTCAAAATGTAAAAGGAATTATCTCATCTAGAAGTAGATTGTTGAGTTAGTCAAAAATGTCTTAAATTTCAAAAATAACACATTACAAAACAATTAACGAGGCTCAGTTATTAAAGTTGGCTAACCTCGATTATTTTAACAGCATAATCTAATGATTACACAAGTAGATAAGAAATATAATTTAATGTATCCATTTTACAATTGTACTTGGCTTAAAACTCATATTTGAGTTTAGAATTTTGAAATTTACACATCTAAATTTTCCTCACTTGTGATAATTATGATAGACACAAAGCTTTATCCGTTTGAAAAGATAATTAAATAAAATATTTTAATTCATATACCAATATATAACGAAGCCACTAAAATAAAATTTTATTTTAAAATAAATTAAACACTTACATAGGGAGAAAAATATTTTTAATACACAAAACATGAATATACCCTATAAAATTTTGAATAAATAATTAAATATAAGAAATTCCACCGCCATAATACTCTACTCTTGTTTGCGGTTCTACAAAAGCCAACCAATCTGATGCATGAGTTGGTAATAAGCCCATACTTTGGCATTTATATAATGCAAATGCGATATTTGCTAAATTACCTAGAATGTATGCTGCTTTTTGACTACCGCCTTGAGTTCCCTCACCTAATTTAGAAGTAACTTGAGTTGAAAACATTGCTTTAATTGGCCGTAATAGCATCATTCCAACCATCATTATTGGAAATATTGATATGGAATTACCAGACATGTACATAATCAATAAATTCATTGGTAACTAAAATAATTATAAATAATTATATTTTTAGTTTTGTATAAAATTTGATTGATTACTTGTTTTATAGGACCTAAGGCAATATCCCATGATTTTTTAATCATTAAATGATGATCTTTCACCACTTCCGAATGACTTTGAACAACTGAAGGATTATAGCCCGATGGTGCGCACAAATCTGTATTTTTGCTATAATATTAGAATTATTATTAAAAATTAATATTTGCAAAATTACTAATATTACTTTATCGCCATGTCTAAAGCCCATTTAAACTTTTTTGTTCCAGATTTAGGCATCATCTTAGAATAAATATTAGATAATAGAAAGTATATACTACACTATATATATATATATATATATATAATTGTTCAGTTGTTAAAGTAAAACATATATTAGAAAAATCCTTTTCACATAAAAATTTTTAACATCTTGAATTGCTTGACTTTGACAACTGTGGAAGGCGTTTAATGCTTTCTTATTGGGCCTGTTTATATATTAGAAGGAAACACACCACCACAATGCCTGAAGGCCCAAACACAATGAACGCGGTTCGCGGCGCGCAAGCGGTGACAGCTGTCACAACTATGGGATCTTATATAGCTGAATTTCGTAATTCTGAATGAAAACGCGTTCCACTTGCGCGCCGCATTCATTGTGTTTGCACCTTGAAGGCTCAAGCACAATGAACGCGGTTCGCGGCGCACAAGCGGTGATATCTGTCACAGCTATGGGATCTTATATAGCTGAATTACGTAATTCTGAATAAAAACGCGTTTCACTTGTGCGCCGTGTTCATTGTGTTTGCACCTTGAGAGTAGTTGTCGGTATTACACTAGGCGTTATAACAATTTTGTTTATCCTTAACTTGGTGTCTACACTAGCGATCTAGCGATCTGAAGACCAGATTATAGGCGATCTGAAGCACGGTTGCATTCAGAAATATATTGACTGCAATAAAGACATAACAAGTCCTTCCGAAAAATATAATTTGTACATATAAACTAATTTTATTGCAATTATAATGCATGATTATTTAAGGAAAGTCAATTTAATAGAATAAAACTAGTTAGAAACTACAAGTTATATATTTTCAATGAAAGTGTCAAACTCAGAAAACTATATTGAATATAACCGCGCTTCAGAATTACTATAATATCGCCTATAATTCTAGTATCCAAATCGGTAATCTAGGCACAGACTAAAAATTGGATTATATTGGAATTGAGCGCACTATTGATGTGTCATAGACCTTTTGGTAAGCAAACTTTTATGGCAATACTATATTTAATGCTTTGACGTATGCATTTTGGTTTAATTCAGCAGGTTTGTGTGATTTTTTTTTAAGTGGAATGGAATTTACCAAAGTTTTTCTTAATAAAAGATCTCAAAAGCAATAATTCCATTATATTTCTGTATTTTATCTGTTATTTCAAAACTCTATTTTAATAAAATTTAATTTTTGATATACCATTTTACTTGAGGGAGCGTATGAGAAATTGATCATATCGAAGAGTGTAAATCAATGTGGTGAGTATATTATTTAATTTATTTACACTTTTTCAAATAGTAATAAAAAAATATATTTAAATTAATATTATTATTTTTCAAAATCTACTTTTATACATAAAGATTTATGCAAATAAATCAGAATATAAAATAATGTTAAAGCAACGTGTAACAATTTCATGAGTAATGTGTACAAAATGTACACATAATTCCACTTAAATAAGCAATTTCTTATGTCAAAAATAATAACGCTGGTGTAGTTTTTATTTATTTGTAAAATACTAAAACGTAATTTACATTATATCAAATCCGGCGTTTTATTATTTATAATTTGTCAGATATTTATATTTAAAGATAATGAGAATGAAATTAGAGCTATTTAATTTATTTATTGGTTTAATTTATACGTCTAGTCAGGAATAATGAAATTTACTTTTGCAGATTTTAGGGCTAATAGTTGTAGTTTTAATGATTAATCACATCATAATTTTTTTTAATATTAACTGAAATTAAATATTTTACTCCTTTTAAACAAATATACTAACTAAATGTATTTTTTTAATATGTATATTGAAGACTATAAATTTGATAATAAAATGTAATTTCTGCCTTTCAGCATTTTTCTTATTTTCTATTAGCAAAATATCAAATTAAAACAATTTTTTGATCCTTTATATAGCAAAAATCGTATTAAATTAATACTATGAAATTTTTTATTTTACTGTATGTATTGTAACCACTTGTTGTTCACTTGGTTGAAAAAAAAATCTCATGTAAATATATTTTTAGTTTCGCCCAAAAAAGAAAACAAATACAACTAATATTTCATTACTGCGCTACCGGCTAAAAAGCTTTTAAAAATTAAAATTTACATTTTATATTCAATTTTGATTTGTATAAAACAATATTAATTTTTTAAATTAAATATTCAAAAGATCTACTTAGGATAAATGTGCAAGATCTAAAAATTTTTAGAACTTCAATACAATTGAAGTTTTAAATAAGAGAAAAGAATAAAGTTTTCTTCAGTTTAATGTATCATTAATTAGTAAATATCGACTTCGTATTTAAATAGGTTTCATATATACCATAAAAACATGGTTAGTAAAATTTTAAACCAAAAAAAGACTTTAGCCCTGTAATTTTAATGTAGAAATTTAAAAAAAAAATATTATTGCTATTGCTATTGCTTTAATACTGACTAGGAAAAAAATTTTTAGCTATTATTATTTGTAATTCAACTACAAATTTTTTAATTACTTTAAAATAATTAAATTTAAAATTTAAATTTAAAAAATTTAAAAGCTTTTTCATAAAAAGCTCCATTACAAACACACACGCACACATAGATTATCTATATTATTTACATATGTATATATATATAATATTTATATATATATATATATGCCGCATATAAAATTTATAAAAATATGTGTTGTCGTTTTACTTTTATGAGTATATATTGGTAATATGCCATCCAGTGACATTCAACTAGCATAGCAGCCATTTTACTTTTTATTACGGTGATGTAGGGACGGACTTAAAAATGTCAATTTTATACACTGACATTTTAGTATATTTAATAATAAATTAATTTGGTAAGTTAATTTATAGTATTTAAAATTAAAGTTAATGGATTAAAGTTTGTTGTTACTATCACTAATTAGTGAATAAATGTCTTTTATAAGCGGTATAATAGTTCTCAGGTATTGTTAAACAATTTGTTGACATATGGTGTATAAGCAGTGTTAGTTTTAATATTATTGACTACAAAGTTTTAAAATACTTTGAATTATGATAAAAAAAATATTATCAATCAAATACTATATAATTCTTCTATTTGTTGGTGTTTTTTGAGTATGAGCGTCCAAGGATATTATACATATATATATATATATATATATACTTTGATTTTTGTTTGGTCAAGGAAAACTATTAAAATTACATCAGTCTTCTAGTAAATAAATTTTACAAGGATTCTTTTAAAGTTTTAAAGTTATTTGAATAATTTTTCTAATTGACACGCCCTCTGGATCTACCGGCGTTAAAATTAATAATTTTACTGTGTAGATTTTCTCTTTTTTTCATGTTTTCCTTATTTTTTTTAACCATGCAGCAATATCTGAACATAACAAAAGTCATTTTTAGTCAAGGAAAATGCTTCAATTAAATCAAAGTTTTAATGACTTGTATTTTTCATTTTTGTTCATGTTTTCTGCTTAATTAAATTATATATATATATAACATTCTCGTTAAAAACTTTTATTTCTAATTACAGATCATCTAAAGCATATATTTGTTAAAATACTAATTATTGGATTATTAATCATTAAACATTATTGTAAAAGGCTACAACACTTATTCCATAGATAATATTTAAAACGACACAATTATTGAATCAAAAATATGGGAAACGTATTTGCAAATTTGTTTAAGAGCCTTTTTGGCAAAAAAGAAATGCGAATTTTAATGGTAGGCTTAGATGCCGCTGGTAAAACAACAATATTGTACAAACTGAAATTAGGTGAAATTGTAACAACGATACCTACAATTGGTACATATTTTTTATATATAAATTATTTAAATATGTTAACAAAATTATTAATTTTATATTTGTTTTTTAGGTTTCAATGTTGAGACTGTAGAATACAAAAATATAAGTTTCACAGTATGGGATGTAGGTGGTCAAGATAAGATAAGACCTTTATGGAGGCATTATTTTCAAAATACACAAGTAAGTTAATATTTTTATCACTAATTTACACTGATTTTATGAAAATGAAATTTTACCGAAAATGTTTGGTTTCTTTTATAAAATATGAAGAAACCTTAATCCTTTTCTTCAATCTATTTTATATTATGATGTGATTTAGGTACATATATTGCATTCCTTCCTATCATCTAATATTTATTTATTTTATTTGATGTTTATTTAGCTCTAGAATTTCAAAACTTTTAAAATAAAATATATTTGAACAAAACCATTTTATACGATATCCATTCACATGCAAAAATAAATAATTATATTGTCTCTCATAGAAAAACTTAAAAAGCTGTTACTTTGATGTTACAGAATGGCTTCGTTTCTGATAAATGCTGTTCAATACAAGTGAAAACTAAATTTTGCTTATTACTCTAGAGATAAATATATTAATTAGTCCGCTAATCTATTTTTATCGCATCTATTCTTCCAATTTCTTTTTTTTTTCATTTTTTCGCAAAATATTGTTCCTTAGCACTGCACTTTGAAGTAATTTAAAAACAAAAGTTAAAAAATAATTTATATTTGATTAAAAATGTTCTTGCTATCTGTTATCAAATATCTTTTAAAAATATATTAGAATATTATTTTTAAACTCCATTTATAGACTTGTAAATATTTGTCATTTTTGCAGCAAAATATGTCCTATGATTTATTTTGATAAATTTTTGGTGTTTTTTTTCTATAAATTATCAACAATTATTTTTGAATTTTAAACAAATTCTAGTTATATAACTTTATATATATAATCATGTTTGGGATTATATTTTACAAACAAATTTGCATATAGTTTTTTTTTCATCATATAAAAATTTAAGTAACTATTGCAGTTTTCATTGTTTTTTTTGTTTTCATTGATATTTTATAAATATTAGCTTTATATTCTTCAGAAATATTTTGTATTTCTTTTATGAATCCAAACATATAAAAATTTTAGCTTTTATTTATATTTTGGATATTATTACTAAGCAATAATTTTTTTCACCAAAATTTCCCTCTAAAAAATTTTGTTCCGGTTTTGAAGGATTTAATTTGTTACAATATCTGTTTCCTTATTTATAATACTATTATTTGCTATTTTTAACTTTTTACTAACCCTCTTAGGGATTCAACAATATTTATTGCATTCAATTTATGTTTTTTAGAAGTTTACGAAAAATATGTTATGGTTCGTAATATGGACATTTTTAAAATAATAAAAAAGTTAAAAATAGATTTGCGCATTAAAACTTTTCATTTTAGTATATTTTTTTCAAAAGTATTAAATTTTATTTGAGATAAGGAATTACGGTAGTTATATTTTAAAAAACTATTTAAGTTCAAATAAATCATGTTCGTTTTAAAATTTTTTTTTGTTTTTTCTAAAGGAATTCATGAAAACTTTAGTGATTTGATTTTAAAATTATTTTGTTAAATGCAAATTTTACACATTTTAGGGACTAATTTTTGTGGTTGACAGTAATGACAGAGAACGTATCGGTGAAGCCAGAGAAGAACTAATGCGCATGTTAGCAGAAGATGAGTTAAGGGATGCTGTTCTTCTTATATTTGCCAACAAACAGGTACATTTTCAACGTCTTGATGTTAAATTGCTTAAATAATAGTATTTATTGTACATTTATATAACAAGAAATATTTTTTCAATCATGCCAACAAAATTATGCTATATAATGTCACGTTAATATATCTGTGTAGTGCTTAAGAAATAATCTTTTTTAATACACGGCTGACTAAGAGAAAACAATAATTCATTATTGTAGAATTATTTATTTTATATGAAGCCATAATCGATACAAATTAAAAAAAAAGTAATAATGTACAATAAAAGAAAATTGATATATTTAATAATATTCAAAAGAAAGTCAATAACACTATTTACTAGAATAGTATTAACATTTCAGTTTAAATATAAAATTGAAAATTATTTTTATTGTAGGATTTACCTAATGCTATGAATGCAGCTGAAATTACTGACAAATTAGGATTGCATTCATTGAGAAATCGTAATTGGTACATTCAGGCTACATGTGCGACAAGTGGAGATGGTCTTTATGAAGGTCTTGATTGGCTGTCTAATCAACTAAAAAATGCTAATCGTTAATTAACTGTAAGATTTCAATAATCATAATATTATTAAAAAGCAACAGTTGAGAAAGAATAAGTTTAAATAAAAAAACAAATATATGTAAAAGTATAAAAATTATAAAAGAATGTTTTTTCGTATAGGATTGAGTATATTTAAATCTTTAGTTTTAAATATCTCTTTATTAAAATTAAAATGCTTCAATTTTCCACATAATATCCACGCTTTTTTATTTATACAATTTTTATTTTCTAAATTAATTTTCACGTAAAAACTCGAAAATTTTTTAACATTGTGTAAATAAAATTCAGTTACAAAATATATCAATTGTGTCATTTTCTCAAAAAACCAAACATAAAAACAAAAAGAAGTTTATATTTGACTCAAAAATTATCAAAATATTTACATAATAAAGTTTTTTCGCTGTAACTGAATACAATAATGCATTTTAAAGCTGATATAAATATTATCTAAACTTCCGTCCAATTGTTACACTTGCTTTAAGAGATTACATTATTTGTTTATTTTCTCGATTCTACAATTTTTTATAATACAAATTTTTCGTTTATATTATGTCAATCATTTGGGAACATACATTCAAATTCAGAGTACATACATCAGGAATGAGGAACGGTTGTATAAAAATATGTAAATCGTTACAAAATTGTACGCAGGAATCTTCTCAAATTTATTTGATAATATTTTATATAAAAATAATAAAGGGACACAGCAAACACAAACAAATCACTTGCCCGATATTATTATAAAAATCGTAGATCCTATAGTGAAATTTCTTAGCTTTGCTAAGTTAGCTAAGGGTAGAACAAAATGTTTCCCTTAAACTTCATCTATTTTTGCTTTTTTTGTGTTTAAATGACGGAAATCATGTATTATTTAATTTTATTGAAGTAAAAATTTATACCCCACTTGGAATTTCGTCTCTGTGGATTTTTGTTTTCTTTTTGTAAAGGAGATCATTTTTCATTGATTTCTTTACTTAACTCTCCATCTCTATTTTATTTTTCAAGTAATCTATATAGAATCTTCTGTATCCACCTCAAAACACCTTCATTTCAATATCTTCACATATTTGCAATTTTTTTCGGCGTCAATAAAACCGTGCTTTGATTCTTCCGTAACCTCTAGAGCAGTGGTGGGCAAACTATTTTCACTGCCTTTTCGTGTAAAATTTTTATCGTGACCCCTCGTTGAAGAAAATTCTTATATTTTTTTAATAACAAATAAATTTGTGAGTTTTTGGCGACCCTAAAAATTTTTCTTGCGTATTCAGGTTCAGTTCATATCGTTTTGTCAACAATTTCCCACATATTGTTGATTTTGTCAGTAATTTCTAGATGCCATTAGCAAAGTACTTATGATATAAGAACACCCTTAAACTCATTTACCTGATTGTAAACCGCAGCAAACAAAGAAGCAGTTTCACAATGATGAAGTTCATCTAAAGGGCCCCCTAGACTATCAAGGATCCTTGATCAAAGTCGCCTTGTTCAAGTAAACTTGATAGTTAAGGGAGATTTGGTCAAGTAGAAATGACAGCTTTGAAAAAATTTCATCAAAGTTTTTGACAGATATAAATTGTATTGAGCAACACTTCGAAAGAGTTCACATGCTATTTTTAATTAATAATAAAAAAAAATATTCGAATTTTTTTAATATAAAATGTTTGTAATATGTTTGTAATACATTTAGTTTTACAACAAAATATATCAGAAAGAAACATCAAATTGGCGTATCTAAAAATGATCGACATTAATAAAAACGAATTTGACATTTATTAGCTCAAATTTCCTTGATCAAGTAGACTTGATATAGTTAGTGGCAAAATTTCTAGCAACTATTTGAGCAAATTTTGCTCATATTCCATCAAGTCTACTTGGTCGAGTCTTGATAGTCTAGGCGGCCCTTAACTTATAAATATAGCTTGGTAATAATATTTTTTTACTTTACTTGGATTTTATGTCTTAAACAACAGGCAACCTCGTCAAGGAATATTTTTGATACCTTTGATAGTATTTCATCATAATATTAAAGTGTTTAAAATTAAGCAATATTTCCAGAAAATAAAAGTTTATTTAATTTTCAATAGAAAAATTAACTAAGAGCCAATTTCTTCAGGGAATTAATGAATAAAGAATAAATAAAGAAACTTGCTTTTGAATATAAAATTCCTTCTGGTTGTGACTTAGCAAATAAATTAGCTTAATTGCAAAATATTCTAAATTAATAATGAAGTCCTTTTTTTTATTCTTGTGAAGTCATTAAAATGGGATAGAAGACATACTGTTAAAATTTAAGTAAACCAACTTAAAGAGGGTGGTAACATGTAAAGCTACTTTTGTCTGCAGGAATAAATTTTTAAAGATATTAATGAACAAATTATAAATATGTGCACATCATTAGAAAGATAGGATAGTGCTTTTTATAAGTCTGTGGGTATATATTATGAAAACAACTTATGAATAAAAATCCTTTGCATTATTATTAATGGTGTTTCGTTTTTTAATGCCTTGAAGTTGGGTTAAAAATTCCTTAGGTTAGAAGTGTTTGTAAGCTTATTACAAATCCCTCTTTATGGCTATATATATATGTATCTTAGAATAAAAAAAAGTAATAAAAGATTTTATTTAGAAATTTATTTTAAGGATGTATATATTTCTATTCTACTGTGAATTTAAGAATTCATGTGCATTATATAAGCTAAAAAAAATTTTTCTTGCCAAAATTGAGCAATACTAATTAAAGTCCTAAAAAAAATCTTTAAAGATTAGAGGTAACCACATATTTTTGTAAAAATTTTTATTTTCTAGGATGGTTTATTAATATAGGTATTACTAGATAATCTGAAATTGTAAATTACTGTATTAAAATCAATCTATTTCGATTTATGTGTTTTGGATCATAAGATCCAAGTATTGAGTATTACCGATGTAAGAAACTGTCTATAGAAAAATTGCTTGTAGTTTGGACGTGAAGATTTATTTTCAAGCTATATATTGTCGAGAAGAAATGCAAGCATAATAAGTGTTAGCCTCTACACTGTCTAACGTATTAAAGCATAAACGGAGTTTATGTCATAACATAAGTAGAACAGGACAAATTAAAATGGAAATGTATTTGATGGAACGAAGACGATTTTATGGACAATCACTATACAAGTTTTAATATTGGTAAAAAAAATTACTTAAATGCATAGGAATTTTAAGAAAATTGTATAACAAAGCAGCAGTATTAGTTAAAAATCAATTTGTAATAGGTAAATTTAAAAATAAAATATACAATATTTTGTATAAAAAATATTTATTATAAATAGGAAGCACGATAACGAAATAATTCTTTTTGAATATTATAATACTTATTAATGGTTATAATTTTCTATAATATTAGCTATAATTATTTATCGTTAAAGATTAGTTTTTCTAATATTTTGTAGCATGCACAGAATTTCATTGCTAGCTCTAATCCCATGATACCACATGTTATTGCTTTTTTGAAGTCGTTAGGATAAACAATAAAAATGTTTGCTTTTCGAGAAGGTCTTTGAAAAAACCTTTGGTTTTTATGATTTAATTATTTACTTTAATTTAAATAGCTACAAATTATAAAAGTTTGAAAAGAAATATTTTTTTAACACTATATATATTTGATTTAATTTTTGTGATCAAATATTTTAAAATTGAATAAAATTTGCATAAGAATTGATTTTTTACTTTAATCATAATTTAATTGTGTTCTATTAAATAAAATATCTGTAAATTATTTCTTCCATCGATTATTTATATTGAAAATCTAAGCGTAATATAAATAAAACAAAGTTTTGTTTATTTTATTTCAATATCCTATATAAGATCTATTTTTTATTGCTAATTGTATTTGTTTTTTAATGATGTCGAATCCTAGAATTAAATTTGATTTAGGTAAATTATTAACTTCAGATCATTTGGTCAAAATTTATGAGACATTTGTTTTTTTTTTTTTAAATAAACATTTCCTTTAAATTTAACTAAATAAGGAAAATTCAAATCTTAAAGGATTTTGTTAACATAGTCAAATTTGATTTAACTTATACATAAACAATTTGTTAGCCACATACTGTTTTGTTAACCGATGGTAAACATTTAGTAACGATGACTACAAATACTATTAAATATTTTGATGTTGATTCCTTTTAAT
This sequence comes from Acrocera orbiculus, assembly GCA_947359355.1. Lineage (NCBI taxonomy): Eukaryota > Metazoa > Arthropoda > Insecta > Diptera > Acroceridae > Acrocera > Acrocera orbiculus. The sequence goes on from OX375759.1 coordinate 17,839,213, forward strand.
TTACCTCAAAAAGGACCTTTGCAAAGGCTAAAGAATTAAATATTTTCAAATAAAACTTTAAATTTGTTGATTTGTTAAACAAGACACAAAAAGTTTTCAATGTCTTATTTTATCCCTTATTCCTTTGATTCATTTACTTTACAGTTAGTAAAGAAACCCTTTTAATCTAGAACCTTTTCTAATTACATTGTTAGTCATTTAATTATTTAAATTAGTGCTTGTATATTTATTTGACTTAGTTTTTTGTAAATTTTTATTTTGTATGTTTTTGTATTTAACTTTTTTTAAATTTGTTAAAAAACAGTTGTTTTTTTTTTTGGATTTGAGACTAGCTATATATATATATATATTTCTTAAATACGTAGCTCAAAATGCCTGCTGACGCTGTATTAAATGAATGAAGTAATTAGAAAGATTTAACCCTAGATATATTGTTTTTTTTTTTTTTTGTGAATATTATCTAAATCAGAAAAAGGAAAATGCCACATTTAACATTCAACATGGATATTAAAGGATTATTTAAAGTAGAAAAATCTAATTTGAAATTAAACTTGAAGTAATTATTTAAATAAGATTTCGCAGGCATATTAAATTTTAAGCCGTTAAGGGGAAGTAAGAGATTACCCTAAATATTTTTTAAAAAATACTCTTTTAGTATAGTTTTTTAATTAAATTATTTGTTTGAAATGTAATTAACTGTTTTTTCTTTTAAATTAGACTTAAGCTAAATATAAATTTTTAATATATGAGAAACAAAATTTGATAGAAAGTTTTTTTCAAAATTGTAAAATTCTATAGTAAAATTTAGTCAAAAATGAAAATTACGAAAAATATTTTCCATAAAAACAAAAAAATAAACTGTTTTTATTCCAAGTTATATTGGATTCAATTTGAAGTTAATTTACTTAAAAAATTTATTATTGAAGGATAACACACTATAAATATTATTATATTAAATATTCAAATTAATATGATATGCATGAAATTATAAAATCTGCTTTACTTTTAGTTCACGGTAAAATTATCTAATTTCAAATCTTATGTAAATTTTATCTTTTCATTCCCGACTGTGTATTTTTCTAAAATAAATTACTAAACTGTTTTGTAAAAAAGCTACGAATACTATCATAATTCTCAAAATGCAACAAAAATTATATGTCCTTACTTAAAGTTTCTTGAATGTGTTTTAAAAAATAAGTCAAGCTCAAGGTCTATTGTTTATTTGAAGCCTTTTTTTAACTCTAATTTCCTAATATTCTATCTCAATCTAATATCAATAATATTCTCTAATATTCTCTTCTATCTCATTTTTAAATAAAATTGTATAGAGAAAAAATTAAATATATTCAGTTAAAAATTTTAAAAACTTACTTTATGAAATTGAAAGCATTTTATTTTAGATACTTTTTTTTTTTGAAAAACTTTAACAAAATGCTGAGCCAGAAAATAATTGCAAATATTCAACGTAAAACTCGTTCAACTAATACTAGAAACTTGAAAATTAGTCAAAATGGCAATTATTTATGCATTTGGCTAGAGAGAAAAGCTATTTTGGCCAGACATTGAGGTGTTTTTGTCTTTTGCTCATATATTTTATGAAATTGGAAACGATTCAATAAAGTTCTTTACCATAATAGCACCAAGAGTGCATGCAATTTTAAAAGATAAATTAGTTTTGAAATAATGTAATCTACTAGATACTGAAGTTGAAAAATAAAAAAAACAATCGTTTTGATAATAATAAATGAGTTTTATGTTTCTATAAGGACCAAATTATGATTTGTTTTGTTGAAAATTTGTGTTGTTCAACAATTAGAGAAAATTTGCTGAGATAATTTAAAGATATTATGTATAACAATTATATACTTCTAAAAAAGATTCACATATAACGATTAATAGGTTTTAGGCAAAGTTTGAAGTTTTGGATTTTTTCAACAACTTTTATTTAATTCAAATTAAACGTCAGGATGTTTAGTTCGTTTGAGATTCAGAAAATACACATATAGGGTATCAAATTTGTAAAGAAAGTATCAAGGTAAAAAAAGATAAACAAAATAAAAAATTTTGTATTATGATCAATTTTTAGGGACGATACAAATTTAACTAACTTGCTAGTCGCTTCTTAACTTTATAAAAGCAATGATGAACTTTGTAATATTTAATTGCTTATGATGGTTTTTTAAGCACACAATTTAACCTAACTCTAGGCAGTACTAGAATAACGAAAGACGTTTTCTTTTTAATTTTTAAGTTTTTGATTTTCAAATGTGTGGGGAATCGGCACGAACGCCTTTGATATGACTGAAAAGAAGCTATGATGACTACTTTATTGCTTCTATTTTGATGAATTTCAACATCTTTTTGAAAGTGAACTATTTTATCAAAATTTATAAGAAAAAAGTTCCCCTTTCCATTTGAGTCAAATAAAAACTAAAACTATACATGCAAAAATACAAGTAAAAATTTTTTACTCACTTTCGAAGCATGCAAAATTCTAAAATATAGGGTGCAATGAACGAAAAACAATAGAAACCCTTACCTTGACATTTCTATGGGAATAATATAATGTCTTTTGAATAATTTTATTACATTAAAATTGATTGAAATGTGATATTTAAGTTCTGACCAGTAGGGTATCACCAAGTTTTTATTAAATATCAGGTAATTTTTTGATAATAGTTGAATTTAACCTGGGTAAGGTGACTTAGCTTAAGGTCAAAATTTTCATGGATAAAATTATTTATATATCCCCCTTGTAAGCGAATATCATACGAAGTCATTTTTGTATATTCAAATTTCTTTAAACCGATCGTATAAGTTTGTAAAATGGGTGTTTTAATGGACTTTTTAATTATTTTCACATTTTAATTAGAGATTTCTTATAATTCTAATTTATAACTGTAAATATATGTAATAGTATTTCATTGTAGTACAAAATTTTAAGAAACCAGGAATATAAAACAAAAAATAATTAAAAATACATATAATATCTTTAAAAACACATTAAGTATTATCATACTTAATAAATACGTAAATATCCTTTTTTTTTGATTAAAGACACAAGTAAAAATTAATGAAAAAATTGCTATTACTGACAACAATGAATGCTTTTTTTTCGGTTATTTCTATTTCTACAGCAGAAAAGTAATAAAATAGAAACAACAAAAAAACGCTAACTAAAAGTCCTAAGTACGGTAACATCGTTAGAAAAGCACATCCTTATAATTTACGGTAGTCTTTCTTTTATTTTGATTTTTTCGCCACAATTTCTTTAAAAAACAAAAAATTAATAGAATACAAAAACTGTCCTTACCATAAATATATCTTTACAGTAAAGCAAAAAAAAAAAAAACAACAGAAAAATAATTTTTTTTTCTTTCTGATTCATCACCAGAGCTAGCTTTATTTTCAATGATATCTTCATCTGGCATGGCATCTACTTGATTAATCGCTCACTCAAGAAAAACGTAATTTATCCCTATAAAACTTTTTTTTTTTTTTGGTTTTACGATTGAACCTTATACCAGCAACAGCAGCTAGCAAGGGAAATTGACAGGAAACGTCAAAGTAAAGCTAAGAAAATAAATGGATTTAAAAAAGACGAAATTACGATTTCGTTTCATTATATACCGATGACTAGTGAAGTTGATGAATTTTCAAATGAGCTATTTACTTAAAATTCTCTGATTGTAAATCGAATTACAATTTCTAAAGATACGAGTATATATATATATATCTTTATCTTTATATTGGTTTTAAGGTTGGATTTTGGTGGCAGCCTCTAAATTAATCCACAAAGGACATTTTAAATAAATTTTCTCAATAAAGAAAACTCAATAAATTATTCTGATAAAAATTCGAATCAACTTCAAAGTTAACTTTTTTATAATACATAAAACAAAACAAACTTTCAGTTTATTTTGTCAATGATCTTAGAATTTATAACAAAGATAAAAAATAATTGATAAAAAAAAAAATACTGAAATATTTTCATTATATTTTAAATTACCAATTCTAAAAGGAAATAAAGTTATGGGAATTATTTTTATTTCTTAATTACCTCATAAAATTAATCTAAGGACTTTTTAGAAAAGTCTTCGGTTAAAGTTTAAACAAAAAATAGTAAAACGAAAACATACTTTTGCCTTATTCAATTATGTATGGGTGTAGTTCGTTTGTGGGACATTTGCGGGATTTAATGCATCAAAATTGCTTATTTTATATGACAAAATATAAATATCTTCGTGAAATATTTAGGATTAAATTTAGGATTTTAAGATAATGACTAATATTCACTAATTAGGTTGGAAAATTGCAATGCTTTAATGAGTTATAATACATTAAAGTTAAATAATTTTAGCAAAATTAAATAAAATATTTATATTTTATACATTTTTGTTGCAGTCAAAGTGGAGTAAAGAAAATATAAGTAACTGGCCTAAAGCTTCTACAAGTAGCAAACAATAAAATAAAGAGATCACCAACTTTTCCAAAAAATCATCTAAAAATTTAATGACAATCTAATATTTAGTTTACATGTCAAATTTGACATTTCTGTTGTTATTTTCTAATTGTAAATTGATTTGTTATGTATTATTTTATTAAAAACAACCTTCTACTTTAATTTTCTGATGATGACAATTAAGCACAATTGATGCCTAACGTTGTGGTGGCCCAAATAAGTTGGTTACAAAAAAAGTACTAATAAAAGTCTACAAATGTCAATTGTCGATTATAAAGTGAAGTTTAATTAGATAGCTGAATATAGTGGAAATTTGGCAATAATAAAGTTGTTCTTAAAATAGATGTTGCGCTTGATAAAATAGCAACCAAGTTAAAAATTCTTGAAGCTGGTTTAAGTACAGTTAAAAACTCCATCGTTATGTGAAAATGAATATATGGTTCTATATGGGCTTAAAACTATATTTTGGAATTAGAAGTGGAAAAAAAGCTGCTGAAAGTCATTTAATTGAAATAAAACAGTTATTAGGAAATTGATTAGGTAGCAAAGAGGGAAATTATCATCAAAATTGAGGGTTGTTTCAAGCTCAATAAAATTTATTGTTCTACAAGGACGTTATGGAAAAGTTAGAAAACCTTTGAAATGATTGTATCAAACTTGAAGGAAACTACATTGATAAATGAAGTTGAATTTTAACTTTTTATCAAATTTAATTTTTATTTATTGTGTGACCTGCAGGATTTACCGATGTTTTAACTAATATTAGTAGTTTTTTATATTAATAGTTACTATAAACATTGTCATATTATTTTATTTCATATTTGCTTAATATAAAATAAAGTTTTTCATTTTCTTTTTATATTGTAAAAAAGTTAATTTATTTTACAAATAATTTTATTTATTTGCTGATTTTCTACTCATAAATTACAATACCGTAATTTATCTTATTGAAACAGATCAAAATATAAATTATCAACCATAAAAATTTAAAATTAGGTTAATTAAAAAATTTTACGTTGAATTAAAACCACAATTTAAATTTATTTAACTAAATTAACTTTTCATATATATTTATATAAAAAAAAAACAAATAAAATTTAAAATTAAGGTTATGTCAAATAATTCTATAATATAAAAAACATCAGTTAAACAATAAAAGACAGATTGCATGAAATAAAAATATTTCGCACTAAATTATACACTTATTTTTTCACAGTTAACTTTGTATATGAGAAGTAAAATTCAAACAAATACACAATATTTAAAGAATCCATTGAGCATAACCAGCAAAATTGTTCCACTAAACTGAATATATAACAAACGATCCCTTTGGTCCAACAATCCCAGTTACTTCAAGTGTATAACATTCTAAAGAAAAGTTTTCAGATAAGTTTCAGTCGAAACATAGAAGGATAAATACAGTTCAACAAAGTTTGAAGTTTTCAGTTTTGTACTTTTTTTTTGTAACAAATAAAAAGGTATATACTTTCCTTTGACTCAAATTGAACATGAAGACAACAGCATCTAGTTGCTCGTTTGAATTTCAGAAAATATACTACATAAAAGGTAAGGAAAATATAAAAAGAAAGTATTAATAATCAATTTTTAAGAATGATGTGAAATATTTTAGCTTACTTGTAGACAATTGATAAGTGTTTATGGTGCGCCATACAATTTTCACTGCTTTTTTTACTCATTACGGTATTATAACAATACTATAAGTTTTCTTTTTCATCACCGGCGTTGTGTTTATGTTTTCAAATTTAGAATTTTGACGGTAAAAACTTAATATGAAATTTTGTCAGCTAGTTCATCAATTACTGGACAGAAATAAAAATAAAACGATATTAAAAGATCTGAGAATTCGATTCAATTAAGTCACAAAAGTTTTCTATTTGTATTAGAGAACAATTTTTGTAAATAGTGGTGTTACGATTTTCACTAGCATTCATTACCGAATTTGGTTAAGTGTGTTTCAAAACTATAAGTCCATAAGCACTTGGTGTTTATATAAAAAAACAAAACACAAGCGTCTAGCTGCTTAGTAACACTAATGGAACTGGTAGTATCACCCGATACGATATTTAGGTTGATTTTTTAAACGGGTTAATTTTAGCTAGCACAAGAAATTACTAAAACCATTAAATAATAGAATTTTAATTTGTTAATTATGCGGGGGACCGGCCCGAAGGCCACATCGTCCCCCTTTTCCAAAAATTTTCTGACGAAATAGAGAGTCAAGAGAGTAACTCCTGCCTATAGTAATTAATATTTTACTGCTACTTAAAGATGATTACGAAGAGAGGACTGTGAATGATAAATAGTTTAAAAATTGTAAGGTAAAAATCATTTCCTACACTATAGCAGTAATTTTATTACTAATACGTCAAATCTTTATAAAATGAACATTTTAGTATGCCTGAAAGTATGCAAATAATTAAATTATTACAGTTTGGATCATTTTTTATACTGCGATTAGCATGGTGGACAGCGTTTTTATAGGCTTTTTTGGAATGAGATAGTATAATTCCACTGTAAGTTTATTGTGATCCTTGAAAAAAATGACTTGCAATATTGCTACTTTGAAATTTCATAAAAAGATAAATTAATAAACTTTTTATTTTCTAAGTACTACAAAAAGTTCCTATTAATATATAAAATTAATTAAAATAAAAACTGTTATTTACACATTTTCTTATGTAATCTAAAAACTTGGAACCAACATTTTTCTTTCGCTAAAGAAAAATTTTTAAAAAACTCCTAAAAGATCAAACACTTTAGTTTAAATAAAATCATTTTCTGCCCATAACGTTGACTTCAATGATTTCAAGTAGTCCTTTAGAAAACTTTTTATTGGTATTAAACAAATAGAAAAACTTGAGTTCTAAAGGACAAATGTCTGGCGAGTTTTAAACTTTTTTAAGTTTTAGAAAAAGGTTTTTATTAAAATTATTTGCAATAATCAGCTTAAAACTCAAATAGAAATGCAATAAACCGGTATGTTAATTTTAATTCTTTTTATTATTTTTGAGATCCTGCATAAAAATACTGCTATAAAAAAAAATGCTATAGTTTTATGATTTTGACAATAGATTAAAATCCATAGTTATTTAAAGCAGAAGTTTACAATACATATACTTATATATATGTATATATATTTAACTTAATGGACCTTAAAATTGGTCAAACAAAACTATTGTACAACAAGTGAATATGTGATTTGGCCTGTAAGCAATAAGTGTAAAAATGCGAATTAAGATAATTAATCCTTAAATAAAATTAATAGCAGAATATTATTATATCATGTGCTATAACCAAAGAAAAAGACAAGTTAATTAGCCCAATTCGGGCTAATTTTTCACATAGACCTTAAAACCTATTTTACTAAAAGTAGAATGCTTTAGGCTAAATCCCATGTGAATTCCTTAGAAAGCTTACATTTCCATTCATTAAAAATGTATTGAAAATAACAATTATTATCCAATATTTATTAATTTCATGTTTAATTTTCATTAGAAACCATTTTAATGTGAAAAAATTAACAATTAGTCAATATTAGACAGAGCGAATTTAATGAAGGTAATTTTGAAATTTTCGAAACATTGACAACAACTGACAACATTGACAACAGCTGCGTAAAGAAATTTTATTACCTTGCGTTTGACATCTTACCGATACTCATTAACTGATTCAAGTGAAGTGTGTTTTATATTATAATTTTATTGTATGGTATTAGTTGCTAAACTTAACACAGTAGCTTACTTTGTGTGCGCTCGTAGACTGATAAATGGCTTTCTCTCTTTCTGTGGAAGGTGATTCATTTTATTTGTTTTTTCCACTCGTTTGCTTATGTGAAAAAACAGCACCACAAAGAAATTACTTTTAATAACGTTTTTATAGAAATAAAGAATCATTTCAAGCGATAAAAAGCTCTTCTTCTAATAGTCAATTACTAACAAGTATCAAATGATTGGATTTCTTCATAAAAATTAGCTTAACAAAGACCTTCAAAAAACAAAGAAATAAATAAATTTCTCTTACTCTTTATATAAAATTGCAGTAAGCTCATATTTTTAAATGTTTGCTTTTAGCAATATAAAAATTTTCTTATTTATCTTTATCTATTTCCTAAATAAATCAAACCTACAACATTTAGTCTAAATGCATCAGATAATGTATTCTCATTTAACATAAAAACTTTTTTTTACCCCATTCAACGATAAAACTTCTTTGAAATAGTAAAAGCTATTAAATTTCTGTATATTCATGGAATCCATATTTTTTGCTTGTTACCGTTTAAAATGCACTATGAATGCATTAAGAAAAAACTGAAAGCCGGCAGTAAACTTCTGACAAAAAGCCCATAGAGTACCATAACTGCTTTTTATACCTGATATTTTCATACAGTAAATGTACCTGATTTAAATAAAAAGAAATTATTCTAAAAATGTCTGCACCTTATCCAAGTAAATCTTTTCAATTGTTTTCACAATCTTGAGACATCATGTTTAAAACAATAAAAAAAATTGTTGGCATTGGTAAAACCAGTAAAAGCTAACAATAAAAACAATAGAAACAACAAATTACCAAAAATAACTAAAGATATTTATTTTTCAAACAATTGTAAAAAGTTTCTTTTCTTTTCCAAACTTTTTTTTTACTAAATATCGTAGTTTTTTTTAGCACTCAGAATTCACCAATTGGTGGATTTTTATTTTATGTTAGAGACAACAAAAAGATATTTAAAGATTTCTATTCACCTTAAGTTTTCAATAAATTTTAGTAATAATTTAAGCTTTCAATTTAACATTCGAGAATCAAATAATAAATTATTAAAATAAGTAATGCGTCCAAATGTTACTTAACTGTTGAAAAGTCAAAAAAATGGTTGACTCCAAGTTAGATGTAAAAAAACTTACTTTTAACCACATTTTATGTTAATTTATATTAAAATTTTATTAAGGACTTTAAGCGGTTAGGTTTAGTAATAAATATTTAAGAAGCAAGCAATATAAAAAGGAATTATTGTTGATAGTTCCAGTCAACATATAAGGTCAGTTATATTTTATAATAACAAAATATTTACATATATATATATATATATATATATATATTCATCTAGGTATGTTTATTACGGGATATTATTTTTCCACAATTTTTTAAAGTTGTGCGGTTTGTATTTCATCCAAAAATTTCTTGAATATACATACATATAGGCTTGTTTAGGAAGCCCGCGCATAAAAAGTCTCTAAAAATCGTGAAACGCTCAAAGCTCTTCACATCCAGATTTCAGTGATTTGTTTTTAGAATGAGCTTTTGCAATTCACGATATCCTTTCTGTATGAGACATGATACGACAAGTCGCTCTTATATCATTCTTAGTTTCCCATTGAGAGGTATAAACTGTATGTAATTGCTTTGAAATTAAATTTTATTTTAGCGGTGTTTTATTAAAGTGAGTGTCGTAAAGTAAATTTTTCTAATTTCTTTTCTAAGACTTTATTTGAACCAATGGAGAAAAAAAAACATCAAAGACAATCAATTTCGTTGGAAACGAAAATCGCAGTTTTAGATCGCTCAGCAAAAGGAGAAGGGCCTACGGCAGTTGGAAAATATTTTAATTTAGGCGAATCTACTGTAAGAGTAATTAAGAAAAATGAAGTCGCAATAATAAAATCTGTCATTTCTGGTACAAAATCAAGCACCAAACTATCATCTTACTCTAGGGATGTATTATTAGAGCGAACAGAAAGAGCCCTGGTAATTTGGATTGAGGAACTAATTCAAAGAAGAATTCCTGTAAATGGTTATTTAATCCAAGAAAAAGCTCTTCTGTTTTATGAGTCAACAAAACAGTCAGAGCCATCAGCTTCCACTTCCCAGGCTGGTAAAGAATTTTCAGCTAGCAAAGGATGGCTGACCCGGTTTTTAAAAAGAAATGCATTTCATTAAGGTCCGACCGAGAATGATTTTTTATTCTCGGCCGAGACCGAGACCGAGGACGAGAAAAAATACATTCTCGGCCGAGACCGAGACCGAGAACGAGACTAAAAACATAGCAGCTAAAATGGTTAAAGCCCTGTTCAAACCAATGAGTTTTTCATTCGCACGACGGACAAGGTTGTAAAACGGGTGATGCATTTGCTCTAGCTATAGCTAGAACAAGAAATTTTGTTTCATAAAGTGTCCTTTTACCATGGACACTTTATGGCCTTCAAAATTTTTGTTGCAAATGAAATTTTTGCTGTATTTGAAATTTCAGCTCTACTTGAAATTTTTGTTTTACTTTTTTGTTGTTGTACTTATTCTAAAAGGGATAGGAAATGATTTTATTACCTTTAGAGAAGAATTTTGTGGCCTTCAAAATTTTTGGTGTACCTCTAAAAGTAATAAAATCATTATTTCCTATCCCTTTTAATATAATTACAACAAAAATTTCCAGTAGAACTGAAATTACAAATACAACAAAAATTTCATTTGCAGCAAAAATTTTGAAGGCCATAAAGTGTCCTTTTACCATTAAATGATCTTTATGAAACAAAAATTTTTGTGCTAGCTATAGGTAGACCAAATGCATCACCCGTTTTACAACCTTGTCCGTCGTGCGAATGAAAAACGCATTGGTTTGAACAGGGCTTAAGATAGTTAAAAATTAAAAGTGCAAAAAATGCAATAAATTGTTATATTTTCTGTGTATGAGTATATGAACATTTTTAATACTCAAAATTAAATAAGCTAATATTATGACACAAAAACAGTAATTTTTCTGGATTTTCGCCTTTTAAGTTGTGCCGCCTCTCATCATATAGCTGCCCAGCTCTACTAAAAAGTCGCAACGCTAGTCATAGGCGTTTCACACAGAATTGATATTACAACTTCAATTCCGCCATTTTGTAAATTTGTATGGAAAATTCAATCTCCTCTAATGTATTGTAATATTTCAATTGCAATATGAGAGCCTGTGTGAAACGCCTATCAGTGGAGCTGATAAAACTTTGCTGGCTTATGATAGCTTACTGATAGACTGGCACGTGTGCAGTCTCGGCTATGGCCGAGAATCTCGGTAAATTTAAGCCGAGAACGAGAACCGAGATCTCGGCCTGGATTTCGGCCGAGAGTAGGCCGAGACAAAGTTCTCGGTCGGACCTTACATTTCATAATAACAAGATTACAGGGGAGGCTGCATCAGCAGATGAAGTAGCAGCAAAAAATTTCCACAAGAGCTAGCGAAAATTATTGAAGATGGGGGCTATTGTACCGATCAAGTATTTAACGCTGATGAGGCAGGACCTTATTGGAAAAAAATACCTAACCATACTTACATCGCAAAGAATGAAAAAACTGCAAGTGGACATCAAGCAAGTAAAGATCGAGTAAGATTATTACTTTTTAGCAATGCATCGGGAGATCGGATGTTGAAACCGCTAATTAATAAATCGATATCTTAGACCACGTGCTCTAAAAGGCAAAAATTTAAAACAACTGCCAGTGCATTGGATAGCTAACCCGAAAGCCTGGGTGACAACAGCTATTTTTACAGAATGGTTCAATAATTGCTTTGTACCAGAAGTGGAAGCCTATATGAAGGAAAAATCTCTCGATTTTAAACTTTTGTTAATTATTAACAATGCACCAGGTCATCCACAGCTAGAACATCCAAATGTTCAAGTAGTATTTCTTCCGCCCAACGCAACAAGCCTTATTCAGCCATTAGATCAAGGCATAATTGCAACTTTTAAAAAATATTACATTAAGCGAACTTACCAATTCATCTTGAGTAAACTAGAAAATAATTCTTTAACAGTAAAAGACGTGTGGAAGCAGTTTTCTATTTTTGATTGTTTCATTCATGTTGTATCTGCTTCCGCTGAAATAAGACAGTCAACTTTAAATGCCTGCTGGAAAAAGATTTGGCCAGCGTGTGTAACAAGCAATACAACCATCCAAACATCGACACTATCAGATGAAATAATTACTTTGGCACATGAAATTGGCGGAGATGGTTCTAGTACCTTCAGCCATGATGATATAGATGAACTGCTTGTGGATAATACCTTAAGTGACAATGATATTATTGATTCAACTTTAGATGTCGTCGTAGGTCTAGAAGGTGATAACGATGAGAAAGAAAAACCAATCCCCCTCACTGCAAAATTAATTCGAGAAGATCTTCAAATTTGCAGTAAATTAGAAAATCATTTTCTTATTAATGACCCCAATTCTGAATGAGCCTTCAAATTACAGCGTGAGCTGCAGAACTGCATGTCTAGATATCGTGAGCTACATAAAAAATTAGTAGAATCTTCATCGCAAAGTTTAATTACTGACTACATTGTTAGAAAAGAAAGAGCTACACAGAACGAGAATGAAGTTTGTGAAATTTAATTGTCTTTACCTATTGCAGAGACAGTCTTTTCTGATGATGAAGGTGATTTGGAACCACTTCGCAAACGGTGCAAACCATTATCAGATAGCGACATTGATTAAAAAATGTAAAACTATATTACTTTTCAATAAAATAAAATACATTAAGTTTGAATACACGTTTATTTTAAGCTTTTATATGAATTTCTTTTAGACATTCGAAGTAATTTATTAAGTAGCCTACTTCTTTTAATTTCAGCAAACTTTTTTATGCGGTTTTAAGTTAATTTTAACTGGTTGTTTTGGTTTTATGCGATTTTGGAAAGTTACAGAACGTATCCTTAGGTTTTCAAGGCAAGTATAGAGTCTTTTTTAATGCGAATTTTTTATATGCGCTTCTCTGTAGAACGTATCCACCGCATAAAACGAGACCTTACGTAATTATGTGGAAATATGCATATACGCGCTTTTATAAGAGATTTTATAAGAGTTTTCAGGCGCGGTTATACTCAATAGTTTGTTTGAGTTTGAGATTTTGATTGAAAATATATAACTTATGATTTCTAATTAATTTTATTATATTAAACTGACTTACAAATGCAATAAAATTAGTTGAAAGGTGCAAATTATATTTTTCTAAAAAATTTGTAATGCAATTATTGCAGTAAATATATTTCTGACTGTAAACTTAAAATTCTTTTAAATTCTTTTAAAAACTGCTATAAAAACACTGTCTAAAATAATAATCTAGACATAGCCTCAATATTAAAAGCCATGTGAATACAGTTTTAGAAAGGCTTAAGGATACAACTTTTGTTCTTAAAGATAAATAATTACAATTTCTTTTGCTGAACGGTCTAGTTTTGTCTGATTCATTGAAATCTCTACATATAAGTATCTTTAAGGGTTAATTACTTGCCCAGTTTACTAATTTCTTAATTTATTATTTTTTTTCTTTGCCTACTCTAACCGTCAACCCACGCTACTTATACAAAGGGTCTAATTTATAAATTTTATTATTAACTCCAAGGACTATTAAATAAAAAAAATTTTTTTTTTTAAATTATTCATTAAATAAATAGGACAAAAATTTGTCCTTATTTACTTTTATTTAACAGAAACTCACTTTAACTGGCCTACTATTGTATTGTTAAAAGTAAATATTCTGATTGCAGGATTTTTCATGGTTTAAAGGGCTACTCGGTAAAACTTTACTCACAGTAAAATTACTTGGTATCCCTAATTTAAGCTAGTCACATTTCATAAAATAATTCAAAAAACTGCCAACTGGAGTTCAAATAATAAATATGTTGAAAACATTTTAATAAAATTTCCATATTTTATTTATTTTTGTTTGTTTGTTATGGAATTATTAATGCTCTACACGGCAGTATAGATACCCGCATTATGTATTTTTTACACTCTCTTTTGAAATAAATCCATACAAATCCTTATTAAATTTATCTATGATATTATAAAGGTTTAATTGTATCCATTATTATCCCTAAAAAGATAAACATATAAAATATTTTTGTAATTGTAAGAGAATTTAACGTAAACTTTTTATGCTTTAAAACTTTTTTGGGTTACATTGCTGAAAAATCTAAATTTAATTAAAATAAAAAGAATCAAGACTTTGCTTAGATGAAAAATTTATGAAAAAATGAATCTTTGGCTAATTGGAAATTCCAATTAATTTTTTTTTTAATATGGGACATAAAAATCTTTGATTTTTAAATTATTAATTGCAAAAATTAAAAATGAGAAGGTTAATAAAATAAAAATGATAAAATTCACCTTCATTAACAAGTATTACTGTTTTTTTTAGATGGGCACTTAATTTACTAAACTCTAATTCGTGAATTCTCAAATTTTTGGGTATACAGTGAAAGGGAATTCAACTGACTTCATATATTTGCGTGACTTCAAGTAGCTTACGTCTAACCCAATAAGTTTCTTTTTTTTTCCCCACCAAATGCTTTCGTGTTTTTTTAGACTAATTATCTGGTATTTTTCATTCATTTTCAGATTTAGCTCAATAAGAAATTTACAGGAGAAAAACACTGACACTTTAACTCAGTAAAATTTAACAAGGTCAAACTTTCAGTTGGTCAGACTAAGTTCAATAATCCTGTAATAGTTTATTATTCTTTTAATTCCTGCTTGATATTAAAAAGATTAAGTTTTTACTAAATATTTTTCAAAGATGCATCGTAAAAAACATTTTCTTTATTTCCGAATATTTTAGGTTCTAGTGGCCAGAATACTAGTCTAGTATTCTTGAAGTTTCAAATTTTGTATGGAAGATCTCAATTATTGTTCTCAAGAAAACTAATTAAAAATAACTTTTCCAAAAGGAAACTTTTGCAAAAAAATACTAGATACATGAGTCATGGAAATACAGAGATGAAATTTTGATTAAGCTCTTTTTGTTTTGATAGAGATTAATTTTGAAATTTTGATTAAAATTGACTGTGAATATGATGTAAAACACTTTTTACAACAACAAACATTGACAAATTTTTGACAGAAAGAATACTGCCTGGTATAGATACTTCCTTTTATATATGAAACAAAAGATAGTTATCTTGGTTAAAATTCTGGCCACTGTAAAAGCACTATAAGCCTTATTAATAAGGTTTTTGCTTTAACAAGAGAGCTTGAAACAAGCTGGAGAGTAAGACTGAAGTACATTTTTGTATAAAAACTAGCAGATCACATAAATTGAAATTTAGAATGAAACTGGTTATTTCCATTTATTTTTTTTAAAATTTTTTTCTACTCTCAACAGAAATCAAAGGTAAAAGAATATCTAATAAATTGCCTAAAATGACCATTAATATAAAAAATTTGTCTTCACTTTAGTCAATGTTGAGTGCATGTTTCTATGAAACATAAAGTTGTCAATGTTTTTGGCAATCTAAAAGATAAAAATTGAAGATTTCCCTTAAAGCTATTGTTATAAATCTAAATTTTAGCAACAGAGAAATTTTTTCTTAAGTTGATATAATATCAAGTGAAAATTTCTTTGTCTAAATGGTATAACCAATAAAATGAATTATCGTAAAAAAAAGAAAAGAAATTGAAAGAATGTTTATTCGGATTCCTTGAGAATACTTTTGCTCTTTTATCTCAGTTGTTACAGAATTTTTCAAAAAACTTGTCCTTGCTAAAATATTTAAATTTTTATGTTTATTTGCATATGTATACATCTTTGTACCTTTTATGGAAGCATATTTTATGTATATACAAATTTGTGTTTTATTCAGATGATATAAAAAACGAAAATCGTTTCATATTTCCGAGGGTAAAAGCTCATGGAAATTTTTCATTTCCACATTGTTTGGTAAAAAAAAAGCAAAAAAATTAAGACCACTTTTTTTTGTTATTATTGTCTAGAAGACTTCATTAGCATAACAAAAAAGAAAAATTTCTCGGAAAGTTTTTGCGATTAATAACACTTGATTACCTTAGGAAAAGCTTTATAACCGCTTTATTTCACAATCGTTTACAAAGTAAAATTACACATTCAAGTTAGGTAATAAGAAGTAAATAAGATGATTGCTCTAGATCAGTTTTTGTCGTAGAACCCCAAATTTGTTGCCAATGTGCCCCAAATATTTTTTTAAACAACGACTTTTTAAAATTTACTTTGAAAATAACTGAAATTTAGACTGTTGTCGTTTTTATTTTAATGAATCCCTTCGTGGGTTAAAGTAGTTATTTTTGTTAGTTGTTTACTTTGTTGTTAGCTTGTAGCACTATTGTACTATCACTTTGGTTTGAACAAGGCTTAAGTTGTATGAGAGATTTTATTTTACCTTATTCTCTTTATAAAAAATTGTAATCGAATCAAATAGAAATAGTTTAACCTTTTTAGCATCCTTCTAGGCAAAATAGAAACCATAACAATTTGTAAAAATAAAGAGAATTAGTAAACCCTAAAAACAGAAAGAACATGAAATTTGAGATGTGAGGTAGAGCTCTATGGATTTTTCTTTGTATTTCTTATTTTCATATAAACAAGAAAAGGAAGCAGAATTTTTTAATAGACCATAGTCAAATATTTCATATAAAAA
Source organism: Acrocera orbiculus (assembly GCA_947359355.1). Classification (NCBI taxonomy): domain Eukaryota; kingdom Metazoa; phylum Arthropoda; class Insecta; order Diptera; family Acroceridae; genus Acrocera; species Acrocera orbiculus. The sequence continues at coordinate 17,856,118 of OX375759.1, forward strand.
ATCAATTTTAAAATATATTTTAGCCATGTAATATAACTAACCTGATTGGACCTATACTACCTGACGGGTAATTGCCCGCCACATATATATATGCCCGGATGTTGTCGCAAGTTGACAGGAAAATAAGTTTTCGGCAAGCTTATCGATGTCGCTGGTTGATACAAGTTTTTATAAACACTTTAGTTTTGAAAAAATTATGATAAATTTGTTTAATAATTAAATTTGTTTCTTTATTACTTGGAATATTATATGCACTAAATTTTTTATAAAAGCATTTGGCAAGAGCTTCCAAATATATATATATAAAAATTAAGTGAATTAAAATTTAAAAAAAAAAAAACAAAATAAAATATAGTTAGTTTGAAATATAACTAACCTTATAGGACCTATACCACATGACATGACCCTATATAAGCTCGTAAGTTGTCACCAGTTGACAGGAAAAACAAGCTTTCGGTAAGCTCATTGATGTCGCTTGTTGACACGAATTTTTCTTATCACTTTTAATTAAAATCTGAAACCTAACCAAGCTCTATTTTCTGCCAAATGCCCTATGCATGTTTTATTTTAAATCCCGATATTTTTTTCACTACATAAATCACTCATACACTGGTAATTTATTAAATGTCCGCCTTTATTAATTTAATATTAATATATATTTGAACATAAACGTTTAAAAAAGCAAGTATTATGTCATGTAAATATATTTACTCAAGATCCTTCTCTGTTGGAGATATTCTTGTATGAAAGTTTTCTTTTATTAAAGTTTTTGAATAAGGATTGGCCAAAAAATGGTTCAATTTATATGTGAAAAATGAGATTTATTAACCAATTTGGTAGCTTCATTTCAATTCATTTAAAGAGCTCAAGTTTTTCATTTTTATTTAATCAAATATTCTTGTCAATCATTGTAAATAAAATTTAAAACTAATAAACAATTTTATTTTCTGGATTTAAATAAAATTTGAATACTTAAAAAAATATCATGAATGTTTTTGTCAGATGAATTAATTTATTTTGTTTACATAATTCATTTTCACACTTCTACATACAATAATTAAGTTTAGATGTATTCACATCTCTTAAATGGGAAAATTTGACACCTGTAATGTTTGCTATTTTACTTAAATATTTGCCAACGGAGGTTTTAGGTTGTGTGCAAGAAAATAATTAAGTCAAATAGTGTTCTCTCAGTATTTGGTTATAATATGCCTGTAGCTGAGTTATACTAATAAATTTAATATTTACCTTTAAAATTTAATAAAATTATAAAAGTTTCATAAGTATTTCAAAATTTTAAAATGAATTTCACCAAAGAACATATTTTGAACTTGAGTAAAAATCAAAAGCAGAGCATCAATCATTTAAAATAATTTAAAATTTCATTTTTTTGTTGTACAAGCGCAAATGTATACATTTATATTTGCGGGTAAATTTATATTCTGAAAAATTTGAATAGTCAATATATATATATATATATATATATATATATATATATATATATATATATATATATATATATATATATATATATATATATATATATATATATATATAAAACAAAAAGAAAAACAATTTATTTGAATGATTTTCCACTAAAAAGCATTGTCTTTGAATTTTCTTTTTTTCTATTCCAATTTTATTCTCAAAAATATGATAAAAACTCAAATATTATATTTTGTTTGTTTTTTCTTTTTCTTTGTAAAAATAATAAGCTTATACATGAAAAAATACTTGCCAAAGGTGTTTGTAAGTTAATCCAAAAATTTTTTTGGGGTAATAAATCTTTTTGACACAATAAAATGGAAAAATCAAAGACAGTGGCAATAGTAAAATTTATTAACCTCTATGATTGTTACAGCATGTGCTTTTATTTTTTTTGACTGATGGGTGGGTAAAAGATTTCTTAAGAAAAAAGTTGATAAGTACTTTAAATATTTATTTAAGGATTTCCAGCTTTTAAGAATCTTATTAAAATGAATCTTTATTGGAATTTTTTTTTACAGTGTTTTTACCAACATTTTTATTTTTGGAATAAAGTTTTTTGACATGGGTTAATAATTAATTAGCAGAGGGCTACCTCAAAGAAGACCTAAAATCATAAGGAAATTGCTTGGAAAAATTGTCACAAAAAAATTTATATTTCATTATCCGTTTTTAATGCAAGTTTTTGTTTTTTTTTATATATTTTATATATTCATGTTATACAATTGTTTATAATCATTGAAATTTTTTTAAATTATGGACTGTTGTTTTTGGTTCGATAATGCAGATTACTGCAAGGACATAAGGAGCCTAGTTTTTTCCAAGTTTTTTTAAAGATATTCTGTTTGTTATAGATATTATCTAAAAACAATAACGGTAATTAGAGCCACGTCATTTTTTCATTTTACTGACTACGTTTGCTTAAAATCACACAAGATTTTTCCTGATTTTTCCTGATTTTTCACCTATTCCTTAGTACAACTGATCAAAAAAGAAGAGATTCTTTTAATTTTTTGTACTATGTAAATATTTTTTTTAATACATTAACCAATGATAAGCCATGACAAGATTCCAATAAACATACTCACGAACCGATAAAGAGCCAAACTTGAAGTATTTTTTGATGCTTCTTAAATAATTAGACCAGGGAGAATAGTTCGTTTCTCATTTACTAAAGAAATCTCAATAATTCTTAACTGCGAGTTACATCTGTAGATTTCTCATAATAAATTCCTATAACTGATCCTACCACCTTAATCCCATCCTGTAAGGGGAAAATACCTTAATACAGGGTAGGGTTTGAAATTTTTCATTAATTTGTTACAAGTTGATAAAATATTGAAAATTTCAATCAACTTAATCAGTCTTTAATAGTCTTTTTCAGTTGTGTTTCACTACTTCAGCCAAATCAAAGTTTATACCCAGCCTGTTCATAAGTTACAAAACAGAGGTGTTGCTTTCATTAAAAATTCCAGAAGCAATATAGGCTGAAATTTCAACACTTTTGGCTTAGAAGTGCTGACTAAAAATAAATTGTACTTCAAAGTTTTCTGATTCAGCCATTTTAAGGAAATTTGCAATAAATAGTAAAATAAAGAAAACCTTAAAAGTAAAAGTTATTTTTTCTACCGGGATACAACATTCTAAAACAAAAATTTCCTTTTATACCAGAATATAAAATCTACCATATTGAAAAAAAATAATCTTATTGAATTTAACAACACAAAAACACAAATTAAAAAGACAAGTGTCCAATTGACCAAACAAGATTCTTTTAAACTTCATTTATATAAATAACAGCTATTGAAAAAAGCATCCTTGCAATTAACTACTCAATTTAAAAGTACAATATGCAATGAACTGCAATCAAATGGTTTGTTCCTGATAAAATTCCAATTAGTTTCCAACCTGCCATTTACTGATTGTATGTACTTCATATCAAAATGACCCTTCTTGTGCTTCAATTTCATTATCGATTGTTATAGTTGAGTGATTCTCAAAAAGCAACATCCGTTCTTATGTGAACATAGAAATAGGTGTTTTCATTTCATCCCCAATATTAATCTTGCTCCAAGGAATAGAATGTGCTTCCTAGCCAATTTAATGTATAATAAACGTCGTAGACGTATTTTAAATTTTTAATACAGAAATGAAAATAAGTAAATTGAATAAATTTCCAGAATTTTAAAAAGTTTCTTTTTAAGGAATTTTACATGAAATGATTTTTTTACAGAAATTCGAAAAATGCATTTTTCTTAAAACATAAAATCAAATACTATTGATTTCTCTTTCAAAGTTCAACGCTGAAAACACGACTTTTTGGTTTTTTTTTTAATATCTGAGGATAGAATATACACTGTGACGTTTGCTAGCTAACAAATATATCTAGGAAGGATAGTAAATCTCAAAATCCTAAGCAATTGGTATAATCTGCTTAAATCATACGTTTCCCTTATTTTTTGGGGAACAATGTAAATTTGTCCGGGACTTATGATATCTTTTTTATCAATCAAATATTGATTTTACAGCTCCCCACTGTATTAATTTCTTGTTAGAAAATAGTTGGATAATAATCAAGAACTAAACATCTTTTAAAAATATTTTCTCCAAAGGATTATTCCTTCATCAATTGAAATATTTCAATTTAAACTTTTCAAGAAAGTTATTTTTTACTAATTTAATTTTATAAGATATATAAAAATTTTGGTTTGGGAATCATTAAAATGCCAAAAATCAAAAAATTTAATGAAATTGATCTTTGTTTATAACCTTTATAGGATATATTGAAAAAAATTATTAGGTTTCTCTTCACTATATAGAGATCATAAATATTAAAGCTTCCCAAAACTTTATCATTGATTTAATTCTAAGAGTCATTTTTCTACATTTGTTTCTGTCTATAGTAAAAGTTAAATTTCACTCAAATATCCTTGTATAAATATTTTAATACTTCAAAAAAAGTATTAGATACCACGTAAAATTCAAAGGATATCAGTTTTTCCTGAGGTATCTATTCAATATTCAAGTCACTACTTTCAATTTTTCTGAGAGCTATAACTTCCCTCTCATCACTAACAATATTACTATCTTCTTCCTAGTACTCCAATTCTCTTCTTACTATCTGCATAAATTTCTTGATACATTTGTACATTTCTTATGGAAAATTTTATCTTGCTTGCTAGTTTTACTTGAATAAAGTGATTAGAAGAAAATTAACGAAAATGCCCACTAGACTACAACTAATATAAATAAAAATGATAAACTAACTTAGATTAATTAAAAATTATCCATAAATATGAATGCTTGTAGCTCGTACAAATGTTTTAGAATGGAAAAATATAAATTTACCTTACCCATGTTTTTTTTTATAACAATTAAAAGCTCCGACCTAGTTTAGTTCTTACATATTACATGACTTGGCTTAGAAATGTATTCAAATGCCTCGTAGATTATTGTGTAAACGTCAAAATTCTAGGAATGTTTTTATAAGTTTTGCATATTGCCTAGATTTGACTGAATGCAAATGTTCTTTGTGTGACTTTATGAGCATCACACAATCCCGTCAGAAATAAAGTTATTGCTGTTTTTATTTTACAAAATTTGTTCGTGACTCACAGAATTTTATCGTAATTAGAAAAGGAAAATATTTGTAGCTATTCACAGAATTTTTTGTTAAAAATTGAGGTTTTGTTTAAAAAAAAAGCTGGAAGAGCAATATTTAAAAAGATCTACGATTTTATAATTTCTAATTCTATTCTTTCAGTACTGTGGATATCATAATATCATATTTTATTTAAATTTAAGGCTAATTTTCTATCTCTCCAAAAAAATGCTTTTACTAGGAATTTTAATGGATCCATTATGAACGTCGATTCAGAAGCTGGAGCTTCAGCGCTGGAAAACTACCGAACTATTTCTAATTATAAGTAAAAATCACCTGAAATGAATCCTATAGAATTAAATGTATTAAAAGATGGTAAAGAAATGCACATTACTTGATAAAAACCTTAAATGGCAATGGTATCGGATTTTACAATCTGATACATAATATTTTCTTAATACAAAAGGCCAGTCTTCTAATATTGAATTTTAAGTTTTAATATATTGACAATTTTTCTTTTACTAATTGTAAAACACATATTTTCTTAGCATAAATTTAATATTAAACCAAAGAAAGATATTATTAAAAGGCGTTTCAAAAGTATTAAGTATTTATTTAGGGTTGTAGAACTTGTTTAAAATTGAAATTTACAATTTTGTAGTGAAAAATAATATAAAAAAATTTTATGTGTTGTCTGGAATTGGTTTTTGTTGAAATTTGGGTTCAAAAAAAATAAATATACGTTTTCCGTAAAACAAAAACTTAATTAAAATATCTTTAGAGAAATATTTTAGGATTGCTTTTTATTGATTTTATAAAAAAATTCAAATTTAAAATTTGATAGCTAAAAAATATTCTTTAGAAATTATTCTTCCGAGCATAATTTAATAATCAGTAGAAATTCCCACTCAATAAAGTACTAAGTAAATATTTATTTACAAAAAAAAAACTTTTAACAGGGTTGATAAGTAAACAGAATATCACAAAAAAAGGAATAAAAACACAACCAAACGGACTATACATCACTCAAAAGATCAATACCAGTAAAAATGTCTAGCTAAGTGCTTGTTAATAATCTAATTATCATGCATCATGAGATTTGCTAGGGTAAAGGACTAGGGCTTAGAAAGACTTATGCAATATTTTACTATATTAAATAATCTATAAATTAATAGATACAAAAAAGTATTGCATAGAAATGTAAAAAAATGGTTAGTTTTTAATATTCTTTAACATTTAACTTAAATTAATGTTTAAAAAACATTTTTTTTGAATATTCCACAAATTGACTGATTTATAATCAGTTAATGGGGAAATCGTAACTTAATTTTTGAAATTGCTCAACAGAGCATTCCTGTTCATAGCTATTTGTAAGTGATTTTTTTCAAACATAATCTTTGTTATTTCTCTACTTTCCAAAAATTTTTAAGGTGCAAATTTCTATAAAATTTTTTGGCAATTTGTTGGCTGTAAATTGCACAAATTACTTTGTAGCCTTCATGCATAATTTGGCTTAAATAATTGTGTGATTCATTATAATGAGAGGCTACTAAAGAATAATCCATTTGCAAAAAAATTAATATCAAAAAAATATATTTTAGAAACGAGAGCTACTAATTTAGAATCATTTATATCCACTGAACTTTGATATCAAAATGTCGGTTAAAATAAACAGATAAGGACCACAGATGTTTTAGGCGTTTTTAAGGCAGGCTTGCACTAGATAGAAATAATTTCATCTAATTTTTATTTAAAGAAATATAATTTCTGTATTTGTGCTAGTTTGATAAAGCTAATTTAATGATATCTATAAAAGTTTATTTAATAAATTTTTGTGGTAGAATATACCAGAAATCACACATTATATTTTCTAACAGAATCATAACTATCGCATTTATTAAATTATTTAGCATAAGCTGACCTAAAAGCGCATTTTAGTGGTGTTATAATCACAAAATTTCTATGAGGAAATAAACAAATATTTTAAAAATGTATAAAGGAACCATGTGAAACGATGAACGAAAGATATATTTTTTTACGTTTTCGTTCTGAAGTTAATTGTATACTTTCAGGCTTTTTTTAAATGTTTATTATATTACACACTTACAATTATATATAAAGGTAATGGTTTTCACTTTGTAGAATTTAAAGTTTTTTGTGATTCAAAAATTTCTTATCATAATTAAACAAAATTGAGTTACTCCTGTGAGTTTTTAAAGGAAAAACTTAAGGTCCCCTGCATAATTGAAAATTGGATTCAAGTATGTATTATTCTCTCACGGTTCTACTAGTAGTATATAGAACAAGGTAAAACTACCCACAAAGATCTTGTCAGGTAATATTACTATCGTTAATAGACTCATGTAATTTTTTCCGAAAAAAAAAAACTCGATCTTTAAAGTTAGTGTACCGTTAAAGAACGTCTGTTAAGTGGTTATACCGAAGATTATCTCAAAGAGAGACTTTCTAATTGGAAACATAAGGGGGCAAGCATTCCATTCTCTACTATACCACAAAAAATTAATAAATACTTAATGTATCTGTTTACATTAAGATGTGTACCATACACAGCTGATAGTATACAGTACAAAGAGGGAATAAGCAAGCACTACAAAAAGCACTAAAAATTTCTGGTTAAGTACCGAACTATTTCTTGATATCTGATGAGGCTGAATGCCTAATAATTTCTCCGTTTTTTAATGAAAAAATTTAATAAAATGGTCTTTTAGTTGCTAAAAGACTTATAATCATTTGTCAAAAAGTTATAAAAATTAAAAGTAATATTTTTAACCCAAAACAAAACTTTGAGAACTGTCAATCCGTGTGACAGATCTAATTAATCTTATGAACTCTGATAACAAGTTTGTTTGTGGTATGGCTCCATTCTATAAATGAGAAATTTTGTAGAGTGGTAGCGCAATGTCACTTTTTACACAAAGTCTAACGACATAAACTCACACAAAGTCATTATCATTTTATCCAAATGAACAATTACATAAATAAATTAATTTAAAATCTTAAAGACATGTATGCAACTTGAAAAAAAGGACTTATAGTAAAATAAAATCTATTCAAACTTTTATAATATTGGATTTTTAAAAAAATACCAAACATTTCAGGAATACTGGTCATGTTCAAGGATGTCTAAATATTATGTTATATCATTTATAACACATTAAAAATGTTCGTATGAAAATGCTTACAGGCAAAGGTTTACTTTTTCTGTCAAAAATAACAATGACAACTGACATATGAAGAGATTAACTTTTGATAACTTTAAATCTTACAAAGCAAGAGCGTATCTGACACTTGAACTAAGATAAAAATATATGCGGCAGGCAATTTTCAGAAAAGATTGGACTCACGAAATTAAGACCTTTTTGATATTTATTTTTTAAAAAGAAATACGTATACATAAATACGTATTTTTATAAATTTTCAAGATAAACTCTTTTCGAACTTTTATTACATGCTAACAGCCGATTTGATAAATAAATTTTCATAATTTCCGCAAATTTTGTTTTTTAATTTAAATTACTTCTCCCGCCTGAATGCTATAAATAATTTTATATGCTCGACATAGGTCAGTCAAAATATATCCCCTGCCTTAGAACTGTTTGTATAATCAGATATTTTCAGTTGAACTTTAAAAACAGAAATAGTGAACTGTATGAGATTTGCGTGTATCACGAAATAATTTCCTACATTATTTATTACAATTTTATCATCAAGTGTATTAACAACACTTGCAGCTTATGAAAGTCTTAGTGCATAGAAATATATTTTGAATGTGTGACATCAAATGATTTTGTTAAATTGAAATCAAAGAGCATAAATATATATGTATATCCATTAAATTGTATGTGTATGTCAATTGAATGTAAAAAAAACAAATACTATATTTATGCTACAAAATTTAACACCGAAATCATAAATTTTAGCTTTCATACGCAAAATTACATATATGAACCCTTCTCTGCTTAAGAAATATTTTTCTGCTAAGGGGTGAATTATATGACATTATAAGGGAGATTTTGTATGTTATATCTCTATCAGAAAAGAAGTTATACTCCCCCAAATATTTTATATTTATATACATCGCTGGTATTTTTCACTCCCTATTTAACTGCTACTTATAAATAAAGCTACATATCATAAGGGGATAGCCAGCTATGTATCTTTGATGCTTTCAAGGAAAAACACAAAAAAAAAAAAGAAAAAAATAAACGCAGCAGCAGCAATGATTCCTTTTTTTTTGCATGCATTGAATAAAAGCATAAATGAGCCCATTTTCATTTATATTTTGCGTATAAATGTTTCATGATTAACTAGAGAAAAATATGAATATCCAAAGAGGAAGGATGAAAGTTTTTGAAATTTTGTTTTGCATACTACAAAAACTATTACATCAACATTTTATGGAAAATATTATTTTAAAGTTTAAATTATAAATTCAAGCTGTGCTATAAAAGAAAACTACACTAGATATCAAAAATAGGCAAAAATTTTAAAATATAAACCTAAATAGCTTAGAAAATAGTTAAACTGCAATTTTATATTACGTCCTTTGTAACGACATACTTTATACATTATAAAAGAACAATGAAATATAATAAAGTAAGTAATTATTTTGTAGAAATAAAATTTTGTTAAAATATAAAATTTGCAATTTAGTTAAGGGAGTTAGTTTTTGTTTTTCAGTTAACAATAAAAAAACTAAAATAATTGCTAAAGGCTTATGGTTTTTTTAAATAAAATTAACTATAAAAGAGTAATCAAGCTTATAGAATTAAGATTAAAGTTGGAAAGTTAGTCATAAATTGAAAGTAAAAATAATATAACTTTTTAGATTATATTGAAAAATATGTGGTAATGGTGCCAAAATTGGCAGAATTCCTTATTTACCCTAAGGAAAGGCTTATAAGTACTACTTTTATGGTAATATGACGATGTTCTTCCAATTAATCTTTTGGAAATAGCACCATAAATCAACATACTTGTTTTTATATCTGATATATTTTTGACATTTATTCAATTTAGTCAAAATTCGGGTATCAGGGAAATATCCCAGCAAACTCTATGGTGGATTGTTCATACATATGTTAAATAATGTAGACTTAGTTGTTAAAATATTTACAAAAAAAAAAGTAATTTTAATCTTGAATAATGATACATAATAGAAGGAGAAATTAAAGCATTTAAATACAAGCGAAATTTATAAAAACAAGTCAGAAAAATAAATAATAAGAAATTATATATCAGCAGCTAAAATTGAAACGGCGATAACCATACTCCAACTTCACTCCATTCTAAGAACATAAAAACTTAGGTCATGTTTCGATACGGGAGGCTGTTGTAAGTAAAAATTTCCACGTTTGAACTTTTCAAAACTTATTGATTTTATGTTTCGAAAAACATTAAAAAAAATACCGTATAAATAAAATTTATATCACTTTTGCTGAACATATGGCTCCCAGTTGATTTCTCTTGATTGTCTAGAACTTGTCAGCCAACATATTGGGCTACATCTATTCTGAAAATAATTTTTCATTTTTGGCATGTCCTAATAGAACTTTTCTTTTTCGACTCATAGCTTACAGCTCTTGAATTTCTAAAAAAAGAAATAATTTAGGGGTGAGCCCAGAAAATGAAATTTCTGTGACTTATTGCAATCTTAAGTTTTATATGTCAAAAGGAGTCCATTGATAAGTTTTCTGTAGTTATTACTTTTGTGGTTATCTTGAATTATTTCCATTTTAAGTTTTGCATTAAGTTTGATTTTTCTTGAAATTTTAAAAGTATTTGATTAAGTTTTTATTTTAATATCTCATAGAAATGCTCTTCTAAATGTTTGTTATCCTTTTTGTAAGATATTTCTTTTTTTAGTGCAAAAATCTGTTTTAATTGAGATTCTATGCCTCTTAAAATTGTTGAACTAGATGTAAATTGATATGAAATTTTGACAAAAGTATATCAAAAACGTTCAAAAGAGATAATTGCTTTACTCTTTTCTCTAGAAATGGATAAGAGATTTATATATTAACATTATTCTTTTTATTTTTAAACTTTGTTGCCCCATTCACTTCAAAAAATGAAAAAAACTAGTAGCTAAAGTAACAGAACAGCAATTTTTAAGTTACCATAGATTTTTAAACCGTATGCTTTCCTTTTTGATGTTTTTTAAGCAATAGTTTATTATTTTCATACTTAGTTTTTTATACCAGAAGAAAACGATTATGAAATCAAAGGAAGTACACTACTTTTATCAAGAAAAAAAAACTAAACTTTAACTAGTTTTTGATAAGTATACAAGCAAACACCATTGAAATGGTTACAGTAAAACTCATGAAGAACAATTATTTTGAAATATTCCATACGACTTTAAAAACACAAATTTCCGTTTCAATATCAAGCAAATTCTATCCTTCTAATTAAAATGAGAAACCAGCAGTGAATCATACTAATCAAATTTTAAATGGTTTTTGATATTAGATTTAATAAATAGTTTTTAGATATATTATAAATTTCCCGATTTTTTAAACAGATAATAATAGCTGAGTCAAGAGTTAAATATTAAAAGTTATTAAAAACGAGACAAATTTCTAAGATACTTTTTCTCATTATCTCTGGAAAACATTTTAGATTTTCTATAATTTTAAATTTTCAGATCTCAAAAATTATGTGCTACAAATTAGTAAAAATAATTTATTTTTCTGTACTCTTCTAAGTTATGTTTTATATTTAAATATTGCTAGGGATATACTGTCAAAAGGAGCACTCAATTATTTTTGTAAGATGAAGATATAAAAATTTATCACTAGATCATGAAAGCCTAAAACTTATAATTTTGTTAAAAAAATAAACAAAAAGAAGTAACAAGATAATATTTTTCTTAATTAAAATTATTGTCAAATTTTAAATTTAATGATTTTAATTTTGCCATTTTTAAACTAACAAGGAACCATCATTTTCGGATGCGCGCTTTGGGCTCAGTTGTCTATGGCGTTGTGTTGGGGACCCCTTAGATAGTAACCCTGTACATTTACTTTTTCCCCATGGCATACAAAAGTTTTTTGTAAATTGTAATATTCGATTTTGGGGCTAAAAATCGCTAAAACCTCATATTGTCTCATATAACTCAATTATTTGGTATTGTTTCGTTTGTTAACATTATCCAATATTATCGTTAGAAGCCAACACCAATCAGTTGGCACATATGCTAAAATAAAAATGTCGCACAACAGTAAAAAATGGATGAGAATAGCCAAAAACCAAGAAAAATTGCTAAAATTCGAGTTTTTCGATTTTTTTCTCAATTAAACCATATTATTATTCTTATACTCACATACTTATCTCTTCGTACACTCTATACGATCTATTCAGATATCAAAAACAATAATTGAAGTCGTGAAAAAAGAGAAAAAGTCGAAAATAATAGTTGAAAATCGATTTAAAATCGTATTTATTCATACATTTAATGGCATATTGAAGTTTTTTTTTCATTATTTAATTAAAATTCATTTAACAACGATGTTCCATTGCATCTTTAAAACAAAAATGAATTGCACAATGGGCGCATCTTAAAAAACAAAAATTTGGGCAGTTTTCTGCTTCGCATTTAACATATCCCTTAAAACCGAGACAATACTGTACTGGTGTTTGGAACTCCGCTGGATGTTGTTTAGTAAAACCAGCGCGAAACCACGAATACTTGAGAAATTCGGAAAATTTTGGGGCTTTGCATTGGAACCAAACCATGTCAAGAATGTCAAGCAAATTATTTCGTTTCGCTAGAACAAAATCGTTGTGTTGCCAGCGAACTTTAATACAAATTCTGCGAATAAAGTTTTTGAATGGTCGGTTGAAATAAACGTCTGCTGGTTGGAGAGCACTTGTCGATCCAGGCGGCAGTTGAACAATATTTAACTTTTTTTCTGCAATTCGTGGCATTTGCATCATCTGTTTATATCCTGTCCATGAATCGATGATCAAAACGCTATCATCTTCAACAATATTAAGAAAAACTTCGCCCATCCATTGTTTCGCTATTTCACTCCCCATCAAACCTGATTTGCTCCAGTATACGTGGAGATTCTGGTAATGTGCAATATCTTCTTTAAATTTTTTTGGCACACCACTTGGTTCGTACAAAATGACGGGAAGCTTAGGAGCTAATCTTCCGGATGCATTCATTTGCACGTGAATAGTATAGCTATGGGTAGTGGCATTTACTCGTTGAACGGTTCGAATAACTTTCTTTGTGCCTCGAAGTGTCAATGTACGGCCACGACATGTCTCGACATGTTTTTGTTTTTTTTCGCCCATTGTGCAATTCATTTTTGTTTTAAAGATGCAATGGAACATCGTTGTTAAATAAATTTTAATTAAATAATGAAAAAAAAACTTCAATATGCCATTAAATGTATGAATAAATACGATTTTAAATCGATTTTCAACTATTATTTTCGACTTTTTCTCTTTTTTCACGACTTCAATTATTGTTTTTGATATCTGAATAGATCGTATAGAGTGTACGAAGAGATAAGTATGTGAGTATAAGAATAATAATATGGTTTAATTGAGAAAAAAATCGAAAAACTCGAATTTTAGCAATTTTTCTTGGTTTTTGGCTATTCTCATCCATTTTTTACTGTTGTGCGACATTTTTATTTTAGCATATGTGCCAACTGATTGGTGTTGGCTTCTAACGATAATATTGGATAATGTTAACAAACGAAACAATACCAAATAATTGAGTTATATGAGACAATATGAGGTTTTAGCGATTTTTAGCCCCAAAATCGAATATTACAATTTACAAAAAACTTTTGTATGCCATGGGGAAAAAGTAAATGTACAGGGTTACTATCTAAGGGGTCCCCAACACAACGCCATAGACAACTGAGCCCAAAGCGCGCATCCGAAAATGATGGTTCCTTGTAAGAATTATTTTATTGTTAACCTCTCTTAACCTAATTTCCTATTTTTGAAAATTTTACCCCGTTAAGAAAATTCATTATTGTCATAGCTATAAAATAATAAATTTTATCTTTGAAGTGGTAAAAAAGTTAAAAGTTTTTGACTTAAGGGGGTTAATAATTTTGATAATTTTCATTTAATTATGCCCTAGCTGAAGGTAATTACTTTTTAAGAACTCTCAAAAAGACTTAAAGTCAATTGGTGTTTTCAATAAAAACTAACTGTTATTTCTAGCTGAAAATATTAAGTTGAAATTTTCAATGAAATTAATTTTCCTGATTATATTTTTCTTTAGCATTTTTGTATTTCTATTTTAAATAAAATATTTTCAGTATTCTGTAAATTAATTTGGTTTTCATTAATTAACATATATATACATATATATATGTGCTGTAAATACAGATTATAAATTTTCATAAAAGCGTTGTCATGAAGCAGGTTTTGTCTTTCATTATGATTAAGTAGTTATTCTCTGCCCCAAGGTAATTAGAATTTTCATATTTTGCATAACGGATGGCTGCTACTGTTATGAATTAATCTCCTTAAAGTTTCATAGCATTTGAAAAAGCCACTAAGCTAATACTTTTCATGTGTTTACCCTCATTGGACTATAGTCAACTTCTTTAGAAATTTAATTTACGTGAATATTTTGTTGTAACAAAATAAAGAAAAAGCTCTTCTTGTTGCTCCCATGAATAAATTCTCTTGGTATCAATGAAATTGGGTTACAGGAATGCAAACAATATCTAAATATAAGAGCAAAAGTTTATTTTACCCTAAGGACAATAAGCTAGAGGCTAATTTGCAAAATGCCTATGCAAAATGAGCATATTCTTCGAAATATATTTAATTATTCATGCAAATATGTCTTGTGGTGTCTTTTTTGTAATATCTTTTAGCTATATATTTTATTTAGAGTTTCATTTTTATTTTAAATGTAAAATATAATCTTACCTAATTTTTGGGAAAAGTTTATCTTTTAAAGTTTAAGGGATAAGAAAGTTTATTTCTCATGGAACCCTCTCATATTTTTTTTTATAAAAATGCATAAAACTTTTCATTGATATTAAAATTAAACTTTAAAATAATCAAAATTATTTTCTTTAAGTTTGGTTAATTTTTATTATTAAAAAATAAAAAATTAATTACCAGTAAAGTAAGGAAGATCAATTCTACATATCAATCTTCATATCCCTCTACATCTCAAAATCTATTTACACCACTGTTAAGTGGCTATTATTTTATTTATCGATAACTGAATTGAAAATTTTTCATATTATGTTAAAATAAACCAAAAAATTTACGTCAATGCTAACTAAGAACATAATTTTCATAGATCTTTAAATAAAGATCTACATATAAATACCTTGCTGTTTGTTTTGTAAAGAATTTTGATCAATTTTTCAAGTACTCAATACGCTATTTACTTGAAATTCTAAAATTTCTAAGTAAAACTCAGGAGGAAAAGTAGCTCTACTTAACCAATGATAGACTTTTCATTGATATAACTTTTCAGTCTTAACACCTACTTTCTCGGGGAAACATCAATGAATTTTGTCAAGGAATGGCCGCAATATTAGTCCTCATAGCGTTTTTTTATACGAGTAATTCATTGCTAAATTCATATATTGAATCATGCATGAGAAACTCGACCCACTCCCCTCCCCCTCCTTCCCCAATAGGATATTGCCAGACTATAATTTTTTAATCTTTAACTATTACATTATAAAATAGGACTATTAATAACCAAGTCAATATCATAATACATCATAAGGTCTTAAGTATAAAAACTACAAAATATTTTAATTTAATAAAATTAAAACTAAAATTAATACTACCATTAATCAAAAGATTAATATTGCTTAAAATACTTTGAAAGAAATATCGTTAAAATAAAGCAAATTTATTCACAGATCTTATGAATCGAAATTCACTTAAATTTGCTTAATTTATAATATATAAAAGTCAAAGCTATATAATTTCCTTAAAATTTAAAGTAAATTCACTGAAACAATAATTTTTAAGTTTATTTTCTTTTATCCCACTTTCATTTATCATATTATTAGGAGTAAATTTACCATTTTGTTTTCAAAAATTTATTCTAGTGGCAATATCCTTAAAAGAAAAACCGATTTCAAAGACAGGAAATTAAAGGATTGAGATATTTAATATATAAATTTAAAAAAAAAATTTTATTCACTTGCACCACTCTAATAATCCAGACACAAAAAAAAAAACAAAAAGAAAAAATTAATCATAATAAAGCTGTTTAAGCCAAATGTTCAATGTAGTAACTCTAAAATGTTGCCAAGTTTAATATACATCTAACATATTTATATTATATCCTAGCACTTTGTTAAATTACTTAAAAGAAAATTATTGCTAGGTTGATATAATATGAAAAATTTTCTTTTATTTTGTTACTAATTATATTAGGGATGAAAATTTCAACTAATTTGTGCATTAAATTTTCTTTGCATGGAACCATATGGTTAAGATTTATGATATTATGAAAAAATATGACCAAAGGACATGTAATTTTTTATATTGTCATTTGATATCTTGAAGGATGAAAGTATCATTGTAGACAAAAAGTCTTTAATTTTTCCTTATTGCCTGTAAGAAAAGCTGTGAACAGCCTTTAAAACTGTATAAATCAATTTTTTACGACAAGAGGATTATTACTTTGGGGTTTTTTTTTTTTTTTTTGTCAACCAGATGAATGATACAATGTATTTAAAATGTTCCTTTGATAAAGATTTACAACAAAAATATGTTAGAAATGAGTTTTAAGTGTTAAACTTATATGTTTAATTTATGAAAAAGATAATTTATTTTTTATTTGGGTGAAGATTACAAAAAATTTATTTATTAATATTTCTTTATTCACTCTCTAAAGTCCTTCAGTAAATATTTTTTTTTTTAAATAAGAAGTTAAATGATTCAACTTCAATGTATCCTATAGACTTGGGATTTTCATAGCTATTCACATGCGATTAACTTGACAACAGAAAAATGCAGGTTTTAAAAAGATCTGGAAATTATTCAATTTACTACTAATCTTAATATTTGTGAAATCTTTGCTATAGTATGATTCATTGTGGAGTGGATGTTAATGATCTATATATTTTATCTGTTTTTTCATTTGACTATATTTGCCATCTTTTCCTAATTGATCTTCCTACCTATTTGTAAATGTACAAATATATAAAGGATTAAAAATTAATCCTTAAAATTAATTTCAATTTTACCACTCTCAAACCATTTACATAAATGCTTAGAAACATTGTCATCTACTAATATTTCCTTTTTTTAAAACTTAATTTATTTTTATGTATATAAAATTATAGAAAAACATTACAAGATATATAAAATTGCTTGTAAGCAAAATGAGTCATTGTCAATGGTAATATCCAAATCCTGACTTTTTCTGTAGAATTTTGCCAAAAATAAATTCCAAAATTATGAAAAATCTCCCTAAATAAAGAAAAAACAAAGTTGTTTCGTATGCTATTAAATCTGAATAATTAATTAAAAATTTTCCTCATAATAACATTTGTCGTTAAGTGTTGGACACAAAAAAATAAAAAAATCTTATGGACATTTATGGATTCAATTAGATTTTGCTAATTTAACTTTAAATAAAATACATAAACTAGCAGATTTTTAGATGTTATGTTTTATGTTTTTCTAAATAAATTATTCTTCAATCTATCATGTTTGATTTGGGTTAACAAAAAAAAAAAAGAAAAAACAAAAAATCATAGGCCCTGCCTTATCGATATAAAGATCAAAAAAATACTTAAGAATGGTCTCACGATCTTAGTACTAGATTAATTACATCTGCTGCTGGATATCATTTTTCATACTTGCACACTCCTTCGTTAATGATAAATATGAACACGTAACAACATTGAATTGGAGTTAAAAAAAAAGTTTGTGACTTCTTTGAATTTAATATTAATCACGACTATTGATTAAAAATATGGTTGACGGTCATTTTTCAATATCTTCCTGGAATTTTTTAAAAATTTTTTTTTCTATTTTGATTAAAGTTTAATATGAATAATAATTATATCATATTTAATATCATTAAAAAATGAAATTCTATTTACCAATATAAAAAAAGTTTGAAAATCTATATCTATATTTATATAGAAAAGAATTTTTTTATGCTAAATGAGAACAAAATAAAAAAGTATTTTAACTTTTTAACTAAAAGTCTAATAAAAACCAACAAAAAAAAAATTCATATTATTAAAAAATATTGCCTAAAGTATCAAAAATTTATTTTGTGGGAAGAGTACCAAAAAACAAACACCATAAAAAAAAAACACACAAAAATCTTTTTCTTAATGCTTAATAGATTCATAATAATACCCAAGGATATTACTTCTCTTCACTCTTATTGCCACCAAGTATACAATCAAAAAGTATTATTCTATATTTCGAAATCTCATTATGTCCTAAACTTATGAACTTGTCCCCCATTGGATACTTTGTTGCTTTAATATGGCATGACAAGTAGCTTGCACTTTTGGTTATAGAAAAGTTTTCTTGTTGAAAATTTCTGAAAAAGTTTTTACATTTTCCAAGGGATAAAGTTATTTGCTTTATGATAAAAAGTATAAAACTAATCTAAAGTAAGGGATCATAATTATACTACTAAATTCATTAAGAGAATATTTTAAAATCAGTTTCATTTGTAGATATTTTTTTATTTTTGGCTTTTGAGAAAAATAAAAATGACTTAAAGAAACTTTTTAAGGAAAAAACATGAAAACATGAAATTAAATAGAATTTTTTAATATATTTTCAGAAATTAAAAGTTCTTATTTAAGAATAAAAAATTCTTATCCGACTAATCTCAACTTTATTTTCTGGCAAGAGAAGTAAGAGGTAAGTCCTAAATTCACATGAAAAAGTTATATACAAAATAATAATTTATATCCATGAGACTGAGAGAAAAACAAAAAACTAATAAATCTGAATTTTTATTTTGTTCATATATTGCTACCTTTTCTACAATAAAGTGCTAATGTTAAAACTAAGTCCAAAATAGTGCCAGTATGACCTAACAGTGTCAAATATTAATGTTTGACTGATAATATTTTTCAATGACTAGGACAATGATGATCAAATTTTCTTTTCTAAAGCTTTATAATTGCTGAGGAAGGTTATATAAATTTATTTTCCATAAAAACGTATCTAGCTAGCGGGAAGCACAGTCAATTTGATTGGTTGTAGTTTTTGCATCAAATTTAATATCAATTTAAATATATATTAGATCCTTTAAAAGGAATTTTCAATTGAGAATTTAAAAGAAAAGAAGTCTGTACCTAAAAGTTGCTTAATCGGCACCTAAGCAAAAATAAATCTTTCCAAGTCTAAATATTCTGACAAGTTCCGTTATTGGTATATTGTACATAAATATTTCAATACACATAATAAGAGAAAAAAAACTAAAATACCTAAAAATATTCATGTCTAACAAGCTCTGAAATATGACCACAGTTTCATATAATTCAAAAAAAAAAGATTTTTATGTATTTTAACTATTTTTTGCCAGGAAATCAAGTTTTAGATTCTGCTTTTGTACAAAAATAATTTTTTAGATTTTTTTCATTTTTTTTTTGCCTATTTTTGCACATTTTATTACTATGTAAGTAGATATGGGTCACAATGCTCTCAGCAATAATTGAATGTGTAGGCAAAATAAGGTACATTAATTTCAGGTATTTTATCCTTTATATCTTTTTGTTTTGGTTTTTATGCAGACATTCACTTTTAATGTCGCTTAACTTCATGACAACAAAACAAAACAACAACAACAATGATAACAAAAAAAAACAAAATATTATGAAAGAAAAAAAAATGATTTATTATATGCTGATTTTTTATTTTCATGACAGAGAAAACTTTTCAAATTTCAAATTTTCCAGTGTCATTATTTGAATGAATAATAAATTAAAATTTTGGTTAAACTAAATATGATAAAATTTTTACTTTGCTTAAATCTGAATCGTTGATTATAAAAAGATTGAGTGCTAAATTATTTGAGTAGTTTTTAAGGTGTCTTTGCTTTTTGCAAAGCAATTTGAATAATGACTTTCATTACATTAATTGAATTCTGTGGATTTCTAGTAGGTATGTAGCAATTTATCACTGTAAAAGCAAAATGATGTGATTTTTTAATTTATTGCTATTAAAATTTATATTTTGAACATTGTGTCTGTGTGAAATTTGTGTCTGATATTCTAATATTTAGTTATTGTATGGGACTAGCCATTAGTATTGTCTTTAGTAAGTTGCAGTAAAAGGTGATTGAAGACAAAAATTCAAAGTTTATGTCAGAACTTTAATTTCTCAAAAGTGTTAAAATATATACCATGCTTGAATAAAAAAGTAAAATTCTTACATAAAATTAAATACTCGTAATAAATTAAAAATAACTGTGCTTCTTTCTGCCTGTAACAGCTTCAAACCCCTCTAGAAATGAAGTTTGATGCTGCTTAAATTCCTTCTGTTCAAATGGAATTCAAATATTAATCTTTTTGAAACTTCTTCTCGTACATTTGTAGTGGTGGTGATCATAGTGGCCTCAATTGTGAAAGTTTCAGATTCTAAAACATTAGAGCTTCTTGTCTAGAGCTATGAAACTTCTATGGCTAAGAAAATTGAGCCTAATTCTGTCCTAACGTCCTTCTTCGATCTACAAAGTGTACCAAATAGAAGTGTGTCATAGGATATTGTTTATTTTTTTTCTGATGTTGTCCCTTGACTTCACTTAGACCAGATACTTTCTGTTTTTTGTATTTTATTCCAATTGTATAAAAAAATTAATTATATTGATTGGAATTTAAATATGTTTAGATAACGTGAAAAACACAAAACCTTAAATTTCAGGATAAAAAACAAAAGGACTTAATCCATTTTTGAATAAATGGCTTACATACATAAATGCATACATTCATTTTTTGTCAATTACTTTAAATACTGGTGAATATTGAATCTATTTGTATATTTAATTGATAAAAATTTTCAGCTTAAATTTAAGTAAAAATATATTAAATAATAAAATTAAAAATTCTCAGCTTTATTAAAACTATCAAAACTAAGTTTTTTTTGTTGTTATAACAATTCAAAGACAACAAGTCAAGTTTACCTGAAAACATCATAAATATTTAAAATATTTTGATTTGTTTATTGCATTGTAAATTTTTTAATTGAAATTGTTACAAAAAAGTGTGTTTTTGATATATGAGTGTTATAAATATATTTCTTTTTTTCCTATTCATTTATTGCTACCACCATAAAAGAAGAGAAAAATAATTTCTTATTATCTTCAAAATGAAAATAAAAACAATTTTTGGTAATTGAAGGGCATTACTTGATGACTTTTTCGAAGTATGAAAGTTAAATTTACTTAGATGTAATTTAAATATATAAAATTTAAATAGAAGTTTTAAAAATTGACACTTTTACTATTATCCTTGATTTTTTTTTTTTTTTTGCTGCTTTTACTGGCTAACAATACCATTTAAACTGTTTAGATTTAGCTAAATGTCATGCTATAAGTATCCCTAAGAAGGAAAAAAAAGAAGAAAGAATTGCACAGCATGAGTTTTTACACAATCCAATACCTAATCTATTGTATTCCTTAAGGCTAACAAACAAGATAACAACACTAAAAATATCATAAACTTAAAGAAAAATGATCCATGCAAAGGACACAGTGCTTAAGGTCTAGTCAAAATGTAATTAAGTTTGTATTATTGGAATTTTTGTTACCAGCATTCATGCCTTGATATATGTCCTTTACCGTTTAACTGAAACGATTGTAAATAAATTCTTAAGATGAAATATAAAAATCTCTTTAGGTGGCCTGTAAAGGATATAGGGATACTTGAATGTCCACTCTAAAGGGCAAATCTAAAGACTTCATGTGGTGTCGAAAATTTTATCTATTTTTTTTTGTTGATGCTATTTATTATTATATTAATAAAAATTTATTATTATTCACAGTTTTCTTTTCAGCTAAAAGGACTACTCTTTTGGTTCTCATATAATTCGTAATTAGGATCATTCTTATTTGAATTAAAACAAAATATTTGTAAGCAACTAAAAAGTAAACAAAGTAATTTAATTTCTTATGATCAGTATTTGTTCTAAAAACAGGAAAGCAAAATTATCTTACAGGAAACAAAGAGCTGATAGTTTTAATTAATTAAAGCCTCAAACATTTTCAATAACAGTAAAAAATTAGTTTTTCAACACAATATATTTAGCAAAATAAAAAAACTTTGTTGACTCACATTGATAACATTTACATTTTTCATTTTAATGTTCCTTTTAACATAAATTTGCTTTCTTGCTATATTTTTCAAATATAAAAAATAAAATTAAAATCAAAGCTTTCTTTTGTTTCTATTTAAATGAAGATATTCTAAAAATTTAATAGATATTTTTCTTTTATATATAGATAACTTTTGTATGAAACTTTCACGGGTTGTTTTCATGACTTTAAAAATAAAACAAAATTAGCCATCTTCACTATTACAGTAAATAATTCAGTGCCAATCAAAATGTACAAAAATTAAAATAGTTGAGCCTCTTTTCCACTTATCAGAAAAGCTAATGAAATCGAAAGAAATTTAAAATTCAACATAAATATTTATGTCAAAAATTTAACTTTTTATAAATATTTTGAGGCTATGAGATCTTGGATTATATGTCAGGAAGTTGAAAAATTTAAACATAAATGAAAATATTTGTTTAATTTAAATAATGGCAACAAAATTTTTATAGTAATAATTTTGTGTAATCAGGTTAAATTCCAAGGCTGCTGGACATTACTTTTTATCAAAGTAATAAAATTTAACGTTCATTTACTGTTCAGGCGGCCCTTTTACAGAGATAAGGTGGAAAAGTTACGCAAAAACTTTGCCTTTAATTTTACAGAAAACATTTAGTAATCATTATTTAATGCTTCTGAACACTTTACGTAAGTGAAATCTTTTTCCAGAAATAAATTAAAACTATTCAGCTATCACATACGTACAGGAAAATCAAAAATCAATATCAATGAAGTTCATTATAATTTATAATAAAAATAATTTTTTTTAAAATAAAAAACTAATTTTCGCAAGTTGATTTGTAACTTTCTTAAAAGTAAAAGAACAATTCCGAACACAAATTTATAATATAAAACGAAATACCAATCCTTCAAAATTTTAGATACATATTTTTGTTGTTATCCTTTTATAAAAAAGAAAGAACAAAAATGGTGCAATTGTTTATTCTTTTCGTGTTATCAATAAATGCAAAGAAACATCTAATTTCAGTTAAAGAAGCTATAAATATCTGTTTAAGTGTTTTGAAGTGAGAATCTCTTCACCTCCTTGGAAAGTAATATTTATCATAAGGTTGAAAATAATTTTTTAGACTAACTTGTGAGGACTTTGTTAGTTGAATTCCTATTACCACTCGTAAATGGCTCACACAGCTCTTTTTGTTACTTGATGAAATGTCAATAGTTTTTTTATAAATATTTTTTTAGATATCAGAAGATTTAGAAAGAATTAACTAACAAACAAATTTGTTATTTCAGGTCCGAAATAGAAAAGTAATAACAAAATTAAGAAAAGTAATTATAAACAGTTAATTTAAGTATTGCAAAGGAAAATAAGTATAGTAAGAATAGTGAAAAAGCAAGGTATCGATTAACAGAGTCGAGCAAATATTTGCTATATTGGTGATATCAGATTTTACTCGTCATATTTAACTTTTAGGGTTATTTGCTTTTTTGTATCAGATCAATCAAATATCGTACAATACATCGATTTATCGTTAGGAAAAAATTGAACATATTACAAAAATCGATATTTATTGTTCTCCTCTAGTTATAATAGCTTATAATCATTTATTGTGTTTGCCAAACGTGACGTCAATTCAAAATCTGTCAGAAAGTGTTTAATACAATAAATAGATGCTTTTAGCCATAGCAGATAGCAAATTCATTAAAATCTTGATTTTATGATCTTTCAGTTTTACCTGGAGCTAAAGTATTTTTGTCCTTAAAAATTTACCTCCAATGATTTCCTATTCTTCAATTTTGAAAAAAATATAAATTTCTATAATATTTCAATAGATAATTTTCAATAACTTTCTAACATTTCAATAATTTCTTCGCGGATATAGTTTCGAAGAAAGAAATTTATCTTTTAGTAACCATTCAAAGTTTTCAACAAAGTAAATTATTTCACTTTTAAGCTTGTTCTCAACTATAGAATCTATTTAGTTTAAAGCTACTTTAGAAAGTTTGATATCATAGCTGAAAACTTCATATTACACGGTAGGATAACTTCGATTTATATAGAATCAGAATCAGGCCAAGAGATAATAATCCTAACTCTTTTTTAATTTGAATTTCTGTCTTCAAATTTTTAGCAATACCTCTTTTAAAAAAATTTTTATGATAAATGTATAAAAAAAAAATTTTTTTAAAGGAAGTGTTATCGCAAGAAAAATTATTCACTGGCTTAGTATTAGCATTTAAAAGACATATAAAAAAAACCTTTTTTTTTTTGTTGTTAAATCTATTTGAATAAAATTTTGTTTTTGTTAAGACTTGTAGAATGTCATGCTCTAAGAAATACTCTCACTGGCAATTGCATTCCTGATAGTCTGTTGACATCAAAGTAATTCGCACCTTTACGCTAAGATTAAAAGTACTTGCCATAAAAATGTAAACAGAGCTGACGTTTTGATTAACAGCTGCCGGTTTTGTTTGTTTTATTTCAGTTAAGATCTGATAAGAGCTTCACACATACTCATGATAACAAAAAAAAATATATGTTTGTAAATTTGCACTTGAAAATATATATATAGACATATATTTAACTTTCAAGTAAACTGCCTGTGCTCCTTAGGAAAAAGAAGGAACAAATTAAATCTAGGAAATAACTGAAAAAGAAAAATTCTAGGTTGCCTCTACCTAGAGTACATTTTGTAATGCTGAGTTCTTCTCCTACCAAGGCTTCATATATATACATATATATATTTTTATTTTTTGCTATTTAGTAATATTATTGTACCTTTGTATCTTGTTTATTACTTTCTTGAGTATGATTTCTACAAGCGTACACTAAGTGCTTCATAAGCGTTGCAGTAAGAATCATAATAAGCCAATAAAACTAATGACCTTCAAGTAGGAAATAAATTTTAATTCAAGGAATCCTGTAACATTTTAGAGGTGAAATTCAAGGACTGTAGAAATATATTTCTTGGGATGTAAATATTCTTTAGTCAAGGCCGAAAAGTCATTTTATGTTTGATATTTTCAAAATAATATTTGAAATAAAATAAAATATTTATTACTTTAAAGTGTAAATTTTAACAAAAGATTTTTTTTATGAAAATTTAAATCTAAAAAAAAAAGTATTATTTTTTTTATATGTAGTTGAAATTCCATATCAATTTCTTGGAAAATTATACAAAGATATTAGTGAAGCTTCTATCATGTTGTGAAATGTTGTGAAATAAATAGAGTAATATTTTTATAAAATGGCTGGAGACAGTCAAAATTGACAAAAAATCACCTCTTTTCACATATTTTTAAAGTAAAATAATCTTTGAAGAATTTTTTTGTAAATTTGAAATATTTTCCATAAGTTCGAAATGGAATCAATCATTATTTTGTATAAGTGGTTAGTAAAAGAACTGTTGAACCCTAATACAAGACACTCAGCAGCAGTTATAACAGATCGGTTCACTAACAGGGTGGACAGGGTGAAACTTAACAAGAACTAACGCTTCCCGCTAAACTTATAAACAAGAGACTATTGGTAATATTTTGGCCAATTATCAAAGACCAGCGTTTTCAGCTAAGAATTTTGATAATAGGAAGAAATATCTACCCAAGAAATAGTCTTCCTTAACAATTGCCTAATGTCCAGCGCTTTAGCTTATGGTAATTGGGAAGGACTAGAAAGAATCTAAGAAGATCTTAATTATAATAGATAGTAAGATTTCCCCGTATTACATAACAAAATTCTTGTGTTTATGACATGAAGTGAGTTACAATGATTCCAACCGTCAAATGTTATCAAAATTGTATTTTATGTAATTACAATCGAACAAAAGCGACAATTTAGAGATAAAAAGATGGCTTTGATGTCAAATTTGGTGTCAAAAAATGCAAGTGATTCCTGGATATTAGAAATAATATAGACAACAATTAGTTCATAGTTTAGAAGTTTTTACATTGGCTTAAAAGCTACAATATGGGAAAGGAATAAATAAATTTATGTAAGTTTATTTCTATACAAGAGGTTTTTTTAAAAGGAATTTTCTCAAATTATTGATCATTGTAATTTCGGATTTTAATTAAATTTACACAGTTTATTAGAAACATAATTGATTTCTGGTTGAAAACATTCTCTTTTTGTGTACCTTGCTTTTTTGCTATGTAGAGGATTATGAATGATTTTTAAAGTAGAGAAACTACTCATCAGTAAGTTTCTGATGCATGAATTCATGCGTGAATCATGTCAGAAAGTATACTTGTGAAATATAAATTAATGCAGCATGCAAAAAGTAGCGATCATAATTACTTTTCCTTCATATTTTCATGCAGAAAATCGTCATGAGTTTTGCGATCATTTCTTAACTAAATTCATTTAAGCTTTCTTCGAAAAACTAGGTGTTAAGATTGATGAAGTAGAGCTACTTTCTCTACTGGGTTTGCTTAAAATTTTGCTAGTAAATTTCTACACAAGGCAAAGGACCAGGCCAAAGTACTTTTATGGCTGAGGGAAGTTAAAGGCAAGACAGAGTTTCGCAAATTTCAAAATTTCCAAACAACTATGTAAGTCAGAAATTTTGTTGCCTCTCTTTAGGTTACCTACTAATACATATTTATGGCTTAAAGTATACTGAGTTTCATAGTATCATTCTGTTGGCCTTGTGTTCACTCGCAATATAACCAACTAATAACAACAAATTTAGTGTGTAGCGAATTGATCTTTTATTATTTTTTTTTAACTCTTTCAGACTTAATTTACTAGAAATATAACTTTGAGTTTTTTCTTTACAAATCTCTTTAGCTTTTAGCTGATTAAAAGTAATCATTTTACTTTTTATATTTATAGCTAAATGACTTTAATGACCCTAATTTACGAATAAAAGTATGGAATTTTCATTAAATGTAAACTTTGATTTTTTCTATCCTCTTTGATTTTGTGAAATTTTTTATTCATTTTTGACTTTAACGTTTGTGCATGCTTTAAACAACACAGGCTGTTCCTTGTTTATATAAAAAAACTTCACCGACAGCAAAATTGAGGTATTATTGACATTTTCAAAAGGTATAAATATTTATGACCTTTTTACACTAGGACTATTCTATTGACCCGGTAAATCCATATTAAATTACTTATTGTTCTCAATTTGTGGTAAGCAACTTAAGTTTTTCTAACAAATAAAAATTAATTTAAACAAAAACATAAAAAAAAAACCAAAAAATAAAAAAGAAACAGACAATAAGCACAAGATTAGACTAAGTAAAAGAAAAATGTTAAAACGCTTCAATAACTTAAGGATGATAATTCGATTACGCATTAACCAGTAACAAAAGGGAATAAAGTGCACCGTTGCATATCTAAGAGCTCTTATCACTCTATGATGCCGCATTTGATGTATTATCCTTTATAGAATCCAACAATTCATTTTTAATCCTAATAGCTATCCTATAAAGCCTTAAAAAAAAAAAAAATTGAAAAGAGATGACTACTAGTAAAATTTATGGTCCCTGAATGATAGATACCAATTTAATCCAAAACTATACTTGGGGAATATTTGTTATATTATTGCACTACTTCTTAAAGTCATTATTTTCAGTATTCTATGATCAAAGCCTTAATGTATTTGTGAATAAAATGTTTATCAGGGAGAAAATAAGACCATGCTGTTGCAAGAGGGTGCACATATGGGCAATTACTTAAATTCTATACTCTTGTCATAATTTGGGTCTCGTAAATTCCCTAAGTCTATGCTTTAGATATCCATCTATTGAATCTACATACGAAAAAAGGCTAAAAGAATACACTTCATTGTTGTATATGTATTTCTAGGGTGGAAGTCATTTCATTGAGGGGTTACCAAATTTTTGTCACGCGATTTACTACAACTGCGTGTGTCTACTGATTACAATCAATAAGAACTATAGTTTTTTTTTTTCTTTTTTGTGGCATTGAACTTTCCAATTTGATGGGTAAAAATAGTAATACCTTGAATTATTATTCAAAAACTTCAAATTCAATTGTTAATTCCATATTGAAAAAGCCAGAAAATGTCACTTTTCTACTTAATAATCCCTAGAGCTATTTTTAATCCAAATTTTAGAATTTATTGATTACAAAAGAAATCTTAGATTTGATTTATATCTTAAACTGTGTCTTTAATCTAAGGGCGTGTAGTCAATTATTGTCAATAATGAAAAATGTAAGTTTTTAGTGTATTTGAAAAAAGTTTATTGACTTTAAAAAGTTTCTGACTATCAAAGTAATAAAGAAAAATTTTTTTGACTGAAAATCTTAAATTTATTTACTTGTACTTCGAAATATATTTGAAATAAGGGTTCAGTTGATGTTTGAAATAAGGGCAATTTTTTAGACTGTGGGTATACGACTTTTGGCAATTTTTTATCGTCGAAACTTGTACGGTTTTTGGTCTTTAGAGTGGGTGCTTATAATATTAAACAGACTTAAGTTTAATTTTAATTTAATACTAAAAATATAATAATTTTTTTTTGTTGTATTTCTTATTAGATTAGAATTAAATTAACGTTTGTAGTTTCTACTTTATATCACATACACAATCACTATTTTTATTAGTTTTTTCCATGAATTTTTAGTGGTTTCACTGATCTATCTATCTAGCTTTCTTATAAACAAAATTTCATACTATCCACTTGAAATACTTTAAATTTTTTATTAGCAATGCATAAAAATTTCATTTAAACTCTATTCACACTTTAAATTTAAAGCAATTTGATCAAGAGTCTAAATTTAAAAGTATTGATTTTTCAGTAGATCTATTTCAATGGAATCAAAAAGTAAATGATATGCAGGTTAAAGTTACAAATGTAGTTTATGAAATTCAACATTGAAAAATTCTCTTTCGGAGACAATCTTGGTATCCCTAAGGAACAACTATTTCTCGTTTTACTTTTGATACAATAAATACAAAACGTGACTTGTATACTAAAAAAACAAGAAAGAAACATTGTAGGAATGTATCTAGTTTTTCCTTTGTTTTATTTCAGATATACATATAAAGGAATGGAAATAGTAAAAAGATTGATAAAATAGAAATAAAAAAATTATATTCAGGACTAATATGAAGGTTAATTAATTAAAACCTACTAGAATTGGATTACTATAACAATGATTAATTTTAAAAACAAAATCTTGACGCACTCGTAAAGTTACGAGTAATGTAATTTTACATTGGAGATAAAATCAGGCATCATTTTCGTTCCAACTATAAAAATATTTATAAATTGATCATATACATTTTTATGGCTTTTACTATTTTCAAAAGTTTACGAAGCAGATTAAGAAATTTTCTTAAAGAAAAATTTGTTAACATGCCTGAGCTAGAGGAGTTTATTCAAAACTTGTTCTGTTTTTTTCAATTTTCATTTTTAAACATAATTTTGTAATTTATTTCAATTTTATATTTCTAAATATTGTTTTAAAGAAATTAACAGCTCATATTTGAACTAAATAAAATTTTCTTAAACAGCAGCATAATGCAAAGTATTTCTCTATAACAATTAAGGATGACTAAAGAAAAAATCATAAGAAATAATACTATAAAAAGAAAACTAACAAAATTATATATGTTTGCCAACGACATTCACAGTAAAATTACAATTCCTCAACGATTGAATGGAATAAGTAGAAAAATTCATGGAAAATTAGAAATAAAATTTGTATTTTCACATTTTATCTGTTGGTTCATCTCATGAATATGTCATATGAAAAAGTACAACAACAACAACAAATATAGGATGGTATAATATATTTCTTATTTTTCACCATTATTTCAATAAAAATAGAAAGCTGAAGTGCTAGTGAAAGTACTTTTTAGTATAGTATTGCATTACAACAAAATGTAGGCGGAAAAGTGGTACCTTTAAATGAAAACATTTCCGCCCTTTTATTAACCAAAAAATAAATAAATAAAAAAAGACATTTACCGCATATTACACTAAGCATAGCAACGACTAAAATGATTATCCCCTTGTGGTTTTCAGAAAACAAAACAAAAATAAACCATTCAAAAAATTGTCAGAAACTATACATCAGATACAGAAGACAATTGTACTTCTACTGACAAATTGCACAAGAGAATCCATATTCCATTTAATTTTTTTGATTACAATTTTATTTGTGATCCTGCAGTAAGCTATTTCCTTTCTCAAATTTCTTTCAAACGATTTTCTTTGAATATTATAGACATCAAGGGCATAGAATTATATTTATGCCAATGGCATTTTAGCATAACAATTAAGCGGATGTTTAGCTTTTTTAAAAGATTTGTGTAATGTTCTACAAAAAAACAAAAATATAATAAGGATAGAAGCCTATTAGCATTTTTAATTTTTTTTTTTGTGTTGTTGTCATGACAGCTTGAATAGCCACAAAATGTATAGATCTAAAAGGAGTTTTGTATGTAATTAACGATAAAGGGAAACTTTTATTTTTGGGTTCAAAATAATAGTTTATTTTTGTCAGTATGGAAATTTTGTTGCTGTATTTTGCAATAAATATTTGTTAAACTAAATATAAAATATATTCTACAAAAATTTACTATAGTTTTAGTAAAATGGAAAAATAAATTTAGCCTTGAAGATGATCCTCTAGAAAAACAAAAAGAAAAACAGATGAAAACATCAATAGGGAACAAAATCTTAAGTTACATGTTCTTTGCTTAAAAATATATGAGATAGCTAAGACAAAAGGTATTTTAGCGGCATACATCATCTCAGGTGTAGCTAATTTTGAATATTAACCATCGTGCAGCATTATTCAGAATGAGACAACCTGGAAGAAAAATGTTCCTTCTTCTAGTAAGTGAACTGATGGAAGCAGTATGAAGCAGGAGTTATTCTAAAAAGAATAAAATATATCTTACATCGTGAATTAAGCATAAGGAAGCCTTTTGCAAGATGGGTGTAACAATTGCTAACTGGCAACCAAAAATAAATTCAAAAGTGAATTTCCAAGGATAGTTTGATTTATTACAAGAAAGATCTGATTGGTTGTGTTATCATGGATTTATCACTATATTCAAAAAATCAAGCAACAGTCAAAATACAGGTTAAAAGCGAAAAGTTTAGTAACCAAAAAAAGTAAACTATGTTTTCTATCAGAGCTAAAATTTTTGAGATTGAAAAAAAATTGTCCTAAATGATTATATTAGAAAGTGTAAAACAATAGCACAAAAATATCAGTCAATATGTCTGGAATAATTGGTAAAAGAAAACCTGGTTGGCAAGCCAGAAGAAACTAGTTTTTCCCGTCACAAGGACAGTGCATATGTCTACAAAAATGCTTTGGCTATGGAAAAATTGAAATATTCAACGTACAAAGTGTTGGACCATCTTCGTTATTTTCTAAATTAAGATCTTTACTCCTTTGTACCTTATTATAAAAAAATCTCCTTCCAGAAAAGAATTTAGCTTAAAGGATTATATGAAAGCTGTAAGTATTTAAGCAGAGCATTTAATAAATTTTCTTTTTTTCCCAGGCTGAGAACTTTTTATCTTGTCTTTCTTGTTATTGTTATCATGTTATATAAATCATAAAGCAATACGGACAATGTTAGATGGATTTTTGTCCCTTGGCTAATATCTGGATCCTGAAAAATCAATGCCGAGATATCTAACCAAAGCCAGTATATTTCTAAGGTATTAA
Source organism: Acrocera orbiculus (assembly GCA_947359355.1). NCBI lineage: Eukaryota > Metazoa > Arthropoda > Insecta > Diptera > Acroceridae > Acrocera > Acrocera orbiculus. The sequence goes on from OX375759.1 coordinate 17,888,167, forward strand.
TCTTGGTCTTATGTTTCAAGAATAATACAAATTTTGTACTAAATTTGATATAGATAATTATAACACGTTAAATTGTCTCCTTATTTTTGCATGTCTTAAAGCATTAATCTCTTCAGAAAAATTATATTCACATTTTTAAAACTGTTGAAAAGAAAATGGTTTAAAAAAAAACAATAACATAATTTACGAGTAGTGTTTGTAGTTACCGAATTTAGAACAAGAACACAAAAACAAAACAGAAAACAAACAAAAATATGTAGTCCTCAAAAAATTCCAAAGAAATCCTTTTTTTCATATGTACTGGTCTAGAAAATTTTTACTTATATTAACAATAGTCTATCATTAATATAAAAAGTTATTGGGTAGGCATTTGTTTTTCATCATACAAAAATTTAGGACATCTGCCTTAGTCTAAGAGAATTTACAAAAGATTTAGCCCAATTGGAACCAAATTTGCGGCTATTGAATAGGTATTTTGCGTGAAAAGTGAACAATTCGTTTTGGTAGTTGAAAACTCCTTAAAAACTATTTGAAATATTTTTATCTGTCTGATAGTAGTAAATTTATATATGAAAACCTGAAAACAATTCTTAACAAAACAAAGAACTAACGCCGCTTGTAATAAATTAAAGTAGTGGACATTTTAAAGATGAATTCTTGTTTAGCTACTGATTTGGTGTCTTCATGTTACCAGGTGCTCCTTTAAAACCTTTTGGAGGCTTAGTAATTGATGTTTTCGTTAAACTTTTCTATAGACGTTTAACATTTATTGATTTGATTGTTCAAGAAGTATTTCGAAGAAGTTAAATTTTTAAAAAGAACTGTTCATTTATATAATTTTTAGCAGCAGCTGTTTATTTTTGCTTTATTTTAGTTTTGATAAATGGCGTCAAATGCAAAAATAAGACCAGTATCAATTTTTATGGTTTTAAATAGGAAGAAAATAATTCCATCTTTTGATAGTTACTTACGTAAGTGAATATGTAAATTGTTGTCTAGCGTTTCAAACAAAAAACTGTAGTGGACATCTTTTTAGGATAAGCAAGCAAGCAAGCAAGCACGGAAGATTCTTAATTAAAGAATGACTTATATTTTGGATTTAAGACCTCTAAATCCAGAGTTTTAGGTAAATTTGGCATTTTTTTCTTAATTTTAGATAGAAAACCTTGCGTTTTCGATAGGAAGTAGAAATTATAGTGACTTACATAGTGAGTTCTCTAAATAATATCAAATTTAGTAAATATTCATTCAAGGAATGTAGATCAGTACTAATGGAATTTCTAAGGAAATCGTATTAAATCCTTTTCTGATTCATGATGATTCATGATATTTTGATTTTTTTTCATTGCAAGAATTTTAACAATAAATTTAAAATATTTTGTTGATTGCTTTCTAGATCTTTAAGAACTTTTATAATCACATCTATTATGAAGTATTTTAAGAGATCCAAACTTCATACTAAATATTCATAAAAAAGGACTCTGAGATAATCAAATTTCAACTTTGAATCTTGTTCTACTTTCTTATAGCCAAATCATCCAAGAACGATGAATTTTCACTCTTCTTATTGAGGGATTTTACAGTGAATAAATTGTTATCAAATTGTTGCTCCTATTTCTGCTCTATTTATTTATTAACTATAAATAATTTCCACATATTTGGCCAAAGGTGTGAAGAGGTTAATATTTGTATTCAATATATTAAGCAAGTTACGTAAGAAGTTGAGAACAAAACGCTTATAATCCTTAGAAAAAAATAAAAATTTTTTTTTTATCAAACTTTACTCCCTCGCTTTCACACATAAAAAAAAAGGAAGTGAAAGTTTATTTTGTTCATTGAAGAAATTTTTTTAATACTAGAATTAAAGTAATTTTAAACTTTATGACTTTTCAAGCAGAATAGAAAATTCCTGGAATCTGTTGTCACTTAAAAATTTTTTGCAGTTGAACAATTGATTATATCCCATGATTCTATCTGTACTAAGATATTATTGCATTCAAAATATCAAAAAAAGACAGATAAAAGTATTTGGGTTTTTGTTTTGTGAAATTCGATGGTTAATAAGAGTAAATTCTTTGATTGCACTTCAGGCAAAGTCTAGAAGAAAAAACTGAAAGAATTTTTTATTCAATAGAAGTTTGGCTTTTTCCTTTTTTGTTTTTCATACAAAAGTTCAAATAATATATTTTATATTGTATATAAACAACCGCAAAAAAACATTTGGAGTAATTAAATGTACGTAAAAGTTTATGTACTTAGGAAACAAGAGATATGTAGATGCAAAATGATAAGGCGTTAGTATTAGCAGATCTCAGAATGAAGAAACATTTTCTACAGGATATGACCTGAATATCAATGACATAGAATCAGTTATTCAAGTATATCTAGTAGACTGAGGTTTACAGCTCAAAAATTTATTTCAAAGGCGCCGTCTATAGATATGCATATATATATATATAGGAAGTCTTATGAATTTTATCGTTTTATTTTACTATACATGAATATAAATGTATATGTAATCTTCTGTATATATTATATATATGTATATTTATATATAATCAGATAAGAGCTACTGCTAAGGCATAGCACGTGCTTAATGAAAAATTGAAGGGACAGAATGCTCATTTAGATGTTCTATATCTAACAGAATTCCACAGTGTTCTATGTACATATGCTAAAATTAAAATACTATATAGTTCATATAATGAGGCAAATATATATGCATATTATGTGTATGTATGTATATATGTATATATATCTAGAAAAAAGTCAATGTTAATTAGAAGAAAGATATTCCGCGATTATAAAGCCAACAAATTTGAAGGAAGGAAGCACTGAATCGTAATAAATTTTTTATAATATTTTTCGTTAGATAACATATATATATATATATATATGTACAGGGTTCGTTAGAAAAATAGGACTATTTCAAATGATAAAAACCATAATAAAAAGTTTTTAACTTTTTCTCAACAAAATACATAAAACTTTTTTTTTAACATGATCACTTTTAAATTTTTTTAGTTTTTGTAATCAAAAAAAGAAGTAATCATAATTGGCACAAAGGGCATTTTGTAGAATTCAATTCCATTCTTTCAGTTAACTTTTTTTTTCAACGTCTCCAAACTTGATTTTTGATGATTGATGATTTTTATAACTCACTTTGGCCAATAAATACCTTCGAATAAAAAAATTCAGAGCGTTTTAATCTGTTGAATTAGATGGCAATTTTTTTGATAAAATAAACCGAGAAACTTTTTGCTTTATAATCTGCCATAGAGTCCATCTTACTATTTCGAACAATTTAATAGCCCAAGCTTTTAATACAATTTTGCAGAATAAGTTTTTTATACTTAACTTGATTTATTTTTATTTCTTAATTACTTAAATTACTTATAATGGATTTAAAACAAAACAAATTTTATATAAACTTTTTTAGAAGAATAATTTATTTCCTGTGAATTAGTAGGCCAGCCATTGGGCTGCTATACTCTCAGATTTAGCCTAAGTATTCGGAAATATCCTTACCTAATACCTCTTTAGCCTAAAAATAAAAACGTTCCCTAAAAGTGAAGTGAAGTATGATAAAGGTCAATACAATCACAGTATGAGTTGAAGCTTAAGTTAACTTAAAGTACATTTGACCTTAAAATATTAGAGTAATTCATACTTGGGAGTTTAAACTTGTCATAATTGATTGAAATAATGCTACATCCTGACGCCTGTTTGTGGAATTTTTTATATAGATGTAAAACATTTAAAAGTGAAGTTAAGATAAATTACAATTAATTTTAAAAAATAGTTATAAATAAAATATTCTAATAAAAAATAAAAATAAACTTGTCAAGGTTTTGTTCAAGAAGAAGACGATAAAGTAAATTATATTCAGTAGAAAATTTATTCGTTGTATTTTCTTAATTTAAATATAATATAATTTTAATCAAAAAAATGAGCAGCACCTTCCGAATGTAATGTCTATAAAAATTTTAAAGAAAATCAACTAAATATTTCTTTTTTGATTATTTTCCTGATAATACAAAATTTAAAATAAAAATTAAAAAACTTTATTTAATTTAAAAACTAATTACAAACTAATATACCAATATGACCAAAAAATGACAGCTGAACTAACTTCAAATACCCCAAACTTGATGATTTAAGCTGATGAGAAGATAAACACAGACAAAACTAAATTCGAATTGTGAAACCAGACATTTAAAAATTATTTTGGAAATCTATCATAATTCTCTACTGGGGTGTCAAACAGTAAAAGTTTACCAAAAGAAAAAAGAAATGTTTTAAGTTAATATGAAATTAAAAAGTTCAGTTTCAGTTCTTACTTACATTATCCTTTTGATATTACCTGATACTACTAAGATGAAAGATATATATCTCTTAAAGAAAAGCGGTTTAAATTAATTAAACTTACTTAAGGATATTTTTATAAAAATCTAATAGCAAATACGAAATAAAAAAACAAAACCAAAAAGGAAAGGCTTAAAATATTTAGACAGTCAATTTTGATATCCAAACAACACGTTCAAATTTTGTTTGAATCATAAAGAAAGTCTTTAAAAAGAATTTACATAATCCCTTAATTCAATTTTTCTATAGAAAATAACATGGCTAACATTTAATACTTAATACATTCACATAAATTTATACAAATATATTTAGAATACAATCAAAAAGATTTCACGTGAAACTTACTTGATATCATAAATCCTCTTTGTGCTGAGTTGAAAACTTTTTCAGGATAATAGTAAGCTACTAAAGTCAACTCCTTTGTCCGTTGTAATCTACAGTGTGATAATAAATTCACCAAAGAGCTGAAATGTAATATAGAGTTTCTTAAACTTCTTTATATTATTTTCAGTTGTTATTTTTTTTTAAAAAAAGGAATTATTTAATATCAATAATAATGGAAAGAGTATAAATTCTAAAATGTATAATATATAATTAGTAGTTCATAGTTCATTCAGTTCTGATACTAAAATTTCTAGATGATTGACTCAACAAAATTAAACCCTGAGTTATGAGAAAATTTTGATATTGTATCACATGTTGTTAATGTTCTTGTAAATCTTATGGCTACATTTTCCAAATAACATTCATCCCTGATGCACCCGCATATTTTGTTCGTAACATATATATTTAGCAATTGAAAATGGTGAACTGAACCCTCTCTATGTATATAGACCATTTTGCTACATTAATAGGGGAATCATAGTGGGATATTAAAACGATTTCTAAAAAGGAAGCAAATGCTTTTGAGGATTATGGAATGGTCTTATATTGATTCTGTTTGCAAATAATTGCAGCCATACAGCCTTTGGATGTCAAATATATGTCTCCATGTTGTCGCCAAATAGATATCAAGGCTGTAGGCTGTCTTTAAGATTAGAAATTTAGTTTCTTGTATTCTTATAAATTAGCTTTTAACTAAAACTGGTTTATATTTTTGGTTTTGTATATCCTTGTAAATTGTAGTTCTATTTCTTAAAAAGATTTCAAATAGATTAGGATTATCTAGACGAATTCAGTTATGTTAAAAGTCTCCAAACGATATTAAATTATATCTTGGAGTTTTTTATTTTACAATTTTATGTTATCCCTTTTTTTTGTGTTACCTTAAACCTTGAAAAAGCTGACCGTTATCCATCAAAGTCTAAATAAAGCTTGAAAAGAAAAATATCCTTACAATTTTGTAGGGTGAAAGCTAATTATAGCCAAAGGTAGAGGGTAAAATACTTAACGCATTTTAGAATAGAGAAATCAATTTTTAAATCTTCAATTACTGCTAATGTGATTGTTATAGGATCAATTGGAAATCTTGTTTTTAATTCGGAAAAACTAAGGGAAATCATTTTATTGTTTACCTTTCGATTGAATGTTTTTTATTTTTTGTTTTTGACTAGGAATTCAAGGATTATTTATTCTAAGCTTTTAGAAGATTTATATGGCTAGTAAGGATAAAAGTTTCAAGAACATAAAATGTTTCTTGTGTACTCAGCAAAAATAATAGGGAATTGAAATTATCTAACTACTATTGTAAAGATATGTCTTAATATTTGAAGCTCTAAGCTAAGGATGAAGCTTTTATTTCTGATAGTTGATATAAAATCATTTTAAGAACAGGTTTTGGATTTTAAATCGAAATTTTTTATATGGTAAAGGGTTAAATGCAGCTGTAGGGTAAGATTTTTGGATGGAGAAACAAAGAAAAAGAAGAAAAAACCGATAAAGAGTTAAAACAAAATAATTATATGAATGAAGAACGTTTCAAAGGCAATCACAGAGACAATCACAATTCAGGACCATTGCTATATATGTATATTGCGTTTACATCGACACCAACAATGTGGTTTCATTATCAACCATTGCATGTTTTGTAAGAAAATTTCAGGCGAAATTACTTTTGTCACGTAGTTTCGATTGCAGCTTATTCTCGATTGTTGAATTTAATAAACTAAGTTAAATGCGCTTTTGAAGCTATCAAAGGAAAGATTACAAATATAAATAAAAACCAAAGGTTACATTTAGTTGTTTGCATTTGATTTGATTTCCTTTCGTTGACATAGTTTTGATATTAGGTAGGAAAAAGTATTTCAAAGACAAAAGTAAGAGAAATAAGAAAGCATTAAAAGAGAGTAAAAAAACTTAATTTTCAGTAGAAGAATAAAATAAATGAAACAAAAAATATATTCTACAGGAAAATTGTAATGGACGAGAGTGATTGAGAAAATCAAATGAAAAACTAAAAAAATACCTTTAATACAATCAATTACTTAGTAATGTGTAACTAAGTTAGAATGTTCCTTCCACAATCCTTTTCTACCTTTTGTATAAAAAATCCTAGAATTGACTTAATAATTACATTTGACCAAGAAATCGTAATTAGTGAGGGATTAAATTTTTAAACCAAAAATTTCAAATTTCTTATGGAGTTTTTATTGAATTTCTACATTTAGATTGTCAGAAATTTTACTGTTTTATGTTTTGTGATTTTTTTGAATATTGTTGTCTACAGGGAAAAATGTATTCAAATTAAGCAATGAGCTGGTAAGTCTTTGTGTAGTTTTATTTTATCAACTGTATCAATTTTTTTATAGTCGAGTGAATTTAAGCATTCATATACAGACTTAATTATTTTGAATACAATGGACATCTAAATAAAGCAATTACTGGGTAAAACATAAAACATTCTCGATATTGTTTTGTTTGATCAAAAAATGAAGTTTTAATTAGATATAGCTCACATGGTTAAAATATTAATGGAATGAAGATATATTGTCTATGAATAAAGTTTTTATGAAATCTGTACTGTCATCTCTTGTAATTGATCAAGAACAAAATCACAAAGAATATTAGAAATACTGTTTAAGAAAACATTAAAGGATTTTATGCACTAATACCAAAACAAGCCAGTTCTATATTAATTAAAAAGGATCTTAAGAAAGGCAATTAAGGCAGTAAAAAGTGGTAAAGTTTTTCTGATTTTAGGGATGTTAATAAAATAAAAAGAAAAATTACTATGCTTATATTTTAAAATAAAACTTAAAACTTTTACAAAACATCACTCACTTAGAAAACTAAATGAAATAAATGTCATTCTCCTTTAGGTTATTTGTAATAAAATAGCATCTTTACAATTTCGTTAAATGATTTCCCATTTATCACTTAAGTGATTCTCTAAAAAAATATTTGTGGAGTAGTCATCCCTACCTATAAAAACATTAAATTTAGCGCATACATATTTATATGATTGTATGTTTCCTATTAGTTAAAAAAAACAGATTTTATGTTGGCAATAATCTTGAAAAATTTGTTATTTTGACACTTCTTTTATGATAAGTGCTCTATAATATATTCTATATTATAAAAGTTCGTATTCACAATGAGATTGGAAGTGGGGACCTGTGGCTAGTAAATGTAAATTATTTACAAAAACTGTTAATATTTTTAGGGTGTTTCATAGCTTGTAACCAACTATAGCTAAATGTACTAGATTAAGCGTAACGCACCCATTCTTGATGGCTTACTTTAGTTTATTCTCCTTGAAAAGTTTAGAATGCATCTATAGAAGTTTTCAATTCAGAAAATGTTATTTTATTTGACTTATGAGCTAATCATACAAGAAACCTCCATGTTATATGTAAAATTTAACATTTAAACCTTAGACAAAAATAATAAGTCATATTTTTAAATATTTCAATAATTTTAGAGTATATTATTTTAATAGTTAAATCTTAATACCCTTTTCTAACCTCTTCCTTAAAATCATTAATTATAATTGATTTCGGCTAGAAGAAAAAATCAAAGAAAAAAAAAAAAGAGAACTAAAACAAAATAATAAAGGAAATCAACGATAACCAACCTATAAGGAATTTAATGTCAAGCATAAATTCAATGAATTCACCTGCGTCTACCTGCAGACAGGCATTGATTTCACTCAATGATAGGTCGACAAAATATTATAAAATGAATTTCAAAGAGCTGTCTAGAGATTACATAATTAAATGGTTCACATGTACCCTGTTACGGGCGGTTAATTTAAGGTCCATGAAATTATCTTTCAAGGTGCAACAAGCTAAAAAGTTTCACCTGCCAAATTAAAGACTTTGTTAAATTCTTGTCCATTGATATTAAATGAACATAGTAAAATGAAGATGAAATTAAGTTTTTTTCTTTTTTTTTTTTTTTAATTTTTTTGATTACTTTAATCAGCAGGGAGTTTAATGGAATGTGGTTAACAACCAGCTTGATATTCTCTCTATTTTCAGTATTTGAATTGAACTGAATCGCAATTGCTGGCTACTGGTAATTAAAATGTGTGGTAATTTTAGAAGACTTAATTAAAATTTAATATATTTTTGCCTCTAAGTCAAATATTAGCCTTTGAACCATATTAAATATATATATTGAGATATATAATGTACTTATATTTCTTGTAACAGGTTTTCATCTAACTGAAAATAGGAAAATTAAAGAGAAATTTTATAATTCAAATAGGTAATTTATATGTAAGGAAAGTTTTTAGTTTCTTTGATCCAGTAATGAAAAAAAATTATAATTGAATTGACTTTATTAAAATATTTTAAAATTGTTATTTTATTTATCAAGGGTTTTACGTAATATGAGACTTCAACATTTAATACTTAACTCAAATATAGCACGTTGCTGATGAATTAGCTCTGAGAATCAGAAAAACTACTAACAGTCATTTTTAAAATAAAATTTAAGTTTTTAGAAGTTAAATTTTTTCATAGGTTATTTGTCATTAATACACTTAAAAGTGCTTAAATTTTTTTAAATATAAAGAACATTTTTTATAGGATATATGTATGTCTAGGCCAGTTCTAACCTTGTTAATTTATGACTATTACGAAATTTTGCATGTCAAGCGAAACGGATGTGGGTTCATTATTTTACATATTTAACGTTAGTATGTGATACGTTTAATATCAAGGAGATCAATAACTATGGCTAAATAGAAAAGTTTTTCGTGAATATAACTAGATTACTTGGTTGACCCTATCAATTGTTAAGGGTTTGTGTATTTTCTGATTGCTGATATATCACATATGTGTTAAATATTATGCACAGGAATTTGTTTTGACTTCGTTAGATGATATTGTGATTTGATTGTTTTTTACATCCCCACGTATGTATATCCAAATCGGTTGGATGATAGATGTATAAGTCAGTCTTTTGCAATAAAGTTTAAGGGAGGAATAGTGCCCTATTAATTTGTATACATTGAATGCTGTTTAAGATTGATCTGTATTGCTTTTTATTATATGTGGTGCTTTCAGTTTGACTTTGAATCTAGGTGACGTCCAATATACTTTACTGATTCTACCTGAGGTATTTGAGCCCCAATAAATTATTATTTACGAAGGGTGTTAATCTGTTAACCAGCTATATATTTCAGTTTCTTGTTCACTATCAGTTTCTGCCTTTTTTAAGAAAAACACATTTAAAGAGTAAATTGAGTTTAGAAAAATGTTTTTATCGTGTAAGTGAAAAAAAAACAGGAAACAGGCTTAATACGACTTATTTGAATTAATTTATATAAATGCAATAAAATGTCATTTTATATGTATAAGCCTAACTATTTTTCAATTACTTTGACTTATTCTGACTTTTGATTGCTACAGCCAAAAACTGGAACCAACCATTCCCAAAAACTATGTATATTTTTTTAACTTATATATCGAGTAAAACAAAAGTGGAAGTTATGCTAGGGAAAACAAAAACAAGGTCTAAGTTTTATATTATATTTATGCATCATCATGCTTTTGTATTTTTCCCTTTTAGAAAATTAATAAAGCGAAAACTCAATAAACGAATTCAGTTTACTTCATTTCAAATACAATTTTCTTGATACATCATTTCGTTTGTGAATATTTTGCTATCTCTAATAAAATAAGAATTTTTAAATTTTTGAAGAAATAAAGAAGAAAAGAGAATCTAACACAGTAAAAGTTTTTCAACTATTCAAAAGCATTCTGAACTCATTTTAATGAGAAAAAAAAAACTTCCATAAGGCTTAAACCTCCTAGTGCAATAATGAAATCTTAATTACTTTCATAAAACAATAAATTTCATTTTCTACCAGAGTATTTTTGGTTATTTTTCCATTAATATCAGATGTCGCCATTAGCACCCCATTTATTGTCATAAAATAACTCCCCTATTCTGTTTCACTTACCCCTAAGGAGTGAACATTTAATAACTTTTCCAAAGTTTGATATTTATAAACCTTGAAACAAAGCAATAATTCAAGAAGAAAGCTCTTATCTTTTACCTAGGCAGAGCATGATTCCATTTTGTCATAGTTATAATTAACTAAATATTATGAAATGAACGTGACCACAGTTAAGTGTTAATACAAGTACACTACCCCTATTTTTACAAGTATATTTTATTATTTATCTAAGATGGCCATATGTTGTCTTTTTTTTTTTATTTTCCAAGTATAGATTCTATGTCATAATTTATTTTAGAAATTTTTAAGGCAAATGACAGCTAAGACTATTACTACAAATATATAACAAAAAATAAAAATTTTATTGTAACATCAAATCAGTCACGCCCTTATGCCTGTATACTTTATGGTCCTTTTTTTCCTTTAAAGCTTTATAGTATGAGTTATAAAAGACTAAGAAAAATGAATTTAAATTTAAGTTTATTAAATTTGTTGACAAAAAAAATTTCATATCTACAAAAATAATATTTTTCTTATTTTAGAAATTTAATTAGCCTAAAAAACAACAATAAAATTATAACTCGAATTTTTAAATAAAATTATTTGTTTAAAATTCCCGAAAAATATCAACAAATTTAAAACTTCAAATTGAAATCAATTAAATTACATACTCAGAATTAATGCACAGTATAAGATCTTGTGAGCCTTTATAAGCATTTATATGGAACTAGAAATCTATTTTTCATAGCAATAACAAAGGAAAACAAATCAAAAAAGTAAAATATTTAAAAATTTAAAAGCTGCGGTGAACGCTAAAAAATAATTTTAATATTTTTAAAAGTTAAGCCCAAAAGCGATTTAAATAGTGGCAGTTTAATTAAAATCCAAGTATTAAAAAAATATTTGTAAGTCGTTTTTGAATACCAAAAGTTTATTACTTGTTAAGTTCTTTTTTTAGAAGGAAGATGAAGAGATGAATTTTGGAAGATTTCAAAAGCCCTTGACTGAAACATGAATCAAAATTCTTGCTTAGTATCCAGCATCTTGGCTATTAGTTAGGGATGGTTCCTTTTTGTTATATAGGATTGCAACATAATACCTGGGAATAGAAGAAAAGGATATACAACAAAAGTAGTATCTAAAGTGCAAAAATCTATCTGTATAACAGTTGAATGAAGATCCTTAATTAGGACTGCATTGGAGAAAATCTTATCCCAACCTCTGATCCATATTTAATTTAAATGAAATGCAGTAGTTTCAATAACGTCATGGCTCATCATTCCGTGTACAACCCGAAATTGTAATCAAATTTGTACGTTAAAAAGTGGGTGCTAAACTTCTGAGTAAGAATTAGTCTCTATTGTCCTCCAACAAATTTTCACAGCAGTTAAAATTCACTCTTTACGTACTTTTGGAAGGTAAACTTTCAGGCAAAAATGTTAAATTTACGCTTCCCATAATGAATGAAAATTGGTAACAGATTGCAGAACACATACCAAGGGAGAATTTTATGCACTCTTCGGGTATACAAATGGCGAGCGTATATAAGGGAGATTTTTGCCTTCTTTTATGTATATTTTCTTCTATTTCTCCTTCTAATGAGATATATACCTATAACACTTAATTTATATTATACATGTGTAAAATAGTATGTTCATAATATAACCCGTAAGCCTGTAAACGTGTATAAAATAAAATGAACTTAAAGTAAATTGAAATTTTTTTAAATTTTTGTTTATATGCCCTAACACAACTTCAGAATTTAACCAAAATATCTAACATGTTGGATATTTTCTCTCTTATTCGTGCTTTCCATATATTTTATATGGGAACTAAGAGCCGAATCATTAATTCGGTAACATAGTGAATACCCCGCTTATAGGATAGAACCACTGTTCTTTCACTTCCGTTTTCACCTTCTCGGAAACATGCCTACGCATTTTAAGCGAAATTAGCCGCGGGGTTTGCTCTTCTTCTCTCTTCTTTTTCTGTGTCTTGCATTTCCAAAATAATTTGCTTTTATTCAAACTTTTTGGTTTCGATCTGAACTTTTCTATCGTTTCTATAACTCCTTTTTTTTTATTTTATTTTACCTCTTTCTTTCTTCTATACCTTTTACACTTCCTACTGATTTTTTAATAACCACCATTCATCAAATTTTAATATTTTAATATAAAAAAAATTTATACTTAACAAAATTATAAATAAAAATCTGCCAACAAATTTTTTCTTCTAAAGGAAATCTGAAAATATTATTAAGTCTTAAGCTTTCAAATGTATTTTGATTCTCATACATATTTAGTAAAAAGGAAGACTTATATTGTATCTAATGGCCTGATGAAAACTAAAAAACAAACGAAAAAAATTTTTTTTTTCTCATTATTTTAAATGAAAGCTGTCTTTTGCACATATTTTATTTGCTATGCAATTTTTTGTATTGTCTGATGATTGTCTTTTAAGTGAAAAGACATCAACCCTCCTTTAATGTACCAGAGAACCAAAGCAAAGGATTTCATTCAAGTATAAAATTGTCTCGTTTAAACTAAGCATACAACACTTTTTTAGTTCTTTTATGCCAAATAAAGGATACTCCTTAGATATCATTTCTAACTGATTGTGGTGCACTTGAGCTAAAAAAGATATTCATTTTGCTCATTTAAAGTGAATTTTTTCTTGATAGTTTTTTATCTAATTGATTTTGTATGCCTTTATAATTAATTTTTGTTTTATTTTTCAAAACAAAAAATGAAAGAAAATGGAAGATCATTTTGTTTTTTTATTGATATATCATTTTTGGTGAGTTTTTTAATTAATGAGAATTTACATTTCTGTTTCTAATTTTTTTATTCCTATAATTGCGTTTATTTTATTTTATAAATGTCGCCTATGAAGTAAAATTTTATCATTGAAAAATACACTATTTTTGAAATTACAAACTTTATATTATATATTTTATGCTAAAATTTCTTATAAATGACAGGAAATAATTCCTACTCAGCAATTTAGCTCTGACTGTTTCACTCAGCAATACAAAATAGAAATTTTGTAAAAAGTAATTTCCCATCCCCTAAGAAATTAGGTTTGCTTTAATAATTTTAAATGCTAGAATGCTATTTTAACTACTAAACCAAAGATCTACACAAAAAGTTCTAAGATTGTCATGAAAAAATTTTCCTGAACCAAAATTTCCAGGGTATTTTTTCTTAAGCTCCTAATAATTTGACAATTACTGATACCATAATTATGTCATAATGAAATTGATATCCTTTATTCAATATTTTCAAGATCAAAATTATTACTTAAACTATTATTGAATTTTTATAAAACTGTGAAAAATTTATCAAACCTTTTGAGAAGATAAAACTCTCACCATAAATTTTTCATTGAAGTTAGAAGGTTTTTTTAACTTTTTATGAGTTTTTCAAATAAGTTTTTAGGCTCAAATGCTATATTTAAATTAATTTACAAACCCTTTTTTTGAATGATTGTCGTCATAAGAGTCCCTAAAGCTATTGAGAATTGTCATATCCCAAATATAATTTTTCACAAAAGTTTTCAAAAGAAAATCATCAACTTTTATAACAAAATTTCATTTTTAACATTTTGAATTAAGAACAATAAATACTTAGGTTCCTTTATTGTTTCTTGCATAGTTCTGCGAATAAAGGTCCTTTAAATAGTTAAGAGAACTTTTGATCTATACAATACAATCTTTTATTTTTGCCTGTTTAACTGGTGCTCATTTTAAAAATTTTCAATAATTCTATATTTAAGCTTGAATTCATGTCTTTAATGGTAGTTGTTACCACCGTTTCATCATGAACTATATCAATAGCATCAATTAAACCACAATTGAAATTTAAAAATAAAATGCTTGTCTGCCCAAAAGTTTGACAAATACAAAAAGTATATATCTTATCGAGACTGAATTCAATACATGGAAGAGAAAAAAGGACCAACAGTAAGCAAGCTATTAATTTAAGAACGTTTTTGCGCAGTGCTTCCTTAAGTTATTAAATTATTTTTAAATAAAAAAAGAAAATTTTTTTGATAATGTAAAGAAAGCCTTCACTTTTTTTTAGTCCTTTAAGTCTATTAGAAGTTATTTTGAGGGTTTTAGTATTGAAAAAAATAATAAAAAAGAATGATAATGCTTTCAACTTAAAATGGGACAAGCATACAAACATATTAAGTTGATAAATTACTTTTCTGATGACAAACATATATATATATATATATATATATATACATATATTTATGTATATTTATATTTCCTTTTAACTTAAAAATAAACTATTACTCGGTACATAACTATATAAGACTCCCTTAGTAGGCTATGCATATCCTATTTATTGTCCTGAAAAATTTTTATCCATTGTATACTGAGGCCAGCATTAATATAAAAGGAATTGTATTCCCGATACTACAATGGAATCAGAAGCTGAAGGGACCTCGAAAAAAAAATACTCAAAAGACTTGACGTATTTGTGTTTAAGTATTAATATGAGTACAAAGCCTGCTCTTGGGCTTTATTTATTCCTTTTTTTTTAATGTCTTTTAATATTATTGTACTTTTGTTTCCTTAGTTGGATATTGACTTGATGAAAAGGTTTTAAAATACCACCAAATAAGTGAATCATTTGATTTTAAAGGTGTTTCGGAATTTACAACTAGCTATAAGCCATTTAAATCCAACAATTTCATGAAATAATGTTGGAAATTAAGCAATTAATCAAATTAATAGGACTAGATTTTTAAAACTAGCTCTTGTTTAAAAGAAATGTATTTTTTGTTAGTCTCTTGCTTTTATCAAGACTATGTCAGAAATTATACTGGTTCTAGGTGAAAACTGCTACAATTTCATATAAGGGTTGAGTACCCATACAAAGCAGTGTCATAAATACCCAGCGGGAAAAATTCTCTCTTTACTCATGAAATTGCGTATAAGTGAATTTTGTAATCGAAGTGGTAATCTATAGGTTTGTATGTGTCAAAAACCAAGAACACAAAAACTAAAGGAAATATAAAATGCGAAGCATATATGTACATATATATCATAGTTAACATATACACGTATGGAATTAACAAACTTTTCAGCAATGTTAAACAGTTTAATTTGCGTTTTTGTCAGTCAGTCGGTGAATTAGTTCGAAAGAAAGCGTGTGAAGCCAAAATCAATATTTTATAAAAGTTTAATGCAGTAAAACAAGTAAAATTAATGATATTATTTTTGGTAAGCATAATATCAACCTATAATATTGAAAAAAATTATTGACAAGATTTTTTAAAACTTTACAGATTCGATAAAATCAAATCAAACAAAGAAGGCTTCACCAGAAAAGAATTATTTCAATTAATTTTTTTGTAATCAATATACTTTGTAGAAAATAAAAAATAAATTTTGTTAAAACTTGTTTTAGTTAATAATAAATCCCTTCCTTATAAAATTCAATAAAAAAATTAAAATTTACCACCAAAAATAAGATTACAATTAAATTTCATAAAGTAATCGAAAAGGTAATCTATGCAGAAAAGCTTTTTGTCTTTGGTTACCACTTTGTTTCCGACGGTAATCTAAAAACGCACACGTTACTTTCCAATGACATCCGCGTGATAAAATCCATCGATGCTGGTAATTTATAGATTAACATTGCCCAGGTTACTTTCCTACTTACATTGGTAATGCAAAGAGAGAATTTTTCCCGCTGGGTAGTTTAATTTTCACTATTTAGAGAGCACTCTATGTCTATTTGTTTTATTTAAGACTATTTTGGGGATGATGTTAAGTAACATTTGTGCTTTGGGGCAAAAAAAAAAAAAAACAAACAAACAAATTCTTCTGTACACTTGTATCTTAAAAAGAAGAAATAATTCGAAAGTCTCATCCAAAATAACAAGCAAAAAAGTTTATTTCCAAGTATGCTATCATCAATGAGAAATAAAACAAAACAAAAGGTTCATAAAAGTAAAGTTAATCACTAACTAGGAAAATAAAGTAGAAGTATGAAGAGAAGCATAACCAACCTAAAAGTTTTTCGTCAAGTTTTTCAAGTTTGTAACCTAGTTTACAGTCTAGTTTAAATCAGTTTTTTATTAAATTTAAATTCATTTTTAGATTTTTTGTTATTAAGGACCACAAGATAGAAACCATAACATTTATTTAACCTTCAATATATGAATAATTTTTTACACCACCCGAGTCGAAATTTTAAAACTGTTTTGAGCCAGCTCGACCTGCAACGGGAATTATGTAGGCTCAACGGATTCATAACAGGCTCAACTTTTGACATAAGCGTAAATGTAGGCAGGTCGAGCAGGTTTAAAGCAGGCTCAAAAATTTCGACTCGGGCAGCTATTAAGTGTTAAATACTTAATTCTTCACCAAGTGAAAAACTAGACAAATTTGAGAATTCTTGATCAGTATAAGTTTTTAAAAATTAATTAAGGGGTCAGTTTTGACAGTTAAGTTTAAAATATCTTCTCTTTGAAGCATATATGAAAGCAAAAATAACAGACTCAATAGAATTCACACAGAAAATCAATTTAATAACGTTTAACATTACAAATTTAGAAAATGACCAGTCAACAAATATTACGATTACAACACAAACAACTCCATTGAACCGAATAAGGTTCCTGCTAATCCAATGCAAACATACATAAATAATTCCAGCTAACTAATCAGCTTAACCCGGTTGAAGAAGAAATACAAAGGAAGATTTAGCAAAAATTAGTAATCAAACTTTTAATAATAATTTTGCAAATGGCACCAAGAAAATAAAATATTATTCGATGTTAGTAAGATAAACCAAAGTCATAATGTTGACCAAAACTAATATTTTTCGTACCTGTTGTACGAACAACAACGTTTTCTGTTTTTACAAAATTTGCTGATACGCTTACGCTATAGGAACAAAAGCAGTTTGGAAACTGGAGGATCAAATAACTCGAAGGACTCTTGCTCAATTACTTATTAAGTGCAAAGCATAACACTAAGGAAACTGCGTTTTGCTTTTGGAGAAGGAGTAAGTTATCTTTATATTGACTTTTGTACATGCAACAGAGAATATTACAAAGGCCAAGATGCTAAAGCTGCTGTTGAATTACGTTTGAAAGGTTTAGGAGCTGTAGGAAAATGTCAAATTTTCAGTCAAAAAAATGAAGCACTTTATTTAACTTTCTAGTAAATTCCGACACAAATTAACATAGAAAAAATATTCAACTTTTAACTAATTTCTCTTAAGTTTTCATTTCTTAGGTAGTATTTTTAGTCATCAATATTATTTTTTTTCTTATTTTTTAACTAAAATTTTAAATTTTAATTAACACTCAATAACATTAAATTAAGTTCACTCCCTTTAAATAAGATCGACTAAATGGATAGAAAAGAAGCACTCAAAAAAGCATATAAATAGCCTAATTAGTAAAGAGAAATTTTTGTATCCTTGGTTATTGGCTGAAAAAAAAAAAAAAACAACAAAACAGATTGACAAGAGTCTAGCACTTAACTGAAATCCAGTGAAAATTGAACAAAATTACTGAAACAAATTAAATTAAAATGTTTCAATTCCGAAATATGCAAAATAAGATTTAAATGAATGTTTCATGAGAAAGTATCCGTTATTGGTTTTTTGCTTTTTGTTTGTAAATTTCCAAGTATACATTTGAATGCTAATATTTTGGGTAAATAACATGAATGACAATAAAACTAAAAATTTATGCAATTTTTTATATTTTTTGTTGTTCTTTTAATCAAATTTTGACTGCAATTTAACATAAAAAAATTTCTAATTATTTTATGTTTTTTAATTTTGTTTTTGTTAAAGAAATTTTTAATATAAAATATATTTAAGACCTACCCTTAATACGATTACTTTTCTCGAAAATCTCCTCATGCTTAAATTTATTGACAAATTTCAATCTTTTGAGATGTTAATTGGTATTAGTGGAATACAAGGTATTTCATAATTACTGGAAAACTATGCCTTAAGAAAAAACCCAAAAATTAATAATAAATTTAATTTGTGTGTATTTTTCTGCAATGAGTTTTTATCATTTCAAGTGTAAATTTAGTTAAAAAGAATATTTTGGATTTGACATTTTGTATTTAAGTATACTACTAAATATATTTCGCAAATGTCGGAGCTATAATTATTTGAGTCGTAAATATGAATTGCTTCGTGTCAGCCTAAAAGTTCACAAAAACTTCGATTCTGTTAGAAAACTGACTTCTTATGATTATTTATCATATGATATGAAGTGAGATGCAAGCCTTCTAACGTATCATTATGGTCAGAATTTGTACATAAATATCAAAATGTAAGTAATCTGGGGGTTAGGTGAATGCAGCAAAGTTGATAAAAGCACAAAAAACAGCAAATTTTGTTTGGTGACTTGAAATGTTGAAAATATACTAAACTGTCAACAAAATTGTTATAGACAACGAATCTTTGTAATATTTTCATTTGTATACAAAGATGGAAAATCACCTACAAATGTTATTTTTCCTTAAAATATTCCGTAAATAAAATTTACTTTAGAAAATTGTAAGACTACTAAATTTTAATGGTAAAATTCAATGATGAAAATTTAGTTATAATCAAAATATTCATAAGGGTTAATGTATTATCATCCCTTATTGCTACCATTTTGTTTTTCTGGCTTAATTTTTCTTAATAATATGAAAAATGTAATCGTATACAATGCAGCAAATATAGAGCGTGCCGTCATTTTTACTATACAAACAATTCAAAATCAATGCAGTCGAGTTATCTTTTAATTCTACAAAAAAATCTGATCAATGGCCGGTTTTGATGTATTAACTAAGAAAAAATAATTCACACAGTCTGAAAAATTTATTAAAATGGACGAGAAAGGAACTGATTTAGGATTCAATGTATGGTATTACTTTGACATAGTCACTTATAATAAAAGAGATCTAATCTATTAAGAACTAACATCTTGGTTCTAAAAAAAAACGCCAACAATGATGGCCAAATTAGAGGCTACAAATTGATTGTATAAAAAAATCTTTCATTGAGTTAAAATCATGAAAAACGCTTACAAAATAGCTTCCTTTTTTTCGTGCAAAAATTTTACATGAGAAATCTCACTTTGATCAAAGCTTTTTAATATTCAAGTACTAAAACATTTTGATTTTGTAGTACAAGAAGATTTCTGTTTTTAATCAAATATGAGAGAAACAGTCATCATGTTAATTGAGAGTTATGATAAAAGATTTTAATTACATATAGTCAGTCATCCTTTTATTTCATGGTAATTCAACTCCATATTAAATGTCATATACTTGGAATAGACAAAAAACCAAAAAATAAAAAAAAATAAATGTAATATCCGGAAATTTTCATGTGCAAGATTAATAAACGGAAATTAATCCTTAAAAATCATAAAATCTATGCAAAATTTCAAAGAAATATTTATATGTAGAAAATATACTCAATATCATAGTCCCATACAGAGTAGTATTATAAATTTTATTTATTCATGCTACGTCTAACGTCTGTATGTTTACAACATACAACTAATTCATATTTTCCTTTAAGTGGATATGAAAATATTGACTAAAATAAGTATCTTCAATTTTAATATATATTTTTGAATTCACAATAATCTTTCCAGAATACTTTTAAGACAAATATACATACTTAAATATTCAATAAATTAATATTCAAGTCAAAAAATGTTACTTAATATATTTAATATCAATTTAAGAATTTCTTTATTAAACTTTTTAAGTCAAATGTAAGAAATAAATTTATAAACACTTGTTGTCATTGGGAAATTTTCATAAAATTTTATATCAATTTCGAAATTTCTTTATCATACACTTTAGAAATTATGCAAGGAGATTGACTTCTCATCTTTCTTTATGGATAAAATCAATTTTAGCCTTTGGCTTTTTATATGTATGAAAAGTTTTCAAGTAGCTAAAATCTTTCGAAAGAAGAAATGAAGTTTTCTTTTTTTACTTTCTTGTGTATTTGAACAATGTCTTGAAGTCTTGTGAACATAAAGTTTAACATATAAAGGATCAAATTGGCTTTCATAATCGATAAATTTTATTCCTTGACTATGTAATCGTGTTCTATCAAATATAACAACAATTTTCTTCTTCATATGAACACAAAAGGGAGTTCTAGTTATGTATCTACTGATTGTTTTATTTTACCAGCCTTATGCAATTCCTTTGAAAATCAGGATCGGTTAAATTTACCATGATTTTGGCTTCATATACATATATATATATATATATATATAAAAGTACTAATAAAACTGATGTTTATTCATAGCCTAAGAAATTTATGCTTGAAATGCTAAAAAGCAAGTTATTTCAAAAGGATTATTAAGTGGTCTTTAAATGATGCAATTTATAGTGCGGAAATACATTAAACATTAAGATAAACTAAATATTAATCAAATTTGCAAGGAATTTAATGAAAATTTTTTGTACTATGTTTTACAAGAAAAAACTTGTTTACCCTCATATAAAACGGATACAAATAAAAATTTTTTGTGAAAGTTTTTAAAGTTAGTGATGTTGATAAACGTATGATCAAATAGATAACCTCCCCCTCCCCACATTTGCTCCCATTTCCTAACTATTTTGTAGTATTTTCATGGTAATTACAGGAAAAAAAATCATCAGACGAGCTACATCAAGTTTAAAGCATTCGTTCAAGCTTTCCTCTTACTTTTCAATATATGTATTATTTTTAGCCTTAAAATAATAATAATAAAAACTACCACCTAGCAGTTATAAAAAATAAAAGTAAGCCTTCAAAACCACGCCAAAAAGGATACTTTTGTCTACCGTGTTATTGAAATTCTGCTCTA
Organism: Acrocera orbiculus; assembly: GCA_947359355.1. Lineage (NCBI taxonomy): Eukaryota > Metazoa > Arthropoda > Insecta > Diptera > Acroceridae > Acrocera > Acrocera orbiculus. The sequence goes on from OX375759.1 coordinate 17,909,732, forward strand.
TGCGTCCAGGTGTGCTTTAAGGATTTTATTATGCAGTCACAAACTTAGAGATAACCTTTAATAATTAAATTTAGTTATAACTAATACACTAAAAAATAATTACAATAATTTTATTCCTTTTTCTTTCCAAATAATTTTATAAAAAACTATATTTCGTTCATTTATGCCGAAGACACACATAACCCTTATAATTATAGTATTTTACCTTTGATTAATATTTAAAAATCTCAAAATCTAGTCTAATTTTAAGTATTTTAAAAGAAATTAATTAAAGTTAAAGAAAAAAAAAAAAAAACGAAAGTGTTGTTTATTTTTGTACAAAAACAAAAAAATCTAATTTAGGTGAAAATTTTCTATTAAATCACTCATATCAAAAACTGAAACCATAAACACCTCATGAAGATTTATGAATACTATTCATCCTAGTTATTAGCTTCTATTCTTATTCTCTGGTTACGATAATAATTCATTTTTAGCGAACATAACATATGTACTTGGAGGTAGTTAAGAAACAGTATTTAATGCCAGAACCATATATAATTTATTACTTAAGTTATATAAGTACTAAAATCGCATGCGTGTATTGGTGAATTTATGATATCTTCAATATCAAATCTTTAAATGCAATTAGAAAGGATATATTTGATTATACTAGTTTTGAAAAACTAAAAAGAATATTGAAAAAATGTTTACATTTGTGATTTTTCTCTAGTATTTTTCAACCATTTTCAAAAAAAGGACAGCATGTGGAAGAACTAATTTTTTATTTAAAAATCTTTTAAAAAATTCATGTATAACAAAATCTCAACTCAACTCAAAACTCAAGAGAGACTAAGGCTTAAGTGAGTTAGTTCTTTTAAGTTCCAACTATCTCCGAACAAAAAATGTTTTTATTGAAATTTTTGATAGGATTTGGTGGCCACCATTGTTTAACAACTTGTTTATCATTTTGGTAACAATGCAATTGCGGGCAAATGGCTAATTAGAGCTTCAAAAAATTGCTGTAATAATCATATCAGACATATTTTCAAAGATTTTCTGAAAATTCATGCCTAATCAACTCATTTCCTTTTGAGTTTTTCAAATACTCATACAAACGTATGTTTGTGATTTTATATACATAAAGATGTCATTATCACTTTTTACTTTATTTTGAAAGCTAATCAAATTCTATTCGAAAAATCCTAAAGATTTAACTAACTATTCAATTTGTCAATCGAATCATATCAATTATTATTGGAATTAATATTTTATTAAATAAATAAAATTAAATGACAAAAGATATTTATTGAATTACTACAACATATCCGGTTCTTTTTTGTCGTTAATTCAATGTATTTGACCTGAAATACGTAACAACACCAACAACAAAAATAATAATAATAATGTTTACCCCAAATCATTTAAAAGGAACTACAATTTTAGTATGTTAAAGTAAAATTCTATATACAAGTGAAAATTGTCCATTAATTTCAATAACTTACAATATTTTATTATACGAAAATTAGTCAAAGACATGATTAATTGCAAAACATAAAAAGAAATTTCATCAAAAGGGCATTTATTGTCCTACCGGAACAAACATGCATGCCTTACACTTCCTATCTATAACTATTGACGACAATTTATGTAATGAAAGAGTGGAAATTTACAAATGGACCGCATTGAGGTAAGTGATTGATCTACGATCGACACATTTATGTATTGACTTTTGTATTTAGTAAGGAAGTAATTAATCACTGAATAAAATAAATGTAAGGACGATTCAATTTAAAATGAATAGAATAAAAACATTTTTATTTCAGTCCTTCCGTTTTTACTATAATATTATTTTAATATCTAAACCAGCTGGCAGTAGCATATTTTTTGTATAACTTTTTGTCCTTTAGTTTTGAAATTTTATAAATAAAATAGCTAAAAGGTTTTTATATCCTGTGTTAGCACAGTAGTTTCGAATTGTGTTTATTTATCTTAAGCAATAAGTCTGTTGTAAGGTGAAAGCATTACAAACTAGATTACAAGTCATGATCCGTTGCATTAGCCGTAGGTCTTGGCAATTGTGTACATTAAGACAATGTTCATAGAAGAATATTTGCCTCTTAATAAAAAAAGGAAAAATAAAATAAAATAAGAAGAAAAAAGAAAACAAAAAAGGATTTACAACAAAGAAGGTCGATAATACTAAGTACACAAATGGATTTTTATAAAAGGATAAAAGATGTTTTATTTTCTTTTCTAGCAAAAAGTTTGATTTTAGTTATTCTTTTTTTTTTTTTTTTTTTTTTGAATTCAATTTTAAATTTTATACAATGTTAAACAAATGGACAAAAATATTTTCGACCTAATTAAATAAATAAAAAATAGTATTTAGAAAATGTAAAAAAAAGCTTAAGCTTAAACATATATTTGTTACTTATACTAAGTGAAGTAAAAAGGATAACATTTTTTAGAATCGATTTATATTTTTTAATTAAATAATATTTTGAAAATCATGCGGAAAATCTTAGACCGACCGGTTCTTTGTTATTGAGAAGTAACTCTTTTCATCTCTTGTACTTTTTTCAGAGTTTAAAGCTTTAAAGGCGTTTTTCTGAAAGCGACATTTTAAAAGTCCTTATCTAAAAATCCAATTTGCTATTTATTTGAGAGCTTATAATTACTTTTAACATGTGAAATACTAGAGGACATGGCTTTTTTACCCCATTTTTCAGATTGCAATAAACAAAATGGTGAATTTTTTCATTAAAAATGTCTTAACCTCAAACGGCCACAAAGAATATAGAAATGACCAAAAACAATATAAATAAATTTGGTTTTTTGCTTTCAGATAATTCTAGGCAGTAATCCAGTGATTCTTGTAAATTAGTTTGTCTGAAAGACGACTTAGGCAATTTAATTTAACCATTTCTTTTGGGAAATACATTGAAAATTTTGTGTATTTATCATTTTAAAGAAAATAAATAAAATAATCATGCACTTCTTATATTACAAATACTGTAATATAATTAAAATTTCCTTAGCGATAATTTTTCTGCACGCTATTGAACCTTTTTTAAAAAAAAAACTTTGTAGGATTCTTTTTTACAAATTCATTTGCTTGGTGAGCTCCTTTTCTACTTGTGTGTTTATGAGAATCTTTAGTCAGTTTTTAAAATTTTTAATACAAAGTATTCTTGTTTTTAAAGTGTGTATAGTTTTGACAACCAAGCTCAAGGGTTGTTTATTTTACGGCATCATTTCTCAAATTATTTTAAGGAATATTTAATGGCTTTTACATTATGAATCAAACGAAGTTTGGGTGTGACAGTAAACAGTTTTATCATATGCCAAATTGTGAGCAAACCAGTGGATATTATTAGTACCTACTGCATTTAATATTTAATAAAATCACAGAATTTGATGTTTATATTTCATATTATTTTTATAATAAAAAATGTATTAAGGATCTTATGAGCTTATGATATAAACTTTTCACTTTTGGCCCGAAAAAGTCATTACACGTATCGGATAAGGGGTTCTCATTTTAGGCACAGAAGAGAGCATCATGTCTCTCATACGTTGTTATAAAAGACAAAAGGTTAAAAAGGTCTTCTAATTCCAGCCTGTACAGGTGTTTTGTTTTTAATTTTAAGCAAATTAATTTTATAGAACGTCTTGATACTTAGAAGTTTCTATTCAGTGCAAGGCAATTATTTGTTATGAAAACCAAAAAGGCAAAGCCACTTTTAATTAAGGACATCCTGAACTCAAAATTTCATGGTATAAAATTTCAATGCATGTCATAATTATAACATGGTAATAAGCCAGAAGAAAAGAAACATCAACTCAATTATTTTTTGTTTCTTAATACTGTTTCTTGTAAGTTTTTGGAGTAATGCCAAAAACTTGACCTTAATTTTATTGTATATGTATACATATATATATTTCCTTTGTGAAATTTTGGAACAATTTGCAAGGTCTTTTTAAAATATTGAAAAATTTAATTGATAAAGGAGCAATTCAATTTTTCTTTGGAAATTATTAACTTAAGTTAAGTTTTACTTAAGTTTTATAACCTTCACTCTTCTAGCACTCATTGAACTACAAAGACCAGCCATTTGGATAGAGTTAATATTTCTGGCTACGAATAAAAATACAGCCAAAAAATAAAATACAAAATTTTAAATAGGTCATAGCCTGGGAAGTACTCAAGATATGAAAGTTTTTCTCTGTCCTTTGGGACCCACCTGGAATTTATAATAATATTTTATGTTTATTTAAATATAAAACTTGTTATTTACGTAGGAGTACCTGTTTCTGGAATTAAATTGTCATTCCCTTTTTTTTCTTGTTACATCACTTCTGCCATCTTTCATGATATCAATTTACATGATTGTATGTAGCTACTTATGTAACACTGTAACAAGATTATAATTGTAAAATCTGCCACAATAACTTTATATATTAAAACTTTAAACCTAAGACAAATTTTTCATTTTTATTCCAGAAAATTAGAACAATTTTTCATTGTATACTAGAATAAAGTCAAACGTTGCTATTTACCCATCATCAAAGTGATCAACACAAAAGTTTTCAAGTACGGTCAATTCTTTTCAAATAAAAAATAATTTAATTTTTGAATTTAGTTATCCTCTATTAAATCATAATAAAATTTCAATCAGAAGCCAAACATTTTTAATTGCTTCATTGAATATATGGAGTGCTACTAAATTTTATCATAAAAAAAGAAAAGAAGAAGTCTTTTTGTAAACGAAATTCTTTTTTTTATAGATAATAGTTATTATAATAAAGGAATTTAATTAAAATTTCATACTATTTATATGTATATATGTATATACATATATATATATTTATTATATATTTTAAAAATGCTGATACAAATTAAATAAAAAATAATTAATGTTTTTAGGTAAATAATTGTAAGCATGAGCTCAAAATTTCATTAAATTTTCAACATTGTGTGGTGCCTTTATTTACTAAAATAATAGCTGCCAGCCAACATTTTACTAAATGAAAAATATTTCCGATTTGAATTTTTATTTTCCCTGCCACTACCGTTTTTATGTTTATTTTTATTTCTTGTAGATTTTTGTTTAAAACATTTTAAAAATAGACAATATGTAAAATATTATCCTTTTGTATGACAATCTAGCAAACATTCAGTGATTAATTATACGAAAAGCTTCAAGTAAAATATGCACGTATAATGAAGAAGGAAAAATAACAAAAACAAAAAAATCTGTATAGTTACACAGTAAACAAGCAAAAAAGTTTTTTTTTTTAATGTTTGCTTTATCGTATTTTAGAAGCTTTTCAAACAAAAATTCAATTCCTTTAAGCTTATAACACTCCACCTTTAGAATATGAAAATTTTGAACACTTTGTTTGCATATTCTCAGGGTTTTTAACTAGTTGTGTTAAGGAAATATAAAGGATTTTCAAGATTAATTTTAGCTATTTTTACAATAATAAATTAAAGCATATAGTAACATAATCAAAGAAATTCTTTACATAAAAGGATTTTTATTTTTTGAGAAAATATAGAAAATTGTGATGACCTGAGGTTAGTACAACAAAGAGATCACTTGTGTGTGCATAAAAGAAATTAAAAAAACAAAATATTTAGTTTTTAGAAAAAAAAATTTCATTGACTTCAACCAACACTTTGTTTGCTGAAGTTCTATATCCTAGGCTCTTAGCAGTTTGATTTGAATTTTTTAATTTAAAACGTATGCTTGGTTATTTACTCAATTTCCAAACGGAATTATAATTTTTCTATAAACTAGTGTCAGCTTAAATAAAATACTCTGTGTTCACTTTTATTTTGTTTGAATTTTCAATAAGCGATTGTTAAAAACCTATCAAAAATTTTAATAATTTGGAGCATTGAAATAATTTTTCATTGGAATTAAGACTTAAAATTATAATTATTATTATGGCAAATTTTTTTGTTATGTTGATATATTTATCTAGATAAAAAATCCACAAATTTAAAGAGCAATCAAGTTACTCTTTTTAGTGGTTCACTTGCTCAAAAAATCCTCTCAATGACATCAATTGTTTAAACTTAACCAAAACAATTTAAATTTGTTTTTTTTGAATTTTAAGCACTTTTCTACACATAAATAAAAACTGAACACGAAAAAAAGAACAAAAATTAGATCAAAAGAAAAACTAAAACTCTTTATGTCATTAAATTTTCTTGTGAAACTTGGGCAGGTGTATTGATCGTATTTTTTTATGTATATATTATATCGGCTGACCTTAAAAAGGAAAAGAAAAACAAAAACAAAGTTACCTTGGAGGAACATTTTCGCCTTTACTCATAAATAATTATTGGATTGTATGTGATTTTCGGCAGGTGAAACCGTTCAATTGACTAAAAGAAAGATTGATTAAGGTTTTGTTGAGCCGCAGGCTTAAAAATAAAACAAAAAAAGAAAATAAATCCCTATACCACAATAACTGGAGGTAGTTTTTAAACCAAAAATTTTCATGTTTTGTTTTATGATAGATAACTGCAGTTTATAAAATAATTATCAGATTTGTTCTTTGTATGATCAAAGTTTTCAAGAACTTTGATTATTTTTTTTGTTTGTTTTCTTGGTATTGGAATGATTTGTTTTTTTTTTTATTTTAAAAAATATTCAAAGAAATATAGAAAAAACATAAGTTTTTATAAATCGATAAACCTAAATACTTGAACTTGACTTAAATTATCAAATTGATCACGGGTTGTGGATAAAATTTGAATCCTTCTAGGACTCATTGAATGGCCAAAGTTCTGTGTAAAATCAAATGACCTCCCAGCAACTTGCAAATATATTATCTAAAAATCACAGGAATCAATTTGGATTGGAGAAGAAGGCCAACATGAAACCACAGAAATAGTCAAAAGCTATTTTACCAGTTGTCATTTTTGTGAATTAAACACTAGATATAAGTATATATTTAATTATATTGTTGAGTATATTATCCTGCAATAAATAGTAAAAATATCTAACAAATCATTGTCGGTTGTGTAGGCTTATATCAAGTTTAATAAGAATATAAAAAGGCATGAAATATACTTGAGCAGTGCTAGTAATAATTTGTAAGTGTTTATGTACTTGACATAAGTTAAATAGAAGAGGATAAAACATTTCTGAAAGAATAAATAACACAAGTCAGTCAAAATTGTCTCTCCGACCTCTAACTTAGAAGTTACAGTGACTTAAGTGATGCAATTTTTATTAATATCAATAATAAAATTAATATTTCAAAATTTTTATAGAAAGAAAAAACCATCTTAGCCAAAAAGTTAGGCTTATTAATTGTTATTTTACCTTTGTACTAATGGAAAGCTACCGTAGAATGTGGTCTTGCTGGCTTTATATGAGGCCATATGAACAATAATGATGCTGAGCATTTTGATCAATCAAATGAGGTGGTTACACCCGAAAATATCACAAAAAAGCCCATAGAATGATTACTGCTGACTGTGTAATAAAAGCACGAGAAAAAGGAAGCATATTAACTATTTACTATTGAAATTTATCTATTAAAACGATGTTTTCAAACTGAATGTAGCATTAGATCACATTTGTCCAAGAACTACAGCACGTTAATGATTCAGAAAAATATTTAAAGTTATTCACACTTGATTATTAAATAATGGCAACTTTCCTTAGAAAAAAAGGGAAATTTGGCTTGCAAAAATTAACTAAATTTTTGAATTTTATTGGTTGTTAGCATAAATATCTCTTAAAAAAAATTGAAATATACTTTTCTACTTTATCCAAAATTTATAAGCTGTCTACATCAAATGTTTTGATTAAAAATCAAAGTAAACATAAGAACCTAACACATATATATGTATATATATATATATATATGACTAAAGGTTATATGACTTGATAATTGACCTTCATTTCATTTTATATTAAAAGATAGCACCTTTGAAAGCATATAAGTGTATCTTTAGGAAATGAATAATACATTAGTGTCCTTGAAATAAAAATAGCATCTTATGATAATAGTATAAACTTCAAGGGGTTTGATTAAATGTGTACATTTTATTGGCAATTCTAGTTTTTTGATAAAATCTTTAATTTATTTTAAGTATTGAAGAAAAATATAAAAACTGCAGTAAAAAGGCTACCTTGAATTATTTAAGCAAGTTAATCGAAAACTTTCAATTCATACCAAATAGAAAACACAAAATTAATTTATGATTTTTGCTGTTGCTAATTTTAATATTTTGTTTCTTTCCGTTTTTTGCATAATACTCACGTAAACTTTGCTCATGCATTAATTCAATGCTTTCATATAAAGTCAAGGTGCTGACCTAATATTTAGCAATTTTTTTTTTACATTTTCAGTATAATCTATGTAAAAAATATTTCATCAGGCAAACACATTGATAATTTGTAAATATAAACGTAACCAAATTGTAAAGGTAAACAAAGACTCAATGAAACCAGAAATATAAGCTAAAAGATAAAAAATTTTGTTTGCTTTAGGTTAGGTGTTGATTCCTAAATAGCATATCACCAGATATCATCAATATAGATCTAAAAAAATAACAATATAAGGTATAAAGCATTGCAATATTTTTATTTTTAATTTTCATATGTATCAAAGCTAATTTAAAACTTTCCATATTTCATTGTATAAATGTCATAAAAAATATTACCTTGAACTCAATAAATCCATTTCGTAAGTTTGAAAAATTATGCTATTAAATAGTGAATCATAGCTATTAGTTTTTATATAATTCACTCAATTGATTACTGATAAATATTTACTTTATACAAGATATTATAGTCAATATTTAATATTTCAAATTTCTGTGCAGAATAATTTTTATTGCTCAAAATATTTTCAATTATATATTAAGTTTTTTACATTCAACAATTTTTTATTTTTGATTTTGATCCTAAACTTGATATCGGATAGCATAGGACGAGTAGTGGTGTAAGCCCTACAATGTTAATCTCAAGTGTTGGCTTAAGAGTCTACTAAAGAAGTTTTGCTAAAAAAAGTAAAAAATACGAGCTGAAATCACACTAAAAGATATATTACTAATTCGTAAAGGTATATTGATGTACACATATATATTTATTTATACACCTAATTGGTTACGAAATTTTATTAATTACATTGTAAGAATTGATCGGAGTACTAGATAAAGACTAATCCACATGACAAAAATACATAAAAATCATTTTTTTAGAAAAAATTACTTCGAGATAAAGAAAAATAATAATTTTCTATAAAAGACCAAGCTGCTGTATGAAAACTTATCTCTGAATAAAGAAATCATTCAAATGAAAGGAGAAATCATTCCATAGTAAAGAAAATATCATTTTGTTCCGAGGAAAAATTATCTTGCTGCACGAAAAATCATCTCAAAATAGGAAAATCATACAAAAAAATATAAAAAGTCATTTCACAATGAAAAAAGTGTACTCTCCAAAGTGAAGAAAGTAGTAACTAAGGGCACAAAATTATCCTTGAATAGTAAAAATTGTTAAAAAAATGAAAACCTCATTCAAATAATTAAAATAACTATTTAAAAATAACAAAATATAATTGTATATAAATACGGCAGTTATTTTCTTCAGAGCTTTTATCTATTACTAGCCACCGTCCTGATCAGTTGTGTTAATATCAAAATCTAAGAATAAATATGTATATAGGGTATTTTTTGGAAAAAAGTTGAGCTTGGTTATGTTTCTGGTTTTAATTAGATTTGTTTATACAAGAGTCTATACATCCAACGAAAACAACCTACTATAAAATAAGTTGGTGGTTCTAGTCTAGTCTAGCAGTAATCCTACATTAATAGTTGGAGGGCAATTACTCCTAATAGCTTTAGGTCCAACAAGGTTAGTTATATTTTATGCTCAAGATTAATTTTAGTTTATTTTTCCTTATAATTTTTTCTTTAATTCATATAAGATATTTAAAATATTTAATGCAACTACAGGAAAAACCAGCAATGAAAAATTAATGGATTAAATAACCAATGTGCCAATAACCGTAGTCTTTTAGTTGTGCGTAAAACCATTTGAAAAGTGGGTTTTAATTAGCTTTAAAAAATTTTAGGGTATGATAGAAAACTAGGAAACAATGATTTGAGCTTTCAACAATTTTATATTTGGAATATTACAGATTTTAATACTCACCTTGGCAAATGATGATTATCTAAAACAGTTTTCTTCTTTGTTTTTTAATGATAATCAATTAATTTAAGCAAAATTGCTTATGTTACAGTTTCTTTAGGTACTTAATTGTCATGAATGTTTAAATGAGAAAGGTAAACATTCAATATACATCTTCTTCCTTCTGTTACACAAAATCTACAGGAAAATATAGCAATTTTTATTATAATTTTGTGATTAGAATTTCAAGCTCATATTTTCGGCTTAAAATCTAAAGAAGCCCAAAATTTTCACAGATTTAATTAGAAACAAATAATTTTCATTGTGGTTTTATCAAATGTCTAAACATTTAAGCCAAATAATTGTCAGTAGAATTTAAAAATTCTTATGATATAAACTCAATACTGCTGCATTTTTAAGCTATACAAAAAATCATTTTTACAAATTATTCTCAAATCTAATACAAAATTTAATTTCTTTCAAAACATGAAAAAATTTCCTCCAAAATTATATGAATAATTTTCATTCTAACACGAAAATTTTATCTTGAAAAGAAATTCAAATAATACAGACAGCAATTTGTATGATCCTCTTCCTTTTTGTATAAAGGATATAAATCTACACTTATTATGACAAAATGTAATACTAATGAAAGCAATTGGATTTTTGTGGCAAAAATATTTTTAAAAATGAAATGAAAGTTGACATGCTTTTCAGGAATATTCAAAGAAAATTTAGATTTTGAAGGAAAGAATTTGATCAGAGTAGTTTACTATTTTGAAAAGCTTTGAAAAATTTGAAATAAAATGAAGATGGCATCATGGAGCTCCATTTAATGGAGTAATTTTACTGTAATGTCACTGTCAAATGGCAAATATTATCAGGTTTTTGTTGACATGTCTTAAGTCAATACTATAACAAATTAAATTAACGATTTTTAATAACGCAAAAATGTATTTTAGTAGCCAAAAGTTATTACTTAACAGCTACTATGAGTCATAACAATCTTATATTCGATTGTAAAGATAAGGAAAAAAAATATATTTTTCCGCGCAACATGATTTTAGCCACAATTGGCTTAAGTAATTATCCTCAGCTACTTCTCTGCATTGGGTTTGACTTAACAAAAGCCAAGCAATTCATACATTCATGCTTTTTCCTAATGAGCTTTTCCCTAATGATTTCTTTTATCAATTATTCATGAACTGGTATTTCCCTTACTAGGTTTTTTTATGTTTAAAAGCTACACATAATTTTTTCAAATAAAAAAAGATCCTTAATTACCATTAATTTTAGATTTAATAAATTTATTTATAAATTTATGAATTTTTCAAAGATAATTAAGTTAAACTAAAGTGGGCGATCAACTTAAATTATAAGCCTCCTGCTAATTGAATTTCACAGAATTCAATAAATATGATTTTGAATTTTTTCATTGAATTTTAAAATAATATAAAAAATAAGAGCAATTTTTTGTTAAAAAGATATCCTTTATTTTGGAATTTTCTTAGAAATAATTCAAGTATTTTTCCAAAAATAAAACCACTTTTAAGTAATAAAAAACATTATGTATTCCTAAATTGAAAAAGAAAAAAGTAGGAGCTACGTTGTTAGGATTATAAATTTTCTACACGTGTAAAACAAGTAGACAAAAAAGACTACTAGAAAATGTAAAGCTACAGAAAAATTAAATGTGAAATTTTGTAAAATTTGGAAAAATCTAAAATGAAATTTTTAATTCTATAGTTTTTTGGTTTTTTTACATGACAACCTAATGATTTTTTGTAGTCCTCAAGAGACACATATAAAATGAAAAGTTAAATCCAATATTCTGTATCATAGCTTTAATCTAATTTAAGAGCACAGTTTTCTTTTTTACAGCGATAATTTATAAAAGGAAAGGTTTTAAGAATGTGTTCATTTTTTGATCTAATCCAATGGATTTAAAATATGAATTTATATAGTAAATCTTAGCTGAGCTATTGATTCAATGGCTGAATATGCATATCTTAATAGAAATACTGCGTTAGGGTCCTGTTCTCTGACCCTATTCTAACTAATCGCTTTTCTATGTATTATCTTCAATTTTTTCTTAACTAGAGACTTATAGAAATTCAAATTTGCTTCTTTCAAACTGGAAATGTGTATGTAGTCATAGTTTAAAATGAAGTTAAATAAAGATGTAAGCTGTTTAATGATTTTTGTTGAAAAAGCAGCAAAAAAGTTAACAATTCTTAAAACCTTTTTTACCTTAAAAGAAAATTAGTTTTGTTTTGAGTTTTAAATTAAAATACCTCATTTTTTGCTAGTTAACTAGTTAACAGCCAAAGAATATCTTTTAATCATCGAAATGTTATTCCTTAACTATTTAAATATATTTATGTTGTTCTTTTTATTCATATTGCAATCCACTTTCTTTTTTTTTTTGGTATAAAAATTTAAAATGTCAACATTGAAAATAAATTTATTCTTTTGCTAACACTTTCCTAAGTAATTTTAGTTTTTATTTGTTTATGATTTTTATAGATGGAATTTATACATAAGAGATTTCCAAGATACAAAAGCCTATTTACCTGTAAAAAAGATATCTTTAATAAGATTCTCTTGGTAATTGATTAAAATTCTTGTTGGATAAAATCCAAAGCTAAGCAAAATTCACTGGAGAGAAATTGTTACTTTTATATATGTATGTATGTAGCAAATTTGTTGTTGTTGCTTTATCTATTTTTATTTGGCTCCAATTTAATTTTGTTCCCCATTAGACCAAAATTGGTTTTCTTTCTGTTATACTCTTGAAATCCATTTATATGACTACATTGAATACAGTTAAGTAGTATATGCTATTAGAGCTAACCATTTGTAGTACACGTTCATACATTACTACAAAACTTATTTACAAAAATCTATATTTAAAAAATGCACGAGGATGTAATATAACTCATGGACTTTTGTTTAAAAAATTTTGCTGCGTAAAAATTGGCGAATAGATTTAATAGAGCGTTTTCTATACAAACTTTCAGCATTTTAAAGTACTTCATATCAAAGTACATATTATTGCATCATTTGTGTATCCCTTGTATATCTTTGTGTGTTATTTAGCTTATTAAAATATCTTTCTATATATTATTTTTAGTTTCATTTTCATTTACTTTAATATAAAATACTTAGACATTTTTCTGTAAGTTTGGAGGTTTTTAGAATATTCTGAGAGATATTTAAAGCGAAAGAATTTCATTATTATTGCCATGTTTCACACTATAGACTTAAGCTTTAACTAAGTTAAGTTTTTTTTAATATTTAAAACTCTTTTAAGAACTGAAACTGTTTTATAGATTATTTTTATAAGTTTCAATTCATTTGTTTCAGTAACTACAATTTTTTTACTGGTTAAATGAACCACGTCAACCACGTTAAAGTAATAATCTGCATGAAGTTTTCATCTACCACTTGAAAATTTATCTTAATAGACGGAAACTTCCAAGACTACTATTATCTCTTTTTTCGATAAAAAAAAAAAAATTTTACCCACGCATGATATCTGAAGAAGATAGTTTTGGCAAATTGGATAAATTGTGTGCTGTAAATAATTATTACTTTAATTTATTGGTTTTTATGAGAAGTTTTATTGCCTTAAAGATAAATGATTTACTATTTTAAACAATTTTTACATCTAACTGGTTCAAATGTTAAATTAATAATCTAAAATTATTATTTTACAAATTTGAAAAAATAATTCATAAACAATGGAACCTATTTCATTATATTTACAACAAAATATTAGTTAAAACATATCTTTACTGGTATAACATTTTGAAATATTAAATGTCGGTAATTTTAGATTTATTTAGAATGAGATTTTAAATGTTTAAATATAACTTTACTTGAATCTTTAGCAATGCATTACTAAAATTGCAATAAGTAACAATTGTAGATTTCCCGAAATATTCATTAAACTCGGCTTATGCTTGTGTCTAAATAAAACTTTCAGTTACTTAATTTTTGTACAAGAATAATGAAATATTTTTAAAAATGAAGAAATATTTTCGACTGAGCCATAGACTTTAAATCTAATTGTATACTCACACATTTTCCTTTCTATATTATCATACACCAAAATATACATCATAAATTTAACAATTTATTTGAAATTTATTAAACAAAAAATAAAAAAACTTCACATTTTTAAATTAAATTGAAATTCAATTTAAATTAACTACTCATTCAATAAATTGCCAGCCTACAAAATAAAAAATCTTATCCTAATAAATTGATTAGTTCTTTTTTAACTCAAAATTGGCTTAAAATTTCTTTAAGGCTAAATTTTTTGAAAAATTCCAAAAACTAAATATCTAGAAAAATGATTATTTCTTCTTTTTTTATTTATTTAAAAGGAATTCATCCCAAAGTCTAAAATATGAGATTCTCATAATAGGTAATGATTTTAGCTAAAGATACATAAATACATTGAAAATAGTGAGTCAAGATTTTTCCATTTCAGTATTTCATTTAACTTAAATAATTATGCTCATTAGTTTTAAAAGTGGTCAAATAATTTTAATCCTGATGTTTCATAACAATCATAAACAGTTCAAATTTATTGCTTTCATTTTTTTTTTGTCTGTTTTTTAAAAAAATACAAAATTAATAACAAAAAATTTAATAAATAAGCGGTAGATATAATTATATCATCATGGCCAGCCAGAAATCCAAGAAATCGTAAAATTTTACAACCCATCAAAAAGAACTGGCCATAAAAGCTAAAGAATTTCTTTTTTTTTTTGTTTTTGTTTAATAATAAACTGGAATTCTACAAACTAAAAAAAACAAAACAAAAACTAAATAAGCAAACAATAAAAAAGAAAAATAAGGCCGGGCAAATGACAAAACCACATAAAACAGGAAAGAAATGAAATGAAATTCGGACCCAAAAGCATATGCAAAGCATATTATTTTGTTGGCGGTAAAAAACAAAACAAAAATCTAAAAGAATCTCGGTAACTATCTTGAGGCAAAAAACAAAACCAGCTTAAAACAAATGATAATAATAAGCTTGGCTTTTTGTTTTTTTCTTCTTTTTCATTATATGCATTCGAGTGCATATCAAACATTGCAAAGGCTATAAAAATTTGTTTTCTAGAACCGTTTAAATTTTAGTTTTACGATGGTTTCATATGGATTAAAATTGCTTTATACACCTGCGGGCTGATTAACATACGCTTTAATATTATATTAAAGGTGAGTTTTATAGCTTGTTTATTAAGAAATTTATATGAATTCATTAGATTTTAAGCCTTTGGCCAATATCATTGTGCATTTAAGTTTTGATGAAAGGTTTTGCACTTGTTTTTAATTTTTTTTTTGTTTTGTTTAGTCTTGTTCTAGGTTAACAATAATCTTTTTTTTTTTTAAAAAATATATATTCTGTTCATTTAACAAACATATTTTAGGATTTATGATTGATTTTAAATAAATAAATTTATCTTTTAATATATGTATATAAGTAGTGGCCATGGCTATGGTCATAGCCAAAAGAAACTTGTCCTGGTTATTTGTTCTAGATTTGTGGATTAGAATGGCTGACTTATCACCTCATGTAGTCGTTTATACAAAACATTTATTAGTATCGTTGAATTACATTTATCAGTAAGCAAAATCTGTTTTATTATTCAGTTCCCGTGAGGTTAGGTTTTTATTTGATGGTTACTTCATGAGATTTCATATATGTATATATTTGAGTCGAATAGTCCAGTTGCTTGTATGCTTAGGCTCTATGGCAATAGCAATAGAAAAGTTTTTTCTCATACTTAATAGCATATATTCTTAAATGCTATCTTCTATTGATTTTACTTTTAAGTTCTCGTTGATTTCCTTGTTGGAATTTGTTTTGATTGGGTTGGATAATTTCCCCAATTTTGTTGATGAGAACAAACAAGTAAAAAATAATGTAGTTTGATAAGATTTATGCTAAAATATCAAAACTTTTTATAGGTATAACATAACATATCAAAAAATCTCATTTAAATTTTGGTGTTTAGAGTAAAGCATTTATCAATCTTTTTCTATAAAACGGTATAAACAGTATTTTTGTCCTTCTATTTCCCTGATTTTATAGTCATAGATGAAATTTTATTTTTTAAAAATTTATTTTCATGTTAATTGTATTCAAACAATAAACATTGTTTCTAATTGAGAGTCATTTCAGACGAAATGCTATCCTAATTTCCCAACAAATATCCTTTCTGAACCATGCCATTGGAAAATAATTATCTGGACTATACGGCAAGTGAGGTACGACTTCGCATTTCAGCGTTTCAATGTATGATTTAACGAGCTGGGGCTAAACGTTGTCATATTGCAAAATAACTTTGTTATACCGGGTCCCTTGTAATGTTTAGTTTCAGCACACTCAGTTCATCCCATTAAATACATAGCATGAGCTTCGATCCATGGATATTCAGCTTTGCCGTCGATATTAACGAATGGCCTGGGTATCTATATGATTTCTTGGATTTGGCATTATCGTAATGGTTGTACTTTTTATCGCTAGTGACGATAAAATGAAGAGAACCTTTCCTTCTTTGAAGTGGAAGCTTTTGTTCACACAAAAAAATTCTTCATTTTTAAACTTCTTTTGATTGCCTTGGACGTTCTTTACACGTCAAATCCCTACTTTTAAAACAAGCAAACTACTCTCAACATAATCTTATCAACGAAACATATTCAGAATATGTTTTTGAGAAAAAATGATGACTTTTGGATGCATTTTTCTTCAGATTGAAGCATAAAAACAAACAATCCCACAAATATTGTTTTGTTGTTACATATTTCTACATTTTCTAGACAAACTAAATCGTGTGTAATTTCACTTATGTTTCTGATGGCAGACTGAAATATTCAAATTTTGATAAGAAAGCTGTCAATGTCAGAATATATGGCAGATTAATAGATATGAAGTTAGACACGAATAGCAACTCCAATATATATTCTTAAAAAATATGAAAAATTCCAATTAAACAATACACTTTAATTTTAACATTTCATAATTTTCCGTGAAAAATCTAAATACAAGGATATTTTCAATAGGAAATTAGAATTTGGTTTTTTAAATTCAATCTTGCCTTGAACTTTAAAAATTTGAATTAGGTTACCTAATTCAGTTCTCAAATGCTATTGTTACTACTAATTGCAGAACTAAGTTGACTAAATGCTGCAATTTCCTTATGGAAATTAAAAACAATTCTCCTTCAATTTAACACTATAACTGACTTAATTTCTTACATTTCTTTCCCAATTCATGGCCAACTAAGATCAATTTATGCTAACTAGATAAATTTTACAACATTCAATGCAATACTAAAATATTCAACTTCATGTTTAATACTCAGTATTGAACACGGATATTGTGGAAAAAATTGAAATCCATAAAAGATCTATTCAGATTCAGTCATAACTGTCATATGCTTATTTTGAAATGAAACAATTTTTAGAAATATCATAACTTCCTTTATTCTACCCAAATTTTGCTACTCTGACTACTTCCATGAGAGTGACTATAATTACAAGAATTTATTTTAATTTAAGAAAGGAATACTAAAAAGTGCTTTCTAAATGGAATGATAAAACTACAAGTATTTATTTTCTTTAAAAGATATGAACAACATGAAAAACTGAATAAATTATTATCAATTTAATTAAATTGTAATTTCATAGTAGTCTAACAATGGCATAGAATTAAATTGAAAACATATTTCTTTTCAAAAATTATGATTTTTACTATGCTAGCTAACCATACCCGTAGATATTTAAAAAAGATCAAATTATGCAAATTTAGTCATAATTCTTCACTTTAATTTTATTCTGTGTATAGCCACAAAAAAAAAATTATGCATATAAATACATATATATATATATATATATTGGTCACATATTGTTCATCAAGAACGTGAGATTTTTAATTTCAAAAAATTTGAATCATAAATTTCTATGCATAATTTATATGCATTTTTGATTTTCTCTTTTTTTGGGTTTTTAAGAGCACATTATTGTTTAACTAAAAGATTTATTTTGACAAATTTTTAATTTAATTAACACCATTGAATTATTTAACATTCTCTTTTGTTTTTAATTCTATATTTTTAAATAGAAATTATAGAAAAAGATTCATTAATTTATTTAAGATCAATTTTGAAAAATGATGTGTGAATATAAATGAATTTTTACTGTTAAATTTTTTTTTTGTGACTTTTCAAGATTTCAATAAAAATTTTAAATCTATAATTTTTTTGTTAAAAATTGGTAAAACAAAAATATTCATTTCGATTGTAGAAGGGATATTTAATCTCACCATACAAATAATTTTTAGCTTTAATTATAGGACAATACCAAAACTTATCTCAAGGGACAAATTAAACGTTTTCTTCGAATAGAATGGTCTCTTACCCAAAAACTTATTATCAGTTGGTGACACCAATGAGTATATAGCCTGAATTGCTGTCTAGTTACTTCCAGATTATCAGTTTTTTCAAAGAAGATTAAAGAAAATTTATTTACACAAAATCTAATATGAATGAAGGTGTTTAAGTTCAATTATTCATATAAGAAATAGTTCTAGTAGCACTTTAAAGTTGGAATTGATACCATTGACTTTCTTTTATAAGCAAAAGAACGTTAGTGAGTTCACTTCAAATGATTTTGAAACAAATATTTCCATTTTTACACATCCAATACGCCAAGTGCTAATGAGTTCTAAGCATTTCACAATGTTTAGCTTTACTTAATGATCCGTGTACTATTCCAACGTTTCATATGCATGTCATCAAAAACAAAATATTTTGCAGTTATATTATTTTTAAATCTGTTTAATAAATGAAATAATATTAATGATTACACTAGGCAACAAAAACAGCTAATTTTAATTAAAAAAATATTTTTAATTCTGATTTTCAGAGTCAGCGGATTCAGTGGCCCCAAAATTAGTATAGAAAACACTCGTTTTTTTTTTAAGTAATGAAAAAAACATAAAATTTCTAAACTAGTGTTATTTAGTTAAGAATTAGTAGAATGTAAGAAAAAGAATGCACGGTACGAAAAGCAAAATTTTATTTGAATTTATGCGATTAACTTGATAAATATTTGGATTTATGTTGAATTCTCCACATTCAACTTGTTCCTTTATTTCATTTTCACAAATATCACTGGTAGATAAGTTTAATTTATATAAATAAGTAGTTAAAAGTAGCCAACCAACTTGTTGATTATTTTCTGACTAGCTAACTCAATGAATTTATTTTTGATGTTCAGCAAAAACTCCTCCTATGGAATTGCTTAAAAGGAGTCTTTTATTATCCTATTTTATTATGATTTTTCTCATAATTCAAATAAAAGTGAAAGATAATAGCAACAAAAATTCATTATAATTTTTGAAATAAAAGCATCTTTTTTCTACTGGTGCCAATCTATACCTTTCCTTTGATTTTAGAAAAGATTTCACCATCGATAAATGATTGATTTGTAAATTAAAGTCGACTAAAGGATAGTTACAGAATTGATCAATGAATTCTTATAAATTGCTTATGATATTGTTTGATTATGTTTTACTAGTGATTTATTGTGCAACAATAAATTTTCTATGAATAGAAACATGCTATTTTTATTCTTCTCAGCTTCTTTTTTCTTCATTAATAACTTTTTTTGAAATGCTTCAATTTTATGATAAATCAATTTAAATCAATTTTAATATTTGGTTCATGTGTGGGTATAAAACTACCTAAACTGATCGAATATTAGCTGAGCTGAGTATGCTTCACCTTCGTCAACCATAGATCATCTTCTTTTTGTGCCCTCAAATAGCGAAAAATAATTAAAAGGCTACTATGAATACTGTGTTAGCTAAATTACAAATAACAAATACTAATATAAATTAAAGATAAAATATTTTCAAAGTCACTCTTTTATTTATCCTGAACTCGCTTTTGTATACATCTGTAAAAATATTATAATAAATAATTAAATTTGAAGCCAACAAAAGAATTTTTAACATTTAAAGAGTGAAAAATGAAAATAAAATTTGTTAAAAATAAAATAGTTTTTTTTTCTTGGTACTTTTGTACCTACTATAAATTTATGGAAATTGAGTTGTTACACTTTTCGTTACGGTCAATATGAACTTATTCTGTCGTGCGTAAAAAAAAGTTTCACTTCAAAAATTACAAAGAAATACTTGAGCTTCATATAAATTATTAACCTTAAGGCAAAGTTTTAAGTTGGTTGTTAAATATCCGGAACTGAACCAAAAACGGTTATGCCTGAGTTAATCTTGCTAAAAATATAATTTTGAATAATATTAAAATTTGTTATGCGTGTGTGTGTGTGTGTGTGTTTTTTTTTATCTAATGTTTCAAACCAAAATGAAAAAAAAACAGAAAATGTATAACAGAGCATAGAGAAAAAACAAACGTTTTGCTTAAATACCTCAAGCTTAAACATTTTAATAGATAGAACTTGGAAAGTATAATCTTAAGATATAAGAATTTAATTATATTCATATATATATATATATATGTATTAGAAATACTATATTGCAAGCAGTTTTTAGAAGTTATCTGCAAAAATCCATTAGGGCTACAAATGGTAAATGATCCGTAAAGAAATGATATGAGTTGTATATCAGCTAAAATTTGAGATTCCTATATAAAAGCACTTTGCAAATAATATCTATCAAGGATCATCAATAGCCGACATATTTCTATATAACTATATATATATATATATATATGTATATTTCTTCTTTTTTTATACATATATGTACATAAGTCAGCATAACATAAATATATTTTCAAATACCCTTTCGATTTGGGCTTATCATGATTTGAAAAATCCTTGGCTCCGAATGTCTATACGACAAAACCTTATCTATTTATCCTGAATACAGGATTTAATAGCAATCCTTAGGATTCACTGTCTTTCTTTGGTCTCTTTATTTTCTTGTTCTTTTTTTTGTGTTTTTGTATATTTTTTTATTTAGATTTTGCATAGTCAGCTAAATTCCTAATAATTCAAAGAAAAGGGTTTTGAAACAAACAAAAATCTTTCAAAGGTAAAAATTTTTGATTGCGGATGACCTTTTTGTTTTTGTTTTTTTTTTTTTTATCCTTTCTTAACTTTATTTCGAGTAGCCAAATATTATTACTAGCATGAATATACCTGCTCTAAATCCTTTGAATATAGAAAATTTCATCAAATATTATAACAGGCATGACACGTCAGAAATTTTCCTTTAAAAAACTAACAATTTGCTGAACTATGTCAAATTTTTTGACAAAAGGATAAAGAATATAATATAATATAAATGTATTTGTATTTTGAAATTCAAAAAATTTCACCTGGCCACAAAAACTTGTCAAGATGATATCTTTATATCTAGGGAAATATGAATTTGATGAATTTAGTTACAAAAAAAAAAAACAAAATAGAAAATGAAAGAAAATAAAATTCAAATTTCAGTATATCCAGGTGTAACCACTGGACCTTTCCCTAATTCAACTTTTATTTTTGTTTGAATAAGAACGAGAAAAGGATTATATCTATTGAAATTAAGGTGGTAAAGGGTACTTTAATATCAATTTCTGTTATCCCTTTGAATATAGTTATGCCAATCATTGTTTATTATATACATATATACCTATTTGTAAGATTTTTAGTCATCAGCAGCTGAAAGTTAACAATTGAAATATTTAAATACCAGAACAAAACAAAAATGGTTTGTATTTTGCATTGGAAAAGGTGTTATATTTGAGTTAGTAAGTACTTTGTTCATTTTTCGGCAATGAATCATCTTATATTGAATTTCTCGACATTTAGATTCCAAATTATTTTCTCTAATAATCAGTGCACTTTTGCTTGCATTTAAATTTTCTAGTCTTGAATCTTTTTAAGTTATTTTTTAAACATGTAATTATCTATGACGGTTGAAAACAAAAAGAAAGTTTTTGATACCAAATTATATAGATTAACAGCTGAATCTTTTTTTCTTTTAAAAACATGAAATAGTATTTAGAAGTCATGGCTATTGGATTTCTTTTGACAATAACAAGAAAATATTATTCAAATACCTTAAAAGTAACTAAATAAGAAGATTAATGAAAAAAATCTTGATTTCAACTAACAAAACTTTAAATCAATTTGTTTATAACATTTCCATTTATTCACAATTGAAAATAAACTTTTTAGTAAAGTTAATACTTGGTTTAAGTTACCCAGCTGCAGCATTAAGGAAAAAGATGACAATAAACTTCTTTAGAAAAAAGTTGCACTACATTACAGTTTGAAATTTTAATATTATTTAATAACTATTAAGTAAAATCATAAATTTCAATAAAAGAACAAAAACTCAAACAATTAATATATTTATACATTAAGAGCCTGCTAAACAATTTTATTTTTTTCATAAGTTCCCTATGAAATTTCAGATAAAACTATTGCTTTAATGTAAATCTTTTTTAATAAATTTAAATAGTTCCACAGAAATAACAAACTTGATGCTGGAAAAAATTCAAAAAACAAAAAAAAAGGAATAAAAAATTTATAGGCTTGAAATAAAGGAAAGCAATTGCATTCAGACTGTAAAACATCAAATTTTTATAAATGGATCATTCATGTAGATATGCATGCAAAATAAATGTACCTTTGAAGAAATATGTAATTCATTCGTTATTCATTGAATGTACTACAATATATATATATATATATATATATTTATACATAGGAATAAAAATAAAAAAAAGAAGAAAATAACAATACATTTTTTATCATTTTCCAAGCATTTTCCAAGCAGAAAGCATTTTATGAGATGTCTTCGTTTGAAGTTCAAGAGTTGAAAGTTGATTCTATTAAAAAGTCCTTTGGGTTGGTTGTTTTATTTCAAAGCTATTGTAAAACTTTGTTTACTATATTTTGCGTAAGGGAATAGTTTAGAATTTCTGAATGAGTTAACATCTATAACTGATCAAAAGAAATAAAGAAAAACATTGGTTGCTTTTTTATCCGATATACATATATCCATAACATAAAATCAAGGACAGGCTTTAATTAACATATGCAATTTTCTTCGGTTAATAAAAAATTAATACAATTTCAGTAAAGGAGGGATATCCTTATGAAAGTATATTACCAAACAAATATCTCACGGTGTTAATTTTCTCTAGATATTTATTATAAATAAAAATAATTGTCAAAAGTAACAATTGATTTTTTCCCAACTTTACATCACTAAAATAAATCAATACAAACATTAAGTTAATTAACACTGTACAATATTTTTCCAGAAAAGAAGAAGTTTGAACGCTTCTATTTTAGTTAACAGTATTGACTAATTGATTAGAAAAGGGTGTTTTTGTGTAGCGTAATTATTTCTTCTTTTTTTTGAGAGCAAAGAAAAGATGATAATTCAAAATGGTAAATCATTGAGATGAATTAATTGTATTGCAAATGATCGCATTATTTAACTATAGCTAAATGTAGGTTTTATAAATTAGGTAAAAAAAAATCATCAAAACCATTTTTCGAAGAGATTTGAGCAAAATAATGGTCTGCATAAAATTTACACTACACAGTTTGACAAAAGAAATCTGCAAGCATCACTTTTGATTTGATTTAAACTTCTTCTTTTAATGCAAATTTGAAAGCTTACATTTTATATCTAGCTTCATTCATATCTCAAATTAAGAGTTTAATACATTGACAAGTGATAGTATATTCAGATATAGCATTTATAATCAAAAAATCCAAGCATTTTAAATGGCAAAACAGCAAATGTATGATTTTAGGCTTCTGCATTTTGGAACATTGACTCTACGCAGAATAATTGTAAAATAATACAATTGCAATTAAACTTGATGAAAATCATTTTGTCAGCTAAGAAGCGGAATATATAGAGCAGTGAAACCGTGAAAAATATGTTAAATAAACTTAAAAAAATAGTAATTGTGTGTGTGTTTGTGATATACGAGTACATCTTCTTCGTGAAAAGTTAGAAGCTTCTTAAATTAACAGTAAATTCATCATTTTTAGGTCTAATGATGAAGAAATGACATGAAAAGCCATAAATATCTCTAAAAAGAGGATATGTGTAAATTTTTAAATACGCTGTACAAATGCGAATGCATTCCGAATGCATTCCGAATGCAATTTTCTTAAAAAAAGAGTATACTACTAGAAGTAAAAAAGATAAAAAATTACCAAAAGACTATTTATATTTCGCCCACAGTGCTCTTTCCAATACCAACTAAAGTTTCAGTCATTGAGTATTCTCCAAATATTTCCAAAGCATGGAAACCATCTCTCATTTTATCAAGGCTTTACGCTAATTTTTGTCTTTTTGTCCTAACCACAAAAAGAGATCAGTGCTACTGTCCTACATTGGTCTTATTTCTAATTTTTGATTAATTTTAGTACTGCACTTCTTCACTGAATGACATTTTAAGATAGTTAAATGGATTATGTAACAATTTTGATACTTTTACATCACAATTTCATTTTTATATGGTCCTGGAACTGTGTGAGCTTAAACTGTGAGTACTCTGTCTAACTGTCGTGCATGTTATGACAGATGTAAGCGATGAGATTTCGGTAACATTTAATCTCCCGAATTATGCTTTTTTTGTTAGAAAATATTTGTAAATTTTTTGTTCAAAAAGAATAACTTAATAAACTAATTTATAAAAAAAAATTTGTTTTTCCTTTTTGACTAAATTTTGCATAATAAAATTTTTATTTATGTTAAAATTAGTATTAAATTCATGAAAAACTATTCGTGTGTAAATAATTCAAATTATTTCATCTCATTTATTTGATTGATATAAGAAAATTTTATTTTGACAAGGAAAAAAATCTTTTCAACGCAATTATTATTTTTTCTAATGTTTAGCTCTAAATTTAAACTTAATTTAATATTTTTTGTCTCTATTCAAATTTTCAGCTTATATTTAACCATAAATATAGTATCTTAATTTTCCTTTATCTAATGCATAGAGCAACAAATATTATAAGAAATATTTGTTTGTTTTTCATTGAATTAATTTTATTGTTATTTACATTATATCCTAGAAAATGTTAATGCATGTGTAAAACAATACAAATAAAAGATATATATATATATACATATATATTGTGTATGAAAATTAGTGAAGCTCTTTGGATAACATTCAGGATAACAACCTTCAATATAACCTAATTTGACTTAAAGGACTTAGTGAATAAATCGATACAAAAAGATAAATGAAGATTATTTCTTCAATTGGTAATAGAACAAGTGGATGTTTTCCTGGCTGTTATCTTTCATTTGTTATATGTCAATATCGGCTTAATTTCAGTTCATTAATCTGAAAGTTATAGAGGGTTGAAATATAAGAAAAATCTTTTTGACTATTCTTTAAGTAAAATAGAAATACTTAATACTAGTAAATGACTTATATCAATTTCTAAAATCTTAAAGGACAATATAATATAGCAATAAGAAAATAAATTTTCTAATTTAAATGAAAATCAAGTAGAATGACATCTCTACCTTTTAGATAAAAGATATTGAAATTTTGTTTCAACAGCACCATTAATACCATCTAGAAAGATATTTTACTAGTTAAAGGAATTCATAAATAACTCTATACAATTTGATATTTATTAATGTTCAAAATTAATAGTGATCTCAAATTATATTATTACTTACTATTAAATTAAATACTTGGAAATAATCTTTTTTCTTTCTAAAAAAATAAAGCGATAATGGAACTATTGTCTTGATTTCGAAATATTTTCAAACTTTCAAGTGACCTTAGAAGCCTAGTAAAAGTTAATATTTGTCAATAATAAAATAGGCAACTATTTGATGTGATTTAAATAAGAAAAAGAAGAAATAATTTTATTACAAGCAAAATAAAAGGTCTACATAATAATAAAATCAATCACCTTAACTAGCAAAAAAAGGACTATAAAAGATTTCTAGGCAAATTTTTTGAAAAGATTCCTAGCTGCTACCTAATACTCCTCTGAATATCAGTATAAATTTCAACGTAAGCGTTTGGTTTTTTAAATGATTTTCCATGGGGTCAAATCTGAAAAGTAAGTCAGATGTGCACGGACTAGATCCTTTTTGTTTGTCAGCACAAGTGCGTAATTATCAAATTGGACTTGAAAAATAGACTTTTTTAAATTTTTAGTGTTGTTGTTACATAATTGTATCTAAATTTTAGACGTTAAACACCAATATGGCTAATGATCTCCACTAAATATATTTTATAAGCTCTGATTACCACTAGCTTTGCAATTTTTCAGATAACATGAAACGAAATTTGTTTGTATAATATTTGGCATAGATGATGGAAATATGTGTAAGTATTATTGCATAAATATAATTTAGATAACCTTTGACAGTTTCTGTAATAACAACTTAAACCTTAATGAGTCCAATTAAATTGATTTTAAGCTAAACCAAATATTATTTTTCATAGTTTCGACGCTATTACACTGAATTTATTTGAAAGTTTATTAAAATAAATATCTAAGGTTAATTTTTAGCTTAGATATTAAACAAGTTTTTCCTGGAATACCTGAAAAAGTTAAAATATAAAAATTATAAAAAATTAGAAATAAATTTACTCTAAATTAAGCTAAAAATCAATACAAAAAAAAAAGTAAACCTTCCAGTTGTTATGATTTTTTAAATAAATGCAACGTCCAATAAGGTGCTGATATTGAAAATGTGTAACTGTCACTTAATGCATTCAAAGAGAACAGCATGCGTCAATTTCAAACTAATTTCATAAAAAAAATTTTCAACCATATGATATTTGTCTTTTTCATTTATGGTAAAACGAAAAAAACAAAAAAATCAAATATTTTCCATCTGGTCTTAATCTTGTATAAAACATATCTCAATTTGCTTGACTAATTTACATATAATGGGAACCACCTGCTACTCAATCTCCGCAAAAATAACCATCGAAAAACTTGATAATATTTTTTTGCATGTTAAATAAAAAAAAAAACTTTTTGATTAATCCTTTTTTTTCCAATTGACATACTTTTAACAGAGAAAAGTTATACTGGAGACCAGGTGAACATGAAACCAATACCAATCACTGCATTTGGCTGCTGTTATTGTTTACTTGAAAAACGAAAACACTTATTGCAACAATAGGGAATAAATGAAAAAGTGATGGACTGAAAATGATAACAAGAAGCAGATGTTAGCCTTAAATTTAAAAATTTACAATTATATTGAATAAATTAGTGCATTTATAAAAACATTAACAAACAAAAAAATTTATATAAAAGAATAGCAAGGAAAAATTATATTAATCTCAATTTTTTGATTGAACAATATATTTTCAAAATGAGGCCTGGATATCTGAAATCAAATTTCATTAACCACCTTGTGGTCTGTCATCATCTACATTGAATGCATTGTGATATCCTTTTTCAACATATTTTATTGGTCAAAAACTAAATATAATTTATGCTATGCTTGATTCTATTTCCTTAAAGCATCGAATGGATACATACTAAAATTTAGCCTATATCAAATGAAAGTAATTAAAATTTTTAATTGCCATGAAATTACATTTGAGTGCATCCATTTTCACATTCTGAAACTCAGAACATATTGACAGGTGTTCCATTATATTTTATACAGTTGTCATTGGTTGGCGGCCGATTAGTCTTTGAAATGGAAATTGTTTGTTGCCTATGCCCGATAGCTCGTACTGAAAATTGACAATCGATTTTAGACGGTTAAAAGGTAATCCCATAAATTCTTATTAGTGCTTCCGTTGCGGTTATTATTGGTGCAGTACGCTACGTCATTGCCAAGAAAATTTTTTACAATTTCGAGAGAATATTTTTTTGGATGGCTATGACACAAAGCCAAATGAGAAGATTTTAAGAACTTTTCTTTTGATTTTTAACACTTGCTATAATCATGAATTTTTTAAAAGATCTCATGTCAACAAATTTTCATATATCGTATAAAAAGCAATAATTTTTGATCAGAAGAGGATGTTTTTTGTTTTGCATAAAAATAAATTTCTAAAAAGCCTCATTTTTATGAATTGAGTTCTTTTCAATAATAACTGTCGACCATAGAGATTAACTGCAAAAAATTAAAATAAAATATTTTGTATTTCTGGAAAAATTAAAATATTTAACAAATGACATTACACTAATTATCCTAGTTACCCCGGGAGACATTTGTCTGAAATTTTGAAAACTTGATTGCAAGTAGCAAAATTTCCTCTTGTACACATTTCAAAAAGAGCATTTTAAGAAAAACCATGAAAAATTTCCAAGCATCCTTGGACCTTGGTTTCATGAAATTCTCTTTTTATACCTAACACAAAATTATTTGCTTAGTGCAGTTATATAACTTTAATTCAATTAATTTTATGCATATTAAAGTGGTTTAATTTGTAACAGAAAAGCAGTATAGTAAGCAGAGAGTCAAATGAAAAAAAGCAACAACTCAACAAGTTAGAAAATGATTATTTAACAATAACTTGATGTTGAATTAGGATTTAAGAGTGGATAAAATTCCACAGGTCCCGAATGTAGGGGACCCCTGGCCTAATTGAGTGAAATATAATTATTATAAATATAAATTTGATAATTCCTTGAGAATATTTGTCTGTAAACATAATTTTTTATCATTTAAAGTGAAAAAGATTAGCAAAAGTCATTACTCTTGTTTATTATTTTAATTTTTCTTACTGGTTTTGAAAATTTTAATGATCTGGCTGTGATTTATAGATCGAAGGGAGTTCTTAGTTTTAGTTTGTCTATTTTGAACAAATGACTGGAGTGCAATACATGCAAAATATCAAATTATACTTGATGAATTACACGTCAAATTTTCTATTCCATGCTATCACATGAGACCAGATCTGTTACCAGATCGCTTAAACTATAAATTTCACTACACTTGAATTTGTAAATATGTATTGGTAAGATTCAAAGCGAGAAACAAAAGAATTTCTGCAACATTTTTTTTCTACTTTATATGATTGAAAAGGAATTTTATGAAAATCATTATGTTTCAGGTATTAAATACTGTTTTTCTCAATTTTTTTATTGATAAATAAAAAACTAATTTTATTCAATATTTTTATTTCTTGATCATATTTATTCCTTACTTTCAGTATTTATGTTATAGTAATAATAAAGATTTCATCGGAAAATAGTTCGTAATATTTCCCTTCCAACCTACACCGCATTCGGAGCTAGAAGTGGTTTAGTTTTTTATATCAATTTTTTCAATAACTTTAGATATTTATCTATGCATCTTATAATTTTTCAATTGAAATCTCAAAAGCTCATCTCATAGTCAAATAGTTGGCAATTTTTCTGCAAAAATTTCTGTATTTGTGTGAAGAAATTAGAACAAATAAAGATAACAAATAAAGATAACAAATAAAGAAAGGTAAATAAAAGTCTATAATTAAACTACTACTACTACTAATACAGTTAAGAATTTTCCTAAAGGCAATAACTTTAATCAAATTAATAAATTAAATTATGAAAACCATAAAATGATTGAAGAAAAAGAAACCAAAAAACAACGTGAAATAAGAAAAACTTCAATTTCACTAAACACACTAATCACACATACAATTATCTCTAAATTACAAATAAATTACAATATTGAGATTTTACTTAAGACTATTAAGGATTAAATTTGAATGCAAATCGTATGATTTGAGGACTTATATCATAGATTTCACTTAAGATTACAAAGGACATTAATTGTTATTGTCTTGTAACGAATTATTCTACTAAGGAATAAATATTTCATATATGTATGTATAAATCTGACAATAGATCATTTAGATAATTATCCATTTTGACAATAGATATGAGAAAATCATTTAATTACTTTGATATAATTTATTAATTTCCTTTGATTACCACTGATTTGACAACAAAATAATTAGCAAATTGCTAATAAAGTCTTTTAACAAATCTTAAAATTTTGTTTTTGGAACTATTGAAAGTTGGAGTAAGTAATTTTACATAAATATGACACAATTGCTCTATACATATCAACATTCCTTGTTATTTCCTCTGTTATTTGATCTAACGGACAAAAGAACCGACCAGAAATCAAACCTTAACAGTTTTCAATTACAGATATTTATTTTAATAAAATTTAATCTGAACAAAAAAGGATGATATTCATTAAAAATATTCACTTCATACACGCCTACTTTCTGGGAATGCATATACAAATTTTTATGAATTTATGTCCAGCAAAAATCCATTAAAAGGCATGAAGTTAAAAACCGTGATGATTAGTGGAGAAAAAAAATTCGTTTTGGCCTGGTGTTTTGTACATATGGTTATGGTTAGTTATGCTGCTACAAATGAAAAAAATAATATTTTTAGATGATTTCTTAAACTAAAATCAATTAATGTTAAAATCTAATCTTAAAAGTTTTCAAAAATTTTTCTTAGGTATATTTTATTATTGAGTAAAATTCAATTTTAAAAGTTAAAACACATTTAGCACAGCACAAAATGGAGTTTTAAACATGTTTAAATTAATTAATTAATTATACAAAATAAAAATAGAAAGTAATTTAATAAATAAAATATTTTAAGGCAAATTTCCCTTACAGCCTTACATTTTTTCAGTGTACTGTCAGTGTACAGCGCCACTGAAGAAAGTGTTTAAACACACGATTTAGAAGTAGTTTTAAGGAGCAAAAATGAAATTAAAGAACTCATTATAATTTGAAAGAATTAAATTCTTAATTTTAATTTTAACCACGGTTTTAAGGATCTTAACCTACAAAATCTTACCGGTTAGCGATTTTTTCAATTTTGATGAATTTTCCAAATAAATTTTTGAGCTAAAAACCAATGCTTAATTATTTATTGAACTAATTTTTGCATAATTATGCTCAAAAATGATTATTTAGGGTGAACTGATAGAGTTTTAATCACAAATTAAACTTTTCAATAGTTTTTCAATTTTCAAAGAAGGTTTTTGGCTGAAGAACTTCTTCTAAATTAAATTAAAAGTCAATTTAGAAGCAATTTTAAGGGCCAAAAATTAACAATCGCCAGTAATTGGAAAAATTGAGTGACTAATTAAACTATTTTCAACGATATTGAAGACCTTACCCTTAGCAGTAAAAGCTAAAATATCCTATAAATGTAGTTTTAGACCCAGAAAATGCACCTAAGGTTCGTTTTAGTGCCTGTGTAGAAAGGGTATGAGGCAAATAAATAATGGGTCAAGTAGGAACATAGCAAGATAAATGTTTTCACCAAGCTTAATAAAAATCAAATAGCAATGAAGAAAGTTTGTTTCAAAGTATTATGAAATAGTTTTGCTTGGATTCAGCTATAGTCAAAAAAAATAAATAAATAAAAGGAATAGTTTTAGTTCTTAGATACAAATATCATGGCTGACCCATTTTAAAACAATCTGTTACGATGTAGAACTGCGAATTTATTTATTTCTATCTTAAAGAGCTATTGACAAAAATTTATTTAGTGAAATTGAGTAGTTTTCCTTTTCTCATAATAATTTCCATAAAATTGAAAATTAACTTTATTTTATAAAGATTTTATAAATTTTGGGATTTTATTTTGGTCTTTATTAATTAAAATCCTAAAAACTCTAAATGCTAAATGTCCATAAAGGACACAAGTATATCAGAAGTTATAAAATAATTCTGGAATTAAAATAAATTTAAAATGTATCCTTATCCCTTTTTATACAATTTCATTTAGAAAATTAGATATGAGGTAAATATCCTTAAACGTAATATTAAAGTCTCTAAAGCTATTCAAAAAATTTTTGTGTTAGATACTTTATAAAGCTGTTAAATTAACGTAAACATTTCAAACCCTTATAGCTAAAAGGATACTACATACATTTAAGTCCTTTAAAAGGGTTAATACAGATAAACCCATAAAAAAGATCAAGAGAATTCTATGTATACAATTTTGTTACTTTGATGTTTTAATGGTAATGTTAAGTGGCTTTACTGCATTCCCATCTTTATTTAACGATGATATAAGGATATTTTTTTGTGTTAAATTTCGTGATGAGTCGAAAGATTAGTTAATTGGCTGATTATGTACTCATCTAATACTAATGATTTAGGAAATTAAGTTCTGACCAAGAATTATGTATGCGTAATTTTTTAGAAAAAATATTAATCTAACATTTAGTCCCCTCCTCCTGAAGCTTCATAGGATAATTACTAGTATGATTTCTAACGATTTGATGAATAGTTTTATAATGCTCCCAGTTAGACAGGCTGCCACTACTACGTCAAATATTTGTCTTTTTCACCTTTTATGAGATTATAAATAATTTTATATTATTTTAGCTAAATAATAAATATGGTTTCAGGATCCCTTAACGCTAGCATAAATCCCTCCCTGCACCATTAACTGTTGCTACGGCAGAGAAAAAATTCAATGTTTCCTTCTTTATTACGCAGCTTGAAGACATTTTCATTTCATGAATTTTTTTTATTAATCAATTCTTGCTTCTACTGTCAAAAGCATCAAAATCACTTTCAAGTTACGCAGCTCAAGATCATTATTGTCCATAAAGTCTTTCCTACATTTTTAATTCCATTAAGCAAAAATATTAGTTTTTTTCAGGTCTAAAATTTTTTATGGTTATTTTGTATGAACTTTATTCTCGATTCACAAACAGCAAATAGTAAAAATATCAAACCACATAAGTGTGGCACATTAGGTGCAAAGCTTTAATAATATCAACATTTTATTTGCTGCTGCCCATTACCTCTTGATTTCGTGTTGCATTTACAGCCACTCATAATACACAGTAATGATGCTACTTACCTAAAGACTACGCCAAAATTTGACTTGTTGTCGATTTCATAGTTTCTTTTCAATTCCAGGCAGGTTTTTTGAGCTTAAACCTTAACAAATCTTGTTTTATGTATCTACTAAGATGAGGGTTAGTTTAATTTAGTGAAAGTAATTTCTTTCAATCGTTTTACTGACCCTCTAACCATTTAATGAGGGAATTTCATAGCTTTTAGATGACATTCCTGAGATTTTGAGTAAAATTCTTCGAAAACATAGATTTTCAGTTTTTACCAGTTCACTTTAAGTCAAATTGACAGTTTTGAAAAATAGAAAAAAGTGAACAAAACATTAGATGGAGAATCTACTTTATTTTAATATTCCTACGGGAAATAATTTCTTGGTACTTCAGAAATTATAAGCTACACAAGAATTTGAAAATTGACACTATTGACAAGACTATTGTTAAATACACCAGGAATTATAAAGTACGATTCTTTCAACATGTCAAATTCGAAGTCATCCAGTTTTTTACTAACATGGATCATATTAGGTAACACAAAACAAAAGATTCCTTTAAGTAAGGAATATATAGGCTACAATGGTCCTTACGACATTTTTGTACATCATACTCATTGAATATATTAGCGAATATACACAAGAAAGGATATGTAAATATTAAAAAAAAATATACACACGCATATATAGAGCAACAGGTATTCAAGCTAGGGCCAGAATAGTTGGACAAAAACCTTGTTGACCAGTGTAATTTGAGAAAAAAAACTTTTCAACTGAAATATAGCATTTTGTCAAACTATAAAAAAGGAAAATAAAATTACAAGACTGATTTTATAAAACACAAAATAACGATTTTATCATTCTTTATACATTCTATCTGAAAAGTTTTTGCTATTTTAAAACATTTTATTTTATAAATCATTCCTACTTTTTGCCACTTTGCTATACATTTCCAATATTTAGAATTTAAATTGATATTTTTACACAATACTTTCTAAGTACCAGAATATAACTGCAAACTTTTTTTTAAATATTTCTAAAAGAACAATAGCAAATGTAAATTCAATTTAAAAATTACCATAAAAAGGAGGCAAAGATATTTACAATTCTGTTTTTTTTTTTTTTTTGAGCTTAAAAAAATATCAGAAATGATAAAAATTTCTATTTAAAAACTTAGAATACAAATCTTTTTATTAGATATAAAAATAATTTGATGTTTATAATAAATTTAATTTCAATTTCATTTGCATGACATTTAATTTATATCCTTAAGGCAATATCTAACCATAAGTCAATTGAATTTAATGTATTTATTGTAGGCTAAATCATTTAAAACTTCATTTACATTTAGCTGGAATTAGAGTTATACAAGTATTAATAAATTTGTTTGCTCCAGCTTTAGCTGTACCATAATGGATATCAGAAATGAACATATAAACTTCAAAATTCTAGAATGATTGATAAATAGAAATTCTCATGTAAAATATAATTTGAATGCAAACTGATATAAGGATAAATATACTATCACCATTACTTAAATTCTATGAGTTTATGTGAATTATGGATTTTATCTGAGAGAACCAATGATTTACAATGAAATTGGCTAGGACTAAACTAAAGCTTATTTAACTGAGATGACACCTAAAGCATTAAAACTATGATTAATATTAATATTTTCATATTTCGGCTAACATAATAAAAAAATATAAATAGAAAAATAAAAAACAAAACAAAACAAAAAAAAAAAAATAGCTTAATTTTATATCTGAATATGTTAGATAGGATAATCAGTGCTGTACATCATTTCTATTCTGGAATTAATGACAGGAAAATGGAACTCCTTTGATAAAAAGTTTATCTTAATTGTAATCTCTTATGTATATGGTAATTAATGTTTTGCTTTGCATAACATTTTCCCGTGAATATTTATGAGAAATGATAATTGATAATCTCTGTTTTCTAGAGTGTATCGATAACTTTTCTTTGATTTGATTAAGAATGTGCCTTAAGTTTGATTTCATGTTGAGGATTAAAATAAGGGCAAAAACAAAAATTTTATAACATATATCTGAAACTGATAATCATGTATCGAATAAAAGAAGTCAAAACTATTTTTGAAGTTACTACTTAAGAAGATTAGCTAAGATAGTTAAGAGTTATTTTTCATTTTTAATATCGAAGAGTTCAGAAATTTATATTTATTAAAATTAATTATTTTTTTGTTTTCTTGAAGAAATTGAATTGGTGAATTGTTCAGAAAAAAAAGCAGAAAAAAACAAATAGCCTCGATATAAATGAAGATACTGTCTATTTACTTCTTTCTATGAAAAAGTAAAAGCAAACAAAGAAATAGATAACTTTTAGACGAATAGTAGTAGGGGATTTACCCTACTCAATTTCCATACTCAACTCTCATATAAAAAGTTAGGCAAAGAATTTAATACCAAAAAAGATATCCACATGTTTTGATACAGATTAGGAGTCAGAAATTTTATTTTTATAAAGAAAAATTTCTAGAATTAAAATATACGAAGGTTATAACTTCTGTATAAAAAGTACGGAGTACTCTTTAAAAATATACTCAATTGAATCGATTCATTCATACGTTTGTACTTAGGCCAATGAGGGTATTGCCTTTAATTTACGCTGAGAATTCTCTTTGATGTCTTCAATTGATCCAAAATAATTCCAAGCAGAAAAAGAAAAGAATAAATGATGCAAGTTGAGTAGTCTATGGTATTAATTAATTAATTATGCCTATTAGGACAATTTTTCGATGCTCTTTTAACAAAAAGTTAAATTATTTTTTAATCTATTTCACAGCGATGAATTTCATGCCATAAGCATTTGTTTCTAAGCCCTGATGCCAACTTTTTAACATAACTAAAACGATTTTTAGACTCTAGTTTTGTTATTTTTTTGATGTCATTGTCAATTAAAGATGTTGAAGGGTTTCCTGAACAAGATCACTTCAAGCACCGCTTTTAACAGTTTTTCTAACTTGCATGATGGTGTATTAAGGATACACCTTTTTAAGTAAAATCTTCTTTTAATAAATTTTCAATAAATTCAGCATAAGAAATTTTGTTTGCAATATAAAATTTAGGGTGAAAACTTTATTTAATTAACTTATTCTTAATTAAATTCATACAGCCATGGGAG
The DNA here is from genome assembly GCA_947359355.1 of Acrocera orbiculus. NCBI lineage: Eukaryota > Metazoa > Arthropoda > Insecta > Diptera > Acroceridae > Acrocera > Acrocera orbiculus. The sequence goes on from OX375759.1 coordinate 17,945,896, forward strand.
TTGCTAATTGTTTTGTTCTTTTTTTGTATCTTTAAGAAAGAGGATAATTGTTACCTTTTGCAAAATTAGCGTATTTTGGAAAATTTTATAATATTCAAAAATATTTTTGTCAGAAAACTTTTAGAAAACATGTGAACATGTGATATGCATTCTTTGAATTCAAACTTTTGTAAGCTATAATTTTAACTTATTTTTTTGAAGAGAATTTGCAAAAGACAACAAACAAAAGCAATTTATTTGAATCGACCACATATGTAATTGTTTGCAATTAAGCAAAGATTTTTAATTCATCTCGAAGATATTTTTCTATGTAAGCATAAATATTTGGATGTTAAAAAAGTTATATAAGCTACGATAATTTGACTTTTTAGGTAAAAAGCTTAAAGTGAGTCTTTAAACACGTTCTTTTGGAGTTATTTTAAGATCTTTAATTTTCCATTTGATGAATCACTAAGCTTATATCCATATTAATCGAAAAACTACAAAGTCTTAATTTAAAAAAAAAAATAACTAGAAACTAAAGAAACCGGTGTTTTGAGCAATATTTGCTTCATAATTTAAATGACTCAAGTACTATAACTAAATAATCAAATCTATCCATTGAAATATAATCCTCAGTTATGTTTAATACCTTAGAATTCACTAAAAAACAAAGAAAAAAGTAACTACCAAAGAAAATTTCTTGTTTCTTTTTTGGTAATTAGTGTCCAAAAGAACGGATGCTTTGAAAACACACAACTAGAAAGCTTAATGGCTTGGCCATCAACTATTTCTGTAAAAAAATATACCAAAAATAAGGTAAAAAAAAATAAAACCATTGAAATCACTTTTTAAATAGAAAAAAAGAAAAAAAAAATTTAAATCAAATACAGTGAAATTTTAAGTGTTTTTTGTTTATTTATTTTAATAAGATTTCCCTTTAGAAGAGAACTTAACAGTTATAAACAGCACTTTTAATCTAGGAATAAGGAAATTTAGTTATAATTTGCCTTGCTAACAGGGTTAAAAAATAAATCAGTAGAACATAAAAATTCCATTAAAAAGTTTCGTTGTTCAGCTTTTGTGTTGCCTCAGTCAATGTTCTGACAATATACCCAAGGCACAAATACTACACAAATCTGTATAGTATAAAATATATCTACATATATTCAATTTTTTATCCCTTTGTACATATTAACAGGCTGCAATAAAATATTCGTTTCCGATTCACTGAATATTTATTTCATGTACAATTTCATTTCATTTACATTGTTGTTGTTGTTATTGTTTTTTGTCTTTTGTTAAATAATTGTTACCTGTTAACATTTTTTAAGCATTTCAATAAACTTTGTGGAAATTAAGCTTTAGGTGTGAAAAATAACAATAACAATCACATTTTATATTCTTTTCCTATCCTAAAGGATCAATTTATTTTGCTGATTTTGAGCTATATTGATGAAAAAATAACAAAAACAAAAAATGTTAAGAGGAATCAAATATATTAAAAAGTTTTTATTTATTTGTTAGCAGGCAATGAACTAAATAAAAATAACCTTGAGCAAAATATGATTTCATGTAAAAAATTTTCAGTGACTACTTTTAAAATTATTTAACAATGAATAAATAATAATTTAATTATTTAAAATACAAACAAAAGTTACAAAATTATTTGTATTTGATGAAAAATATAAAGACGTCGAGATATTAGTTCTCAATTTTTAAAGTCTTCAAAGATATTTAAACAAATTTTTAGGAATAGAAATGTCATAACAAGATTTTTAAGATATCTTACGAGACTTTTGTGTATGTATTTTAAATTATTATAAATAAAATGGACTTAATTATTTATACTGGGCTAAGACAATTTAAAAACTTTGCAGATAGATAGAATAACATTACTGATTTTTGTACAAATCTTAAATCTTAAAGATTTTTTCCCAGTAAGTGAATACAAACTGAAATATATCTAAAAGATTGAGTCATATTAAGATTAAATATTTTTGAAATTAAAACTGTGGGTACACGTCGGTTCTATTTGACCAAAAAGTGAATTTGTTTAAACAATTTTGATAGCCTTAAAATTATTTTTTAATATTTGTGTTATATAATAAATAAAACCTCTTTAAGGACTTGGAGATAAGAATCTTATTCTATAGCAAATGATTAGCTGTTTTATTTTTGGAAAGCAGGTTAATCAATATGACTCTTTGATTAATACATTTATAAGAATAAAAAAACAACAACAAATAGATTAAAACTTTTCCAAGAGATTGAAGAGATACCTACACATACACATACATCTTGATTGGATTGAGCTACCGTCAAGAGTGATCAAGGCACCTGTTCTTCTATCAATTGCCACCGAAAGATCAGGAAAATTTCGGCCTTAGGCTAATTATGACGATACCTTATAGTCTTAGAATTAATAAATCTATTCCAAGCATGAACGTCAGGAAACACAATAGATCTATAAGTCGTAAGGTATGTTTGGATCTCAGACTATTCAAAAGCAAATAACAAAATAGAAATTTTTTCCATCATAATCAAGCATTAAGTTAATATTTTAACATAATAAGCTATAGCTAGGCGCATAAATAAAAATTATGACTAATAAAATATTTATGTATGTAAAATGATTTCTAAAAAGAAAAAACCCAGAATAATATTGGAGTTTTGTTAGAAAGGAATAATTCTTTGCTTATATTAAAAGACATAGATTATATTTTTGATAAAATCTTATAATTAATTTCAATAGAATTAAAATTGAAAATCTTTTTTCTTAGTTTTTTTATTTTTAAAGCAAAAGAAGGAAGAAAAATTACTTATTTATCTTTTAAACAATACTTTTTATCAACCAGCTTCCTAATCCAATATCGACATCTTATTCTATCCAAAAATCTAAACCTTTCTTAAATGTCAACTTGTTTACAAGATGACATAATAGTTTACTAAGTCTACAAGCCTAAAAGAAAAACGATAAAAATGTAAATAACAGTCATGTAGGGTTATAAATTGGTAATGAACCCTCGCTGGGCTTCTTTTATTTTATTTTTATTTTGTTTTACAAGTGTACACTTGAAATCTCATAACTACATCTTGTCTTCTTTACTTAATCTTAGCTTTTATATCTTTGACATAAACATGTGTTTTCTTAGTTGTTGTTATTTCTATCTTCTTTAAATGCCACCATCTTACTTAAATATTTTTGGTTCTTTTGGACATTAAAAATTACCTTGTGATATATGGATAAGTATTTGCATAATTTATGAGATCATAATTTTCAGCACTTTTAATATGATATTGCAGACAAAATTAGAGTTATTTAAATTTTTTTTTTTTTGATTTGATTGATGATATTTGGTAATTTAGTTACTTAAAACGACTCTTATAATACTTAAGAATAAAATGCCATACAAATAATTTTTATAATTTTTCACGTTTACTGAAATAGATTGTTTTGAAAAATATCTATGACATATACCATTAACAAAAAATAAAAGGATACACTCTAATAACTAACGACTGATGGATATTATTAAGATTAAATATTTATCCTTATGGTTTTTTTTTTCTGTTGTTATTGTCCTTTAAATATCGAAAATGAAGTATTATGACATCAAAAATATAAAACAACAGGAAAATAAATATGAGAAAAAAAAAACACAAAAAGATTTTCTAACAAAAAAAAACAATATAAAAACAAACATAAAACAAATGAAATCTAAGGAAAGATAATCCTATATAACTAAGTGAAGATAAAGTGTGTGTAATTGAGGTGAAGACACCAAAAAATAAATGTAAGCTCTGAATTCGAAAAATTGATGTTAGTAATCAGACACTAAGTGGAAATATGATCCTTTCCTTTTGATTTTGCTGAAAACTTTAATAAAAGCTCAAGATAAAGAATACAATTTCAACTATAAATGACAGCTTTATATATTAAAAAAATATTATAGACCTCATATTTCATGTAAGTCCTTAGTTTTAGAAGTAAAAATATGATGAAAATAAAACTAAATTCTTACCATTAGGATACATAAGTTTTATGCCATTGTTAATATTAAGTAAAAATATTATTGATTTTTTGTTAACAACTGAAACAAACCTATTGACATCGGTCAATAAGTCTAGAGGGTAAGGATACAAAATAATAAGTTTGTTTTTTTGACAAAATTTAAATTACACCTCAAAATATAAAATTAGTGTTTGAGTTACCCTTCGTTTTGTGAGGTACCAAAACTGATATTCTGTGATTTTTACCATGTCTGCATTAATTGAACAATGAAATTGCATTAAGTTTTGTTTACGGAATGAAATTTCGACTGCGGAAATGTTGAGGATGCTACAGAAAGCCTTTGGGGCTAAAAATAACTCCCTCTAAATGCTTTTTTGTTTTGTTCACACCGAATTTCAAACGGCCACAAAAATATAGAAACGACAACAAAAAATTATCAAAACAAAGACCTGGAAGAAGAAAAAACTTATGTTTTAATTAAATAAATTTAGTTTTTAAATACAGATAGTTCTAGGCTGAGATATAATGATTACTGTAATTTGTTACTGCCTTATTTCATGATATTTTTGGTACAAAATTTTGAAAATGTTATTGAAAAGTTATTTTACAACTAGAAAAATACTTTAATTTAATGATATCTATGAAAAAGTTTATGAAAAAGGGTTTTGCTGGTTTCCCACTTAATCCCACTCTCCACACCACAAAAACCCCAGGTTTTTTAATTTTTTGTTTTTTGTTTTTTATATGAAACTTCCTCGACAGATTTCCTTGTCAATTTTTAAAATATTTGCTATTGATAAAAATTTTTTATGGAAAAATTTACAGCCCTAAATTTCATCAAGGGCCCAACCACACTATGCTTACCCCTCTATGCTCTTTTCTTTTTTATATCTTATCTTCATCCGGCAGGTGTAGTAAAAAACACAAATTAATTTTAATTCCTACAATTTTACGTACTGACAGCACTAAAAAGGTTATTGTGGCTTTATTTTTATATTTTCTTTTTTATCATTGGATACAATTCCTGTGTGCTTCCTTTAAAAACTGTACAAAAATAAGTTTGCGCATAATTGTGGTTAGGTGTCAGTTGTCCATCTCAAGTATTCATATTAAATGCATTCAAATTATATCCATATGGACAGAATGTAACATAGAAGTAATTTAATTTGGGGGTTTTTTTTTTTTTTTGTTTTTATTGCAACAACAAAAAATTGATAATAATTATTTTGAAAAAATGAGCAAACTCTTATTTATTACTTGCTTAAGAGAGCAAAAAAAAAAAAAACAGAATTACTATGTAAGATTTTTCTGTATGTAATTTCTAACGTCACTTATTTATTCATGACTTTTTTTCACAAAATTTTCTTTTATATTGCAAGAAGCTGGTCATTTTTATTATGCGGGTAGCTATAAACGAATACTCGTGAACAAGGATTATAAGAATTTGTGGTTTTTATTTATTATTTATCGTTAATACATGTCTAGTACCCTTTTGTGTTAAAAGAGTCCCTTATATAAAATCTAGACCATACGCATTCATCAAAAAAGACAACAACAAAAAAAAATTGCAGACATCCTAAAGGCTTTTTGATTTTATTGTTTTCTGTTTTTTTCTGTTCCTGACAATTGTACGTATGTGGTATGAAATTAAGTTTTATGTAATTGCCATAATGCTTTTTGTATATAAAAACGTGCTGAAATTTTTGATCACCACTCAGTTTACTATCTTTTGATTGTAATTCATAGAGAATTTAATCATTTTATGATCTATCATAGTATGAAAATATGTTTAGCCAATTTGTTAGGACTTTAATATGAGTAATTTTTGTAAGTCCTGAAAGTAGTTTTTATTCAAATGGATTTAATAAATTGCAAACATTTTTATTTTGAATGACATTTGGTTTTGTTTTGGTTTTTTATTCTTTTATTATAAAAATTTTCTAAAGGAGACTAAATATTAATGTTTATTGTTTATATCAAAGTTAATATAAATTTTGATAACTGAAATAAATTAATTGTATCTTTTCAATATTTCGCTCGTATAATTAACATTAATTTTATATAGAGCTGTGTAAATCAAAGTTAGGAAAAACGTCTATTTGAGAGCACTGATGAGTTTCAGGACGGCAATAAAAGATTTAAGAAAACCTAAAGGCAGTTCATAAAATTTTTTAATAAAAATTTAAAAAGTCAAGCTTCAAAATGATGACTCAACCTTAATAAAAACCATGAAATATCTAAACTATGTATATTATGGCTGTTTGTAACTGAATTCTATATATATTTGGAAAAAATTTAAAAAACGAAAAAAGAAAAGGTTTCTTTGCTCAAAATTTTATCTGGAAAAATGGTAGGAAGCAACGCACAATTCCCATATATCCTCCACCTAGACAACACACTATCTGCTCAACAGATATCAAACACTATGAAAAATAAGATCCAGCCACTTTTTAATTGGCTTTGGCCACAAAAGGAAGAAAACCTTAGTACAGCATAAAAATACAAGACATACATATGTACGTAGCCAATCAGTAATTCACTTAACCTCTAAAGTGAAATATCCCAAAAACATTCTTTAAAAACTTGTTAATTTTCCTTTATTTATTTATGCAAAGCGAAATTGCTCCTCAACACGTTTACTTAAGTTATTTAAACTATCAATTTTACAATATCATAATATTTCAATTTCATAAGCCTTTCTACTGGTCATAGTGTGATTTCCATTCTCAATCTGTTGCCAAAATTTCAATTGAATAATACTTAGTCAAAAATTTATACTTTTAACTATAAAATAGCCAAAGCATGACAAACTTATTAGATTCAGGAGCCTGAACAATCTCATAAACCATCTTTAGTAACTTGAAAAATTTTATCTGCCATATACACAAATATGTATTTAGTGTTCTCTCAATGTAAACATTTTGTGCACATTCCTATTACAAGTAATTTACCTATGTGGAACTTTCACGCTTGAATTCCACTTTAGCGACAGTTGTACAACAAGCTGTCGTTCTGGCCGCAGTCATAGGTCAATTATAATTCATATCTTTACTATCTTTCAAAACCCTTACCATAAATTATCATATTATTATAACAACATTTACATAATATACATATGTATATGCTAGGTTCAATCTTAAAGAGTTACATAAAGGTGAAAATCTTCAATAACTCTAGGAAATGTTTTTCATACTCGGACATTATTTTTGAAAAAAAACATTTTTATTCATTCCTTAAAAAAAATTCAATGCATTGAAATATTTTGCTAGCTTGAAATCCTATAAGAAATGGTATTGATATAAGTTATGCCCGATGGGATGTGAACGATTTACATACATACATTTAATTCCAAAGACATTTAAATTGTAATATCCTAAACTAAGATATTTTTTATATCTCTTTATTATTTTATACTTTATCTTGTCTATGATGTAAGTAATATTACACAAAAGAATAATTACACTGTTGATTTTAAAGTGAAATAAAAGAAAGGATAAAAATTGCAGTATTTAAATCAAGGGGGAAAGATATTTTACAAAGTAAAGCTAAAAGCAATTTAGAGATAATTTAGCTAAATCTGCGATGCCAGGACCATAAAGTAAGCTGTTTACTTCGAAAAAATTATTCATTACGACTGTGATTCTTTTTTTCCTGTGCAGTTTTGGTCTCTTTTGTCAAACTTAGCGAACACCGCTCTTTTCTTTTCCCTAATTGCTATTGCACGTATCTGCAAAAATCTTAAATTCCGAACATATTGCCGATAGCCATTGATAAATATTTCTGAAGTTAAAAATGCTTTGATTTCAATATTTTTTACATCATAATGGAAAAAGTGCTTGAGAGCTAAATGTTGAGTATTTGAGTTAAAGAATCGTTCGCGTTTCGGGTAAAATCAGGTAACAATAATATTATTGTCCGACAATTTTTTGGTAAAAGGTAACTAAAAGGTATAGGTCGCAAAGAGTGCGCACTCGCTTACCGGCTTCTAGTACTTTCAACACTTATTACTTCACTGACTTTTTAGATTTTCTATTTAGCTCAAGGCATTGTTAATATATTCCTTAGATTGTTTAATTGAATGACAGTTAGTTAGTAATTATATATGACACGAATAACAACACATTTTTCTCAAAATGTAGTGTAATTGTATTACATTATAATAATAAAACTAATAATAACTAAAATATTGAGTAGGAAACTTTAAAAAAGGCAACTTTACTCATCTTCTTCTTACTCATTTTGTAACAATTATTCATGTTTGTATCCGATTTTTGATTTAATTATTCCCCAAAAACCCCAAAACCGAAGTACAAGTTCAAATTAAATTATAACGCAGCTCAAGATTTCATAAATATTTATCACGCATTCAGCTTTTTAAGAAAAAACAAAAAATATTTGTAAAGCTTGTAAATTATTTTCTATATTTTCAATTTTAAATACCTAAAGACTATTTCAAAAAAAAAAAATAAAAAACTATTTTTCAATACAATTTAAATAAAAAAAAAACACAAAAAAGAAAGAAAAAAAAACTTTCTTCAATTAAACATTGATTTAATTCGACAGATTTCCATTTTATCAAACACGCAAATAATACCAATTGAAAGAAAAATATCAATACAGCTAGCACCATGGGTAGTAATCAACAACTAAATAAACCCTTTTTCAATTTCATAAAGACGTTCTCTTTTCAAGTCAAATAAAAGTTATGACTTAATAAATTACTACCCTTGGGGTGAAAGGATAAGTCCATCGAACCATATATGAGAATGGTATACATTTATCCCTAAAACGTAAACACCCTGAACATTTTATAGCAGCTGCAAAACTAAATCCTCCCCCCGTTGTTGTATTCTTCTCCTTTTTATATCATAGGCGTACTATAGGAGGTAGTATCATCTAAAAATTATTTTCAAATTCTATACAAAGACTTAAAAAAATTGATTTCCGCTAATAAAAACATAATTCTTACACTCGCTGAACATCAATAGATTCTTATACAAACTTGATCATGTATGAAATCAGTTGGTAAGGGATGTTTATATACCTTAATTTTTTTTTTTTTTTGTTTTTGTTGTCTAACTTTATTTGTATACAAGAAGATAAGAATGAAATCCAGTTTGTTTCTTTCACTTAAAAACTATCTGTTTACTTGGTTTACTAGGTTTACTGTTTTAAAGGATTATGATTAGCTTGTGGATAAGCTAGCAATCAATGTTTGCAAACATTATTTGTTTGGTTGGTTTTGAAAACCAGATCCTCTATTAAGAGAATAGCTATGATCAAGAAGAAAATGACAACAACAACAACAAAAATGTGGTAAATAGAATGGGCAAAATCTATAATCTGGCTACCTGAATTCTCTATCTAAATGAGTATTTAAAAGGTGAAAACTGATAAGAACCAGCTGTGATAATCTTCGTTTATAAAGAAAACCTTTGAAAGGTTATACCATAAGCAGTAAGAATTTTGGAATTTAGCTACGTGAGATGTGGTTATGGGTTTTATATAATAAGTTTGTCACTTAAGTTTGTTTAATATCAACAAAAAAAAAAAAAGTAAGATTTTATTTGTTTTAATTTAGAATAAGATATAAAATTTAAAAAAATTATGGACATAGATTAAGAATTTTGTATTGAAGTTTGGGATTTATAAAATAAAAAAGACAACAACAGTTTAAAAACTAAAAAAGAAAGATATAAAATATTAAGGAAACTAACAAAAAGTTTCACACCAGTTGTTTTTCTCGTAAGGCTAGATGTAGTAGTAGTAGTGGTAGAAAACCAGACTAAGCCTAATGTGCCCCCCGCTAGACATGCTATGATGAAAACCTAATATCCAGTTCTCTTGCCAGAGTTAAGAACTCTCAAACCTATTTCAACAGCAATGAAGATTTTTAACCAATCCTGTTCCAGCTGATCTAATAGGTACCTTAAGGAATTGAGGGAAACTTTGAGCCAATTTGACAGGACTCAGTTAACTTGACGATTAGTTAATTGCTGGTTAATTCTAAAGAATGTTTAGAATGATAGTTAAACCAATCCTTATGAAATTTTTATCATGTATTTTTAACATATCACCATATCGCGCAATCTAATAAAACATTAAAATTATAAATATTAATTTTCTTAATATTTTTAACAAAAAACTTATAATTTCTTTAGTTATGGAAAACGTCAACCATTTTATTGTTTAAGAGTAGTTATTCAAATTAAAAGTTTTGTTGATCTTGAACTATTGTAAAAAAAGAAACTAGTGTAGTCATGGTAGGTCATAATACAGATAAAATATCAAGCCAAATACCAAGCTAAAAGTTTTTTTTTGCATTAAAAAAAATAGCCATCATATCTACTTTGCCGCCAAATAGTTTTTGCAAAAAAAAAGCAAATACGGTAAATTTAGTAGCAATCCTAGAATACATCAATGACTTTACTAAAAACAAAAAGTCGGCACCACAAAAGAAAAGCAACACTTTTGAATCTTTAATTGAGTAGAGTTGTGTTTTTTCTCAGTAAAAGATTACAAAGAAAATTTTGTGTCTTTAAAAAGGAACTGGCTGTTTATATCCTCGAAAGTTTCTAAGTATTTGTTCTTGATTTTTTTTTCATTTTTGAAAAAAAGTCAAATTCAACCACAATTCTACAAAAAATTGTTTGTTTTTTTTTGAGTAATAAATGGTATGATCCTCAATTAATAACTTTTTTTTATTTTTTTCAGAATTATTTAACTAAATTTCAACATATATTTATTATATTATTATATCAGGCATTAGCTTAGCTAAACAGTTAAAAATATACGATACTAATACATATCAACGTATCTAAAATTTTTTAAAAAAAAACTATTCCTCCACATAATAAAAATTATATAAAAAATCATCAAAATAAAAATACTTTCATATCAAATAAATATCTATCTCTATTTTTGACTGTATTTAAGCTTATTTCGTTTTATTTTTTACTTTTGACATATTTTCTCTGTGAAGCAATGTACTCCCTCCTCTTGGGGGGGGGGGGGGGGGGGGGGGGGGGTATTAGTTTTCCGATAATCTATTTTATAAAAATTTTTCTGCTTGAACCGAAAATATGAAATTGAGATTTGATCATAAACTAGTTATAAACTACTTAAATCAAATTTACTTTTAGTTTATTTTTTTGATTTTTCTTCTCCTCTTTTTTTTTTTGTATGCAACAAGAAAATATTTCTTGGCATATTTTCAAGAAAATAAATTTTGCCAATTACATTTTAAACGATATTTCATGTAAGGAATCTTTTAGTTATTTTTGATATATATTATATAAAATTATATGCTTGTAAAAGCAATTAAAATTTTATTTAGTTATCCGGTAAAAAAAATTGCTAGCAAATTGGTAGCTTCTGACATAACAAGAGTTAAAAAAAATTAACAAAACAAAACAAGGTAATTTATTAAAATAGAAAAAACAGAACCTATGACAATAAATAACTTACTGGATGAATGAATATGAATGCAGAATATCCTGAAACCACTAATTACTTTCAGATAAATTTATTATAGTAACAGACTATATATATAAGATTATACAGAAAAGTTGGGTTATATAATTTAACTTTAATAATGATCTCTTTTAGACAAGCAGGTGTACACATATTTAGCAAACCACTTTCATATAATACACCCGTACATATAATATTCATCTTTATATTATTATTCTTTCAAACCTTGATCCAATGGGTTTGTTCATCTTTAAAACAAGAAACACGGCCAGAGGTCCAGCAGGTGCGTTTCTCACGCATTCAATATTCTTTTAAAATGTTAAACTACAAAAAAATACCAAAAGAAAATACTACCATAATAAAAAAAAAAGAAAAAGGAAAAAAATGAAAGAGAAGTAGCTTAAGAGCCTATGCAAACATATATATATATATATATATATGCGGCTTAACTTATACCTGGCGGGTTAGATATATAGTTTGTTTGCTGTTTCAAGAAATTATTCTTGGATGATGATAACCGATAATGATGTCTAACAACAACAAAATTCATATAGTTTTTACTTTAACTTTAGGAAAGTGATACAAAAATGACCAAAAGGGAAAATAAGGAGGAATTTTAAAAGACTAACTAAAACCGGACTCGATTCTGATAAGATCATTATATATATATAAAGGCAAATAGTCAGAATCTTGAGGACAGTTATCATTGTATTTTTTATTATTTTATTTTGTTGTTGTTATTATCTTTATAGCACTAGAGTTAAATTAAATGAGGGTTTGTATTTGGTCCGTCTGAAAGCAAACAAAGTTATAAATGCTGGTTTTACTTATTTTTTTTGAGTTAGGTTACATACTTCTAATTTATAAATTACTTTATAGTATATTCATTACTTTTTCTATATCTTTGTTTTAAATAGATATAAAGTTTTCCATAGTGTATTTAAATAAATTAGTTATTATTATTAACCAGTTAATTGTGTCACAAATATCGAACATTTGCGTGTATCATATTTTTGTTTTATTCCGGCATGATCTCAAATTATTCTAAACATATATTAAAATTTGAGAAAATGTTTCCTTTTTTCTCACAAAAATTACAAGTTAAATAGCTAATGGTAACTACTTTTTATGGATTATATGTATGCCACGTACAGTGAGTGTAAAAAGTCTTCGTACACCTAAGTATTTTTGAAATAGCTTAATTTTTAGGGCCTTTACGAAAAGTTTTTTTTTTTAATAAAAATAGTAAAATATAGTTTATACTGTCCTTTATTTATCTATATATACAAAGTTAAAAAATAATCAACAGAATAATTAAAAATTTAAATAATTTATTAGAAGTACCCAAAATCACGCGCAAAAAGTCTTCGTACACTTAATGTAGTTTTTAATAAATAAGGACCAAAATCATTTTTAATATTTTGTTGGCCCACCCTTAGCATTATTAGTCGCCTGGAGTCTACGTGGCATGGAATTAACTAATTTTAAAGCATAAGAATGTGGGATTTTCGCCCATTCGTCGCTGAGAACTGTTTTTAAATCATTTTTATTAGGAATTTATCGATTACGAATTTTTTCTTAAAAAGTGTACGAAGACTTTTTACACTCACTGTATATACAAATCAAACACAGATTAATTGATTTAAACACATAAAAAATGTTTTGAAAATGTAGAAATAATCAAAAAAAAAATTTCATTTCTATTAAGAATTTTTATGGTCGTTTTTTTTTTACAGTACAAGTAAAAAGTTTATTTTTGCAATACTTGAACATAAAGATTGAATTTATATACAGATAATCCAAAAACTATAAATCTGAAATTTATGAATTTTAAACAAAAATTTTAGATCCTCAAAATGAAAAATGGTTTCCTCTGTTCGTGGTTTTATTTTACTGCCACTTGTAGATCTATTTCTTCTAAAATTCATGTATTGAATGTAAAATTTAAGCCAAAAGTTTCTATGCTATTGCCACAATTTCCCTTAGGATTACGTTTTCTTCATTTTCTTTTGTTTTTTTTACTGTGCGCAGTTAATAAAAGAGGAGGTACCTGAATATTTTTTACAGTAGTCTCAAATGGCATTATTTTATCTCTGCCAGACTTTATTCTTGTCTTTACTTATTTTCTTTATCTTGTTAAGATATTTGTTAATATTAGATATTAAATAAAAATTGATTATAGATGAAAAATTGTCCTTAAGTTCTATTCTGAAATATATTACTAACAAGGCTACCTGATCTCTCTTGTCATATATAATGTCATGACCGGGTGTCAACTAGACCTTAACACTTATATAAGAAATTAACCTCTTGACTGAAGATGGATAAAAGTTATGCACAATAAATGCTTCAAAGGTGTTTATCTTTATTCGAAATGGATGCCATGATATCTTTTTGAATCTCTCATATTTAAAAAGAATTCAATATTTGCTACTTCCTGACGTCCTTTCCTATTCCTTTCATTCTTATATTTATTCATTTTAAAATAGCTAGAGTTCAATTTGTAATGATATCTTGTAAAAAATTCTTTATACAATTCCTTCAAGTGGTCATTTTGGATTTTTATACCTTTTTTGTAACATTTTGACAACTGGTTAACAAAAGAAAAATATCTTTATGTTTGATTTTGACGATTAAAGAATATTATTGGTATATTTTTCATTTGTTTACATTATGAGCTAATTAAAAATTAAAATTTTCGATTTCATTAGATTCAAAAAATTACATTGAGACTCACCTTGTAGACTCATTTGTGGATTTTATGAGTTTTATCTTTGTCTCTTAAAAAGAAAACAACAAAAAATCATATATATTCAAGTCTCTAACATTGTAAAAGATGACCTGAAATATTAATAGCAATCAAATTTCTAAGCAAGTGATTAAAAATGGTAATTACATTTTCCTTCTTTTTTTTTAATAATAATTTCAAGGTCGATAATTCCAATTTGTATTTAATAATTTAAGCTATAACGTCATAGATATTAAAAGATATTTAGTATAAAGTATATTGACCATAAAAGCTTATAAGTGTAGAAGTCAAAGTCAAAATAAATTTTCATTCAAAATAAGAGAAACAATTTATTAAAGTACTTAAATTTATGAAATTTTATTAAATGTTTTTTACTGTACTGTAAACATTATTTTAACTTTAATTAATACTTGTTTGATAAACTTGCTTATGTAGTCGGTCAAGTATTAATACCTGTTTAGACTTTGTCATAAATCAAAGCCGACCGTCTACACAAGTTTAGTATTTTCTTATTTAATCGCCATCCAAGAAAAGTTAAAGATGATATTTGGCTTAATGTGTTGACATATTTATTTAATAACTTTGACTTTTCCTTTAATTCTTATCAAAGAGATCACTTAAGAATATTACAAATCAATTTTCAAGGTAATTAAAAATTTAGGTCAATTAAATATTTTAGACATATTTAAATATATGACAAAGTAAATATGTGAAAGGAAAGTATGATATTGACTTAGATTAATATTTTATATATTTTGTGATAAAATAATTTCGTTTTTCTGAATACTTAAAGCAAGTATTTACCATAGGATTTTAATTTAGAAAATTATCAAGTAAATTGAGGATAAAATTATTGAAACTATGCCAATAGAATTCTATTGATTACAATTTTTTTCCTTTTCAGATTCCGAGTTAGCAACATCCAAAATCTTTTTGAAAGTAATAGTGAAGAACAAAAAACACTCATTAATACTTAACAAACTTTTAGACAATGATTTAGATAGAAATAGGATTAAGGTAATAAAATCTCCGACATCCTTGCTAATAATATTTTAGTGATATAGATTTAGAAGAAAAAAAGTTAACTATATGCAGTAATATTTTAACAATTGTTCTTAATACATTGATTGTTCTACAATCTCCCTCAACTTTAAGTAAATTTGTCTAACGCTTTTGTAATAAATGAATGCCATAATTGAAATGATTTGTTGGAAGCTAAAAATGTGGTTAAATATACATATTTATAGCCCGCTTCAAGTTTAATTTAAGTTAAAATGCTTTCCGGCAGGAAATTTTTGGAAAATGATGAGGAGACCAAATCTGGTGAATAAAATAAGTGCTAAATTTCTTCATATTTTAAATCTCTCAATTTTTCCATGACCAAAAAATATTTGTGAGCAAGTAAATTAGCCTAGTGATAATAACTCTCATTTTTTCTGCTTTGCAAGCAAAGGATTTTTTCAACATTGGCTTCTTGAAATAAATTCACTTATTACTGTTTTACGTTTTTAAAGATAATCAATAATAGAGTTCCCAATCCCAATTCCATTTCTCATAATATTGTGTAACATAACAAATCCTAGGCTAAAAGAATGGCATATGGAACCTAGTGAAATATATCTGGAAATCACGCTTTTCTTCATTTTGAAACAAAAAAATATTTATATCGTAAATTTTCTGTAAAAAAATTGGATTTTTTAATTACTGCCACTTTTTTTCAAAAACCTTACGTTGAAAATTTCATTGATTTCCCCGTCTCGAAATCGATTTAATCGATCTCATAAAAATAAAACCAATTTTCCAGACCTTCTAGATCACAAATCTGCATAATTTCTTTTTAAATGCTAACAAATTTTTTTATAGAAAATTTTAATTTATTTGTATTTGTAGATATAATATAAATTTCTAACACAATGTGACGTAAATTAAACACTATATTCGTTAAAATTAAAACAATATAAGTAACAAATTTTCAGCTACGTTTTATTAGGATTCTCTATAAATCCGCACAAGATTAAGGGTATATCGTTTGCATAGAGTAGAAAACAAGAGTTTATGCTCTTACATAGATATCCAAATAGACATAATAATCCTATACATAAAGCTTCTCAAGAGTCTTTATCTAAAGTGCTAGAGACTTAAGCCAAAAAATTATTTTATTACTATAACAAACTACAATTAGCTCATAAATAATAAATATAGTAGAAAGCGGATGTAATAATTTGTCAAGAGTATGAAAAAACAAAAAAATCTGTCTGCTTTTGAACGACAAAAAATTTGAAAAGTGTTCTACTCATTTCTACATTAGAAAAAATTGTATATAAACGGCTCTTTGTATCTGAATATATCTGGTATGTAAAAATGCATGAACACACTTAATGCCCTACATTAGATTTATTTATAAAATCATAAAACGTATTTTTATCGCTTCGTATTCAATTGTATTACTATTATTTTAAGTTTTAGATGTTTGCTTTCAGACTGGAAAAACTATAATTGTGGCATACAAAACTTACAAATAAAAAATAATTGCATGAGTAAATCGATAAAAAAATAAATATTTTCAAAGTGTTTATAGTAAATTGTGCATTTCCACTTCACGAACACTTAATTTGTCGATACAATGGTTTCATACCTAAAATTCCGTTTAGTGAGCAGATTTGCTCACATTTGTTTTGTTTTTAAGTTGAAGAGACGAGTTAAAATTCTTTAAATTTTATTTCGTCATAGCAAAAAATTTTGTACAAGATTTAAAGTAATACTAGTGAAATAAGTATAAAAATAAAATAAATATTTATTTAAATAAAACTAATTAAAAATAAAAATATCGAATTTGAAAATACTCAACCGCACATAAGTCTTATTAATAAAGATTACTCTTTCAGGGAAATGATTTTTAAATAAGTAAAACACTTAAAATAATTTTAAAATCACTTTTAATCTTTCAAAATTATTTTATACATGTGCATAAAATAATTTCTATAAAACAGATGTAACATTGAAATTTATGTAGAAATTAATTATTAAAAAGGTGTGCAAATAATTTTGTTGTTGTATGTTATTTTAATTGTATGCTAATCAAAATAGGGTCGACATATGTGCATATTAACTTCAGCATAAATGTAACATGATAGCAGCATATTCACATAAAATTTCAAGTCTGACCACATAAGCTGACAAAATTTAGGAAAAATCTACAACAAAAGATTTATATGTTTTAAGCACACCTTAAGAGTATGGCTTATATATGCCTTGCATCGGGATATCTTTATGTAAAGAAAGAAAAAAGAAAAAAATTTTTTATTTGATGAAAAGAAATCAGTCCAGCAGAATGAAAAAACTACCTCAATTACAGTATAACTAGTGACATCTATTATCGTCTTTTCTATATGAAATTTAGTTATTCTCTTTCTTTTTCTCATTGAATATAACGCAAGCGCATTTTAGCTATAAATGCCAGCCCCTATCTCTGTCTTTGATTTTTAGGTTTTTTCTTTCCTATACTTTTGGGTATGGTGAGTTTAAATGGGAAATGATATTATTCGCAAAGCGGAGGTTATGTGTTACGATAACGTGCTTCAAGAATCAGTTGAGAACGACTATTTGTCCATTCAAGACGTATTCGTCTTTTATTGTGTTACGAGTGAAAATTGTACTTAACTGTTTTGCAAAAATATTCTCAAAAAAAACGGCGTCCTTTTGATTTTTAAATATACTTATAAGGATAATTTATATGGTGTTAAAATTAAAATTTACGGAAAATTTTTTATTTTAGTTTAAATTTTACTTTTTAAGCAACTTAATAAAACTTCAAGTGTTTTGTTTTTGGTCTTTTTTTTTTTTTTTTGGATACGTGTAAATTAAATAAGAAATTATCTTTAAAGCTTGTGAAACTTTGTGTGATTGTGATTTTGGAAAAGTTAAAGTTTTGAATATTTTTTTTGGATTATTTTTGATTTGCAGAAATTTAAAAAAAAATGTGAGTAAATAATAATTAATTTTAAGTTAATAAATTTAACTGATATTAAAATATTTTGAGGTTTTTCAATTTTTGTAATCGAATTCATTCGAATAGGGTTGTAATTTAGTATTAAAATTGCTTGAAAGACAAATAAAACCAAAAAATTGTAATTGATTTAATTTTTTTATTTTGTTTTTGTTCTTTTTTTTTGTATAAATGCGAAAATAACAAGTTTCCTTATTAAAAAATAAAATTTGCAAAAATTTTCAAAAAAAAAAAAACTTCTATTTCCATAGCTAGAGAAAAATATGTTTTATGCTGCCCTGTAGCTTTGGAAATAACAAAACCAAACAAAAAAATTTAGGTTTCTAATAAGACCAGGAAAAAATTAGAAAAGAGAAAAAAACAATGGGACTTATTTTAAAAATGAATTTCGATTTGAAATAGTTTTTATATTACAAATAAAATAATAACTTTTCGAAACTGAGTTTCAAAAATAAAACAACAAAAAACAAATTTCCGTCGGTATTTTGAATTATTTTGAATAATTTTTGAAACATTTAAAAAAAATTTTTTATTAGATTTGGTTTGTTTATTTATTTTTTTAAATTTTTTGTTCTGTTTGTGGCTTTAGAAGCTCATATCAATTTATTTAATTTCAAAATACAAAAAAAAAAAAGACCACAAGTGTTAACTAGAAAGTTTTAAAGTACAATTAAATATTCCATATTTCTTTTAGAACTAAAAGTTTTAAGATTTCATAAAATACAATATCAATTTTTTTATTTGAAAATGCCTAAAATGTTATACTTTTACGATATAAATATATTATTATATCTTCCTGATTCCCTGTCAAAGGATTAGCTTTAAACTATATGTAATCAACTTCAATACATATATGTATGTATGAGTATGTATAAAAATTTGTTAATAACGAATGAAAGCCACTCCTTAAGTTGCAAACTGGCAAAATTTTTTATATATATATTTTATTACTACTCAAATCAGTTTATGTGGCCTACTTCAAATTTCCAAGATTATTTTGTTGAGATTTTATAGAAAAACTATGAAAATTTGAGATTATCATTTAAAAAATGTTGGTTAGCCATGACCTAAAAAGAAAAAAACAAACAACAACAAAAACAGGAAGATTTTACTAAATACTAAATAATAATTTGAAATTTTATAAATTATTAGAGCCATATTTTGTTTTAAATCAAATTTAAACAAACATGGCCTTAAATTATAAATAGTAAAATATTAAAATTAGTAAATTATATTGATTACCGGGGATAGGAAAATGCTTAAAATATTCCAATTATAAGAAATAATTTTTGTTATTATTTTTAGTGTAAAAATTTGTTAGTATATATAAAAAGTGGTGAATTGCAAAATTATTAATTAAATTTTTGCCAGACTGTCTAGGATTTTATAAAATTTACATAAAGAAAACGATTCATAAAATTGACTAAACTTAAATATTCTTAGCTTTTTTGAGTACCCTTTATAATTGGTTGTTACGGTTTTTAAATGAAAATTATCCTATACAAAATAATATTAAGTATAATTGAACGATATTTTTAATAAACAAACAACAAATAATCACTCTATAAATAAAAAGACATTATTGTATAATCTTTTTTGAATATTTACCATTGATCTTAATCCCTCCTCTGTAGTTTAGGATAAAATTATCTAGTTTTATGTAATTATTGTCCAAGCAATAAACTAAAGTAGATTATATTTATTGATATTAAAATAGAGTAATTAAAGATGCTCTAAACAATAACAACAACACCGAAACTAAAACTAAATAAAATTATTCAAAAAATGGATTTTGCTAAAACAAATTTTTAGCTACCTAAGTTTTTTTTATACGTTTTTTTAATCATATTACACCACAAAAAAAGGCATAGATCCATACTATACAAAATATTTTTGTACTTTGGCTAAAATTTCATTTTATTATGAATTTATATGAAGTCTTATAAAAGATTTTTCTAAGGGAATTATCATAAATTAAAATTAATTTTAATAAAATTTTAGCTAAATTTTTTTTTGTATAGTTTTCAAATTTATATTCGCAGGACCTGATGAAAGGTTTAGTCTTTTGTCTTGCAGTAATGATAGTTTTAATATTAAAAAAGAAAGCATTTGTTTTATGCTTTAATGCAATTTTCTTATGCCCTTTCAGCTAAATGATGACATTTTTTCTAAAGGATTATTGCAAGTTCTATCAAATAATATTATCATTTGAACTAAAATTTTTTCTGACAAGACATTTCTACAACTTTGAAAACAGACAAAACTTAGAGAGGGCTAGTTCCAAGAAAATAAATACTTCAAAACTTTTATTTCTTCAATAACTAAAATACTTTTTTGAGCAAGTTGTGCTATTTTAATGGAAAATGATATTTTTATTCTTCAAACTAAATTCTTTATGATGATTCTTTTCATCTGAGTTGTACCGAAAGTTTTGAAGACTACTTCCTTTATTATTTTTTTATCCTTGAATAGATAAACCGAACTTTCTTTTAGCTTTATAGACACACAAGCCATGAATTTACTGCCAAATGAAAATCGAGAACATTTTATTTGAGTTGGTGCAAAACTACAAGATTCTAACTGCCCCTTTCACTTTCAGTTTGGTTTTTTTTTTGTGTGCAGATATTGACAGATCTGAATTATTTTCATAGTAATAAAATCCTGCAACAAATAATTTGATTTTACTTTTAAATAAAATCTAAATATTAATGTGTAATGAATGAAATTTTACACTCATAACTAGGTTAAATTCAGAGAACAGAAAAAAAAATATAAACAATTTAAGCTACCTAGTAAGAAAAATAGCAATAAATCATTAACAAAAAATCTTTACATCATCCCGGCTATTTTTTGTATGTGCATAAAATACGATTTAAAAATAGTTCTAGCATCTATTTCTCATTAAAATTGATGCAAGAGCTCATGTGAGTGAAACTCAATTAAGAAACATTGTTTCTTTTTTTTTTTGGAAAAAATTATTTTTAAAACTGTTACACTTTTATACACAGATGTACAACTTTGTTGTATAAACAAAACCGTTCCCTTTATTTTGTTTGCACTTTAATCGCACACTATTAAAAACAAAATGTCTGCTAGACTAAATTTTCAACAATGTTAAATATATTTATAAATAATATTTGTTATTTTTTTATTAAGTAAAAATGCACTTATATCAATTTTTTACACCTCACAGACTTTGGAGATATTTTGCTCTAGGCAAAGAGTGCTTAAATCCTCATAACTTTGCTCCGACTTAATTGAAAATTTGAAGCAAGATGTTATACATTAAATGAAAAAATTGGAACAAAAATTCAAATACGTCTCTCTCCCCCTTTAATTATTATGTCACTTTTTAGTCATAATTTTATCCAGATAGTCAACATGATGGCTACCTCTGTTGTTATTCTTTAACAAAATTTATTCACCAAAACAGTAGCTATGATGATGAAAAAGTAATTTTCTGTTTTCCTAACTTGATGTTTTTCAAAGTAAAATTCAAATTTTATAACTAATTTTTTTTAAAAAATTGAAATTGCTAATATACATATTTTTTTTATATTTGATTAAAAATAACATTTTTGATGTTAAAACTTGTGTACAAACAAATTAAAAGTAATATCTTTATAGGTTCGTTTTTTTTTTGTCTCAACTGTAAAAATAAAAAAATATTTAAGTTTAGTAAAATTTTTATATTTTAATTTTAACAAAAAATAATTTTTAATAATTAAAAATACTAATGTTTCATCATTATTCTTAATAAAATCTTGAATCAGGTGTAGTTTTAATAAATTTCCCTTGGTGTCTGAATTATTAAAATTACAACAGACTTGGAAAGACCTAATTTTAAAAAAAATTTTTCAAACAACTCTCACAAGTATAATTCAAGATAGATAGAGAATTTTTTTCAGGCATCTTCTTACACAAATCTAAATATATTGACGTTGTTTTAAAATTCAAAAAGAAAAACAAAACGAAGTTAGTTTAAGTTTTCTAGGCGAAGGATATATGGGAAGTTTTCTTTTTTTTTGCTTTGTTTGTTTGGAATTTGATGTAAAATCACATTTCATAATTAAAAGAAGAATTTTTTTTTTGTTTCTGTTTTTAAATTTTAGAAATTTTAATTAAACAAATCAGTTTTTCATAAATAAATAGTGAATTCAACACTAACCCTAAGCTCCTGAAGGTGTTAATCTTTTTCTATTTCGTTTGTTTATGGCTATTATTAAAATTCACCTTGAGATAGTCAATGTTTAATAATAATTTATAACTGTAAAATTTATTTTTCATAAATTATTGGATAGAGAAATTCTTTTGTTTTTGTTTGAAATTTCATAGAGACTTAAAGTAGGCTTAATAAATAAAATTTAGCATACAATAAAAAATATTTGCCTTTTTAAATATATATGTCTATAAACAGTATATATATATATATTCAGAACATATTCAAAAATCCTCATGATTAGAAGAAAAATTATACTCTAGCCAGGCTAACACTCAGTTAATTAAATTTCCATATTTTTTAATAACAATTTATGAAAATATTTGAGCTTATCTATACATTTACATAATTAAGTTCATTTAGTTTATTTGATAAGCTATCCACATAAAATATGCGTAGAAGACAAACAAATTTAGCAATATATGATATCCGCTTAGTTTATTGTAAATTTCCTGTTTCGAACTTACATTATAAAGCTCACTACACTTGAATCTGTAAATATTTATTGGTAAGATGCATGACAAACGAGAGACGGATATTTTTTATCTTAATAAGTAGACTATAAAATTTTCGAAAACTTTGAAACTCTGTCTTATCTATCATTGCTCTAACCATAAGAATAGTCGCTTGTAGTACCGTTTGATATTGGCCAATGAGTTTACCAAAAAACTCCACATGTGTTTATGTTTCGTGTTTGTTTTGCAGAGATATAGGGGAAGTTTTACATTTTGGCTATCGTCTAGCGACCGCAGAATAGTAGGTTAAGTTTTAATGATTTGTAGCAGTTTTATTTTGTGTAAACTGAAAAAACATCTTCTTATCTAGCACTACCGCTAAATACTCACTAAATAGCAAAAATATTGTTAGTCAACTTAATTAACAGCCATTATTTTGGCAATAGTGTCATTTGCTAAACTGAACTGAAGTGTCTTACGCTTAATTTTAGTTTTAATAATAAATTTGAATTTAATATTTAGTTCAATTTAAAAACCCTTATGAAGGATCAAGGCATCACTTCTTCTCTCAACTACCACCAAAATATTGAATACTGAGCTCAGGTATGATGAAATTAAAATCTTAAAATTAACTTTCATATTTAGGCGGTCCGTTGTGTACCAAAATAGATCTCAAGTTAGACTGCGTATTTCATCCTTAGACTACTATTTACTCTTTAATCAGAATACTTCTTACTACATAAATAAATTTTAAATTTTACACACCTGCAGAACTCTATTAAATAACGTGAATAACTTAATAACGTATGTAAATTTTTCAACACACACACAAAGCGAAAGAAATAATTTCTTTTTTAACAAAATGCAAAAATTACAAAATTTGATATCTGTTACTTTAATTTAGATACTCTCGAATAAAATTTTGAGCCTAAAAAATTTACATAGATAATTCTAACATTAAATGTAACGTGATTATATTTGAATACTTTTACATAACAAAAATTTTATACTTGAAATTGCTTCTTGTCATACACAGTCGAATTCTGTATTGAGCTAAATTTTGTATAACATATAATAAACCAATCGATCTGAATAAATGCTTGTTACACTCATTAAAACTATTTGTTTCATTGGTTAGATTTTTTATATCGTATTCAAAACTATTTTTTTACCAATAAAATTTATCGAGTTCAATTTTTAATACTAAATACATTTACATATACAATTTTCGATTGAAAAATTCGATTTTGATGCAAAATTGTTCACCTTAATATTTGTTGTAAAAGTAAAAAAACAAAAAAATTTTATGCTTCCTGGGTATTGGAAACAAAAATCAAATTTAAATTTCATTAACCTAAATATCTAAATTTTTCATAACAATCAACTTTTGTGTTTAAAGCAAAGATAAATAAAGCTTAGATGGCCGATTTTAATCACTTAACCTTACATTTATGTATGTTCTTGAAACAGGTATAATTAACTGACGCGGCGGTTAAATTTTAACATTAAAACTAAATTTACAGCAAGACACTTAAATTTTGTGGAATTTACCCTACCTCGAAATTCACAAGATCCCTTACAAAAATAGGGTACGTCATTTACTGTTTAAAAATTTCAATATAATCATTGAAGTTGTCAAGTGGTGATCGTGTGGCAAACACACGGATGTTGTCAAGGCTTTAATTTTGTTGTAGTCTTAAATTAGAACTTTTTATTTGTATTTTTTTTTTCAAATCAAAATTTAAATACATTTTCAATAGAAAATAAAAAAAAAAACCAAATAATAATAACATATTATTCATCATAGGTAAACAATATTACATTTTTTTTGTCACAACTGAAATATGAAAATTTCTCTTCATATTCCCATGACCAATTAAGTCGTTTTCTTTAACAAAATTTTCCCCCTTGATTAAACACAAGAAAAAGAAAAGATTTTGTTTTTTTTTTCAGGCTTAACTTTTGAAATTTTAATAAAATATTTCTTTTTCGCAGGTGAAAATATTTTATTGTTATTTAGCTTAGCTTTTTTGATCTGGGAAACAGAAATCACAGCAAAAAAAAATTAATAAAATCAAGAAATGCCTTTCATAGAATTCACCAGAACGTTTTAGTACTTTGACTGATATCCCATTTTATTACAAATAAAATTTTTTTATATTAATTTATATGAATTCTTATAAAAGATTTTTCTAAGGAAATCAATAAAATTTCAGCAAAACTCCTTTTGTGTAATTGTTGCATTAAATTAATACTTCAACAATTTTTACAATTTAAATCTATAAATTTTCCAATAAATTGAATACTTTTGTGGGCAATCTTGGTGTATAATAAATTTTTTTATTATCCAAACTAAATCTTAACTGATGATTATTTTTATATAGTTGTACCAGAGATCTTCAAGAATACTTTCCTTATTACTTTTTTTTCCCCCTTAAAACCAATAAATATAATGCTTTTAGCTTCTGAAAAGAACATTTCCTTAATTTACTGGCAAATGAAAGAAAAAAAGATATGAACTTTTGTTGGTGTAAAACTGCAAGTCGGTAGTTCTCAGGTAATCTGAATAATTAAGCATTAGTTAAATTTATTGTGGAAACAAGAAAATCATCTCCAAAAGTAGTTTTGAGGTCCAAGAAAACCAAAGGTTGAATTTGGTTAAAAAATTTTTAGAGTACATTTGTAAATTTTATTTTTCTTGACTCACAATCAGTAATTGATTAATATTTAATCACAAATTATTGAAAATTTGTTGCAATGTCGTTTTTTTTATACAATTTCCAAAAATTAGTGTTCGATGGTAGACTACAAATAGTAAAATTTGACATTTAAGATGCAAAAATCATCTAAAATCATAACCAAACAAATTAAATTATAAAATATCAAATATTTTCCAATAGACTTGTATATTAAATTTTACGGTAAAGAATTTTCTGCAGTCTTTTAATTTCGTTTAGTTTTTATAATCTAATTTTTTTTCCAATATTTCATTTAAGACAAACCAATATTCAATCAAAAACAAGAAAAAACTTTACGAGATATTTTAAACATATATCGATTTTATTTTACAAAATATTCATAAAAATATTTGAAATAGCTATAATCAACTTCATTTGATTATTTCTGTAACAAAATATCTCAATATCTTTTATATATTTGATACCCTTAAGGTATTTGACCCTAATTATATCAGTTGAAAAGTAATCAATCAATGATGCATCATAAATTCTTTCTCGTTGTAAAACATTTGGTGTCAGTTAATCATAAATTCAGCATCTGTCGTTTTGCTTTGATCCACTTAACACTACTTGTAATCACTTAGTTAGTATGAGGAATAAGCTACAAAATGACTAAATAAGACTAAATAATCTATGTATATAAATATACTTAAATAGTTGATACTTTGTTTTATGCAACTCCCGGAAATATATTTAAGGTATCAAGTAATATTAGAAGAAGACTGATTTTAGACAGCTGTTTTATTTTTATGTTTTCTGATAATGATTAAAAAATAATAAAAATGTCTTAAATGTCTTGAAGAAATACGATTTAAAAGATTTCAGAAAGTTATTGCATTGGTTGAAATTATTAAAATATTTGTTTTGTTTTTCTTTTTTTCTTTTAGGAAAAATAAAAGTAAATTTTCGAGTTAAATAGTTGTTTTCAGTTTTCCGGCCTCTATAAAATTAGAATTTTATTTTAGTTAGTTATCATTTTCTATGATTTTTATCTATGGATTATATAATTTGAATATTTAAATTATTAAAACAAGTTTAATATTTCATAAAGAAATGTTACGTTGTTAGATTTTATCGTGCCTAGTTTTGGATTGTTGAAAAAAACAAAAATAAAATTAATATAAAACAAAAACTATGCCTCAAAAATTTGGAAAAATAAAAAAACGAAACAATATATTTTTTGTCAACTATTTTTAAAATATATAATTTTATAGCTAATTTCATAAAAGATATCAATTTTTATGAACTTAATTATTAATAAATTTTTGTTTAAACAAAACTAAATGAATAAATAAATAAATAAAACAAAAACAAAAAGTTTGTGTGGAATTTGCTATTTGCTTGACATATTTTTAAGAATCTATTATCTCCTTTTAAATACAGTTTTTGTTTTTGTGCAAACGACTAAAGATTGCTAATTATTGCTCAGCAAAAATAAACAGAAAAAAAAAATACTTTTATTGAAAAACTTATGGGAGCTTAGACTACCTTTTCACTTGCAAAATGATGTTTCTTACATTTTTTGAAAGTATGTATTGCAATCGATTTTTATATTAATTTAAGACCGGCCGATACTGGCCAAAACTTTAGCTGTTGTTCCAAACGAAAAATTGAACAAAAACAATCAAGACCAGCTGATACTTGCTAAGACTTTTGTTCTTTTCAATGAACACTTGTATTCCTTAAAATCCTAATGAAACTTACTTTATGTAATACTTCATCTAAACTTTAGAATTTTGTAAAACTTTAATGAATAATGTTTAATGAATTTTTCTAAAAGTTAGAACGAGATAAAAATTGTTTAGTCGCCTGAAAAACTGGTAAACACCATCGAGAGCATTACTGCAGATCAGGGCAGATTTTTTTAAAAATAAACCGTAAACAAAACCCAAGGGAAGTCTGGCAAATCATAATATTTGCCACCTCAAGTATCTCTAAACCCTTCTCCCTCACTTTCCTTAAAGTTTTTAAGAAATAACGATCATTATGAACAACTTACATTCAATAGAGAAATGCCAATCGAGCGAATTTTAGAGGAGGCCTTAAGGGAGAATCCTGTAGCAGGTCCAAGGTCGATATCCCTCGAAAAGTATCGCCGCTGGATTGTCCGAAAAGGACAATAAAATCAGGTAAAATCTGGCAGCAACAAACAAAGAGCCCGTCTAGCAACCTTTTCTTATCAAGGTCAATCAAAAATCCAAGGTGGAGTCCGGGTACGTCTCAGGGTAGCTATCGCGCAAACCTACAACAAGATATCAAGTGAGCCTATTTAAAAGATCTGGACGAGCTGGAGAAGGTGCAAAACAAGGACTAGAGAAAACTAAAATAAAATTCACATAACAAAAAAAAATAATGAAAATAAATGTGTTTGTGGTTTATACATACCTAACATCTATCTATAAGATACAAATATTTAAATTTCAAACTCATAAGTTAAATTTTCAAGTAATATTTAAATGATTCTATATTTTTCTATATTTTTTGTACCTTTTTTTCATTTATCTTGAATGATATTTGGGAAAAATGTTTACACGGTCTGATCTGAAGCAAAAAAATAAAATGTTTTCAATGTAAGCAGCTTGAGAAATAAATAATTATTATTATTATGAAAAAAGGGGCTAACATAAATTAACAAAAAATAAATTTTTATTAAAAAGAGAAAAATTATTTTTGCTTATCAAAAGAAAAAAAAAACCACAAACAAATAATTACACTCTAAATACTTTGAAAGTTTTATAGAAATTATTTTTCCCCTACAGACATTTTTCGTTTTACTAATTGAAAAAGAAAAAGTTCAATAACGAACGTAAAGGGCAGTTGAGAATGTTGTCAAGGGGAGTTCAGATTCCCAATTCAAAATGGCCTCACATGAACGAGTACTTAAGAAAGTACTAAAAACAAAAAAAACAAAAGGAATCGGCACACGTCGGCAATATTTTAACAGTTCAGATGTTAGCAATCGTGACTTTTGTAGTGGATAAAATGTGTGATACATGCTTGGATACTAAAAGTAGTTCAAAGAATGATGTGATTTAGAATCTTTTTTCTTTATTATTTTTTATTTTCAACGAAAAATACACAAATAAAAAACTTTGATGATTTCGAATCCTTTAAAACTATATTGAAAATTTAATTATTTCTTTTCAATGTTTTGTAACAAAAAACTTTGATGATTTTTAATCATTTGAAATTTATTAAAAATTTAAATCCATATTTCAATTATTTAATCAGATATCAAAAAAGTTGAAAAATCTTATTTACTGTTTGAATTTATAATATTGACTTTTTGATATCATAAATTAAATATTTGAAAAAGTTTTCCTTTTAACCGCTGCAATCTTTTTGAAATCCAATTAAAATGAACCAGTACAAAAAATTTTGATGTATATAAAAAGAAAAGTTAAAAAAAGAAAAACAAAACATAATCAATTTTAAAGAAAATTTCTTTATTGATTTTTGAAAGTCATAACAAAATTTCTTACTCATATTAATTTGAAAACTTTTCTTAACAAATTCTCTGCATCATAAAATCCTTATTATAAGGAATCCCTAACCTAAAGATTATAGTTAGAGCCTTCATCGAACTTTTTGAATGCACAAAATGTAGATAATAATATGACAAAGCATATAAATATCATACTTCATTTTGAAAATTTCCTTTTATAGATTTCATAGAAACTTTGTAATTATATTTGATGGCTACATTTTTTTTCATTTTAGTTAAATTTTTAAAAATTAACAATATAAATTTAATGGAAATTTTTTTATAATTTGATTTAGATAACTTTCAAAATTTTCAAATAAATTGATTTAGTTTAATTAAATTTTGAAATTTTGAAATTAAACATACATATTTATTTTTTATGACTGAAAATAAATCTCAATTTATTTAATGCAATACGAGAATACGAATATCCTAAAACTATTGTGAATGATTTGTTTTGTAAATAAAACTGAAATGAAATGAAAGAAAATTAAAGTATAGACTTTAGAATATAATCCCATTAGAAATAATTTCCTTAAAATGCTTGCCTTGGCTATTTTCCAGGACAGCAATTCGTTAAGCTACATTTATGATGACATTTTTCTGGTATTTCTCTTCGTTATTTCATTGATAGCATACCAAATGTTTGTTTTTAGTACTAGAATTGTTTATCTTATTTTGCATAAACTTTATCCTTGATATGGCCACAAATAAACATTATCTAATGGTATCATATAATATGAACACGATTAACAATTGACATTTTCATTTCGTGAAATTTTACATGTTCGCCGAAACCGATTGTATTAAGTATTAATTGTGTGTACTCTTTTTGAAATCAGACTTCATACAAATTGGAAATTTCTAGTTTTGGTCACACAAAAAGTAATCCAGAAATATCTCTTGATTATTGTGATATACATTGACTGAAAGAAATACAGAACACATTGTTGCCATGCATCCAAAGACTACACTAAATAAAGATTTTTAGGAAATTAGTTAATTTTTATTTGACTGGATATGGGTTTTCAGAACTATAATTTCGAAAATTTTATTTCATATCCGTTAAAATTAAAGCGAATTTTTTCAATGAAAATCAAATTTCGAATGCAACTGTCACAGATTTTAAACTTTGAATATAACATTATGCTATAATTTTTATACTTTAATTACTTATGTATAGATCCTATAATTTCTAGATGATACTATAAATGTCTAACTTTGACCGTCCGACGCAGATTTTTGTTAGTAAAATTAATTGGTTAAGTAGTTGTAAGATATCCTAGTTTACTTAATCTTTTAAAAGCCATTCCAAAAATATATATTGGACTTAATCTAGTAATATTTAAAAACGAATTTTATTTGTAACTTTATGAACGTTTCGTTGAGAGTTTTTTTCTTTTTTGTAAGACAATTAGAGAGCAAATTGGTGTTTCTTAAAATAAGCCATTATCATTATCACACATGATATATATTATGGTTTAGTAAGCTAGTTTAATTCTATTTAACAATTTGTTTCTTTTTGTCTACAATTTACATCGCTAATATGGTGTGTGTGTGTGTGTGTGTGTATGTAACTTAAAACAAATTTTAAACAAAAAACAATTAGAGTATAATAAATTGGCCAAATATATTTCAGGAAAGATTTACAATTTTTATTTTACTTTTTTTAAAAAACAAAAACAAAAAAAACTAAGGCAACTATTCTCTTTTGTACTTTTATAGAATTGATGCAATAAAAGAGAAAATAATTTTTCGTGTATAAATCTTTAACAAATCTCCTCATTATTCTTTTTAAAGCCATTAGCTGAAAAGTCCGCCTTTTCATTTCTATTAGAATGAGTTAAATACATCAAAGTTTTTCGTTTCTTTCTTTTTTTTTTCTACTTTTTATTCACTTCTTTAGAATTTCTATTCAGGATTTGCAATTTCAAGCGAGTTTTCTATACATAAATGATTTTAAGTCATTTATTTTGGCTTCTTTTTAGGATTACACCCTTTTGAGTGTAATTGTTCTCGAAACTCTTATCCTCTCTTTTATTTAAACTTTTGAAAATCTAAGGATCTTTTTTATTGAATAGTTTACCTTTTTTTGCTTTTTTCTTTAGTTGGAATATATATTCAAAGTTTTGCGAGTGTATATTTATCAAAGGTTTCTTTGAAGTTAAATAGAAAGTTCTATGAGAAATCATATTAAATAAATTTGACTTATGTTTCATATAGAAATTAATAAACGACCTGATTAAGTGATTTTATGGTTTAATATTAGTTTTGATATATGAAAAAAAGTATAGAAAATTTTTTTAATGTATTTTATATTCAGCAGGTAACAATTACCTTAGAAAAAGTCAGTGGACTAATACAACAACAAAAAAATATGTCAAAACATTTTTAAACACAGAATTTTTCTATAGCATTGTACAAAAAAGAATTATTCAGGGAAAAATTTAATAAATACTATATTCAACTATTGAAGGTATTAGCTCTCTGACATAGTGTATTGTCTTGTGGGAAAATTCCTTCCCGTTCTTGATTTTATATTTGGTATCATTTAGTAATAATAGTTAGTTATACTAACTGTAAATATTTATTCTTCTTTTCAAGGTAGGCAAAAATAATTTTCCAAAAATTGAAGTCCTTACCTTACCATCTAATTGTTGAGTTGTTACTTTCTGTGATTACCTTTTGCTATATCCTTTCTTTCTCATCAGCAAATTTCCTATTTGATTTAAAAGAAATATTATAGAACTATTTGTTCCATTTATTATTTTCATAATGGTGCAGAAGATCAATTTCATTTCACTTGAATAATGGATTCATTGTAAGCAAATATTCCAGCCACAGTTAAATTAAGGATTCTCTTTATTAGCCCTGTTTATGTAAAAATAACCAACATCCATCTTATGTTCAGAATTGCTATGACACTTGTTCAGCGTTGAACTGTGTTTTTTTTTTTTGCTTCCTATCAAAGAAGATTTTTCAATTAAGACACGGCAATTATTTTGTTCATCTTTGTTTGTACCAAACAAAAAAATATATAATATTTGTCACTTAAAGTGCTTATCAGTAATTGGAATAATATAAAATTTTGACCGTTGTCTTTTTAAGGTTGGTACAACTATAAAAATGGACTACATTTTATAACAAAAAAATATATCAATTTCTGAGTAAAGCTATCAGAATTATCTTATAGCAAATTTTTGTTTTTGTTTTCCTTCGGCTTAACTTATGGAATAAATAAGACTTTCATTAAATATTCTTATATAACTAGTCGCAAAAATGAATCCAAATCTTTGCAAAATTATAAAAGGCAAAAATATTAAATATTTTTTATTACCGATAAATAAATGGAAAAGCAAAAATTTTATTGACATCACATTTCAAGGGTATTTTTGCTTTCTATTTTCATTAAATCCAGACTTAACAGACTGCAACGCAAATGCAATTCTAAAATAAACACAAATTTTATGAATTTTAGTGTGAATTCAAGATATTTAATAATTTGATAGACTGCTGTTGATTTTCATGACTTTACGGTAAATTATTAGCAAGAACAAGAATTATTCTTAGAATTAGTTTTACGTGGAAAAATTATACTAATAGGAAAATGTAACATATGCAAGACATATGCAAACAACTTTGTTGTGTATTTTCGTTTCATAATTTCTGACTTTTTCTTTCTATATAAGGATATAAATGAATTTTATAGTTATTAATAAATGTTATGTATATGATTTAATTTTTTTTTTTTTTTAACTTTTAGGTTTAATTATTGTGACATCTTTTGGATGATTTTCAATTAAACACAATAACAATGATATAAAACATCAATTAAGCTAACTTAACAGATATTGCATCGATTATTACAATATACAAGTAAGTTATAATGATTATTTTAACATTTAAATTTAAATAGTAATTATCTTTCTGCTAGTAAAACTTATAGCCCAAAAAATTCTATCATTTTTACTATTTAAAATAAACTCAATCACTGCGTTATGTAATGCTCATATTTAAATTGTATTCCACAAAAAAGAGATTCTACCATCAGTTAAAATCGGCCGATTCTGGCCAAAACCTTAACTGTTGTACTCTCATGGCCTAAAACTTATTTATTAATAAACTTAGGAAATGTTTAAATTCTACTGCATTTTATAAACTATTAAAGGTATAATTTGTTGATTAAATGTTTATAACCCAAATTGAAAAGGCAACAGAGTGCTATATATCCCTCAGTGGAAAAAGTCAGGCTTTTTAAAACTAAGCCGTATTCAAAACCCGAGGTAAGTCTGGCAAATTGTGGTATTAATTTCATCAAGTAAACCTGACCTCATCCATTAAAACTCACAAAATATGCATCTTACATTTGACAGAAAAATGCTAGCCGTGTCCACCACGTTGCTAGTCAAAACGATATTACACCAGCCTCTACATACAAGGATCCCCCTGCTGGCTCGAGGTTAATCTCTTACTAATAACATGCTTTACCATATTCCACCATCAGTTTGCTGTAACGAATTATATTTTTATTTTTTATTTTCTCTTTTTATGGCACCCAGCCTATAAGAGCAGCTTAATGGTAATTTTTAGTTATTTAGTTATTTTTGCAGAGCAACTATTTTTCAAAAAAATTCATAAATATCATGGATTCTAAGATTTTTTTGTTGTTTTACTTAAAATATGTAATCTCAATCGTAACATAAAACTAATTATTTGCCCGTCATATCACAAGGTCTTATTTAATATGGCTTTAATAAGTTCATTACAATACCATTGTCGGCCATTTGCTGCATTAACAAAAAAAAAAAAAAACACCCAAGGGTAAGAATATTAATTTGCAAGAAAAATCAAAATTAATTAAAAAAAAACGTAGCACACAACACATGTCTACAACAAACAATGGAAATGGTGTCACGTTGTAGTACTTTAATCAACAAAATTCTCACAAATAAAATTTTTATTTTACACTTATGATTAATTTATTTACTAAATTGAAAAATTAGCCGAGTTATTTGATATGAGAGGTTATCATTTTAATAAATTTATTCCCTGCGCACATTTAGTGGGTTCAAAGTTTGGAAAAATATATTAAATTTTTTTTTTTGTGTGTGTTTTAAAAAGTTTTTAATTAAAAAATTTCCTTCATATTTTTTTTTTTGGTTTTTTTGAATAAATTTATTGTTTTTTTGCAAATAATAATATTTATAATCATACGAAACGTCAGAAAAAATTACCTGATGATCTGATTATTATGAATTTATTTATTTTGTCAATTTTATGTCTGTATACATGAATATTTGTAATTATATTAAACTAAACGAAACTATAATCGATATTTAGAGGTAAAAAACTTTTAATAAAAATGATTGATTACTTTACTGTTATCTAAACTGGAATTCAGTTCAGCCGATTAAATATTTATTAAACTCGACGTTCATAATTTCATATGAGTCAGTGTCTTATCAGTAATTACCTAATAACTTTTTCTTATTTTGTTTTTATTTTCCTGTTTATTAGGCCTTTATTTATTTACTTGACAGTTGCCAACAAATTTACGTTTCCTCAGTTTATATACCTTTCCGTTCAATCCCTATATTGTTAGACTCCAGCATTTAACATTTAAAATTTAACCAAAAGAAAATTAATAATAATTTTTTTTGCTGACTTGTAAATTTGAACATAAGCTGATGGTTATTTTGTTTTTTGTTTTTTTGTTTTTCTGCGTGTGTGTGTGTGTGTGTATTACTATGGAAATAAAAAATAAAGTAAAGTTATTATGATAGAAACTTTTTATTGCAATCAAAAATTAAATTCAAGTTTTATAAATTTTTTCTGGTTTATTTTTTGTTTTTGGGTTTCATTAACAAATCAATATTAACCAAAATGCTCGAATAAGTTAAATAATTTTGTCTTAAATTTATTTTGTTTATTTGTTTTTCTGTATGTGAACTAACAAAATGAAGAAAAAATACTAAAACAAGAAAAAAAAACGAGGTAAATCTAAGCAATTTTAATTAAAATTGTTACTTAACGATATACAAATCTAGGGAATTTTTAAAGTTGACTATTTATACTTAATAAATTTAGGTCATGTTTACAAAAAAAAAACAAAATATAATTAAGTTAGATGTCGAAATTTTATTTGATTTCAATGTTTTTCACATTTTACTATTAA
Organism: Acrocera orbiculus; assembly: GCA_947359355.1. Taxonomy (NCBI): domain Eukaryota; kingdom Metazoa; phylum Arthropoda; class Insecta; order Diptera; family Acroceridae; genus Acrocera; species Acrocera orbiculus. Next base: position 17,981,189 of record OX375759.1, read on the forward strand.
TTGAAATAATTAATTATGTATAAAACTAAAAAGTCAAATTTAAGTAAGTAATGGCTTCAATTTCAATTAATAAAATATGTTGCCGCCAATCAACAATAAAATTTAACTAGTGCCACATCAAGATCATAGCTAAAAGAATTCAAATTTAGTTCTATGTTAGATTATTTTTGTTTGTTTGTTTGAATTTTTTGTTTGTTTTATTTTTGTTGACATTTTAGTTATTTATAGGTGTATACAATTTTTGTACCTTATAATTAGGGATTGCACAAGTTGTAATAATTTAAAATTAAATTCATAAAGTTTTATATATTTTTGAGAGATTTTGAAAAATTATTGTTGGCTTTTGAATTAGTAAAACAAAAAAATAAAAATATAAATAATAATAAAAACTATGTACACTAGTATTGTACTTACAAATGATTAATTTCATAAAAGGAATTATGCTAATAAGCATAGAAAAAAATTATTAATTTCTTCAATATTTACTTTGACTGATAAAAAGATTTCGATAACATGTAAATAACATGTCAAATAATTTTATTTTTTTCATTTTGATCTTTATTCATTCAAGTTTTAATGTGCGTATGCATGTACATGTCTTTCAATTATATTTTTTTAACAACAACAGCACAACCTTTATGTCGCGTAGGACGCTGATAAATTAGTTTTACATGATAGCTTGACAATTTTACGCATTTTATGTTTTCGAACTCAAAAAAAAAAAAACACAAAAAGTTAACCTATTCAAATGACTTTTCAAGAATGAAATATTATATATAACTATTTAACTTTCTTTTTCCTTTAAATATTTAAATTACGTTGAAGATAACAAATTTGTCTAGCTTTATGCTTGACATCATATTAAAAATAACACTAACATATTATTTTTTTTTATTGTTAAACAAAAATATTAGATCAAAATTTTAAGTAAATTAATTAGAAAAAAGGATAATCTACTTGTTTATTTATTTTTTTAAGCATTTTCCATTAAAGAAACCAAATCTAGATTTGGTATTTGTTATTTCATTAAATAATAAAAATATGTGTCACACATATATGTATATATGTATCTCAATTTTGACTTTCAAATCCAAAATAATTATTTTATAGGCAAAAATCCATAATTAAAATCAGATACTGATTTCACTGAAGTTTATTAAACAGTATGAAAGTTTTTTACGTAAAATGTGTGCATTCCACTCAAAGAAAATTTTTACTGTTTTTTCTGATTTCTCGTTTCTGGTTTAGACGCTCGAATTTAACCGAAAATAACCAATTAAAAATTTTGGTAAAGAGTTTTTTAACTTGTTATTTATTGATATTTTCAGAGTATAAAATTATAATAATATTTATAAAAAAAAATCAAAATTGAAAAAAATAAATGGTTTCATATCCTGGAGTGCAGGATTCCAGACGTTTAAGTAATCTGAAGAAATAGTTCTTTTCTAATTCTTCAAGAAGAAAGATTTACTTATGGCACTACAAAGACTTTTTTTTAAAAAAAACAATGGCGGCACTTTAAAAAATAAATTAAGTTTTTTTATTTTTAAAAAAATAAGTTAATATTTTAGAAAAATATTCATTTCACTTATATACGGTCTTTACCAAACAATTATAGCTCCATATTGAAAGAAATTTACTGACATCTTCTATAATTATTAGAAATTTTAAAAATATACCAACGATAAGATTGATTTTAATAAATAGTTTCAAGAAATGATCAACTTAATATTATATTTTAGTCTTTAATACTCTGCTGCTCCTTTTGTAGTATAAAAATGAAATTTCTTAATTCCCATTTTTCTAAATATTTGATAATTCCCCTAAAGAAAATCTATTAGTAATTTATTATGATGCAAATATAAATATCTTATACAAAAGTTCCTTTAACAGTACAAAACAGCAAGGAGCATATATAAAATAAAAGGAGATAGTTACTTTAGTTAAGTAAATAAAATGATTTCAGTGTGTTCTTTTTTTTGTTTTTTTTTTATTTGTAATAAACAATTTCCGAAAAAGATATGTAAATCTTATCCTTAGAGAGATTTTTTCTCTATTAATTATATAAATATGTATTTATAAATATTCCAGTAGGGAAAATAGAGCCATAACATCAGTGAAAGAGAGCTACTTTTCAGGCCTAACAACAACTATATCCAGCATCCCCAACATCAATGAATTTTGTTAGAAAATTGGACAAAAGGTAGCCGTTATGGCTACTTTCTGCATAAAAAAGTAGCTATGAGGGTTACTTTCTGCATGTTCTCTCTTTGAATTTACAACTTGTGCAATTTTCCATTTCTCGAAGAAAAATTCATTGATGCGCAATTTCCCTACTGGGAAATAGTAATATCTTTTATATTTGACTACAATAAAAAGTATAAAAATCTATAAATAGTTATTTATACACATATTTTCATACTTAATTCTTTATGTACAGAAAAAAAATAAAATGTTTGCATTTAAAAAAGCAAATTAGCAAAAACAAAAAAAAAACAAAATTAATGAATTCATTACGTAACAATAATGACAAGGTCTTTTTTAGAGGTCACATACTAAAAGATAACATCAACATCTGTTGATACTCTATACTTATTGAAATCATGTTTACCGCAATTAGTGACTTATTCTAGGAATTTTAAAGCAAAATTCAATGTGTTAACAAGTGCGGACGTTTGTCTAAAGTTCATAATAGACGATAGTTGAATATAAATTAAGTTAATTGATATAAAAAACTAACAAAACAAATATACATAGTATATTGCGCTGACTTTGGTCTATGGGAAAGTCACACCTTTCAATCTTAAGTCTTATTTAGCTAGCAGCTTATACATATATTTAAATATATGAATTCTTTGTATATATTGGCATAATTTGCATTACTGAATAAATATTAAAGTGGAAAATGAGTACAAAATACAAAAAAAAAAAAAAAACTAGAAATCCTTGAGAACCTAATGCGCTGTTATTTGTTATTTGACATCAAAACAGTATTTTATGTATATTTATTACGTGTTATTGCTTAAATTTATAGTAGAAGAATTGTTTGCCTTAAGGGGTTATGTACATCACCAGTTATTCAATCGATCAAATTCATCTTACGGTACTCTTAATAGTTAAATTTATTTATTTATATATATATATATATATATATATATATGGACAAAGTGCTCTTCAAAGGAAGGAATACTAATGGAACATGTGAAAATAAACAAAATTTAAATTTTTGATTTTATAAACACTTTAAGCTTAAGATAATATTAAAATCCATTAAGTTTTTTTTAGTATACTCAAACAATACGACATTTGAAAAATAAAAAATATGAAATTTATACTTGAAATATATTTTAATTTTATTCTTACTGTGTTTATTTCTTTAATCCATGGCACCAATTACCTTCAATTGCATTCATTGTATACACATTTATAGGTATAAACAATAATAATTAATGCTAATAGAATAAAATTTTGATTAATTTGAAATTATTCTTCCGATAAATTACACAATCACCAAAAAATATTCAACACTTACTTGAATCAATTATTAATATTAGAGAATTTCGATTGTATATTTTAACATATTGAAATTTATTCAAAAATATTTCTTTGATCATATTGAAAATTTCAAAACATTATTTCTCTATAAATTTAATTTAAAAATAATAATCATTGTCGGAAATAAAATATAATAGAAAAATAGATACAAGATTTAATGTTCAAATTAATATCTGATATAAATAATAATTTAATAAAATTTTTGTTTAGTAAAGTAATAAAAAATTTTAACAAAAAAACATAAATTACAACACTTGACAAATTTTAATAGAAAAGATAATATATATCTTTAATATATTTTGTGAATTAAGATTATATTTTTTTTTATTGTACATGGAAATTCTATTGTCTTTAATATTTGAAATTTCATAAGAAAATAGTCCAAAATTACATTAAAATAATAACAAAAAACTATAAGTAGTAGTATCCTTAAATAATTATTGAAATAGTAAAATTTGAAAGATATTTAAATATTTTGAAAATGTATTTAACGACTACAATACCTTAAAATGTTTAGATAATTTTGTCTATCAATGAAATCGAATTTTAGTGATTTTTGATTATGCATTTGTATGACAAAAGTGCCGATCAATCCCAAATAAATATCAAAAAGTCTCATAAATATGCTTAAAATTAAGTGTAGGCAAAGGACTGGCTTGTACTAGCCAAAAAATTTCTTTAGTAGGTACCTATCTCAATTAATATTTCTAGATCTTAAATCTCTTCGATCTTGGAATGATTAATGACTTTGAAATCTAAAGGAGTGCAAAAATTTTACAACAAGAGTCAAATTAGGGCTAAAATATCGGATGAGCATCTTGAAAACTTTCTGACAATTGCAACTACTTCAATCGATTCAGATATTAATGCATTTGTTTCGTCAATTTAATGCCAATTTTCATTTTCATTTTATAACCCCAATTGTTATCTTTATAATAAAATATATATGTCAAAAATTAGGTAATGATAACAGTGATTACACTTTGTGCTTTTTTTTAAAAATAAATAAAAACACAATAAACTAATACGGTATTCTATTTTTGTTAACATATATTATTAAAGTAAATTGCACAAACCATTAAAAATAATAGTAAAAAAAAGTACCTCCTACAGTCTACAATAAATTTTTTGTTGTTCGATAAAAATTAGTTTGAAGTCACTTGAAGTCAATAGTGTTTGCCATAATGAATGGACATCTTAACACGGTCAACAATATTCAGTTAACTTAAATCTGATATCCTTACCTCAACAATTACTACACTGCATACAGAAAAAGAACTAAACAAAAATGGATTACACTTAATGCTAGAGTATAAAGCGAAAATGTTGTAAATTTTTATTGATTAAGAATAATATTATGATTACTTAAACATAAAAACTAAATCGTAATCTGATCTTATCCGATTAAATTATATTCCTTTGGAATTAAGGTTTTTTTTTGTTGTGGTTGTAATAGAGAAACAGAGAGCGAAAGACTTTCTATTGTCAAACGAACAATTTGGTTTATCTTTTCATTTCACTTCATTAAATGTTTGCTACCGATCTAATATTTATATATTTAAGACTCCCTCGAAGATTTCTTAAGCTTTAATCGGAAGTATTTTAATCAAATACGGGTGGGTGGGCTATAGAACAATGAAATAGATGTACGTTAAATATTGTTTTTTTTTAGCTTCTGGCTATAATTAGTGTTATAACCACAATTGAACGTTATTTTTTATTTTTATTCTATTTTTGTTGCTATTAATTTTTTGCCTTCTCTGTTCAATATAGTTATTGAGAGTATTTTAACTTTAGTCCTCGTCTTTATAAACATTTTTAGTACTCAATTTTTTTTTTTTTTTCTTTTTTTTTGATATCTTGATGCTATACAATTTTTAGTCAAAAACAAACAAAAAAATTTCAAATTAAATTAGGTCATTTGACTTTTATTACTTTTTAATTTTATTATTATTACATGAATAGGTCGAATGGGGATAATTTGGGTCTAGAGAAATTTAAACAAAAAACTTATATAATATAAAATTTCGATTGTTTTGTGACTTGAGTAAAAAGTAATTTCAAAGTTTTTTAAGTTGTGGTCATTAAATTAAATGTAGGGTTTCAATTATTATATTTTGCTGTTTTGTTTTGTTTTATTTTTACCTTGGATACAGTCAAATATATTTTTTTTTAGAGTAGAAGTTTTTAAAATTCCATTTATCTTCTAATTTATTTTTTTCGATTAGTAAAAATCAAAATTATTATGCATTAAATTTAAATTGTGTATTTAACCGGCTGTAAAGATATAAATGTAAAAATGGCTGTCAATGTGGATAATTTCCATTTCTCTGTCTTTCGTTTGTTTTTTTGTTTTTGTTTTATTCATATAAACAAGACATCCCCAAAACTCATAGGGTAAATGTATAATTGCGGTTCTTATTCTCTATAGAATCTATTTTATATGATATTTGTTTTTGCTTTTTTCTACTATGCACATGCGTAAAACACCATTTATACGGAAAGGACTAAAAGCTTTAACTTACTAAAATTTTAATAATCAGTCAACGTTCTATACATTAATTTGTTGTTGTATGTGTATAAAATTTGAAATGTAGAATATATTTAAAAATTTTATATATATTAATATTATTATTTGTTTAGAACAAAATAAATATGTAAAATTTTGTTGAAATTAAGGAATATATATAGAAAGTATAAAATAAATTAATTAGAAATATGTTAAAGCTAGAGCTCTCTTTAGGATTTGACTAGACAATTGTAAACATTAATGACCAATAAAACTACCCTACTACTTTTCTATAAACAAAATCTATATATATATATATATATATATAAAGTCAAGCAAACAAAATTTTGTATTTATTTAATATTTATTTTCTGGCTTGGTTTATTTAAAGGGGAAGAACCCTTTTATTACTTACACAAAATAACTACAAAAAAAACGAAACACATTCTTTATTCTGATTATTATTGTATATGAATCTGCTACTTGTTTTTTTGTTACATATAATTGAACATGTGATAACATGTAATATATTTACAATAGGGTTGCACTTACGTATTTTGTTTGCTTTTATTAGTCACACGAAAGGACCATATAAATTAGAAAGTTTTTATTGATTTTTTGTTTTATTTGCACTATATCCAAATTGCATTTGATTTAATAATTTATAAATTTTTATAAAATTTAGTTTTTATTTTATTTTTGGTTTTTTCATAACTTTAAATAAAACCAAAAAAAAAAGAACACAAAATGCATCTTTTTACGAAGTTTACTTAAAAAAATTGAATTTAACTTTTAGTAAAATTTTTATAAGTATATTTGAAGCTTCTTATTTGCATCTGAATTCTCTTTAGATTTGTTGGAAATGAATTTTGATCGTTAAAAGGTGTTCATTGAGGTGTAGTGATTTTGTACAATCATTTTCTAGTCTTTTTTTCACAAAATATGAGAAATAAAAGTAAAAAACAAACCACCCACCCAATGTTGTTTGTTATATGGATTCTATAGATCACTATGGTAAACAATCCAAAACTAAAATCTGCATAGCAGAAATTTTTGTTACAATGAATTAATGCGCTTAGAGGTTACCACCGAAAAATTTATTTACATACCTTTTGGTATCCTTAGCCGTATAAATAAAAATAACAAAAGTTTGTTAGAAAATTATTAACCTAAAAAATATATAAATCTTATTAATTGCCTACACATTGATAATAATATTCACACTGACAAAAATGATGATGTAATATCAATCTGACAGATTTATAGTTTTATCAATTGGATTATTCTTTAGGCAAAAATAAAACCATTTGGTAAATTTTTTTCAATTTTATTTATTCAAGCTAGTGGTGGATTTGTTTTGCAAACTGTAATAAGTTCATCAATTAGTATCGATTCAACATGTTTAAGTAAGCGATAAAGTTAAGCCAAGCTCAATTCAATTGGTATACGTTAAGAGGTTTTGGGTCATATATGAGTACCAAATGGAAAATAACAAAAACTGCGAATCAGATTCAGATATTATACTGTGTAGCAATCTAGACATGCAAATCTGATATCTTTACACCCTTAAGTTCGTTTTTCATACCAAAATTAATTTCTTCTTTAAAATTTTTTATTATTCCGTTTAAGCCTTCAAATTATTATAGGCGTTGGATTAATATCCCTAGCCTTGTTTTATTAGTTTTTAAATAAAAAAGCCTAAAATGCCTAGAATGGTGGAGCATCCGTAATAATATTATATAATAAATATTTAATTTCCTAACAGCTAACTACGCCATTGATTTAAACGATTTTGTTTGTGCATAGAAACTAAATTATGACTTAAAATCAAGTTTACTTGAGTCATGTTGATAGCTTTAAAATTTTAAAGTAATTGATTAATATTTAAACATTATTGTACATAAATCAACAATCATAGATGTTGTTAAAATTGGTTTTAGACAGGTCAACTAAATATTAATAATAAAATGACAGAAATTTCATTTAAAATTAAAATTTCGTTTACCTTTTTATATGTAACCATCAGATCAATAAATATTGAGTATCAATATTTATTTGTTTCATTAGTTCCTGAATTTATATTAAATTTCGAAAATGTAATTATATTAATAAATTATAAATATGAATTGCAAGCACAATATTTAATTTTAGGAAAACTGTGACGGAAATTGTTATTTACAAAACAAAAATAACAAAGAATTTCATACAAAGATTTTATTGTCAAATAAAATGATTTTGTTTTTTATGTAAATATTTTGGTGTTTTTTTTTTATAGCAATATTTATTTAAATTTGAAAAGCATTTAGCATATGTTTAAATCTTCTGTTTTTGTATGATTTTGTTGATTAGTTTTTAATAATTTTAAGTGTGTTGATAAACTCTATACATTGATCAATTTCTCATATATAGATTATTTATACACGAGTACAGGATATAAAAAGAAAAATACAAGAAATAGAATATTCCCTTTAGATTTATAGGTTTTAACCATTCTTTGTATTTGAAATATATTTTGAGCAACCTATTATGAAAATGTCTTAAGTTAAGTTTCAACAACTACAGGACTTTTTTATTCTTTTACTAGAAAAGATATCAAAGTGCTTACTTTTACTGTTCATTTAATACAAAATTGATAGCCAATTTACTGTGAACTTAAAATATTCGCTGTAATCTTAGACAAATAAATTTATCTGGAGATGATATGTAAATTAGAATATCCTCAAAACAACCTAATCCCTTTATAGACTCCAAAGAATTTAAAAAAAAAAAAACAAAAAATTCTAATATATATTCTATAGATAATATATAAAATCTATGACAAATATGAACTAGCCATGAAAAGCGAAAGTGATTGTAATAATAAAAATATACTGAGGTCATCAAAAACAAAAGAAAACAAAAAAGAAATATAAAAGATACTTTTGTCTTATAGAAGTAGAATCCATTTTTTATTTCAAGCATGTCAGCAAATTTTTGTCACAAAATTAGGGTAATATACATAATTCAAAAACTTAATTTTTTTTTTTACGGAGAGTAAATAAGGCGAAATTTCATAAAAAATTCTTCTAGCAGCTAAAAAATTTTAATAAAAATACATTTAAAAAATCTTAAGGGGATATTTTGGTTTAGAAATTCGAACAAATCGATTTTTTGCTGTGCATACTTTCATAGTTCAATCCTTTAAAAAAATACTCCTTAAAGGATTTTTTTAAATTTAATAAATTTTTGAAATTACAGCTCATTTTGTGATCCATTTTGTGCTCAGTTCAGTTCAGTCTTTAAAACTTTAAACGCGTTTTGTTCGAAACTAATTTTTTTTTAAACTACGTGCAGGATATGTCAAGTTCGACTTAAGCGATTCACTTCAAATTTGATACAGAGCTTTTTTTTATAATATATGGTATGGCATCATACTAGGAAGACTTTTTCTTTTTCCATTTTTAAAAAATGAAATAACGTAACTTATTTTTCGAACTGCCGCCATTTTATGAAAAAAATTTTTTTTAAAAAAAAACTTCACATAGTACCATAAGTAAATTGTTGAAGAATTAGAAAAGAATTTTTTCCTCAGATCACTGAAAGGACTAAAATCCTGCACTCAGGAGCACATCATTTTTTCGTGAGCTCCCAATTTGCCGGCCTCTATTTTTTTAAATTTTAATTTTATTTGAATATATATTAATATTTTGTATTCTTAAAATATCAATAAATAACAAGTAAAAAAATGGATGGTAAAAATATTAATTGGTTTCTTTTTATGGCGTCCAAAAAAAACACCTAAAATTCGGGCATCTACACCAGAATAACCCCTTAACCAGATTACAGACAAAGTTAGCCGAATGCAATGGGTCACTTGCACATCAAAGCTAGCAAACAATTCTAAGGGTTATGCTTGCCTCTTACTTCGATAAAATTCTTATTAATATTATTTGTTGTGGCCATAAAGTCTATTTTTATTTCCTCTTTGTTTTTTTGTAGTTATCATTTTAAAATCTAATCGCTACACTTGACCAAAATTGCTACCAATCACAATTCGAAATCCATTTCATCCATTTTTATATTTTTTTTTTTGAGAAACATTACATTTTTTCCAACGCAGATAATAATTTTCTTTTCATTATTCATAAAAGAAAATTATAATAAATCATAATCATTTTTCTTCTTCTTATTTTTCCTTTGTTAGTATATATCATTGTCACTAATTTAATTATATATAAATTACATTGGAAACTTTAATTCGCTAAAGCTAAGAGCTAACCACAAGACATTTCTTTTTTCACGATATTTTAATATGGCTCATTTTCATCACCTATCACAGCAGCAACGGGATCAGAATTTCAGAAGGCAATGTATACGTTAAAAAGAAAAAAGTAAATAATTCATAGCTAAAACTGGCTCATTGCTATCTTGAAACAATTATAGACGCATGTCTTTTAATTTTATTTTTTTTTTATTGTTAAATTTTCATTGGAGTGTTCCTTAAGTTTCAATAATGAATATGAGAGGAGTCGTTTGGATAATATGGGCATTTTTCCGATGTCATTAATTTCACTTTAGATCCCCCTTTGTTGTTTCAATTAACTGGAATTATTCGATTTTTTTTGTTGTTGCGGTTGTTTTGTATCTTTTTCTCTTTTTTTTCATATATAAAAAGAATTTTATTAACTTTGTGTTTTTTTCTTTTGTTTATTTTACATTTTTAGAGTGAAAAAAACTTGAAGTGCGGAAATGTTGAGATGATGCAGTCATCTATGCACGATCCCAAAGTGCTTTTAATAAGGATACGCTTAATCTGATATAAACAAGTTATTCAAAAAGAGTAGGAACATTGGAAACAAAAGAAAAACATAATAACAAAAAGAGGTAATTTAATTTTTTAATTTAATTAATTATCATAAAACAATTGCTATTCCCTTAATAAAAAACGCCGGTTGTTGAGTTAAATTGATCATAGAACTCATATTCTTTTTAATTATAATGATGGGCGTTTCTAGGTTCATTATTATAGCCATATATATATATATATATGTCGGCATATATTTAATCATTACTTTAAAGACAGTTTTCATTTATTGATTAATGATACCCTGATCTTTACAATCTGACAAGTTTAAATATTCAATAAATTCCTTGTTATAATGTAATTCTAGAAATACTAACACACACAGAAATGAATAATATAAGCCAACTTAAATAATAGAAAAATATATATATACATTTATTTAAACACAAATTGATTAACATAACGTTTAAAAGATGAAAAATGAGTACCTTACGGGATAAGAAAAATAAGAACTTGGACAATAATTTCATTATTTAACATTTATTGAAAATTTTAACATCCCAAAAAGAAAAATAGAGATCTTTTATTACAATTTTTTAATCATAACTTTGGTGAAATAAATGAATGAAATTCTAGGATGGTCACAAAATTTACCATTTTGTCCATTTTTCAAATATTTTATAAAACAAAGAAAGCTTTAAGCTTTATTTTACCATTACCTAAAAAGCGACATATATAAAGCTAATTTTCTAAAGGTGGGCACCCACTTAGTGCGTATATCTCAGCGGGTAACTTTTTTGACGTCAAAATGACGTACAAATGAATTTCACGCTGAAATATCCACATATGAGGGGGAACTTTAGCGTGAGTCTATGACGTCATAAAAGTTACCCGCTGAGATATACGCACTAAGTGGGTGCCCACCTTAAGACGTTCAATGGATTCGGTAAATTTTTGGCGCTTTGGCTTAATCGATATTGACACTAACGTAACTCTGTCAATGTAATCTTTAAGACTAGAATTAACGATCAGTCATCACTAAGGCCAAATTTATTTAAAATGGTTTGCAATCACTTAACAATATTACAAATTTTACAAAAAATGGCAAAATTACTAAAATTAGCTAAGAAGTTCTGAATCAGAATTTTTGAATTATAAATCTGAATAAGCTTTAATCATTTCTGAGGATCAGTTTAATTCTTTAAACAATTTGAACTCATTGTAATTTTCAATACTTATTTACTATTAAATAATTATTATTAATTTTTAAATTCAAAAAGAATACTTGATTAGAAATAATAAAACTACCACAACATAGAGTTAAAATGATAATTTGTGCATTTCTAAAGTCAAATATGTGCTATCCAAAAACCTATATACACACACCTAAAGGGTCAATGGTCACGGTTCAAACCCTTTTATATGTATATCTGGCAGATTACTTGCTAATACGGAAAATATTTATAGTTTCTGCAACCATTACTAAAATTTGAAATAGAAAACATGAAATAGAACTCAGTTGCCTATAAAATTGTTAGTGGTGAAATAATTTTCATCGCATAGCAAGAAAAGCTTTAGCCTAATCTCTTATTTCCCTGAAGATTATAAATACCTTTATATGCTTAAATTAATACTAACATTTTTCACATAAAATATTGACAAATTTATACGACTATAAGCTATGTTATTATACAAAAATGCACAACCTTTATTCCCGCAAACAATAATTTCAGATAATCCGGATGCAATTGTTCTAATATAACCTTAATAAGAAGTAATTAGAAATTTCATTGAGTAAAAAATATTAAAGAATAAACAACAAGTATAATAATTCTAATAATTATAGAAGTCAATAAACTAAAATTGTAGGTTTACTTATTTACAGCCAAAATAAAAAAGAAGTATTTTCATTAATTGTTATTTTCTTCTTTTTTTTTTTTGTACGAAAGGAAAGATTTTACTTCCAATCTTGCCTAATTTATTTTTCGACCTTATCCGAAAATCATTGAAAAAAAAGGGACTTATTTATGCCCATTAATCATTGTCTATCCCAAAAAAATATAATTGGCTATTCAACAAATTTTTTAATAAGGACTTTCAATTTATAGAACGAAAACAAAAATTTTTTTAACTAATTCACTGAATTAACAAAACTTTTAGGTTGAAATAAGACAAATGTAAAAAACAAACTTCTTCCTTTTTTCTTTGTATATTTTGTTATTTTTAAAAAAATATTTGGAAACAAAATAACTAGAAATTAGTTTTATTCATTGAACTGAACACAAATAATTGAATAATTTTATTTACTAATATTTATTTAGATTAATATCTCTAAGATAAGATAAATTTTTTTTAAATTTGGAATTTTATCAGTATTTTAGAATATTTTAGAAAATTTAAAATTCGACTAATTTGATTTTGTTAGATTTGAAAACTATTAAAGAATTAATTTGTTTTCGTTTAAGATAAATAATTTATAATTTACCATAACAAGAGAAAGATTTTAGTCCTGTTGGTCTTATAATATTCAACGTTAAGCGCTGTTTAAACCTTTACTTTAATATAAATTTAGGATATAAGATATGCATTTCTTATAAATCTAAATAAATATATTGGACTAGGATAAAAATTCTATTTTAACACATTAAGGAGGGCACATTTCTTTTCTATTGCGTTTTATCTCTGCTGGCAATGAAAATCATACTTTGCTTTATCTGACGGTGCCTTGCACAAAATATTATTTAGCAAGAAATTAAAAATTGATTTTAATAAAAAAATTATTTATTTGACCACTGGTGGCACACGCTGCCAGATAAAACATTCGCGTATACACACCATCCTCAATATGTCAGAAACTAAATTAATAAATATCAGAAAATTTTTAAATTGAAGTTTTTATAGCAAAAAATAATTTGCTCTTAATTAGTAGGTTTTCATAATTTATATCAAAAGAATTTAAGCTTATTTATTGATCATTATCACTACGGTCATTCCATTAACATTTTCAGACTAAAAAAAATTCTAGACCAACACATTTTTCTAATCATTATTTTTGATTGGTTGTGTTGATTACAATAATCAAGTAGTTTAACCCTGAAATACTGTTAAGGTATTAATATTACTGGCCAAAATCTTTATATATTATTTAAGTATTCAAGTTATATAAATTAGACTGGGTGCAATTTCAGCCAATTAGTCTGAAGTGTTTGCAAAATTTTAATTTGCGAAAATATTACCACAATTTTAGGATTATTAAGGTCAATAACCCTTAAATTGGATGCCCGAGATCTATAAACGAGCAACCGGCTGTCACAAACGCATGAGACAAGAAAAATAAAAAATTTTGAAATTAATAAATTCTTATTTTACTGTGAGTGAGACTGCATCAATTTATGTATATAAAATTTTAAACAATTGAATATTTCAAATGAACACATTCAAGGAAAACAAATAGCCTAAAGATTTTATTTTACTTGGTTTACTACTTGCTTGCTTAAATTGTAAGCTCTTTGCTATTATTTCAAACTAAATTAAATACTGCATTATGATTAGTAAATATTTTATTAGAGTTTTAAGGATTATTCACATCAAAACGTTTCCCAACTGTGTAAATTTTTTGGGGCAATGTGCAATATTTTCCTTCTAAGAATATTTGGAAAAGAATTCTCTTCGAAACAAACAAGAACTTCCGGAGTAACAGAAAAAACGCTTCAGTGTAAATAGTCCTTTATATTTATCCTATATCATAATATTATGAAAAATAAGGATTCCACTTAAAATAACAAGTAGAAAAAAACAATTATTAATCAAACGCTAAGTATACAAAGTAATTAAAAACCAAAACATAACAAATCAGGAGAGTGTAAACATAAGGATCCCATGAGAAACTAAACGATATCTTATAACACCAATTTTTCGTCGTGTTACGTTACTCGCTTTATGTAAGTAGTCACACGAAAGTAGAAAAAGATTGTCATAAAAAATTCACCAAAAATAGTAATTAATATATTTTCTTACTACTAATTGAATAGAAATAATTTAAGCAAGTTTTAAAAATATTTTTCGTAATTTAAATTTATTCAGTTTTTAATTTAGTTTAGTTGAAATCTTCTTTTGTTGTGTTTCTGTTAGAAAATTCAGCAATTTTAATAATTTCTAAGAAAATATGCTTTTATACAAAACTTTAATAAAGCACAAGTGAAAAATATTCGTTAATATTAATAACAAAAAAATTACAGGAAAAGAAAAAATCTTACATTTAACAATAAAAAAAACTCAGAAAAAACGAAGAAAAACAAATAATGTATACCTTTTAACTATAATTTTATGTTAATGACATAATTTTTCTTGATGTTTCGTGACTAAAAAATATTTCTTTTCTTTATGATTAACATAACTAAAGAACTCTTAAAAATATGCCGTGATAGCCTGGAATAATATCCAAAGTATATGTAATGGCTAACAATAATTACAATGACATCTAAACTAGAATTCTAGAAAATATCACGTTGAGCACGTTTAACTAAATATAAAGTAGGTTTGGTCTAATAACATCACATATATATATATATATATATATAATCATAGACAAGGATTTATCATTTTGTAAGGACCTATAACCTAGTAAAAGTCAATGTAGTTTAACTAAAAGCATTGAATAATTTGCTATGTATTCGATTTATCAATTACGTGACTTTAATATTCAGTTTATCATCTTTATGAAAAGGTGTCAATATTCACAAAACTAAAGGTATAATAAATCAGTTAATATATTTTGTAGTGGTCATTTAATACATATAAATTATTAATATATATTGAAAATTCTATTGTTCAAATGTGGTTTACTATTGAACACTTCTTAATGGATTTTATGATATGAGATATTATGGTTTACCACAAAGAATTAATTATTTTGACAGCTATTTTAATTTAAATTGTTTTTTTTTTTCTAATCATATTTTATTATTATTAATCTTATTTTGATGATGAAAAAAAGAATCATTCAAATAATAGACATTAGCAAAAATGTCAATTTTTTAATTCATTTATTTATGAAAACAAAACAATACAAACCAAATTATGAACTTTATATAAAAATTGTTAAGTTGAATTTGTATCATATTAAAATCATCCTCACACTTCTGATTTCAGATATTCTACTCTTGAATAGTTGACATTAAATAGACTTTAACCAATTTAGGTTTTGATCATATTTATACTAAATAAGAATCTGATCTAGACTTTTTTATAATTTGTATACAGTTTATGCCCTGAATTAATCCTATATACTCGCACACCTTTGATCTTACTGTTTAGATATTTTTACTTGGATTGCATTCTCTATATTATATTACTATATTAGGTAAAATGCTACAAAATCAACCTCTTTTAGGAAATTAAAACTAAAATATCTAACCTAATCTATGTTTTTAACTTTCTTCAAAGATTTTAGTGCCAATATTTTAATTTTCATGAATTGAATTCCATTAAGGCATACAATTCACAACATTTTGATCGCAAATTTTCTGTTATACCCATTCTGGAGAATCCATACAAAATTTCTGTCGTTGTTTGTAATAATGAGTATAAGCTTCGGTGGTGAATGGGCATTAGAGGCACAATAAATAAAACACAAGGCGTCAACATTTTAAATATTTTAATTAAAAATTACATGCACTAAAAATTTTATTTGGCTATTTTCAAAATAAAAACTTTACGGTAAAGTTTTGTATTTTTTGTTTTTTTTTTTACACACAAAAAATAATAAAAAATTAAAATTATAAGAAGAAAATATATCCTAAAACCACAGAGTTAAGAAAAAAGACTGCAAAAACAAAACAAACTTTGAATTCAATAAACAATAACCTCAGGCAAGCCATCTCCTTATGACCTTTGTACCACAAAAATTCTAAAGAAATCTCTTTAATGCCCTTAGAAAATTTTCAAAAGGAGAAATATAATAATGCACAGGATGTGTGTATACATATATATATATATTTATATATATTTAGGTTTCTTTTGAAAGATAAAAAACAAAATAATAATATAATGCCTTGTAAGCACTTGCTCTAGAATAGTCTATTGAAATTGAAAGCAATTTTAAAATAAAAATAAAAAATATAAAAAATAAAATAAAATAATAATAATAAGAAGAAGAAGAGGAGATACTCTATTCTATGAATAAAATAACCGGAAGGGGTCGTTATGATTAATTTATAAAAACAACCTTGAATTTAGAATTCTTTTCCCATGGCATAAAACTTTAGGTTTGTTAAGTACAAGGATAAAAACTAAAGCACATACATATATACTCGTATAACTAAAAGATGCACTCCTATGAAATCTTAGAATATTACTCTTAATTGTTTCCTTTAATTTCAAAAATATTAAAAATACAAAATTTATAATTTACAAAGGAAATAGAAATAAACAAAATAATATTTCATATGAAATTTATATATTTAATTAATTTAATCCTAGCTAAAGATATAAATAGCAAAATGATTTAATTAAGAAACAAGGAAAAACGAAAAATTGAATCACATAAGTGTCAGGATTACAACAAAATGAATTCAAATTCATTAAATATATTGCAATGACCGTCCATAAGATTCATGCATAGGATTTCTAATACAATGCAAAACATAATATAATATCCTTTCCTCCTGGGGAGTTTATTTTTTTTATTTTTTGTTTTTGCTTTTGATCTTATTTCAAGTATGATACTAGTTACTATACTAGACAACACCAAAAGTATCCTGTCTATCCTATAAATTGCTTAGAATATAAAATGTATAAATCTTTTTAGCTCCATAAAATGGTGTTTTTTATAGGATTTCTAACCCAACACAATATATTGAGTACCCTTTCTTTTCTGATTTTATACGTATGATTACCTCCAAAGGATTTTAAGGATAAAAACAGATTTTTATTGTTTTGTTAGATAGATATTTGTGGAAATAATTTCAGCAATTGTTTTATGGTGTATTTATTTTTTTTTAAATAAAAATAAAAGAATTGTTCTCTAGAAAGGTGAAAATATAATATTTTTTCTGTTTTGTTATTGTTTGTCCTGTGTGGGCATTTAAGATAGTTTCTAATAATTTAAATTTTTATTTAGTTTGATTTTTTGATTATTTTAATATATTGAAAGCACATAACTTGGTACTGTGTCCAAAAAGCTGAAACCAATTTTTACTCAATTTCTTAACACCTATTGCGATTAGATATTTTTCAGGCTTAAAATATCTATTGAAGTGCCAACAGAATCAAAAAGGTTTCTAGTAGTCATTTTACTGATTAGGAAACTCAAGTTTTTGGTGTTCTCGATATAGCCAGAAATTTCCTAATTTTCAACACTTTTACGACTTTTATTTACTGTATTGATATCACTTTTAAACATTTCTTTTCAATGTAGGCTTTTTACAATATTCTGAACATTTCTGTATCCGAAATTTTATTCCTTAGAAAAAATTGAATGTAACTTTTTTGTTTAATGTAAATTAAACATTTTAAAAAAATTGTCAAAAACCGAAATAAATGAAACTTTATCACAGATATCAATTACAATACTAATACTAACTCAAAAAGAGAATAAGAAATATTTATAATTTACATTTTACATGCCTGATATAAATTGAAAAGTAGTGACCTCGACTAGGATTCCTTAAAAATTCCAAAGGAGTCCTCAAAAAATTCCAATGGAATCTTTATGGAAAATAAAATTATGTTTTGTCAGAGAGTATGACAAATTTATCTTGGTAGCAGTAAATCAAGGAACTTCTTCTAATCTGATTCTACTACTACTACTTTCACTTCTACAACTTGTGCTACTCCGAATGTTTGAAATCTTTGATTCTATTCTAAAAACTTAATAATGTAATCAAAAAAATTTCTTTTTATTTTTTCTATAATATTTTTTTCTTTTTCATTTTCAGATACGCTTACTATCAAAAGGGGAAAGGAAACATTTTTCAAAAATGCAGCTATATATCTATTTACTTGTCATAATTGTTATTAGTTTAGATCTTAAAAAAATTAATGCACTCGCCAATTGTCCAAACGGATGTCAATGTGATGATGAGACCCTAGTCGTTAAATGTGGTGAGGGACATTTAGATGTATTGCCAATAGCATTAAATCCATCAATACAACGTTTAGTTATTAAAAATAATAAAATAAAAACAATAGATTCATCAATACAATTTTATGCAGAGCTAACATTCCTTGATTTAAGTTATAATCATCTTTTTAATATTCCACAAAAAACATTCTCTTATCAAAAGAAATTACAGGAATTGCATTTAAATCATAATAAAATTGGTGCAATCACCAATCGTACATTTCTAGGTTTAAATTCGTTAACTGTTTTGAATTTGAAAGGAAATCTATTAGATGAATTAGAAAATGGTGTTTTTAATCAATTAACAAAACTAGAAGAATTAAATCTTGGACAAAATCGAATCAAAAAGATCCATATAAAAGCATTTGATGGGTTAATTAATTTACGTGTATTATATTTAGATGATAATACATTAACAACAATACCAACAACA
Source organism: Acrocera orbiculus (assembly GCA_947359355.1). Classification (NCBI taxonomy): domain Eukaryota; kingdom Metazoa; phylum Arthropoda; class Insecta; order Diptera; family Acroceridae; genus Acrocera; species Acrocera orbiculus. The sequence goes on from OX375759.1 coordinate 18,000,591, forward strand.
ACATTTAAAGAAATGCCAAGTTTAGCTGAATTATTTTTAGGCTATAATTCATTTAAAAGTTTACCTCAAGAATCATTTATTGAACTAAAAGGATTAACACGATTAGATTTGAAAGGTGCTGATTTACATAACATATCAAGGGAATCACTTAAAGGACTTGAAGGAATACGTACATTAGATATATCTGATAATAAATTACATAGAATACCAACAATTGAACTTAGTACACTTGTTAGACTTGAAGATTTAACAATTGGACAAAATAATTTTGAAATTGTACCAGAAGGTGCATTTGTTGGTTTAACAAATTTAAGACGTTTAGATATATCAGGTGCATTACATCTTAAAAAAATTGAAAATGGTGCCTTTTCAACAAATACAAATTTGGAAACATTAATATTATCATCAAATAAAATGTTAAATGAAGTACAAGAAGGTGCATTAAGTGGTTTACCTCATCTTAAACATGTTATATTACGTGATAATTCATTAAATACATTAGCTGAAGGTCTATTTCCATGGAATGATTTACGTACATTAGATTTATCTGAAAATCCAATAATATGTGATTGTCGTGTATTATGGTTAAGAAATTTAATAATATCTAAAAATAATACAAATGATATTATTAATAATATAATTTGTGAAACACCTAAAAGATTAATGGAGGAATCATTAAAAGCATTAACACCAGAACATTTAGGTTGTACACATAGTGATCCACGTAAACAGGCAATGATTGGTGCATTATTAGTTGGTTCAGCAGCAACATTAACAGCACTTTCATTAATATTATATCGTTGTCGTAATAAAATACGTGAAATTCTTAAAGGTGGATGGGGTAATAGTGCCTTGGGTCGTAAAGAACGTGAATATCAAAAAACTTTCTCCGATGAAGATTATATAACACGTCATCCACATTCATGTAGCCTTGGTATACATACAACATTAACTGATTATCCATATCATCATAATACTGGTATTAGGCCAATACCAGTTACAGAACTATAGCTAGAAGCACCACCACCTCCCCCAAGGGGAAGGTGTGCCTCGCAATTACAACAATTAAAAGTGCCAACAAATACATCATCAATTAACTTAACACCAACATTTTTACAATTAAAACAAGATCATTTAATTATACAGACACAACAACAAAAACAACAAACTTTACAATATCAACAACATAATGGTACAATACCAAATCATTATAGTCAACCATTACAAACAAATAGTTTGGGTAAACAACAACATATTATTGATTGTCAGTTAAGAACAAATCAAGATTTCTATCAAAATAATTATGGTAAAAATAATATAATTAATGAAAATAATATTAATTGTGACTATATACATCGAAATAGTCATTATTCATTACCAATTGAAGATCATCAAATAATTACACCAGCACCAACACCACCACCCCCAGCATTACCTGTACGTAATGGAAGTATAAAATATGGTGGAACAAATGGACGTAGATCGATCTCATCACGACATTATCGTTAATTTTATTTAATAGAAAACAAAACAAAAACAAATAAAACAGAAAATTATTAAAATTATATTAGAAGATTATAAATAAGAAAAAATCAACAAGAAATGATATTTTTTCTAAAATTAATTTAATTTTTTGGTATTGCCATGTATGTATATTTTGTATAGTAATTCTTTCCTTTTTTTTTGTGTTTTACTTTGTTCTTAATTTTACAAATATTATTATTAAAAAATTTCCTAGCAAACAACAAAATAATTCTCTTCTATGCATTTTGATAATTTAATTACTTCAAATCAAAAATTAGTTTCATCAAATTTAAATTATATTAAGTCATAAGACTCTAAGATCCTGTAAATTTTTTTATGTAAATAATTAAATAATATAAAATGAACAACAAAACAAAAAAAAAAAAAAAGAAAAACGTGTAGAAACATAAGTAAAAATTATTTAAAACAAGAAAACAACCAAAATAATAAAACATAAATAATCAATAACTAAGCAAAAGTTTTAGACAAAATAAATTGAACAAATTTTAATAATTAAATGCACAATTCTCTGTTCTATAATTATCTCAATATGTATATACATATATATATATATATAAATATATCTTTCTATAAAGATAGTTAAATTCCAAAATAAAAATAAAACAAAAAGAAAAAAAAGACAATGTCCAGTGATGTTTTTAACAATAGTATACACGCTAAACTCCTTAATATTTGTATTATTTTTAAATTAAGTTTAATAAATTATAATGAGGTTATGTATATTTATACCTGATTTATATATAAAATGAGTCAAAACCATTTTTAATTGTTTGAGAAAGATAAATAAAAATAAAAAACAAAATTCCTTGTAAAAAAAAACTAGTAAATTTTAAGCTAGTCATATTGATCTATACTAATTTTAATATAAATTTTACAGTTTTCTTTAAACTAAATTATAATACTAGGAACTATTATTAAAAAACAAAAGTCTGTGAAATGACTTAATAGAGAGTTAAAATGAATAAATTTTTATTATTCATAATATTAATTAAATTGTTTTATTATCACCATTCGAATCCTTTATGATCCATTTCAGCTAATTAAATTTCATTTGATTATGAAATTTTTGCATTTATAAACCTCCAACTGACACATGGTTCTAACCAGACGTATTTAATTTCTATTCATAAATTTAGAACATTTTTGGTTTAGTTTAGTATGACTTGAGTATACTAAAATTTTATGGGTTATCTATTAACGATTTTGTTTTTTAAACAAAAAAATAAAAAACATTCCTTAAAAAAGGAAAGTATAAGGATCTATTAAAAATATATCTTTGAACTTGACACATGATGCCTAGCCAGACCCTCATATATTTTGTATAGAAATGCATAAAAGATATTTTTTTTATTTATATACGTAAACTGTGCACACATGTAAGTATTCCTTAGTAGGTACACATGTTTTTATAATTATATTTTGTGCTGCTTCTTTTCAATTTGATTTTAATAAAAGTGGACAAGTATACAATGAAAGTTCGTTCCAATAGAATATTTCTGGCTCAATTCAAATGTGAAAGTTTTGTGATTCAAGTACCTAGAAATAGTGGATCATGATTTTGTAGTTGTTGGATCAATTAGGATTGTTATCATTATGTTAAAGAAATGAAGAAAATATTTGTGGAAAAATGACTATTGTAGTACAATAATGTACCAATTAAGAAATTATTGCTTTTTTGTGATTTTTTAGCCAAAAACAATATTGTAATCCAATTTTTGGCCATCATAGTTACTAGATTTGACCTCTTGCAATTTTTTCCAATGCCTAAAACTAAAAGAAAAACCTATTAAAAGAAGACATTTTGCCACAATATGGATACAAATACCCCTTCATTTAAAAGCTATAATGTCTTAACAAAAGCACATATCAGAAGTATCAATTGCCAGTCCAAAAGTTTGTACGCACATTTTGAAAAGTTTAAATAAACCGCAATCTCTACTATCTAAAACTTCTCGCCATCTTCCCGGTAGCTATTTAATTCCATTCCTGCAGAAAATCTCTGGTTTTGATGCAAACAAATTTGAAAGTTTATTTTTTATTTCTTGTTTAGAATTTAAATTTTTCCCTATCCAAAGGGCAGGAAATAAATGAAATCACTTGGAAAAATATCCAAGGAGTAAGAAGGATGTGACAAAAAATCCCAATTAAATTTACTAATTTTTTGAAGCAGAACCGTATGCGGTCTAGTGTTATCCTTCACTAATGTTATTTATTCACAAATCATAGACGTTTTTTGATCAATTCTAAGTTTAAATGAAAAAGTTTTCCAGTGCACCAAGCACTTAAAAGTATTTTTTTAGGATGTAAAGACAACTTTGCTGTTGCCACTGGCGGCTTATCGTTTACTTTTCCCTGTCTTTTTCTTCCGACATTATGATAAATAATCCATTTTTCGTCAACCTTTACCAAAACGGTTTTGTAAAGGCTCCCTTTTGAAGTGCAAATATTTATTCCCTGCTGGCAATTGGTTTTGAATAGCTCATACGGTATTCACTTTCCAAGCTCGGATACTTTTCCATTCTCTTTTAATTGATAAAATACTGCTCTATGAGATGAATCCATAATTTCTACGATCTGATCAAAATTAAAGTCAATACAAAATTTTAACTGCTGGTTATTATTTAATTCCTTCTTTATCTACCTTAGGTAAGAGCTAATTTAATTCGATAATAAAGCTTCTTCCCTTGCAAAGTGCTTGAGAAATTTTTTGCTTGTTAATCAAGTATATTTTTCTTTTTTTTTTCAAAAGAAAATTAATCATTGGGAAATTAAGTACAAAGGACTACATCTCTTATATTAAATTTTCCGCATCTTAAATTATTATCTATTACTTTGAATTTGACCGAGTTTTATCTAAATTTTTGGCCTATTTGCCACAATTAAAATTGATTTACCTTCTTTTATACTAAATATGAATTTATTAGTTTTTGCCTACGTTTAATATTCATTTAGCTAAGTTTATCTCATTTGTATACTTTTAATATCCTTTTTAATAATAAATACAAATGTTACGTCTAAATTATATCCATTTTTCCTCATACATCGTTAGGATAGTTAACCTTAATTTAAATTAAGTTTAAATTTCAAAATATTAAACATAAATGTTTTATGTTTGTCAACTCAGAGAATTTCAAAGGAAGTCTCTTTTGTGTTTTATAACTGATGAGTTCCTTGTTGGAAACAAAAACAAAAAAACAACAACAAACAAAGAGTTGAAATTGCATTTCAAGTCCTGTGCATGTTTTCGATTGCTTATCCTAACAGACAACAAATTAACTGATGATGGTGATTTGCTTTTAGAATGGCAACAAAATGTCTAAATATCTTTACGTTATAAAAGCAGAGGAGAAGCAGGAGAAACAGTTTTTATTATTCTATAACTATCATTTGAAAATAAACAACAGCAAAATACAAGTATATAAGCTAATAACTCTTTTTTTAGTTATTTAAAGAAGAATGAAATCTATGGTTAATTGATTTATAGGAATCATTTATTTTAAAAGGATAACTAAAACCAAAAATTAAAATTGTTTGTTGTCTCTTGAATCAAGCATACAACATATTTCTTATTTAGTTTGAATTGTCTTTGTGATAATTTACATATAGGCCAACTACTAGGACTAGAGGAACAGCTTTTAGGGGCAACAAAATTTGAAGACTGAAAACAACTTTTTTATAATAAAGACAAAACATTTTCTATGGAAGACATTTGATCATTTAAATGGTTCATCACTTGATTTAAAATTGTGAACTGTCGTAAAAGTTTGATTGATTGACAAATATTTCAAATATTGATTAATTAATATTCCAAAGCAGTTCGAGAATACTTGAGTAAAGATTATAGAATAGTGATCTATTCCATTAACGAAATGTCTAATTCTAGTTGGAAGAACGAGGGTATTTCTTAACGCTATAGTTTCTTAATCCCCAGTTAAAATTAAATCATTAAATCATTCATAAAGCAAGAGTTCAAAACAGTATAAAAATATACGTTTTCATACAAAAGTACTATTTAATAAATAAAGTTGAATTAAAAAACAATGCTACATGTCATGTTCGTTTTCAAAGTGTATAAAATACTTAAAACGTACAAAAACATACTCGCGTCAGATAACATACTGATATTCTGTGCAGAGAATGCGTTTTGCGAAAAAACAATTGAGTTATGCTGCTGCATTTATATATTCTCATCTATTTTGCTACGATTCGTTAAGTCATACACATTGGGGATAACTATGCGTAGACTTCATTTTTGTGTAATACGTCAACATGCTTAGAATTTTTCTTGTATTATTTGTTACTTCCTTCATTTCTTTCGAGTAATTAAAGTATATTTTTAATGAGTGGCGGTAAAAAAAGATTAAGTGGATTTGAGTACAGAAAATAGAACAAAAGAAAAAGAAGTTATGTACTAAAATGAATAAAGAAAAAACAATTTTCGATTAATTTATCCAAATAATAATATAGGAGTTCGAATATACGTGTATACTACCATTATAAGATTGCTATAGAATCAAACGTTTTCTAAAGTAAAACGTATAGAAAATTACTTAAAAACCTTTATAAATCAAGACAGATTAAATGTATGTATGTAATTATGAGATCCTAACCCTTGTCGGTTAAAAGTCACTTCTTCAGCGGTCGTATGGCACGTGTGAAGTGACAAGGCGAATCATGTCAAAAAAATGGTCATACGATTGTCTTTTGAGTTTATCGTTGTCAACAAAGCATAAATGTGCAATGAAATTTTAATACTTTTCTTTTAAGATTTGAATTTATTTTTTGTTAAAAAAATGAATAAAGAAAATTTTATAAATTTCAATAGTGAGAAGTCTGAAAGTGATTTTAGTTCTAGTGAGGAGGAGATCCTTCTTTATTCCCTAAGAAAAGAAAAGCTGTTATTCCTATAAAAGAGTCAAATGAAGAAGAAAATGATGCAGAATGAAAAGTACTTAACTTTGAAAATGATCAGATGTCTGGAGGAAAGAAAACAACAGTGCAACTTGCAAAAGAAAACCATTTCTTCATTTTCGAGATTGCTTCAAAAAATATCATACATTAAAAAGATATAAATAAAATTATTAGAAACTCAGATATATAATACTTTTTCAAAAAAAATAAATAATTCTTACCAAAACTGTTGAATTGAAATGAATAATTAAATAAAATCTTTTCTCTTCATATTTATTAAAACTAAATACAATTTGGTGGGAATCAAGCATACTAAAAGTTTCGTCCGACAAAGGCCGACAATGATTTTATTGAAAAGTTTACAAAAAAAAATAAATATAGAAGAAAACTTTAAAAAGGAAAATTAATGAATAAAATGGCTTTTAAATATTTTAAACTTAATCTTTTTCCTTATTTCCTACCTTTTCTTTTTAATGTTAACTTTTTTAAAAAATTCATTTTTGTAGATTTAAAAGGAGGTGAGAGAATGTCATAAAGTTATTTGCCTAGGACAGTAAACAGATAAATTCGCCTATGACATGCGTTATTACGTTATTATCTAGACTTATTTTTAAGTACATATAACAGGACATATTGTGGATTATACTAAAAGAAGGAAATAAGGAAAAAGATCAAGTTTAAAATATTCGAGAACTTTCTTTCCAATTATTGCTTTCAATTGTTTGTTAAACAATAAATTGTGCTGTTATTTGCCTTTAATAATTTTAACATTCAGAAATTAAATATTTTTAACTATTAACATTTATTTTGTTAAGAATTTCATTTAACTTCAATAATCAAAATTTTCCAGCTAATTAATTAAATTTAAATTTGTATGAGAGTAGAAAAATTTAAAGTAAAATTTTGTTACTTTATTTTTTCTTGCAATCAATTTTTTCATTGAGAATGCTTTCATTTTACTAAAGCAAAAATATATTTATCTCCTTTTAGCAGTCTTTTATTTTTACCTCTTCTTTTTGTTGAATATTTGCTCACTTCTTACCTGAAATATATAATTTTATATATTATTATTTCGTATTTTGACAGCATTTGTAATAATAAAATTCATTTAAAAATTAAAAAGAGAAATTTGCTCTCTTTTCTCTTCAGAAAGTATAGCTATATTTTTAAGCAATTCTTTGTTTTAACAGAAAACATTTAAATTAAATTTGAAATACTTTCAAATACCTAAATATTTAATGCATATGCTGCTAATTTCAAAAATATTTTTATAAATATTCCACTTTTTTATTATTGACCTTCGTAAGAATTTTCAAAAACATTAATTTTAAATACTAATCAATGCTATTTATTTCAAAAATCCATGATGCTACTAATACTAAAACTTTTAGAAGCCATTTTAAGTATAAATTTTATAAAAAAAACTTCTTCATAGTTAAAATAAAAAATATTACTATATTATCAGTTGCTTAATATTAAAATTTCAAATTTGTATTTGAAAAGCCTTACAGAAATTTGCTTAAGACTAATTTTCTTAGTAAATTGCTAACTTTAATAACTGCAGATTTAGATAATAAGAAATATTTTTCTGTTTTTTGTACTTTTGAATTATCAAAGTTGTAATTATTTAATTACTTTTGCCTTTTTTAGTAATATAACTAACCTTTATCATGCTGAATCTTGTAGAATTGATGAGTATTTCAAGTTAATGTCAGTTTTTCACTAACACACTAAAACACTAATACACTAAACCACTAATAAAATAAAATTTAAATCAAAAAAATACTAGCACTTAGCTTCAATAACTGAATTCAAATTGAACTAGTTTCAAAATAAAGGAAACAAAAAAATGTTTGTTCTCTTTTTTATTATATATATATATATATGATTGAAAGAGTTAATAATATTATTCTCAAAAAATATCCAAAAAATTAGTTTTTCTATTTTTCAGCCACTGTTTGCCTTTCAGCCAATAAACAGAAACTTTAAATATATTGACTTGATAAACATGAAAATAAAAAACAGGTTTTATGATAAGCAAAACAGCAACAACAAGCTTAACTGCAACCAAAAACAAGAACAATAAAAGTCATCTATGCCGTTGCAAATTTTATAGTCTATCAAATCTAAGAGAAAAAGAGTGATAAATTTTTTTTCTGGGATTTTTTTTTTGTTGGTGTTGTTCAACAAGTAAAATATCATGAGATTGGTTTTACTTACATGCAGTGACTTTATTGTATTGCTCTAGTGTAAATGTGTTTTTCTTATTTTTTAAATAAAATAGTGTACTTTTTGTAGAAAATATTTTTTTAAAGAAATAATCTACTGTATTATAAACTCCTAAATGATGAATAAATAATAAAAGTAAGCGATATAATTGAATTAAGAGAAAATTAAAATTTATATTTTAAAAACAATTGTTAAACTATAAAGAAATTTGAATAAGTTAAAAAGTCAGACATAAAAAATGAAAGTTTTATTAGTTTTAACATAAAAAAGTATGTTAAAGTTTAATTTTTTTTATGTTTTTTTGAATTATCATTTAACACAACACTAAATAAAAATTTACAATTTATTTTTATTGGTCATTATAAAATCTGTTTACTATCATTTTATTCCATTTTTAAATATTTATTTCTAAGTTAAATAATAATAATAAATATTTAGTCGGGGTTTAAACACTTTAAGTAAAAAGTAGAATAAAGAATTTTTTCAGTATGCAATCAATACATTATTTGAGGTAAGATTTAACAATTTCAAAATGGTACTCGGTTAGATGCAAAACTAAAACTTACATGTTTGATATTAAACACATAATTGTAATGTATAAAATATCAAAATATTTCAAAACAAACGAACTGCATCAACAATGCATAAATAAAATTGAATGACAAACAGAGTTTGGTAACATTAATGCCTTTAAATTGGTTTTAAAGGTAAAAGGGATTAATTTAATATCAATCAAGCCATTCTTACTACTAAGAATTAATATATTTTTCTTAAGTTTTGTTGCATCTGCAGAATTCTTTGTGTTCTTACTTGTGAGGGGAGGAAAAAAATAGAATTTTATAATCTGTTGAAAAAATAAAACAAAAGAGTATTAAAAAAATAATCTCTTGGTTAAACAGAAAAATTTAGAAAAATTATTATAAATAAGGATTAAAAAGTTGTGTTTGAATAGTTAAGAAAAACAAAGATATTACCTCTGTCTTGAGATTGTATCTACATAAAAAGAAAAAAAAAGAAAAATGTATAATGAATACCAAAGACTTGCAAAGGATGTCAGGGCTGCTATCATACTATTAACAGCCTAAAGGTATCAAATTTTTAATATACATTTACTCAGTGATTGTAAGCTTTTTGAACTTGTCATAAACAGAAAAAAAAATATCTTTCAAAAATATGTATGTAAACAAGAAAACATCTTTTCAAAGCCTTGATGAAAGTTAAACTCCTAAGGACTTTGTGAAAAGAAAATTTTATAATTGAACTAAAAATGGTATCGCAAAAAAAAAATATATATATTACCTAAAATTTTTGATTTAGTTCATATTTTCTATATTAGGATACACTTTGGACACAGAATAAACTTGAAAATTTTGTTTTTCTTTTTAGTTTTTGTAATAATTGTGTATTAGAATTTCACGTTATCCTCTTTACTCGTATATCCTTTTTATTTGGATTTTCCAATCTGCTTTGATCAAAAATTTATTTTGAAAAAATGCTAATTTACCTTTTTGATGGTTTTTGATTTTTTGTTTTAATTAGTTTTATAATAACTGATCCGATTAGTAATCTTAATTTCATATTAAATTACTAAAAATGATGCAGAAACCCCTTCAAGGGTGTGTAAATGGCACAAGCTGTTAAAGCATTAGTTTACAAAATCTCGTTTAACCATTTTATTTTTTATTTGAAAAACAAGGGTAAGTTTTCCATGGGTATATAACAATTACACACACATTACACAGGATATCCCAGGAATATATAGTGAAACATTAAAGACAAGTTCAATCAACTTATTTTGTTAAAATAGTTCATGGTATCCTAGAAATGGGAAGACACCTATGGTTATATATGCTGAAACCGAATATACTCACCCTGGCCTCTTGATATGTTTTAAATTGCTCTTTAAGGGGCTAGTGGTACAATATCTGCAAAAATAGTAAATTTGCAAAGAGCATCAGCTTTCATAACTCCTTGGGATACAGTGAGTGATCAAATCCAGTAGTTCAGGGATAGTTTCCTAGAATAGCCGAGTGCAATAAAATTTGAATAGTCATTTGTAGCCATATGAATATCAAAATCTGTCTTACACTTTACAGTACAGTCCATTAATCGATTTTCAACAATTTTATTCGTCATCAGCTACTAATTAATTTTTCAAATTACTCAATTTATTCAAATTATATTTTTTCTCATCATTATTATCATTAAATTGCCTGCATCTGTTGTTAATAAACAATAAAACCTGCACCATTGGTCTGTTCTTGGGCTAGGCACAGGCCAGCTAATATAATTAAAGTACCAAGTCAAGGCTGTTTCTCGCAAAAATTCTCACACAAATGAAACTTTCAAAAACGTTCGCTTGACAATCCATAAAATATGAAAATGTGGTTTAATACCTCCTTTTAATCCCGTATACCGGAACTATTTAATCCATGTCAGCAGAAAGTCTAAGTTAATTTTTTAGCTAATTTTTCCTCTAAGTTCTGAACAAAGTACAAATCACTGGCCACTTTGAGCTAAGATTTTGCTCTGAAAATATTTTTCCTATCTTTAATCAACAATTCTGGTTGTTTTTTTCATATGGAAACTATCGAAATTAAGACTTGTGCTAAATTAAAGTATCCAAAGAGACTTTAGGATAGCCCATGTATAGATTGTTTAATATTTCCAAGCTTCACAGGCAGCAAATAGCATTACAATAAGAATCATATAGATCTGGTATAAATAGCTTTATGTCGTGGTATTTAAAAGCAAAGCTGCCTTACTGTGCATCCTGGTCATGTAGGAAAAAACAGAAAGAATGAGGCAGCTAGTTTAGAAGGAGTGAAAACTTCTTCTTTACAGTAAGATTACTGTATTAATAAATTCTAGACCAGCACTCATTTTTCCAGTATTTCACTACTTTGGTATTACCTGTAAGAATATTTTCCATTTTTAAACAAAATTAAACATAAATAATCTTTAAAACTTAATTTAAGCTATGATTGATTTTACAAATAAAGGCGAAAACAGTTTTTGACACAATAATTTAGTTTTTGTTGAAATCCATCGAAAACAAATATTCATTAGAGACAGATTATATTTTTCCCTTCACTTCCCTTGTACTTTTAGACATTTTGAATGATTCCATCATAAACAAGATACACAAATTATTATTTTTTCCCCTTTTTTTTATTACAACAGCTGAAATAAAATATATTTTCAACTACAATAAATATCAAATAAGAATTATTATATACCCTTAAAAGTTGTTTCCCACAAAAATCTAATGACTAAAATTTTAATTTTCTAGTAAGTAAGCAAATTAGAAAAAAGAGAATGTTTCAATTTAGCATCTCTGGCAGACGGATTTTCTGCTTTCATTCACATAATCTGTGAACAAATTCAACATAACGGTATTCACTTGTACAAGGTAATTATTTTTAGAATATAATTTTTCAGTTGGTAATGACTTTTTGTGACACATAATAAAAAATTCAATAAAATTTATAACTGCAAAAAAAAATAAACATAAATCAAATAATTGAAGGAAGGCGACATATTTCCAATTTACCCAAGGTTTGAGTTGAGAAGAATTTATCAAAATCAAAGTAATTTAAACGGGTTTCTAGTTCTTGATAAAACCTGCTTGTACATTTAGTGATACTTTCAATCTAAAAATTCAAATAAATTTCTAAATTTTATTTTTACTTAAAATTAATTAAAGCAAATTTCACAAAAAATTTTCTTACTTTACATTTTCATTTATTTTTTTTTTTTCTCTCTTTGTTGGTTTTTATCTTTTCTCTAAAACTTAATTCTATATAGTTGAGATAAGAATTTATAGATATATACACTAAACAGTTAGTATTCTCTACGAGAACTTTCATTGTTGTTACTATAAGGACATCAGTCTTAGAATAACAATTGGATCGCGAATTATATAAAAGCTAAAGTTTATTTTGGTTCCAAAACAAATATATATATATATGTATGTATAAATAAAATTCTTTATTTTTTCTTACGTCATTAAATTGCGGATTCTGTCGTACAGGGTTTGTTTTATCAGTGATGATATCTAAGCCTAAGTACCTTGTGCCTAGCCAACTTTAAGAACCCCAATTTTTCAGCTAAATAAATATATATATATGTATATATAAATATATGTGTATGTTTTTATTTATAACAGAAAAGTTAGTATAGATATACCTATATCCTAATGTATATACATATATATATATATATATATATATATATATATATATATGTATCTATATTTGATGTAAATAAAACGTAACATGCTGGCAATAAGAAAGTATAAAAATCTGCTGAAATTGATCTAAAACAATGTAACTGTAAAAACAACAAGAAAAAAAAATTTAATGGAATTTCTTCAACATTTTTATTATTAAAAAAAAATTTTTTTGATAAGAGTTTCTTCTATTTGTCCATGTGAAATTGCCAAAGATGTGGAAAAAGTTTGAAACTGTAGCTGAAATAGCATTTGTCAATTTAATTATAGTAATGTGTTGTATATACATATATATATATATATATATCTTACATACATATTTATAAGACTCTGGAACAGTAGAACTTTATAATAAGAAGATATCACCTTTAAAAATAAATTGTTTTGCTTTAAAATAAAATCAACAACTTTTCAATTAATTTTAAAATTTAATTTTTTATTGTTATTTAAAAAATATTCATTTTTAATTTATTGTTATGTAGAGAAGAGAATATTCAAAAATTAATTTTTGTAATTTTTATTCATAAAGAATAACCTTTTGAGTTTACAGTAACCGGAATACTAGTCTAGTATTCTTAAAAATTCAAATTCAAATCTCTAGTATTGTTCTAAAAAAAAACTAATTTAAAATTAGTTTCCTTATCTAGTTTCTTTGTGAAAAATACTTCAAAACTCATGGCAATACGGAAATGAAATTTTGAGTAATTTTTTAAACTCTCACTTTCAAGAATTATTTAATAGTGATTTATTATGAAAGTTTGGTTTTTGACAGTGAATATTACTATTATTATTATTATCATTGAGAGGGCTATGCTGCACTGCGACCAGAATCGATCTATTGTGCTCCACGTCTGAATTATGCAGGGAACTTTATATCAAAATCCCTTGCCAGAGCCAAAACATCTTTTAATCTCAACTCATTCTCCCCTGTACAGGGCACGTAGCGAGCGAGAAGATATTTGAGTCTCTTCGTCATCAGTCTCCTACACTCGAATAACAAGTGGGTGGGTATCTCCGACTCCGTTACCTCCTGACAGAATCTACAACGTGTAGTTGCTGATTTTTCCAGCTTGTAAAGGAATTTGAGGAAAGGACCATGTCCCGTAGTGAACCAGGGTCAACGTTCTGAGTGACAATCTATTCAGTTTCCTTGCTTCGTTTAAATCTGTTATATTACTGACTGTGAATATGATATAAAACATTTTTTACAACAACAAACAATAACAAATTTTTGACAGATAAAAGATAAAAGATTACACTCTAAGGTGTAAATAATTAAAAATGAATTTTTTTTGTGTCCATTAAATGTATAAAAAAAAGCTAATTCTCTTTGATTGCCCAAAGGCTTATTTAGAATATTAATAACACGTAAAAATTATTGAAGCATCTCGTGTTATCACAAGATGTCAGGCTTGTTTATATAAATCTCACTATACACTTGAATTTGCAAATATGAATTGGCAAGCAAGAGGCAAAAGAATTGCTGCTTCATACAAAGAAATGAAATTTTCGAAAGTTTTGAAACTTTATTTTATCTTTCAACGCTTTTACCATAAAAATAGCAGCTGCTACCATTTTGTGATTCTAGGTATCCTTTAGTTCAATATCTGATTTCTGCCAAACGAAAGAGGGTGGCGATCTATTATTTTTTCAGTTGTATAGGAGATTTGACGTAATTATTCGTTTTGATTCTCAGGGAAATTTCTTCAGTCAATCAGAATAAAAGTAATACTTTTTTGTTTTTTTTTTAAATAAAATTTCTAATTAATTTTGTCAGCAATGATTTAATATAAATTTTAAGCCAATATAATATATAACAGGTCCAATAATTTTAACACTAGCTTCAAAGTTATTCGGTTTATTTATCAAATACCAAACAAAACATGGTTCAAATGATGGTTCAATAAAACTCATTATCTATTCCAAATCCAGGTATTGAAAGTCTTTGTAAAGACTTTTTGTTCTCAATTCCTTGAAGATATTCATGCACTTGTTTTCATAAATAGGCAATTTTTCTAATATTGTTGACAGTTAGGCAACTACAATTGCCTGTAGCAAATCAAATCAGTATTAAAGTAGTTATTGGATAAACCATAAAACTTTATTTAGTCCTATTCAAGTCTAAATGTGGATGCACCAAGATTATTTCATTTTCATGATATTCTCTAGAAATCTAAATGCAGTATCAACTTTTCTATGGTGACTGATTGGCGTATTTTAACAAATAATTACCTGCTTTTTAGTATGTAGTCAAAGGTTCTTGTAAAATTAGAAATATTAACAGGGCTCAGAGCTATTTTACCTAAAGCTCACAAAAACCACAATAAAGCTTATAAACTCATTTAGAGTAGTTTCGAAGTATAACGTTCATTTAATGCATCAGTGCGTGGTATGGTTAAATTTTTATTTCTCAGCGACAACTTATTTTTCTCATATCACGCAATGAAAGAATTTCAACCACTAAATTAGAATTGCTTACGTAAAAAATTTGCATTTTCATTCTTACTTTTCTCGAAGAGAGAATCTCGTCCCAGGTTTGTTTGTTTGTCTTTTTTTGTTGTTATGATGGCTGTTTGGTTGAGATTGACAATAATGGCACATAATATCTTATGTTCGTATTATAAGCCATTTGTAAAATGATATCTAAAATTATATTATGGAAGTTTTATTTATGCCAAAAAAAAACCTTTAAAACTATATTTGATATGTAGTTCTAGGACTACTATTTAAAGAGCTTAATGATAGATTATTTTCTCATAATTTAAGTATAGTGACAAGTACACTGGTATCAATAGCAAGAGCAATCCATGTACTATTTACAATGAAAGTCATGCACAAACAAACCCTTGCCAAGTTATGGTTCTCAAGGGTTATAAACTGTAAAAGAGTAAAACAGACGATAATGTAATAGTGAAAAAATAGTGACAAAAAATTATATTTTTATATATGAGTCGTCTTCTCGGAACTTATTAACCAATGTTTTACTTAGCGTTTTTAAAAATATTTGTATTATTCCACTGAAAGGAAAAACTGATTATATAAATCTAAAAAATTTAGTTTTTATTTTAGATAAATTTTATTAAACTTTTTTCAGTGATTTTGTGTTTAAATACGATTTTCTTACTAGCTATAATAAAAGAACCAGTATTTATTTAAATAACAAACAAAAAAATAAATATAATAAATTTAAAAAGCTTCCTTTAACAAAATAATCAACTTTGTCAGCAATAAAAAACAAAATGAAACCATGAAAACGCTTCTATTTTGCTCTAAGGTAATATAAAAGGGAACAAAGTGTATAAAGTGTATTCCCCTATTTTGACACATTTCTTATAGAAAGAAAATCTAATTTTTTCACATAGAATATAAAATAATTTTTTTTTATTTTTTTATGTAAAATCATATTTTATCATCAGTTAAAGTGAAAGTTATTTTAGGAATAAATTATTCAATCATTTCAACAGTATTTGCATTTCAAAATTTCATAAAACGCTGTGTATAAGATACGTTTTTATTTATTTTTTTTTTTTTCATTTTAGTATAGTAAAAATTTGCTTTTTTTCTACTTTATTTTTATTATTCAGCTGAAATTCATCGTTAAAACATGAAAACAAATCAGCATGGTTAGTAGGATAGCAAATTTTCTTACGCCTATGAGAATTCTCTGTGTGACCCTAAACAAAAGTCATTACCAATTCTGTTCCTTGCTTAAAAGTTATTTATTGTTACTAGAAGCATTTCAACAATGAATCTAGAAATGGTAGAGTACACTAGGCCAAGTAAATATATGACAAATATACATATATATATATATACGTTCATATATCTTTTAGGCTTATTAACTAAGCTTTCTGCGGTGTAAGCGTGTTTTATTTGTTCATGCCGTCCGTTTTTGAAAATTATATCTTATTTTACTTTGGTTATATATTTTATATAACGTATGGTATTTTCTATGACAAGTTATATAAGGATACTAAACTAAAACAAATAAACAAAGTTACAAGTAAATTGTTTATATACATATAACTTTAGGGATTCCAAAATAAATCAAATTCTGGAAGTTGTATTATTTTAATCTTTAAATGACTTGATATTTATGTGGTTTAGAATACTAAGTTAAATTTTTTGATATACGAGAGATTTAGTTTTTTTTTTTTTTAGTAAAAAGGACTAAATCAATAGTCGGGAAATGTTTATTTATATTTTAAGAATTTGTATTAGTATTAACGGAAATGCTTAAAACAGGCCAAGATCGCTCTAGTTTCGTTAAGAGCCATTTAAGAAAATAAAACAGTTAAAATAAACACATAGGAAGCTAAAAATTAGCAACTTGAATTTAACAAATAAAAAAATAAGCTCTTTGGGCCTCTTTTGAATTTATTTTCTAAAAAACTCCTAAAAAAACGCATAACTTATTCTAATGTTTTCCTAGTTACCAATTGATTTTAAAAAATAGTATCACAAACTTCACTATTCACTGTCTCTTGATACACTTGCATAAAAATATAAGTTTTTTACATAGAAATATTATAATTTCAATTCATGAGTTTTGATACGCTTAATCCATTGGGCCCCATTGAGCAATGAAAGCAGTTTTAAGCAGAATTTTAATCGTTTATTTAATTGACTTCATTTGTTCTTGGCAAATGTGAATACATTTTATAGAAATAGAAAATTTCACTGATCGCTTAATGTTGCCAAAAAAAAATAAATTGATGAAATCGCTTGAATTGTCAGTGAAGTGAAGTGTCTCATTGTCAGGGATTAAAAGTATCCTTAATATTACTTGCTATGTTACTATTTAGCCCAACTCTCTGTTCATATTTGGATCAAAAACTTCATCATAAGTCAGACTCGTCAAAATCATAAAACCTCAATAATTTAGAATAATGCTAGCCTTAAAGATTTTATCTAAGTTAATAATCGATAGTTTTTAATTAATAAACTGACGAAACTCTCACTAAAACAGTTCAAAACAATTAAAAACGCAATTCTAGAATGTTGATATTTGTTTGAAATGCATAGAAAAACCTTGATTTTACTTATTTAACCCCAAATAATATTCCGAAAATTCCATTGTATTAAAATTTAGGTATGAAAAAATAAAATTTTATTAATCAAGTATAAAATGTTTTGTAACTTATAAATCATAAATAAAACATCGATTTATAAAAATTTTGCAAAAACTAAAAAAATTCAATTTCAAAAGTTCAAAACACAATAAATACATATATTCTAGCATAACTAAGTTTTTTTTTGTGTACCATTAAAAAGTTACCATACTTTCAAAAGGGAAAACATTTATATAAAAACCATAAAATACAAAATATTGTTTCTAACTAAGATTAATAAGTTATGTCTTTAAATTCCCAAATATACCATAAAAGGCCTTATAGTAAGTCATATAATGTTCACATGCTTAAGGAATTTCTTAATACTGTTAAAATTTTAGAAAACAAGCAATACAAAAACTAAAAATAAAAAATTTTGGTAAATACCCAGACGTTAATAACATGAAAATATAAACCCAATTAGCGACATTGGCCTAATTTGTTCCTGGAAACAAATCCCAAGCTAAATAACTCTGAATGTCTACTAATGATCTGTCTACACGCGATTACCCTTTTCTTAGTCTTAACTATTGTTTTTTTTTGTTTTCTTTTTAAATTTCTATGTATCCCTTTATAATGACAGATATTAGTTTTAATTAATTAAATTGAGATTATATTTAATTTCTTTGATAAACTTCATATAGATGAAGATTTTTTAAAAAATTAATTGGATTTTGTGATTATTAGATGTGGTCTGTAATCAAGGACAATTGAATATATGATGATCATGAGTAAAAACAAAGAAATAATGATAAAACCACTTAATTTATTGAAAAAATAAATAATAATATCATTACTAATATTTATTTTCTTTCAAATATTTAAAACCAAGTGGACAAAATTATTGTCCTTAAATTGAAAAGTCGCCATTAGAGATAATATATAAATTTAAATGTCACTTGATTACAGTAACCAAAATACCATTTATTATTAGAATAATTCATGATTTAGCAAAAATATAATCGACTGTTTTTAATTTACAAGCAATTAAAATCTTAAACGCAAATGAATAACGTGGTTGTTAGGGAAACGTCTTCAAGCGCTTTGCAAATTTTTCCGTTTGTATTGAACTCAAATACGTTGCATGGATATCTATAGATGATATCTGTTGCTCTCAACTGATGATTTTCACTCACTACTTGTCTTGATGTGAAAACTCAATACGCGGTGTTTACTCTTTAGTTGCTTTAAACTAGATTCTTGGGCTCTTTCTGTAAAATCTTGTTAAATATTAAATAATATCCCATTCTGATAAAAAGAACATTTTTATCCTTCAAAGGTAGAACTATAATTTTGCTAAATATTTTGAGTTGTTGGTTCACCACGCGAAAACTACTTCAAATACTATAGTGTGATTTTTTGAAAAATCAAAAACTTCTTGTTTTTTCTTATAGTTAAGTATTTCAAAATTTGAAGTTGATCAGAGCAAAACCCCTAAGGGAATTGACGAGTTAGCCTCCCTTCCTTTACTCATTCATTCATATTATTTTTTAGCGTTCAACGCTTTTTTCTCAAGACTTTTTTTTTAAAGCCAGTGTTCACTGCCATTTAAAAACTACATTACCAATTACCTCCCCCCTACATTGATTTTTAGAAGTATTGTTTACATTAAGAGGGTTTTCCACTTACAAAATGGCGGAATTTTTCATCGGAAATTGTAGTTTTCGATTTAAATGAGTACCTAAAATTTTTTAATAAAAGCAATCAGACAATGTTAAGGAGGGAGTTTGAGGGAGATTATATGGATTTTTGATTTCAAGTAATTTCCAGTTGAGATGCAGTGAACACCATAAATCATCTTTTACCAAAGACGTCCTTGGGAAAGCTGTTTCACCGGCTTGTTTGTAAATATTTTCTAATCAAAAAATTACAAAATGTTGTGAAGGCCATGCTTAATAATATACAAAGGGTTTCAATAAATTTGCTTAAACCATATTCATAAAAAGAATTGACGAAAAATGTGTTTTTTTTTTTTTGCTCTGAAACCCGTACCCTTTCCTTAAGACACTTGCAGATTTATATTTTACTAATACGGATTAAAAATCACCAAACACTTTTGTAAAAGTAGCTGAACAGCATTATTAAATACATGAAAATAAAAAAACGTTCATTTTTCAAAAGAAGAAGACTTTGAAAACCTTACAAACTAAATTAAAGGCAATTTAAAAAAGGGTTACTTTATATTTTGAATAATACCAATTCCAAGGATCCAATATTAAAAAATATGAAATGATTGTTCAATATGTGCCAAATATATTAAGACATAAGTTACATCTAGTTCAAATACATTGATTTTAAAAATGTATTAAAGCAATTTATCTTTCAATGAATATACTAAAAATCAATCGAAAATTAAAGGATACAAAAAATACCTTTGTCCACTAATCCCTTAGACTGTTTTTATTGCTTTGAAATGTGTCCTAGAGTAGCACTAATAAAATACAAAAATCAAAAAGAAAAGAACAAAAAAACAAAATACAAGAAGAAAAATTGGATAGTTAGGGATAGATTGTGGTACTGAAAAAGGATTTATTACATGTGGTTCAAATCTTTACTAAAATAAACTTCATAGATGCCATTTGATGTTTTAACAGTCCTTTTGGCTATTAATGGGAACATGTGCGTAAATGTCATGGGCACAACATTTCTAAGTTTCTCCTATGGGAAAATAAATCAGTGTATATATATATATATATATATAAAGTAAAAGAAAAAAAGGACAGTTGGTTGAATCTAAACGATCGTTAAATCTTGAAATCAAGAATTATTCAACGAAGAATAATGTCTGCAATGTATATGTAAGAATAATCCGTAAAGAAAACTGCCCATTATGATTTTCTGTTAGGTATTACATACAGCTTGCCATAGATTTTATCTTAATAGTTCTTTCAACAGCTTTTTTTGACATTAAAGCTTTATTTAGAGCTAAAATACTATGTGAAACTATTCTCTAAGGATAACCACAAAATCATGAAATAAAGATGCATTTATATATTTCAAATATTAATAGACGCTCCTTAAATGTTTATAGTAGTTAATAGTAAAGACTATAGAAAATCATGAAAACTTAATTTTTATATATTTTCAATAATATTTTCATTGTTTTTTTTCTTCTTTCAAATGTTGTGAATGCTTTTTGATAATATTAGTATTTCATTTTTGTTTGATTGTATTTGAAATAAGTAAATCAAGAAATAAATAAATTTATATCGGTTGTATATAATGTTTTACAAAAAATAAAAAAATTAAAAAATGTCACCCACTCAGTCACCCAAGTCAAAATATTTTGTATTCATTTCAGACTGAATAAAACAGAAATTGATTACATATCAAGTCAATCCAAAAGTTTATGCACATTTTTGGAAAAAGTTAATTTTTCCATATTAAAACAATTTGTAAGGCAGGAAATGAATTAAAATCAATTACTAAAAGAAGGATGTGACAAAAGCTCCCAATTTAATTCACTAATTTGTGTAGGCGAACCGTTTGCGGTCTAGTGTTATCATTATGAAACAATACTTTATTGATATTAATGAATCGTGAGTATTTTTTAATCAATTCTAGGCTTAAACAAATAAGTGCAGATGTTCATTCTCTGCTGGCTTTAAGGAACTCATACGGTATCCAATTTTCAAGCTTTGATACTTTTCCATTCTCTTTTAAATATCGAAATACTGCCCTATTAAATGAATCCATCATTTCTGCGATCAGATCCATGATTAATTATGATTATGACTCCACAAGATTTTTAAGAATCTTTAATTTAAAATACGCACAAATTTGTGGACTATCCTAATACTGAATATACTGAAAAATGTCAACTTTGGTGTTTTAGGATGACCAGTATGAAATCAGATTAGTTTTTAAATTTTATTTTTGTTTTAATTTTAGTTTAACTTTGAGATAATAAAATAAAACCTCTCTCTTGGGGATAGGATAGCTACTTACGGATATCAAAAACTCTACACGAAAGACTTTTTGGAACAATCCATTTTTAGCAACTGGGTAAAGTTATTGAAGTTTATTCTTTTCAAACACTATCGCCCCCCAAAACTTTGGACAATATCGTCATAAAGAAGTGCAAGAGAATTATAAAATCATTGAAAACGAAAACGAAATAATTTAAAAGTAAATGGAATTCACCCAAATCTATATAGGCAAAAACATCAAAATATTAAAACCAGTACATTCAGGTTTTTGTTCTTCTTCAACTACAAAAAAACGTTTTATCTCTATGGGGGACTATACCTTCCCATGAATGCAAAATTTAATGATGTCCTACAGTCATAGATGTCTGACAGAAGGGAAGCAAACCTACTAGCCGCTTGATTGGTTGAAAAAACATTGGGAATATTGGCTTGCAGATTTATTGTATGAAGACAAGGTGCTTTAAGTTAGATAAAAATACGTATAAAAATTTTTGTTCATATTTTAATGTTTCTGGGATTTAAAGTAGACGTGAGATATTCAAAATATCAATAAATATCAGTTAATTAAAAATGCATTTTTTGATTTCCTAAAAGATGAAGGCTTGTGGTATTTTTGCATGTGTGTAAATTTCATTTTGAAAAAGAAACACACTTTATTACTTTACTTTTTTATTTCTGAACAATGAATGGCCTACATTCTGCTCTTGAAGTCGACAAGTGTGCACGTCACTAGATATTTTAACTTTTGTTTAAACAACCACAAAATCACGATTCTCATTTTATTATGTACAAATGGTTTTTACTACAATAACTGCAATAAAAAAAGAAAAGAAGAAAAACAAGAAGTATTATTTACTTACTTTGTAAGTTCTTCATTTATGATCTATACTTGAGGTTAAGCTTGTGCTATTACTTTACGTCTGATTCATTTCTATTGTTAAAAAAAAAAAAAACCAATGATTTCTAATTTTTTATGCTCTATTTTGCTTTATTCTTAGATTTTTATGTTTATAAGAGCATATTTCAAAACATATATTTGAAATTCCACTGGCTTAAACAATAACAATTGCATAGCAACGATGCATTTAGCATTTGAGAAGCTTAAGTTTTTCAGATTGTTTTTTTTTTTTTAGCTTTTTCTGTTTTTATATTTATAGAAAACTTTTTCAATATAAAAAATACCAAACACCGATAAAGTTTCTGATATTCATTTATGGGATTACACAGAAAAAGTTTTGAAAAAAAAGCAAGTATGTAGTGTAAAAAAGAAAAATAAAAACGAAACTACTCATTGGGAATTTTCTTAAAAGTGCTATAAATATAGAAAATTAATTTATTCATTCTTTATGTGCTTTCGTCCTACAGGCAATGTTGAATCCTCTTGTTGTCGAAATATAACAGTTATTGGCAAAATGATAAAATAGTTCCAAAAAATTGTTAATGCTGACTGAAATTAATTTTTAAAACCTACAACAATTTTGATTAACATAATAGACCAAAATCAAGAATGGGACGAGGAATTCAATACTAAAAAGGACTTTTAGGACTTTTAGAGTTTAATTAATTTAAAAATTTCTAATCAAATTCTTTTTAACCACTTTTCTGATGAAAGCTTTTCCTTGTATTTCCTTAATTGGCCCTTGGCTGACAAGTTTTTACATAAATATAAAATAGACTACGCTACGCTACAAAAAAAATAAAATACATGCTTCAATTTTGTACGCAATGCTATTTTTAAATAGCTCGATTTAATACTAAAATTTATCTAATTTAACAGAATCTTAAAATAATTATGTGACTACACTTTAATATTTTCTAAATATTCTTATTTCACTGGTCATTAAGGTAAAAGATTTCTTTGAATTTATATGAAACCCCAAATGTTAGCCATCTGACAAATATGATGAAGCATGATAAAACATATTTTTGTTAGTTTTTCTAATTAAAAGTTTCATAAGAAAAAACAAAAACAAACACAACTTTGTTGTCAGCTTTATGAATTGCTTTGGTATCATATTAAATGTCTGTTTATTTTATGTGTGAGCAAAAATTTCATATCTTATCACTACTTGGAAGGTAATAATTATACTTAAAAATTTTATTATTACCAACGGATATTATATATAGTGAAAGGGAATTTATATAATGTTCGTTTATGCTTTAAAGGAATGCAAATATGATATTAATATATATATATATATATATATAAAATATATATAAAATATATAATTGTTGACAAAATGCTTAATAAAAAAATTGATGACTTTGCTAATACTCTTGAAATTTAACTTGAAAATAAACACAAGAAGTTCTCGTATAATTCCTTACGTCTACAAAGTACACATCCGGTTCATATGAGTACTTAGCATGACGATTAGATAGCACTTAAAGTTTATTTTACTAATCATAAAGAAAGAAGTCACTGTCAACATATTCAGGGTGATCAAATTATTATATTTGAGTATAATTCTTGACAGGTAACACACTTGAAACTCTTATTGAAAATTTGTTATTAATTAAATTAAAATGATTCAAAGTAGTAGGCCTTGTGAAAATAAAAATGTAAATGGATCGATATTTGAGAGACAATTTGAAGGTTTTTTTGAAATCCTATTTCTAGATATTAAAATATATTTTTTATATTGAATAACAAATACTTGCGAATACAAGTAAAAGGTTTATTTATCAATAATAACCAATTCATTATCAAACAAATCTCTGATAACTATTTAATATATAAAACTATTTTTTATATTTCAATTGAAAATCACAGCTATTTCAATAACGATATCATTATTATTTATTTATAACGATTAATGATGATAAATAACAGCAGGACAAGATCAAATAGATATAAAACAATAAACAATAAAAAAAATCAATGAAAATTTTTATGAAAAATACAAATGAACGTGAATAACTAAAATATAAAAAAAGAAAAACGAAAAATAAATAAATAAAACATGAAACAAAAATCTTCACGTCTTTTGTTCAAGATCAAAAAACGTGACCAATAAAATTTCAACCACAGCCCTCGTTTTTTTCTAATGTCCATAACATAAAAATCATTGGACTGCATAAATCATGGTAAAATTCATGTAACTAAATAAAAATGCTTAAAAGAAAAATGATGAACACATAGATATAAATTGAAAAGAGTATCCATAATTAAATCGTGCAGAACTTTATTCTAGATAGAGAAAAAAATAAATAACTGTTGAACAAAATTTTTAGAATATTGTTTTAGGCCTCCTGCTAGGTTTTTAACCTAAGATCAATATCAAAATTTGGGCATGACATAATGCATAAAGAATTATTTATTTAATATTATTCTTAATTAAGACCACTTAACACATTAGAAATCTATATTTTTCTATAGAAGAAAAAAATTGTTTTTAACCAAAAAAATATTAACCAACATTTCTTCATAATCATGACTGAAGTCAATTTTAATGTTAAATTATTTTAATCCGTAAATCCATTATTTAGTTTATATCTTTTTTGAATTTTTAATTTCAGATTCAGTCTCTTCATCGACTAAATGGAATAATTAAATTACATCTGTACCAATTTCTGTTGGATGTTCTCCAAAGAATGGATACTTTAAGGGGGAGATTCGGTATTTAGTTTTTTTTCCTCATTTTTTTTTTATTTTTTTTTAAATTAGTTTATAACATCTTTTTTTTCAAAATTTCAAGTTGATAGGAGTGAAATCACCGAACTTTGAGCGTCCTTTATTGTAGAGCAAAGAATGAGTGAACAGAACTTTAAAGCGTTTTACTGAGCACATGACATTAAAGAAGAAAGATATTTGCGTAGACAAGAACAAAAGGATATGATCTAGATCTCTTGGATGAAAGCTCTTTACTCTATGGACCTGGCATCGACGATTCTGCGTGAGTATAAAAGAATTTTTGAGTTTACTTTTTGTCCTCCAAAGGCTACTGAAAATTGAAAAATAAAAAAAACTCCTTGCCATTAGTTCGAAAAACATCTTCTTTGATACCTAAACATATTTAGACTTTTTGGTTTTAAATGATTCTGTTGCGAATTCAGACAAACAAGGGGAAACAATTTTTTTTCGAAGCGCCTTCAGATATTTGTTGCCACTCACTCACTTATTATTATTTTGGAATGGAAATTTAGAAGAATATTGTTCAAATCTTTTGTTATCATAAAAAAATTAATTAAACAAACTAGAACTATATATATTGCAAAAAAAAATTCTTGAAGACATACCTTTTTTTAACGAATTAACCGAACCTTCCCCTTAAGTTACTTCTTAGCCAATTACTTTTTAAAACCTTCTAACATACCTTGATATTAATTTTATGAATTTTCTCAAAAAAAAGATGACAAGAGGTTAAAGAGAAATCAGTGATGTCTTCTTTTCTACCACATTATTCCATTCTTTCCTTGTGTTTTGGTGGATTTTAGATCAAAATGAAGAGAAAGTGATGTGGCGACAATTTTTTAATTGTTTATTTTTGTTTAATTACACCACTTTGGTTTAAATTTCCCAACTTCAAAAAAGCGTTATTGAAAATTAAATATAAAAAAAAAAAAACAAATACAGTCCTTTTATATACATAGAACTTTTACTATACTCACATTTTCTACTGGGTAAGATCAAAACTTGTAGTAAACCAATTGTCTTTAGTGATACATAATGTTTTTCAGATGGAAATAAAATGTTACGTTACAGTATACTTTTGCAAAGGTTCATATCCTTTGAACACCAAAAATAGGTACGGTTTTCCAGGCGTCATTTTTCATTTCATTTCAATCTTACAATGCGTAGCTATTGATGTTGATTTTTAGAATTCACTCTTGCCACTAATCCTATCTCGCTAAGAAAAATTAAGGAATTGACAGAGAAAAAGCCTTACACTGTCAATTAAATAAATTAAAAATGAAATTAAGAAAAATGGTTAAGCATATTTGCTTACCCCCTTAATGCTGGCTGGCTGGCTGACCTGAAAATATAATAAAATTAAAAAAAAAGTGAAAATTTTGATGAGAATCAATAATATTACCTAAACTCATTCACTCAGTCAATCAAATGTCCATTCGAGGAAGTTAATCGATTCCAAATATTATGATCCTAGTATGCACTACAAAATCATAACTATCCATAATTATAATTATGCAGTAGAAACTTTCAATTTTGCAGTTTAATTAATTTAAACATAGAAAGCAACAGAATAGCCTTTTTGAGTAGAATTTTAACCTCTAAGATTAAATGGATTACCTAAGACAACAGAAGTGATTAGGATGGTAAATTAACTACAATGAACATCCTAAACAAATAATGAGACTGTCTCTACATAACCAAAAACTTTCTGGTACATAGTTAATATTGTCATAAAATTGAGGAAATACATGAAAAATAAAACTTGTTTATATATGAAACCCTCTTAATTAATCACATAACATAAAATCTTTCTCCTTATATGATAATGTAAAGTCTTATTTGATGCAAATAAGCGTGCAAGAAACTTGATGAATTAAGATCCTGTCGCATTTTCTAATAAATTCCAGTCTCTGTGATAGTTAGACACATTATATTCTTAATTTAGGATTAGTATTTGAATTTCCTTTATGGATTTTGTATCATTCAAAGGCCCTTTCTTATTTTTTGAAAAAGGATTTAATATAAAGAAAACATATTTGATAAAAGTAAGTAAAAGTTAATATTGTATCTCTTTTACTCCTTTTTAGGACAGTGTATTTTTTCTCTTGTTATTGTACTGTTCAAGGAGTGGTCAAGGACAAATACTGCTTTTGGAGCAAGGGAAAGAAAATTGGATCCATGTTGGATCAGAAAATACAATCAGACCTTATCCTTAGGTACACTATTCAAAAATTGCCACTAATATTATGCTTTATATTCCTTTGATCAACTTAGAAAAACAATTAATTAAAATACCACAAAATTTTTTTGCAATTAAGTTCCAGAATGTTTATATATAAACTTGTTTTAAACATTTTAACAACAATCTGCAATAATAATTTTAATTGGATAATAATAATAGTTCATTGTTTAAACACCATCTTGCCAGAACAAGTTTTAGTTGCGGTCATTTAAACTGATGGATTGTACCAAGAGTATGATCACTTCTTGATGACGAAAATGACGGCTAAACGTATTTTACAGTTTCAAGTTGATGGCATGTCTTTCAACAATGAAAAGGGTGAACTCGAGCACTCTTTATAAACATACGTAATTTAAGTTATCCAAAAGAATTTCAAGAACTTGAAGTTAACCATTCATTCTGTTACTTTTTTATTGTATCTTTTGTAGAAAAAAATGCAAGCTGTAGTGGTTTTCATAAAATATATTTCTATAGGTTCATCACTTTGCATGTCTTAAATAGATTTAGTTATGCTGTCTATATTTTATTATTACCATTGGTTCTTCTTCACCTCTGACGTGTACTTAATGATCATTTTTGAAGAGGTAATGACCGAACCAGACTAACCATAGATGATAATTTAATTGAAGCGTGGAGTCTTGAACTGTTATTTCATGTTTCCGCTTTAACTTATATATACTTGTATATACATATATATATATATATAAGTTTTTATGCGCTTAAGGCTTTGGGGCTATGATTATTTTCCTGTTTGATTTCGCGCTTTATTTTACTTTTCTATAAAATATATATATATATAAATATATCTAACTACTTAAAAACCCATATAAAATTATTTGATTGCTTCAATAACAGATACAGTTATAAGTTATTATTAGCCTTTTCTATGGGTAATTTAAAATGAAAAAAACTTTAAAAAAAAATCCTGCCATCTAAATTTAGTTTAAATTTTTTGATAGTAATAAACTGTGATACTAATTTCACATAATTGTTTAATTTTTTTTTTGTTTCATTGTTTCGTTTTTTTAAATTTTTAACTAGCATCGTAATTAAGTAGATTTATATATTATAATTGTTATGTTTCTAAAAATGGAATATACCAAATAATTTGGACAATTATTTTTATTCTTTATTTCAGTTAAAACAATGCAAAAATTAAATTTTATTAAATTATTAGAAAATGCTCCTTTTTTAAATGTTATTGTGGTGAAAATATATTTAAAAAGAAATTACATAGACTAATTGGTTGAATTTGTTCAGTTACAACCTTTAATTGGAAGGTAGGGTTTTAAAGGCGAAAACAGGGCATATTTTCATGATTTTTTTTTTTTTTTTTTTTTTTGTAATAGGAGTCATGTTGATTTATTTATTTTATAAACATGTTAAGGTACAATATCTTAAGCATCTTTTCTGAAATTTATAATAAAAAATATTCTTAAAAAAGACTGTGCCAGTGAATATAGTCTTGCGGTGAATATTATACATATAAGTCGTTACCAGATCATCTGAAGCAAAAAAATCGAATTGCGCTTTAAATGTGATATTTTACCCAACGTAATCAGAAAGAGTTTATTTTTTTTTTTTTTTTTGATTTTTGGCAGCATTTTGTAATTAAAAACACGATATTCACTGAAAAATTTCGGTGTCTTTGTTATTATAAAATGGAAAATAATTGCTTAAAAAAATACTCTTCGTGATTACCTGTTGATTTATGTGTAAAAATAGTATACAAAATTTCAAAAGGATTCGTTAAGTAGATTTTGAGTTATGATGTTCACGGACTACAAAAATGAAATGCTAACCGCCTTTCACGGATAAGAGTTTCTGGAGCAACATTTTCCATCCCTAATGGAAAAATGCGGCGAAATCAAGTACCCCATCAGAATCAAACTGCTAGAAGAGGTCGCGAAAGCCATAGAGCAATTCCATGGAAGGGACATACCATTCAACGTGGCCGCAAGAGCCTACAAATCACATCCTGAAACCATCAAAACAACAGTTCAGAATTTTCATCAACCCACCGAATATAATGGGCCATCTGTAGCAGAATTAGTTAAAAGTTAAAGATTGAAAGGTTATTTCGAATAGAATATAAGAAACTTAAGGGTGTAAATACACTTAACAATTGCTTTAATGTATTTAAACCTTTATATAATTAAAAAAAATTTTTTATTTTTTTCTTTAGCATAATAATAAACATGCAACTGCACTTAATTTAAAAATTGAAGGTTACAAATGTTTTGCTGACAAAATATTTGTAACCTACTTTTGTTTAAATTATTTTACTGAACATGTAACCTAGAAAATGAAATTTGGAAATTGCACTTATTGCAATTTGCAGGTCTCATCACATGATGTAATAATGATGTTAATTCCGGAAAAATTACTACCGGAATAATTAGTATTTAAGTTGGAACTTAGAATTATTTAAGTGAATTAGTTGTAATGTTCTAAAGTGGAATTTGTGCTCACAAAACCGGCCGAAGTTGGCCATAATATTTAAACCAATATTTAAAACTTAGACTTTTTATCATTTTTAACTTAACACTGAAACAAAAATTATTATACAAAAATGCACTAAATTAAATAAATTTTTGAAGTTTTTACAAAAGTACAAGTCAAACGTAAATCATACAGTCAATAAACCATGTGAAAAATAAAATATTAGCCTAGCCTAGCTTGGCCGAGACAAGGGCTTTTGGTTGAGGAGTTTTCCTGAAGAAAAGGTTAGTAGAAAACCAAGGCTAAGACTGGCCGATACTGGCCAAATTTTTAGCCTTTTTTTTCTTCTGAGTCTGGTCTTTTTGAATTTCCTCAGTTACGACCGGCTGATACTGGCCAAGATTGTAACCGATGAAGTTTAAGGAAAGCTTCTTGCTTTTTTTTTAAACTTAGAAAATTTCATAATTAAATAATAACTTTATAAAAAATTAACTTAGAAAATTTTATAAAAAAATAATAGTAATAAAATACTTAGAAATTCTATAGGTGCGCCGATACTCCTCTCAATCGAGTAGTATCGGCGCAGGGTCGCCCACAAATCCGAGGAGGAATTGATAAGGCGAAGCATTCTTAACCAGGACAAGGAAGCCATCCAAACGCCCTAATCCAAAACAGGCTCTAATAAAACCCAGGCGAACATCCTACAGTTACAAAAAAATTGCTCGTGTTTCTATTGAATGGTAAGTCCATTTCCCAAAAATTGAACCAGTCTGATAGAGAAAAACTATCAAAAATTATTTTACTAATAATTCTCTACATACCCAAGGAGTTTTCTAGAAAACTAAGAGGTTTTAAAGAACTATCCAAGGGGAAACCTAGCGAATTTTAACAATTTATTCTTTATACGGGAATACTTGTTGTAAAAGACATTATTAACAAAGACCTTTATCACCATTTTTGTCTCCTCCACTGTGCATATCGAGTAATAATTTTATTTGCAATTTTTTTTACCCAATATATAACATAAGAAATACTCTTTTCATAGAAAACAATGATGCTATCCGTAAAACACCGGAAGAACATTCAAACGCCATTGTTCATTGCTCAAAATAACATACTACTACGGCAAACACTAAAGAAATTCAATTCTTAATTACCCCTAGAGACGATGGATAGTTTACATGCCATGGAGAAAAGCTTGGAAAATTAGGAAAACGAATATGTAAGAAAATTAAGTTAAATTATTTGAATATATACCAAATTCTTTCTATAACAGGCTGCAATAATTGAACAAATTTTCAGCGCAGAAGGACTGCAAAGAAACTTGAGCAGTTTTCTTGGAGAGTCCCTCATAATGGGATGTAATTATAATGGAGTTAAAAGCAAGGAAGCTTTTAAAAATTTCAAAAAAATGAACGATGTCATTTTCGGTAAGTTCAATAGCAGATCAAAATGCATAACCCATTGTACTTTTAATATTTTTCAGAATCCATTAAGAAAACCAGGGTGACATATACAAAGGAAGAATATAAAAAGGAAATGCAAAAAGCATTTCAAAAAGAAAAAAATAAAATTTACTAAATGAGTACCCGTTTAAGTAAAAGTAACATTTAAGTGCAAAATTTTATTTCATTTAAAAAATGCTAATTTTTTATATTTAAATAAAAAACAATAAAATTCAAACTACAAGAGTTTTTTTTCTTCTATTCTCTCTTAAGGGAACGTTGTCATTTTTGGCAAATACAGAAGAGCAACATCTCCATAAAAAAATGTATGAGTTTCCTTTTTCCTATTCTATTTTCAAACAACATTCATTTTCAGTAAGTGTGACAGAGAGAGAAAATATATATTACCCCTTTAGAACGGCAGGCCATGTAAAACACCGATTTGCATGCAGAAACCCAACGGATACGTGAACTTTCTGGGCGCATTTACATTTAAAATGTCACCGGTGCGTGGAATCTTTTAAAGTAACATTGATAAGTGAATACTTGGTTTCCTCGGGGAATTTTCGCTCTGGGAAAGTTTTTTCAGCTTACATATCCAGCATGAGGAGCAATCATTTGAAACACTGTATCTTCGTTAATTGTACACCGATTTACTTAAATTTTTGACACAATATTTTCCACATGTTAGACATTCAGACAAAATCAATAAAATTAGCTTCAAAATCTATTTCGGTTCATCCGGCAGCAGTAGAAAATATACATTGCTTTATCTGGCGGCGCCTTGCACAAAATGTGTGTAAGAAATACACGCTACCATATAAAACATTCGCGCATGTACCTCAACGTGTCAACGTGTTAAACATTCAGTAAATAAATTTATTAAGTTTAAAGAACTGAATACTTGCATCCTGGTTTTTGTTAGAACACTAAATAAATTTTTTTATTTATTGTTCTTATGAAGGACGACGATTTAGTTTGTTTCACGTAGTCAATGCCATTCTACAGTAAAAATTAAGGATAAAGAAGTAAAGATTTCTTTGGATCGTTTGAAAGTATGTTTTATGCTTTATGACCCGATTATTAATACTTCCGTGTCTCATTCCACCACTATTATTATCATATTTATATACAATGGAATTTTTTGTTTATAGCAACAATAAAATAATTAAATAACAATAATAAAAACTATTTGATAAGGATTTTATTATAGTGAAAATAATAGTCGCTGTTGTTGGTGGCAAGATTCCTTTAAGTGTTGTATTATAAATTCAAGCCTGAAAAATTGTAGACTTCTGTATTTATTATATTTTTTATTGGTTTTAGCAAGCAATAGATAAGTAATAAGTGTCAGCAATAAGATAAGTGTCAAATATTAGTTAGGCATAGTATTAATTTGTGTTAAATATTCTTTAGTAATTCTGAAAAATTAGTAAAAAACATAGATTCCCCTTAAAATCGAATCAGTTGTACCCAAATCAATTGTTTTTTATGTAGTAAACTAAGAACAAAATTCTATAAGTACAAAATTTAATCAAAATTTCTTAATTTCTTACTTGTAATTACAGGTGTAGAAATAGTTAAAAAAAGCTTCGCCAAATTTCCTCCACTGAAAGTTTAATTGTGACACAAAATACAAAATTCAAAAATATATTCAAAAAATCATGTGAAAAATAAAATTAAAAGCTTCAACGCACTTAAAATATTGACTGTGGTATTTAGAGAATTTATTTTGAAAACAAAAAACTAAGTGATCACATCACTTAGTTTTATGACCTTAAGTGTCTTGCGATTAAAATTCGCTCTGGTCTGTGAAAAGTTTAAAGTTTCCAAACGTTTCCTGTATTGGTAAAAGCAAAAAAAAAAAAACCTCCTGGATCTGGATCTAGATTTTGTTAAGAATTTTTTATGGCACACAAAATTAATCCAATATTCCAAGTAAATATTACACATGCTGTTTGCCATAGACGCCACAGGACGACAACAACCGAATAAAAATTTAAAGCAGTTAAAAAAATTTTTTATATAAAGACGTCAAATCATTAATAGTGAATCAACATATTGTTTAGCTCATGTTATAAAATATTTTTCTATATTTTGGGAATGAAATGTGTAACACTAAAGTTTGTTATTTTTTTGACTGAAAAACAACAATTTAACTATATTTCAGCTACCGCTAGATTTTGCTTTTTATAGATTTTA
This sequence comes from Acrocera orbiculus, assembly GCA_947359355.1. Taxonomy (NCBI): domain Eukaryota; kingdom Metazoa; phylum Arthropoda; class Insecta; order Diptera; family Acroceridae; genus Acrocera; species Acrocera orbiculus. The sequence goes on from OX375759.1 coordinate 18,034,512, forward strand.
TATATTCCTTGCAAAATGAATAACTTAATGAAAAAATATCATTTTGGTACAATTAAGGAGGAAAATACTATATCCCTGGGAAGGCTTAAGACTCTAAGCACAATGAAAGTGAATTCAAGCAATTAACAAATTTTTCCAGTTGTATGAAAATAATTGTCATTTGCCCGACAAATAAATCATGCGATCAAAAATCATTTTCATTATGGCCAAAGGCTAAGCCCATAAAAATAAGTATTTCAGAAGTTCTTCAAGAATTTTTAAAAGAAGCTACATATAGAAAAAGTATACTATATCCAAGAGGCTACACTATTTTGTACAGGACAAAAAAGATATTGATGAATAAACAATAAAAAGTCACCTTATTTTTTGAACAAATCTTGTACAATGGTTTGAAAGTTTGTATAGTATTAAACACATAAGCACAGGTAATAATAAACTTTTGATTACCACAAAAAGCAAAACAATAGAAAAGTTTTGCTCGTTAAGAAAATAATTCTTCAACACTTAAGTGAATTGAGATATATATATATTTTTTTTTTTTTTTTTTTGGGTACTAATTTTCAGTTTTGATTAAAGTTATTTTTATTACTGTCTCAAGCTTTCCATCAGCTATAACATTTAACTCAATCTTATTTTATAGATATAACATTACCCTAAGGCTTTAATATAGCTTCAAGTTTTCGATAAAATAAAAAAGAAAATAAAACTTTCTTAACGTGTTGATAACTTTTTCAACTTTATTCCCTTAAAACTAAAATTTCTTCCTAAAATATCATATCCTCGTGTATAACCACTTTAAAAAATCTAACATTTAAGTTATTCTTGAGTTAAGAAATTTGATTAAATTTTTTTCCCTTTAGTATAAATGTGTTCTATTACGAAAAAAGTGTATATATATATACAGTTAGATAGAGAAAAATTTAATTACAAAGTATTTCGAAAATGTTGAAAAAAGATATTCAATAATATTGTAGAATAAAAATAGTAAAAGATGAATGTAATTTAATTTTTTTTTACTCTTTTTAGAATTTATCAACTTAAATTATTTACCTATAAAAATTTTTTAAAATTTTAAATAAATAAATTCAAAGTTAATAAATTAAGATAAAGAATATTAGTAACATAAGTTTCATATTGATTATATTGCTATAAATTTTAATAATATTTTAAATATTTACTATTATAATTTTTACAAAAAAGAAAATACCTCAAGCCAGGCCGCAATTTTATAATTGTTGCACAGTGTTTCTCGAAAAACGAGATTAAAATAGAGGTTTGACTTTTAAATGCCATAAAGTCTTTCAGGTAAACATTATATCTTTTTGCAGTAGAGTTATAAACTCGATAAAATTCATAATGTTATTTTTTATTTTATATAAAAATATACCGAGTATCTTTTATTCCTTATCATACTTAAATAAAAAGAAAATTTACACTCAATTATTATCTCTTCTTTCTTTTTATATGCTTTTATTTACTTTGCTTTTTGTTTTATAGAAGCATTTAATCAATGTTTGAAGTACTTCTCAATCAGTTATTAATTTCAAATTTCGCTAATATAAATTGCTTATATTTGAATGTGATCTACATAGTTATAAAATTTAATCAAAAAATTAATCTATTTTCAATTTTAAGAATGAATACAATGGAATCTTGCAAGCCAGTAATCACCAGCACCAGGGATCAGCTATTGAGATTTCAGTAAGAAGGTATTGTAGTCTAGAAAATCGACTCTTTTTTTGTTCATATTAACACCTTTAAGAATATGTCTTTGAGAGGATTTTCTAAAATTTAAATAATTTTTGGAGATATAGCAGTTTCAGTGACGTATGGCTTATATACTGCGTATAACTTTAAGCGAAACTTTAAATTCGTTTTTCTTGAAACTACTTTTTTCGAAACGATCGCCATGATTTCTTAAGTTCCACTGAAACAATTCACTTGAAAATTGGCGTAAGTCTTTTTTTATACATTTCTCTATCGTACGAACTAAGATTATAATAAATTTTCAATTTTTAAAAAATTCGGAAACTTTTGACTGTAACTTTTGGGATTTTTAATTTTTTTACTTCTTTTTTTTAATGTCTTCTTTAAGCATTAATTAATATCTTGCAAAATAATGAATACTAGAAGTATTGTTTTTTTTTTTTTACTTGAAAAATCATACCTCTTGACTAAAATACCCCAATAAGGTAATCGTAAACTGTTTTAATGGCGATGCAATGTTTACAAAACAGTTCTTAGCTCTAGTCATGGATTCAGTAGAATCTTGCAACCAAATTCTCCATACTTTGGAATAAGCTGTTGAAATTTGAATTAAGAAATCATAAAGTGCTTAGATAATAGTGCAAAGTCATTAAAATATTTTCCCATATTTATCAACCCACTTCTAATTCTAGTCACGAATGCAATGGCAAATGGCATGAGAATTACAATGAGCTATTTAATTTTACTCTTATATGAATATCAAAAATAAGGAATAAATTTGACTAAAAATGATCAAATAAATGTAACATAAGACAAGCCAAAAGACTTCTATTTATAATCAATTCATCCAATTAATAAACTAAAAGGAGAAATACCCTAAAATGGGAAAAAAAAGAAAAATATTTCTTCTGAAAAAATAATTTTACAATTCTGTTTCACTAAAAATAAAAGAGTCACACAAAGATTTCATTTCCGAACTCTCCAAGAGAAGATATCTTTGAAAATTACTTTAAAAAGTGAAAATTTGTATTGTTACTGTTGATAATAATTAGAGTAAACAAAGTACAACTCCTCGAGTCCAAAAAATCAAACCTCCTTTGATCCTATCACTTAGCTTACCACATTTAGATTTACATTTACAGTTATTTCAAAGGTTGAATCTGTTATGGGCCTAAATAATAACTTTTTCGGTATAACCAGAGCTATTTTAGATCAAAAATAATTTTTTTCTTCAGCATATTCAGGACCAAAGCAGCAGGTTCAAGTCTAATTTGAACTGAATCAAAAGTTCAACATTTAACACGTTAAGTTTGAAATCAGTATATTTTTTGACTTTAGGTCTAGTTCAAGCCCAATCTTTCCGATTTCACTTAAATTTATTTTCATCTAACAAATCAATAGCTGACGTGAGCCATCGGTGATATACGCCGTCCTCAACGTGGTCAACATTAACTTGTACATTAGATTCAAGGTAAATTCATAATTGTTCAGTTTAAAAGATATTTTTGATATTTAAATAAAACTTATTTATCAATAATCGAATTTATTTACGAAATGCAATGAACTTTTCAAAAAATGTCTGAGTTTCCTTTTGATAGTTTTTTCTTAATTCGAAAACATTCTGTACACCGGATACTCTCACTAGTATTCTATAAAATATTAAATTTATTTGTTTCTTTTTTTTTTATGTGTTTAAACAAAAACTTTATGAGTACATCAAATGGAACTAGATACGATATTAAAATCTATTTTATGTTTTATTTTGCTTTATCCAGGTAATTGTTGTATATATTCAAGATACAAATTTAGCAAAGTAAAATAAACTGGAATGTCCAATGCAGACAAGAAAGTTTCTTCTGTATTATTATATGTATTTGCTTTTCTTTTAGCTTTATCGTTCATTATGACTACTTATAGCTTTAGTTATAGTTTTCTATCATAATCAGGTGCAATATTTATTTTGGCATTATGTTAAATTTATAGCTTTAAGTAATATTTTTTACTTTAGGAACTTATTTAAAATTTATTAAACTTTATTTTTTAATTCTACTCAATTTTTGATATCTTTTGCAACTTAGCTTTTTGTTCATTTGAGGTAAATGCATATACCTAAAAATATTTGAAAGAAAAAATATTTTTTCAATGAAAATTTTATTAAATAATCCAAATAAGAAGTTTCATTATTATAAGCTGTCGCTTAATTTTAGTTAAGCTTAACTTAAAATAAATTTTTATATTTTATTAACAACACTTTAAATTTAAACTAGAAAATTTGTATTGTTCAAATGGATTAAATATTTATTCTTATTCATGTTTCTAATATTAAATTATCTCTAGTTAAAATCTTACAATCAAAACTAAATATTGATTCATCAAAATATAAAATTATAAGCCTAAGAAATAATTTATTCTGAATAAATTAGCAAATCGTTTGAATAATTCTTACACATAACTTGTGTAAATTTAATAAACTGAATATCAATTAAATGACTTATTGATTGGAATATATCAATTCAATGATTTTAAGATTGAAATAATATCTTCCTTAGGATTAAAGTTAGAATTTACATGTTATTGTAAAATGATGTAAATATTTGGTATAAGACCATAAGGAGATAAGGAAAAAAGTTCGAAAGTTTTGTTTAAAAAATATATGTATTATTTTCTACATGTAGTAAAACGTGTATATTAATTATAAACCTAATTATTCAATTATAAATTTCAAAATATGAATTTCTTGGATAATCACATTTTATACACTTATAGAATCATATTTTATTATTTGAATTAACCTTAATCTTTAAAGCTTATTGAAAATTTTTATAAAAATTAAAAAGCTTTTGTTGTTTTGTTTTGTTCTTCTTTGAGTGTCCTTTGCTGTAATACTTTAAACTTATGATTTTATTGGAAATCTAATATACTGGGTGGGGTAAAGTAAAGATTTATCAACCAAATAAACAAAGAAGTTGGATAAAATAATAAATTTTTCAATTAATTTAAAACAAGAGCATTTTTATTATTAAAAATGTCGCTAACAACAATAAAAATGTTTTGGCTACAGGTCTACAATGATTGGCATTAGAGGGGACCGACCAAATAGTCGACATTTATACCAGTTTTCCTAGCCAAGCACTTAAACAGAAAAATATTTCAGAGATTCAGAAATCTGAGCACGAAAAGAAGAGAATAAATAAATTTTTGTTTAATTGCACTTGTTATTGTCTTTGTTATTGTCCAAATCCATTTTTTTTCAATAAATAAATTGATATAAGTATTTTGAAAAAAGTTTTGGTTTTAAAAGTAACAAATTGAGATTTCAACGACTCTAAACGTGTACATTTTTACAATTTTTTTTTCATATATCAAATGGCAAGGATATCTAATATCAGATTCATCCGAAATTAAAAAACCAAAAATTTTATGTTAGTCTTTTATTACATTAGAGGATATAAAATGTTGTTTTACGCATAAATTAACATATGGCAGTGTTATATCATACTATCAAAATCAGAAGGCAACTATCTAAATATCAAAATTAAAAATAAATTGATTCTCTTTTTTTTTTTAGATAAGAATTAAATCCTTATTTGCTTGAATGTATGAGATTCAAATATCTCAAACATTCGATCTATGTTAAGAGGTAATGTATGCATAAAATAAATATTATTAGCTTAAATCAAGGAATATATCCTCGTAATCTTGATACAATCTTTGGTATTGTATACATATATACATAAATATTATATGTATTGTAGGTAACTTGTTGTCAGATGAAAAGAAAAAAAATACCCAAGTTAATGTGAAGAACGAAAGGAATTAATAATCCAAGAAACATTCTTAATTAAGCGAAACACATTTCTTCGGTTTAGTAAAAAAAAAAAAAAAAAAAAAAAAAAAAAAAAAAAAAAAAAAAAAAACAAAAAACAAAAAGGTGTACAACAGCATTAAAGGTAAATGAAATTAATACAGCCAAGGACAGTAGTAGTTACATGAATCATGGGGTCCATAAGATAATCCAATTCTAAAATCTAAAAGCACAAGAAAAATTCATTAGGCTTAATGATTACACTTAAGTATTTTTGTCATTCTTGTATTAAGTTAACCAACACTTTTTCTCATCTTCAGATTGTTTTATTATTATTTTTTCTCTTTTGTTAGTTATCTGCTTACATAGTCTCTTATTTATATATTTCTGTAATATATTACCAAATGATTTCTAGTCCGATTCACTTAATTAGAGGATAATATTCGCTTACATTTCTCAGGCATATACAGGTATATACAGAATACATAAGATATGCGTTAGATTGGAAATTGAAAAGCAGACGTTAAAATTTAGCTAGAATTTATATCACGTTGTAACTATGTTCTTTAATCGTATGTGTGAAATGCTTAGTAATAATAATAATGATGCTGCTATTGTACATCTGTTGAGTATCAAGCGCCATATAAGAAAGCTAAGCAAATAATATAATTGAGTGCCATTTGGCAAAAAGAAAAAAAAAATGGACTAAGCCGGCAAATTGGTATATTTTGCACGGATTTTGTTAGAACATTTTTTCTTAGATTTTTAATGTGTTCCAACAAAATGTTTACTTCTTAAAATTTACCTCTATTTATTCAGTAATTAAATTATTTTATTTAATATAGTGATGGTTGTCTGGGAATTTACACTTTCAAATATATACAAATATTTCCTTAATTTTGATAGGATATTTTTAACTAGATTTTTTACAAGTTATATTAAAATAAATACACATAAGAAATAATCACATTTGGCCATATAGATTTCAAGCTGTAGACTTTTTAATTTTTTTTTTGATATGTTGTAAATAACGACAAATGCAATTTTTCAAATTTAAATTTTTTACAAAATTTATATAAAAACTTACATTTTTAACCAAATTTTTTGTTGAAATCCTTTAATAAGAAATAAATTTATCTAAAATCCATAAAATATTTTCATTTTGCTATAAAACCAAAATATAACCCAGGGCAAACGAGAGATGATCAGAAATTTAAATAATTTTTTCTTTAAACGAAATGATAACAAGAGTAGAAAACTTGATATCAAAAATTAGAAAGGATATGATGTCCTAGATTCCATTGACTGCACACAAATTGCACTTTAACGGATATTTACCATATACACTCAGCCATTAATAATGATAATAAGCAGAACGAATAAATCTTATCATAGAATAATTTTTTTTAAATATTTATTTAAGGATTCAATCAATAATCAAAATTTTGTATGTGTCTACTTAAACTAAGTGTGTTTTTCTTGTGTTTGTTTTAATTAGCATAGCTTCAATCTTAAATGGTTCTTAAATTTAAAAAGTTTTGTAAAAAGAAAAAATTGAATAAATATATTTAAATAAAGAATCATAAAATATTAACATGGATAATAGGAGTCTTAGATCTTAAAAGATTTATTCTATAATCTGAAGCAATGCTAGTCAAACAAAGACAAAGAATTTAGTTCTTTGAATCTAATTTTTTTGCCTTAGCCAATCAAATGTCACAATGTATGTGGTTTATTAGATTATAATCTAATCAATTTTAATTTAATTTAACCCCTTGTGCATTAATCACGAGCCTGACTCGTGTAAAATTATTTTTACTTTGTGGAGCTATAACTAATAATAAATAAAATTATCTATTTTGCTGTTATGAATTTATTTTTAAATAATTATTTCAGGCTAATAATTTATTCAAATAAGTAATCATTTAAAACTTTAAAATTTATTAAAACAATTAAAACTTCAACAAAATTAACGGAATGACCGGCAATGACTACAATATTGGCCAGTAATAATAGAATTATTTGGACTTCCTGTTGCATCTGGCAGTTGTCGATTGAGATCATTTTACTGAACTTGATGATATTCCAGGTTATCAGGCAGTATTTTTTTAACGAAATTTAGCACAATTAAAAAAGTCCTGTCTGAAACAAAAGTATTTTGTAGAGTGTTTATGAAAATACATTATAAAAAGTCGTCCAGGAGAAGTACCACAATTAACAATACTGTGTCCAAGCTGGGATTTGAATTGTATAACAAATTTTGTTCCTATTAAAAGTAAAAGTTTTAATAAATATTTTTTATAAAAAAATTATCTTAAATATAAACCTTATATAATCATTTTTGAGCATAATTATGTAAAAAATAGTATAATAAATAATTGAGAATAGGTTTCTTAGCTGAAAACTTTATTTGAAAAATTAATCATCAATTTTTGAAAAAATTGCTTTCACCGAGATCGAAGCTCTTGTAATGAAATCTTAACAATAAGTTTTTAACTAATGCGGATATCTAAGGAAATCTAAAAATTAAGTTTTTCATTAAAAATTTTATTTTAAAAATACTTCTTTCCATTAAAAAATACATTAAAACACCCAAGAATCTCTACATTTAACCGAAACTATTGCTTATCAAATTGAGTTACGATTATGAAATATAAACAAAAATGTGGTTACATTACTACAAAAATATTTGAATTCTTCTCTGTTAAGTGCGGCAAGACGCACTGAGCACGAGAGCTCTAACATTCCCAATGAAAACTAAAACTACACAGCTTACTCATCTTAAAATTTGTCAAAAGTGTGTTTCAAAATAATGAAATTTTATTAAACAACATAATTAACTTCTTTTGCATTAATTGCACCAGATGATATTTGTATATAAAATTATTTGTATAAATATAAGCAGTTAAAGATAGTTTAAAAAAATTTATTAAGAGTATTAAAAATTTTAGTTTGTAGCTAAAAGAAAAATTAAAAGAACCTAATTCAGAATTTTATATATAAATATATTATAAATAATATAATTCAAGCTAATATTATTTTCATTTAATTTTAAATAAAATTATTTGTAAATGTATTCAGCTCTTGAACTTTCAAATGGAGCTTTTCCTTACAAATTTATCAGTTTTCCGAATTTTTCGCCCCAGCTTATGCAATAGGAAGGCATAATTTGACTGAATTCGGCTGAAGGGAATATTTAAAGGCGTGTTTTGAAATTCTGAAATTTAAAAAAAACATCAAATGTTAATCAAATTCGATTAAAAATCTATTTCAAGGGTAATTGTTAAATAATAAATACACTTTGATATTAACCAAATGTCCTTTTGATTTAAAAATTTTTAATTTTTTTCATGTAGATCCTTATAAAATATCTAAAGAACAATATCCGTAACAATTTTTTATACAAAGATTAAGCCAATCTTTTATTTAGATTTTAAGGATAAAATATAAATAAAATTTTATCAATTAAAAAGTGTAACACGACAGTTTACCTATCAGGACTTATTTTAGCTTCTTCCATATTTTTTTTGTTATTGTTTGTTTTCCTTTTGTTTAAGTTGGCCTTTCCCATTGCCATTTATATTTTTACTAATTTTATTCAGCAAGCTAAATTTTAATGATATTTTCTCAATTAGATTTTGATAGAATAAACTATTTCAAATTATTTTTACTGTAATCATCCTTTTTTGTAACTGAATACATTCTACTCAATAAAAATTTTTTATTACTCTATCCCAAATAAATTGTATAAAAACTAAACATTTCTTATAAATACTATTTTAATCTGCTTTAATATTTTTTTCTTTTTATTAAGGTAAAAGGATTTCACTTTTTGGATAATTTATATACATCCTGGTTTTTGTGCTCTTAACAACAAAAAAGGAATAAAATTGTTATAGCTGTACTTAAAATAAATATCCTTTCATTTAGATTCTATTTATTGTAGTCAGTAAATTTCTATCTGTCTTAGGGTTCTTTTTTGTCTAATATACTGATTTTTTGTAAGGAGCTTACCACCTTCATGAAGACTGAGTGGAAGCATTAACTCTTAAAGTTATCGGAATCATTAAATAAAGTGTAATTTACCAAAATAATTGTCCGTTATCATTAAAATCTGTAGGAAAAATATTTTTTCATGGTCATCAAATAATTAAGTTCTTATTAAAAAAATTAATAAAATATAGATTTTAGGAAAATTAATAAAATATAGATTTTCATAGGAAAATTTAAATTACCTTAATTTATTTAATCTGATTTGATTAGTAGCCCTACAAGCGTTAGGTAAAATTTAATAGAGACCAAAATAATAGTTGGCTAATGTTTATCATAAAATTCTTTTGTGAGAGTTGAAATGATTAAAAATAACCATAGTGCTATTATAACCATTAAATAGATCTCAAGCTATAGGTCATAGTATTTAATCAATAATACCCAAATTCAAAATAATCCTCATTGATAGTCCTACATTTAATTTGACAAAATAATCAAGATCTAGTTATAAAAATATAAAATATATAAATAATCTTATAATTAGTATATATAATTGAAAATTTTACCTGATTACGAATTTTTCATCAATATAATGAAGCGTCATTGATGAATGATTATAAATTTTCTTCACTCAAAACTTTAGGTCCACCTTTATCGTTTTTATCCTTCAGAGGATGCACCATCAGTTGCACTTTTATGGTATCTTTAAACTTCTTATTAGGTACTGACTCACACACTGCGATTAGTAAGAGATTTTCTAACATGGAGAGATACAAGTAGTTATTTTATGGGAGTAAGACTAAAGCCAAGTTATTTTTCACCTTAAGATATTTAATGCAGCTACCAGAAACTTAGGTATTTGTGGGCAAAAATAACAATTAAAACACAAATTGTTTCAGCCATTTTCTTTTAGTCAACCTATACGACAAAGCTAGTTTCACTAAGACCTATTCTAGCCATATTTCATTTATCCAAAACAAGGTAGCTTTTTTTGACTTTTGAAAAAGGAACACAAATCCAATCAACTGCATTACTATTTACTTTAACTATTTTTCCCTCATTGATTTGAATATTCCTAAATAAAATTTCAGTTCTTTTTTAACAGTTGGCATCACAAATCTCACAGTTAAGTTAATTATTTAGTAACATTTAGAGTGACAATTGAAAAAAGAGCTGACAAAAATAATGCTTGTTATTACCATGTTTAAAAATTTAACTTATTTTGATACATCTTTAAAATTAAAACCCTTAACTTCACTTTTAGTTGCTAATCTGAATATGCTTTCCTACAAAAATGTCGAATTCTTACCAGTTCTGATACTTTGAATGGACTCTAGATATAACTAGGGACTGTGGAATTAGCTGCAAGAAGTTTGAAGACGTCTAAAGATGTTAGGCCTAGATGTTAGGCTTAGCAAACAAAATGAGTGCTATTCAGCCCAATTTTAACGCTTTTATTTTTCTTTTTCTGCTGCCATTATTTTGTTGGTGTAATCAATGGATATAGTTTAGCATTGTTTTTCTTTTTTTCGTCAATAAAATAGTCTAAACTGTAAAATGTAAAGGGATTCTGTGATAAAATATCAAAAATTCTATAATAAAATACGAATTTTAAATTTAAATAATTTTAAAATTTAATTTTATTTTATTTAAAATACTATACATAATTTTTAAATTAATTATAAAATATCTTTTTTAAATATTTAACTTATATATAAGATTTTTGAATTGACAATGTGAAAATAGTTTTCAGACCAGTTTTTTAATACATTCAAAAAGAAAACAAAAAAAATTTAATATTTTCTTACTAAAAATAATCGTGGATAGTTTTTTTTTGTCATTTTTATTGTTTTATTATTTAATTTATAATACCATTTCTTTTTATTTTATGTAAAATACAAATAATAAAATTTAAATCTTTGCAAAACCCATAAAAAAAGGATGGAATAAAAAAGATAATTGCTTAAATTTTATATAGAAAAAAACTTATACACATTTAATACTTTTATTATTGAAATTGAATTTTTAACAAAAAAAACATTAGCCTAACATTTTTTATTATATTTTTATTATAATAAATGCTTTTATGAAAATAAATCAAGAACTATTTGTCTCAATGCTATAGTATGATTGTAAATGGAATAAATGGAATTAAATATTGTCAATTTCAAATTATTTTGATTGAGTATTGCGGAAAAACTGTTAGGTTTTTAAACAAAAAATTGTGTTTTTCCGGAGCATTTAATTAGCACTTAATTATGTAGTACTTTTTATGTGGGTTAATCAAATTTTTATATAATTTTAAATAGTTTGTTTTAAAAAAAATTATTTTAGTGTAAAAATTGTGCATAAATAATTTATATAACTTTGGTTTGGTTTAATCACTGAATACAGCAAAGCAAGCAAACAGGCATGTTATAATTTCTTAAATTCAATTGAATAAATTAAATTGTTGAATTTTAATAGTAGCGGGAATATTTAACATAAAGTTCCATTTTTCCTTGACCCATTTGTGTTTTGACCTACTTTCCTTTTTTTGCGTTTATGCGTTCTAAGGCGTTTAACTGCAAAATATATAAAATCTCTAGATCTCCCAGTTACGATTATGTGGAAATTGAAATTAGTTTGACAATTAGGAATGTCGAGTCAAAAGATCTAAGAATTAATTTGTTAAAATTTATTTAAGCTAAAAACCTTTATAAAAAAGGAATACAAAGTTTCTAAGATGCAGCTGTAGTTTTTTAAAAAAGTAACTAAAGTTTTGGCCGATTTTAATTCTGTAAAAATTTTGAACAATTGACTGAAATAATTCTACCCGAGTCGAAATTTTGGGCCTGAAATGAACCCGATTTCGATTTAGCCGATTTAGCCTGAACCGATTTAGCCTGAATCGATACTTAATATATCGAAACATGTGAACTTTTGCTTACTTTTGAAATTTGGACTATAAAAATGAACCTGGTAATACCGGAAAATTATTTATTTCTTTCAGAATGAGTTATTTTAAACCTGATTTCATGCTGAATGTTCCGAAAAATGTAAACTTTTAAAAAAAAGGATGTTCATGCAGGTTCAAATAATGTTAATTTAAGAATTATTGTGTGAGATCAAACGATGAGAGAGAGAGAGTTTTTTATTGTTGAAATGTCAAATTTATTTTATTGTCGTTCCTAGCGAGTGTTATTTTTTGATTATTACCTTATTAATTTTATGAAAGTGTATATATTTATGTAATATAATTTTTAAAGTTATCAGTGATATTTTTCTTTAAATTTTAATAAGGATTATTATCCTTATTTTAAATAACTATTGGAAATTATTGCAAATAGCAAATAGCAAATAATTTGTTTGGATGTTTATAAAAGTTATTTGTATAAATAACCTTTTACCTTTAAATGGTAAAAGTTATTTGTATGTATGAATATTATTATATATATGTGTATATAAGCATTTATAAACTGAAACTACTGAAACAAATAGTCTTAATAACTAAAGGAGCCAAATAGCTTCGCAGTCTTATGTATGTATATTATGTGCACATGCATACGTACTCACACTATTTCAGGTTTTAATCACAATTATTCAATTGCTATATGCATTACAGTGGGTTTTTCCCAAATATTCAATAATTTTAAAGAAACTCATGTGCCCTTGAAGCAAACTAGTTTTCTCGCTATGTTACCTAAGGATGCTACAACATATCTTTGGTTTAAAGAATTAACAAATACTTACAGACGCTATATCTGCAATTTACCTGAATTTTAATAACTAAATGTTTTTAGTCTCTACCAGAGGTGTTAAGAACATGCGAGTTTCTGTGTTATAATAGTTTCATCGATTATAGTGTTAATAATAACATAAATAATAAATAAGCAGTGTTGAAAAAGAATTTAAAGTGTTTAAGTAAAAGTAAAAAGTGTTAAATATAATCACTAAATTAAAAAAAAAAAGTAACAATGCGCGGAAAGAAAAAATATTGTATGGTCAAGTGTTTAAATACAAAAAAGATTATTGTGATGCCACTAGCGCATGTCCCGCAAAAATTTAAAAAAATTGGGAAAATTTTCGGCTTCAATGGTAAGAATATGGAAATCGTTGAAATAAGTAGTAAGTTTGACATTTTTAATTAAAATAACAATAATAATCTTTAAAAATATTTTTACATCAAAAATTTGTGTTTTTCAATTTAAGATAATCAGCAGGAACTTTTATCTAAAGTTTCCGATGTGTCCGATGAGGAAAATTTTTTAGATAACAATGCAAATGAAGCTTCTTGTCTTTTATTTGCTGATCAAAACATCTCTGCAAATACACCACTAAATTCTGCCGTAGAAAACTACAGCTTGGCTGATTTAATTAATAGCCAAAATAGCAATAATCTAGATATTGCAGACGGTTCTCGGGATGCTGTGAATTTAATTGGGGAAATATCAAATAGCTTCCTAAGTAAAACTGAAGATGAGTGGGCTATAACAAGCAGTGAAATTCTGTCTTTCGCTCCTTTAAGCGAAAGTAAGTATATAGTTAAGTATAACAGTTGTAAATATATATTAAAATTTTCTTATTTAAAATTGCAGTAACCCCCCGAGATGTTCATGTCCAGAAAATGTTGTACCTAGCGGTGAAGGAAAAATATAACCAGCAACAAAAATCTAAAAAGGCTTCGGATATGGCTTGTGATTTTTCACAGGTAATATCTCTGAATTATTAAATAATGCATGTATAATCAAATAACATTTATTTTTATAAAATTTGCAGACAACCGCTAAATACACTCAAGGGAAGGAAAATTACGTAAGTATTTACTTTATTATATATTAATTATAGAAAAAACATTGCTTTTCTTTAGGATGAAATCGCAAAAGGTTGTGGCTTTTATCTGCCTAGTCATATAAAGGCTTTCATTAATGGCCACTATGAAGCGAACAATGATTGGACCACCATAGTAAAGGAAGCACTGTTGGAAGTATACGGTTCCAAATTAATACACTTGTGCGCAGCTGGAAAGGGGCGCCAAGGAATCGACAGCAGGCTGTTTAAAGGATTATTAGGTACATATTTATAATTTAAAAATTTTCAGATTATTATACCATTATTAATCTTTATTTTTCCAGCCTGGGTGAATGAAAAGCAGCCAGTCGAAAGAAAAAAATTTATTAAATTTATAAACCATTACATCTCTAACAAGAGTTATTTGGCGCTAAAAAAATCAAAGAAAATAGCGGAAGTTTAGTTAGTAGCTTATAGTTAAGTAATTTAAGCCATTTTAGTATGTAAGAGAGTGTATTAATTTTAAAAAGAATAATTTTTATTAATAATTTTTGTTTCAAATTTCGGCGTATCATTAAACCAATACATAAAAACTTAGCACAGCTTTATTATTTTATTTATTATTAATTAAATATAACCATTTAAATTTTTTTTTGTGTATTCAGATTGTGTAAGCAGATTTATAATAAAAAAAAATGCATGCAAAGTGTTGTACTTACTCAGATTAATTATTTTAAATATGCATTATGAAATATAACCTTTCTGAAATTATTTCATTTGAAAATAATTAATTCTGAGTAAGTACAAACATTTTGCATACATTTTTTTTATTATAAATCTGCTTTTTTGTCCCAAAAATGTATTTCTAATTTCGAACCTGAAATGGATCTAGTAATAACCAAAAAGAAGTTCTACTTGAACCTGTAATGAACCTAGTAATACCCAAAAAAAAAAGTTCTCTTTGAACCTGAAATCAACCTAGAAATACCCAAAAAGAAGTTCTCTTTGAACCTAAAATGAACCTGGTAGTACCGAAAAATGAAGTTCTCTTTAAACCTGAGATGAGCCTGGTAATACCGAAATGGGAAATTTCTAGGTTCATCAGGTCCATAGCAGGTTCAACTTTTATATGCGTATTAACCTGAATTGAACTTGATCAACCTGCTATTAAGCAGGCCCATCAAGTTCAATTCAGGCCCAAAATTTCGACTCGGGTAATGCTACCAACTATGTACCATATATACATATATACTAATTGGTTGCATCAATCTATATATTCGATTGATAACATATTCAGATATGTGTTTATTGAGAAGAATGCAAAAAATGCAACTAAATTTTAATAATTTTTTTGCTATTTTTGTTATTATAAAGTTTTTCTGGTAAAAATCACAGATTTCAAGTTCGAATTACATTAAAATGTTCACTAGATTAGTGTTGTGATTGTTTTGTTTATGTCAAAAAAATTTGCTTCATATAAAAGAAGGAATGTTTACTGCTTTTTATAATTTCATAATTTTGCCTGTAATATGGTGAAAAACTCTTTACAGTTTTTAAACTATAACTCACCAGATATCTAGCAAATAAATAAATAAAACAATATAATGATATGAGAAATTTTTTATTTGCAAAATTATTTAAAAATTAAGAACGTTACTACTATACTATAACGGCTTTCTGACAATTTATACCGAAACGAACATCAAGCAAATATCTTCCTGGAGCAGAACTTTAACCAACTCAACCCCACGATTTCCTGCATTGGATAAATGGGGCATGAAATTTGAAGGGATCAACGGAAAGCGAGCTGTCGAAGAATTTCTTCGCCACTTCGACTCCCTCTGTAATATTTACAACGCCAGATGGGAACACCTCAACCAAAATTTTCATCTGTTACTGGGAGGACCAGCACTACGTTGGTACCTTGACTTTATGGGAAGGGAGCCTACTTTTGTTTGGCCTCGCATTAAACGAGCTTTACTCCAAATGTATGGATCTCGTGCGACGGACTTGGATATTACTATGACAATAATGAATGAAAAACAAAAGGATCACGAGACCGTCAATGAGTATTTTGAAATATTTTTGGATCTACGGCATCAGATGTCCATTCCAATCCCCGAAAAAGAATTCGTAAGGGTGCTATATCGATTATTACGACGGAATATAGCTTATCCAGTAGACATTTCATATATAAATACTATAGAGGAGTTGAGACACAGATGTTTAATCATTGAAGGCAGAGAAGGACCACCTCAGTCGGGACGGTCAAGATATATAAATCCTAGGCACCTCCAAGAGTTACAGCATGACAACTACCAGCCTCAAAACTTTGGACCTATAGAGGAGGTTCAACACAACAAATATGACCGGGCTGCGAGCCAACGTACCTGGACTTGTTGGAATTGCCAACGCACAGGCCATGGTTTCATGGATTGTGATGAGGAAATCAGACGAAAATTCTGTTTCTCCTGTGGTAGGGATGGAGTAATGAAACCTCACTGTCCGAAATGTAATCCGGGAAACTTGCCCCGAGAGTGGAGGACCTTCGGCCCGCCACACTCGGAACAGAAATAACGGCCAACTCATCACCAAAACTGACTATCCTTCCTCGATTCCCTCCTTCAGAACCACCGTTTGGTGGTACAAACTCCTCCTAGTAAGTCTTTGCATGAACGTTGGAAGGCTTACCGAGAGGGTCGAGAAAGGATACTCGGTTCGGTTGACGATAAAACATACCCAGACTTGAATTCATTTCATAGGGGACAATTCCGAATTAAACGAGCCCGCAGAAGTCGACAATATTGGGAAAAGGTACAACGACATCAGCGCTACATTCATGAAGCAATTTTAGATCGCAACGGCGACATACGTCCATTTTTAAATGTTGAAATGAGAAACGAAAGTATTACGGGCCTATTAGACAGTGGCGCTAGTGTCAGCTGTTTGGGAGTAGGAAGTGAAGATCTTTTGCGTCGCCTAAATCTTAAATGGACCCCTATGCATTCCCAAATTAAAACTGCAGATGGTAAAGGCCAGAAAATCATAGGTCGTGTTAGTTCCAATCTCACATTTAGAGGAAAATCTGTATTGTTAGATCTGTTTATTGTTCCCGGTCTTCAGCAAGCTCTTTATTTAAGAATAGATTTTTGGAAAAGGCATTCTTTTCGTGTAAAATTTTATCGCGACCCTGGGTGGAAAAGATTTTTTTTAAATCTTCAATGCAGTTTAACTAAAATTCATTTTGCTATTTTGGATTATAATAATGATTAATTAGGGTTTAAATGAAATATTTTAATCATATAAAATAATAATTTTATTAATGCGAGGTGTGCGATTGTTAATTGCTCATGATTTCTTCTATATTCAAATGTATATTGGAAATCGCCAGGCCAGCCGTAGGTTGTTCTTCGGATCCAATGGATAGCGATATTTTGTTTTGTTTGCAACTAATTTTGAAAAGACTGTTTCACATAAGTAAGTTGATGCAAATTGAAGTAAAATATTTATTACTATATTTTTCAAATCGGTATATTCGCTTCCGTAGTACTTCGTCACTTGAAATATTAATTAACTGTTCTTTCTCATTCAGAGAAATATTGGAATTTAAAATATCGAATGAGAATGGATTGGAGATCCAACCCTGGAAATTTTTTAAAAAGTTTTTTCCCATTTTCGTCATATGACGGAAAGTTAATTCCTTTAATAACAAAAAATCTATATTATTTTTTTTAATGAAGTCAAAAAGCACGGGAACATTTCTATACTGTTTTTGTTTAAGGCACTTTGCCAAAGTATCAGTTTGTTATTTAAAGCTTCAATTTTATTGCTCAATATTATTATGTTTGTGTTCTTTCCCTGCAAACTCAAGTTTAGATCATTAACTTTTTCGAAGATATCAACCATGTAACAGAGTTTTCCGAGCCAAAGTTCATTACAGAATGAATTTGACAATATGTTTTTTCTCTTCCAAAAAGATGTATACTTCGTTTCTTAAATCAAAAACACGTCGCAGTGTTTTGCCTCTTGAGAGCTATCTAACTTCGGTATGTAGTAACAATGTTTCATACGCAGAACCCATCTGATTACAGAGTACTGAAAAAAACGGCTATTTAGGGCTTTGCTTTTAATGTAATTAATTACAATAACAACATCCTCCAATATATTGTGTAGTTCTTCATCAATGTTTTTTGCAACATTAGCTTCACTACATCTGTTCGCTTACCGATTGCTATTAGATACTGATATACCAAATTTCTTTCGTAAAAAATCAAGGTCTATTTTTAAAATTACTTGTATTTTCATATTATCTGATTTTCGTTGAATAAGTCTTATATTTGTTAAATAATATGTAAATTTGTGAGTCTTTGGCGATCCACAGTTTGCGCACCGCTGATGTAGATAGTTATGACATCATACATTATAAAAGTCTATCGAGATCATCTGCAGCAGAGATAAAGGTATATTTTGAGAACGAGAGCAGACAGCGGTATATGTTGAAGTGTGACAAAGAAAGTGATCTTGAAAGTTTAAGAATTGCATTTGATGGGAAAGAAGGGGATAAACGAAAAGAGTTAATTACAAAATATGAGGAACAGAAAGATGAAGATGACAAAATTGATTTATATAAAGAGGGAAGTAATGAAATAAACTGAACAGATTTTTTGAACTTAGAATTAATTCGATATTGGCATTTCGATAATTCAAGAAATATACCTTCTATTTTCGATAGTTTAAAACTCACACAGAGAAAAATTATATATGTATGTTTTATTAATTCTTGTAGGAATTATGAAACGTGTATCAATAGATATACTCGAAGGTCATGTTGTACATGATACTTGTTATAGTCATGATTCGGACAAAATGTATAAAGTCATTTTTAATTTATTAAAAAATTACATTAACTGTGATTATATAAATCTATTAAATTCGGATGGTGATGTTGGTTCACGTTTAAAAGGAAACGAAGAAAGCAACCAACCACGCTATTTAAATATAGTTCTTTTACAAATAGCAAGGAAAATATTTCGGATTTCTTGAAGAAAGAAATTTTCCTTCATAAAACTATCGAGCCTTCTTGCTTTAGACCAATCATAAAAAAAAAATATTATATACGATAGAAAACAGGGAAAAATTTAAAATAAAACTATTGCGAAACTTGAAATTATTTTGTAGTATAGAAAAATATTTTTACAAAAATTTTATTATATATAATGTCTTTTGCATAATTTGAATATTTTGTTTTTGATTGGGTTGAAAATATTAAATAAAATTTTAGTCTGTGTTTTAAAAGGAAAATAATCAGAAAATAATTTATGTTCCTTGTCAGTATATGTCAGTGTTGAAGTGTCGATCTTACTTTACTTTTGATTTTATAAAAAAAGATTTACCAAATTCAGGAATAAATATATGTTTCTTATTTGAATTCATTGTCAAAGTGATATGTGTAATCTTTGAAATATCATTACTATTTATTCTTAATACTTTTATTTTAATAATTAATTGTAACAAAAAAACAAACAAACAACATGCATAGTTATTCGTAAAAATTTATCTAATTTAATATTTTCAATTATTTTTAAGGATATCTATAAATAATACTAATGAATTGTTTTAAAATACCGACAACTTGGGTGGTTTGAAAGAAAAAGATTTATCACACAAAAAAATGTATCTTTTTCCTTTGTACATGCATTTATTTTAATTAATGAAATAAAAAATTCAGCAATTATTATGGACCAAAAAAATTCTATTATATAATGGATGCAAAAAAGACTGTTAATATTGGACATTGTTTCAATGTAAGTCTACAATTAAAACATTAAAATTTCGGTTTTTTCCAACAATTTTTTTGATACAATATTTAGTATCTTGTATTAATTCAATCTTTTCCAAAATTGTTATCATTACGACCGTTAAATTAATGTAAACAATATTCAAAAAACTTTGAAAATAAATATAATGACTAAAATAAGCTATAAATACTTTTGCGCATGTCTGATAAAAAGTATGCAAGGAATAGAGAAACATCCCATTCGTGTCAATGAAATTTATCTAAATCTAAACTGCATTTTCCTAAATTAACTGCGTAAAAGACTATTTGTATTTCTTCAAGGCATTTATTTTAGCAAGTTAGTTTTGATATACACTCTTAACGATATGTTATGTTTGTGTTTTGGTGCAGATATATTTTAATTAAAATTTGTTAAAAAAAAGTTTTTTTAACTAAAATTTGTTATTTAATTTTTATATTTATTAAATAAATATTTGATACTGTGAGTATAAAATTTTATTTAAAAACATTGTGTGTGTTTTTTTTTTGTAAAAAAAGGATGCTAATCGTGATAAAATTTTGCGCCTTAAATTTCAAATATATATTTATCACTCATTTTTCTACGTAATTAATAAAAATTATAGGAAATTATTCGGATAGAGTACATACAAAAAATATTTAATCCAATAATTATATCTTGTCTATATGATCTTATAGTCGCACAGTATAGTTCTTGATTTTAATTAAATGGGAAAAAATAAAATTTTCTTTTATAAATTTGTTTTAATAAATTGGAATCTTGAGTTAACATATAAAATTTTATTTATTATTTTTTAAGCTAAAAATGTCGTCAAAAAGAACCAATGAAGCATGTAAGGATACAAAAAAAATAAAGAATAATAAAAACAACAACACAAAAAAAAAATCTATAATCAAAAATATATATGATCAATAATAAACAAAAAAAAATAAATTAAAAGAAAAAGAATAATTTTGCTTGCATAGCAGAGACATATTTTCACTGAGGTAAATGAACCTCGGTGAAAATATGCTTTCCTTAGATTTTTTTTTTTGAATTTTTAGATATAAAAGAAGGGAAAATTTAAAAAGTAAGAGAGTCTTGTGGTAGAAATTAACGGGAAAGTATTCGCTTTATGTAACCGGCTGAAACTGGCCAAGACTTCATAAAGCGAAAACTTAGCTAAAGTCTTAATTAAAATCAAAACATATTTAAAACTTAGAAAATATTTTAGTAAAAAGATAAGTGTAATAAAATCTAAACATATTTCAAAATATTTAAGTATAAATATAAGTGTAGTAAAATCAAATCATACTTAAAACTTAGAAAATATTTTAACAAACAGATAAGTGTAATAAAACCAAAACTTATTTAAAACTTGGGAAAACTTTAATTAAACCAAAACATATTAGTTTAAAAACTTAGGAAAATTTTTTAATAAAAAGTTTAAAAAAGAAATAATAAGGGATAATAAGTGAATATTTCTTTTTGAGGAGTTCAACCCGTGGTAAAGGTCTCTGCACCCAAAGTAAGCACAATAGTGACTTGGGTAAATTGTAAAATAAGTTTCATATTAATCAATTTCTTCCCCTAACACGACAATCACCTCATTTCTAGTCTAAGTGTAAGACCGGCACACCACGGTGCCATTTATATACAGAGGTAAGTCTGGCAAAATCCTTGTGATTCTGCCCCTCAACACTATTTGATTCTGACATCTCCGAATTAAAATGTTCTCCTCACAGGAAACACGATGTCACCCGAGGAGTTAAGACGGGAATTGGCAGTCAACCCTTACGCCGGACCCCGTCCTATCTCTATACAAGAATATCGAAGACGCCAAATTGCGAGACAGGAGGAAGAAACAATCCGGCGCTCGGAACAACCAGTTCCGGCGGAGCCACCGTGCTCCTCCTCGCAGCAAACACCTCTCCAGGCAAAATCAACCAACGGCAGGGGCAAGAAGAAAAACAAGCGTGGAGTCCGTGTACGGCTACGTATCCAGTTCGCTGGACTCCACGAACAGATTGCGGCGACCCCGGACCGATTGCATAAGAAGCGGTTGATTGCCGATTTGAGACGACTAGAAGAGGCTCAGAGAAGAAGGGCCAATGAAAACAGGTTTAAATCCTCCCAAAACTTGTAAAATCTATTAAAGAAAAAATAAAATCATAATTTAGACAAATCTTCTGATCTGTGTTTTTGTAATTCCTTCCCCTCGAAGTCTTAACTAGAATGGCCATTTAGGTTACAAAGCTATCTCAGAAATTACATAACAAGCATCTAGTGATTTAATAGAAGGAGTGAAAAAAGAAAAATGCCAAAAAATTGAAAACACTTTGGATATAAATAATATACCTGATGACATTTTTTATTTAATATTTAAATACATATCGCAGGTGGAATTAGCAAATGAATTTTTAAATATATGTCCAAGATTTAAAAACATCTTGAATCATCCACAGTTTTGGAAAAAATTAGAATTTGATGTAATTATTTTTAATGTATTATATTGTATTTAAATTTAAATTTACTTACATTTAATTTTATTTTAAATAGAATAATCATAAGCCTTCCGAAATTATTACAACTATTAAAAAAGCAGGAGCTAATTTAAAATGTTTACAAATATCTGATAGAAACGATTGTGAATTTATTGCATGATATTACTTCATGCCTGGATGATGGTACTTTAATCGAGACTGATGATACACGTTCAAGCCAGGACGATGACTTGGGAACGACTGAGTTGTAGGAGCGAAATTTAGTTATTTAATTATTAAAAATTAAAAATAAAATCCAATAAATAAGAAAAATTTTATATCGATGTTATTAAATGTAGAACAATTTTAGGTAATTCAACAATGTTAAAAAAATTTAAAACCTTCACGTAGAAAAATACTTAAAATAGATTTTAATAAGTCTATATATAAATTTTCATAATTAATAATAAATATAAATTATAATATAATTATATATAATTCTAATTAAATAAGATATATAGGGTCCTGTATTTCTCAATAAAGTTAATAATAAGTGTCCAGCGATTATATTGGCAGTTAGTCGAATAGCTAGAGTTATAGGTCGAATAATATTTCTAATGGTTTCAATACATACTATAAATGGTATTAAAATAGGGGGAGTACCTTGTGGAACTAAGTGATAAAATATGTGTTGAGTATTATTAATTCATCCAAAAATTATAAAACATAGTCATAATGGAAGTGCCAATGAAAGAGTAATAGTTAAATGAATAGTTCTTGTAAAAATATATGGAAATAGTCCTATAAAATAATTGAAAATAGGGAAATAAATATTAAAGTATTTCCTCATGTTATAGGACCTAAAAGTATTTTAAATTCGATATGTAATGTTGTTATAATTTTATTTCAAATTAATAAATATCGATTAATTAATAGATATCGAGAGTGCACTCCACAAATCCTATGGGGTCTCGGCCACCATACGGAGATTGGTGAGAGGACGCCTCCCTGACTTATAAAAAACAACAACAAAAATTTCACTGACTTATTACTCCATAGGACAGGACCAAACTAACATATCCCCAGTGATAATCTCCAAAGGATAGAGAAGCTTAAATGTAGTGAGCAAGATAGGGTTTAGAAAGAGAGTTCAAACTATCCTATCAAATAACTTTCAAGAAAATAGTTAGAACATCCCAATAATCAATAACAACATCAAACTAAAACTCTGTTTATACTTATGATTTCTTAAGTACTTTATCATTTCTTCTTATTTTAATTGGTTTCAGCAAACCCCTGCGATACTAGCTTATCCCTGTGGGGTTCAGACCACTGGAGGAGGCTGCTTGTCTCGTGTATGTGGGTAATTAGGTTACCTACCATGCGTAGCGAGAGCCAATCCCAGGGTTGACAAACAAACAAACAAACTTAAAAACGCAACAACAAAAGAAAGCTTGATTACTCCAATTAACATTAATAAACTGGATTTATGTCACAGAAGAAAAAAAAAATCTTAAGTATTATTAAATTGTTAACTAATTTTGTACAAATTAGAATAAATGAAACTGAAATCTCAAGAAAAGAAAGAGGTATTGAACGGCGTGCTCAGCTGCGTTGTCAGCCGCTTTGACAGCAGCGTTTTTGTTTGAGTGGTTTTGACTGCGTTTTGGTTTTTCTTTCGTTGTCATACAGCGATTATTCGCTGTAAATAAACACTTGAAATGTGTTTAACATTAGGAGTAATAAATTTTCAAAAGACATAAGTGCTCCTTTTGTCTTTCCTTTTTTTAAATCAATAAATCAAAGGTCTTTTCAAAAAATAGAGATTTCAGAAATTGTTTTTCCAAGGAAAGGCATAATTTGTATGCATGGATACTTGAGCTAGCTTTCATCGTTAAACGGGGGATTAAGCACAGTAAGTGGAAAATCCCTCTGGGACCTTACAATAGTGCCACCAATCTACTCATAGAAGGCATAATTCTAAAAGGAAATACAGACATCTACGTCCTAAATCTGGTGGTATTACCGTAACAGTAATACCAGTAATAGTTTCTCGTTTTATTACTTCGATATAAAGTCAAATTAAATTTTCATTATAATCAAATCGTTTCATTCCGTCCTCTTTGAATGAAAACACAATGTAAATAAAGGAAGCCTTTCAGTGCAACTGAATCATTATATGTATATATCATCAGGTATATTTTTCACTTCATCATCACTTTCACTTCATCATCACTTTCACTTCATCATCACTTTCACTTCATCTAAAGTTTGTGGTTGTAATGGAATTTTAAAACAACGCCTCTGAAAGAAATTTAATTCATAGTCGTTAAGGAGATTATCACCATCCAAATCACATATTCTAAAAATGCGAATTGCTTTTTTGCAAGCAGGAATAAGCTAAAAAACATTTAATGAATTAGATAATTAAAATATAAATATTGTTATATTAAAAATAAATAAGATACATCCTGTTCTTTTATTAAATAAAGAAAAACTGCTTTTTGTGCATAATAAAACATTTCCGAAATATTATGCAATGAGTTATTTCACCTTTATTTATATATTATAATTTACCTTATTTATTTGCATAAATTAATTTAATTAATACATAAAAACATAATTATGTAAAAAATATATTGAGCTAAATTTAAAAGACAGGCCCCTAGCTTTGCTCAAAAAAAGGCAAATGAGATAAGCCCTTAAGATACTGAGGCTATTATAACTCATATAAAGAAGAAGAAGACTCTTAAAATGTCTTATTTGTTGACATTTTTAAGACATTTTAGGTTAGTTTTTAAGGAAAATTAAAGTTAAATATTTTTTAAAAACTGCAGCGGATTTGGATTCTAGAGGGTAATTAGAGTGTTTTGCAAAAAAAAAGTTAAAAAAGTGCTAAAATGGCGAAACCACGGGAATCGTAGTCGTGCCCAAAATTACTACGAAGATTACAAGGATGACTTTTCGTAATCCAAATTTCTAACAGATTTTTAAAAGCTCTTTTCATATTTTTTTAGTGTAGATACTTTATGTGGCAAAATCACGTCATAAAATAATTTTTTTAAATTTCTCTAGAAGCTCCCATGGTCATATACCAAAAAAAAACAATTTATCTATTCTTGGTTTAAATTCATTTTAAAATATGCTTAGAATAACAGAAAAGAAAATATCTTAATGGGTGTGGAATGCTAAAACGTACATCGTACAAACGTAATGGTACATCGAAGACTACTGCATGATGATGCATTCGGTTGCCGAAGCACTTAACGAAACATCTTATGGAAGAGGATTAGTGGTTTGTGGTAAGCATTATCTTATGATTGCTCCATTAGGAAAGAGCCTAAAAACTACAGAACGTATTTTACAATTGCAAAAAACTCTTTCAACGTGGAAATTTTTCAGTCAAAAAAATTTGAAACTCTGGCAATACTCTAGAGTCTAGACCAACAGAGCGTATAAAATATGAAAATTTTTTAATAAATTAAATAAAAACTAGTCATACATAAGAAATTTACATTAGAAGAAGTGTAAATTACATGCTATATTTCATATCTATCCAAAAGTGGACTTAGCTTTTTTTGATGCCTTTTTGCATTTTTAAGTGTAGGATTCTTGGTAGATTTTAAATATGAAAAACTTCGTTTCTAATTCCTTCTACATTATTTACACGACTATTTAATTATGATAATTAGCTGATTATGACAATATGTCATTTCGTTTTTAAAAAAATGATGATTTTTCTGTAATTTTCAGTTGATTTTGTTATGATGTATAATTCTGCCAAAAGTGTAAAATTTTTAATTCAAAAATATCAAACAAAAATAGGTATCTGCTTTGAAAATTTAAATTTTAGTATTATAACAAAAATTTTGGTTACTATTATCATTACTTTAATTTGTTTTACTAATAGTTAATGTTAATGCTAGTATTTAAATTTATAATTGTTGATATTTAAAGATTTTTCAAATTATAACTTATTTTATATATATATATATTTTTTTTTTTTTATTATTTTTAGATATAATTTTTTAAAAATGGATAACCGCATTTACATGCATATATATGGTAAAATTAATTCTTATAAATAATTATTAAATAATATATATTTTTTTAGATAATAATGGTAATTTAATGATAGTAGAATTCATTAATTTATTAACAAATATATATCTAGATGAAAATGTTAATAATTATGAACGAGGTAAGGTAAATAATATTATAATTATATTTTAAAATTAATATTATAATTGAATTCCGAAGAAGAACCCCAATATATAATGGATTCCAATGAGGAAGCTGAGGAAGCCCAATATCAGGGTGTCCCTGCACGAAGGTTACAAACTTTGAGGGTGGAAAGTAGATAAAATTTCATTGGCAAAAAACATAAAAAGTGGGGGTCTAACTTTTTTCGTTTTCGAGTTACAGCCTTTTGAAGTTTTCAGCCTTTTTTTTTACCCCCACACACTCAATCACTTATAACTTTTGAACCGATGCGCCTAAGAATAAAAAAAAAATAGTTTTTAATAGCTTACAATATTGTTTTATTATTAAAAATGCAAAAGTTGAAAAATAATTACAAATGGTGGAGAAAAAAATTTTTAAGTAGGACCGTTGGTAAAAATCTCGGGCATTTTTTGACGTTTTTCACTTATTACTAAAAAACAACGTGCTTAAGGTTATGTTTTTTTTTCATTTTCTAAAACTATAAGGCATTTGCTATGAAAAATTATTACATTATACTAGCCTAACGCCTTTCCGTGAAGTTGCAATTATCTATTGAAGTTGACCTTGCTTGAAAACTAGATTGATCTCTTCTACCTCTCTTTGCTAAGGGGCCTATAAATATTTTTACACACAGGTAAGATGATTGATTTTTAATATAAGTGCAAGATAACGAAACTGCAAATTAGTTTTGTGCATAACACGATTAAAACTAGTAAGATAATTTACTGTAAGGGATTATTCGTTTTATTCTAAACTTCTCAAATTATGGATTCAAGGACACGTTTTACCAACTCAGAAATTGCAGATATTCACTTTATTTATGGTGTATGTAATGGAAATGCTAGAGCAGCAGCACGGGAATATAGGAGGAAATATCCAGAAAGAAGAACTCCATGTGCCAAAACGTTCATCAAAATTCATCGAAGAATTAGAGAGTACGGAATATGCTCGCAACTTCCTTCTAATCCTATTGCACATTTTGCCGTAACATCTCAAGAAATGGTGCTAAATGCGATTACTAGGAATCCTAACATCAGTATTCGCCGCATAGCTAACATGTTAGATATACCAAAAACATCGGTATGGAGAATACTCAAGAAGGAAGGACTTCATGCGTATCATTTTCGCAGAGTGCAACATTTGAATGAGCCAGATTTTCGAAGCCGTGTAATTTTCTGTTCGTGGATTTTAAGGATGATAAGACAAACATCAGATTTCACTAATCAAATTCTGTGGACTGATGAGGCTATTTTCACCAGAACTGGCATAACCAACTTTAGAAATCTTCATGTATGGGCTGAAGAAAACCCCCATGCAGTTAGACCTTCCAGATTTCAACAACAATTCTCAATCAACGTGTGGGCAGCTATAATCGATGATCAACTAATTGGTCCTATTGAACTTCCTCAGGTGATAAATTCATTTAATTTTCTAAATTTTCTGCAAAATGATTTCATAGGTTTGCTGGAAGACATCCCACTTGCAACAAGACGGAAAATGTGGTTTCAGCTCGACGGTTGCCCGGCGCATTTTGGCATCAATGTGCGTCAACATCTTGACGAAAACTTCCAGCATTGGATAGGTAGGGGTGGGTCTGTTGCTTGGCCTCCAAGATCACCTGATCTCACTCCTTTGGATTTCTTTCTCTGGGGGACAATGAAGGAAAGAGTTTATGCGTCTGTAGTTAACTCACGAGAAGAGCTTTGGCAACGAATTCAAGCTGCTGCGAATAATATTCGGACCACACCTGGACTTCTAAGAAACGTAACACGATCTGTAGGACTACGTGCAACCGCTTGCCTTCAAAATCATGGAGGACATTTTGAAAATATGCTTAATTAAATGGAAAATTTTGCTAACATTGTTTCGTTAAATAAAATTATTATAAGGCATTGAAAATTTTTTGTATAGCAAAATTTTGCAACATCTCTTACCTTCAGAAATTTAAATAGCAGTATAAATTCTAATAGAATCAAAAATAGTTATTTTACCTGTGTGTAAAAATATTTATAGGCCCCTTAGCAAAGAGAGGTAGAAGAGATCAATCTAGTTTTCAAGCAAGGTCAACTTCAATAGATAATTGCAACTTCACGGAAAGGCGTTAGGCTAGTATAATGTAATAATTTTTCATAGCAAATGCCTTATAGTTTTAGAAAATGAAAAAAAAACATAACCTTAAGCACGTTGTTTTTTAGTAATAAGTGAAAAACGTCAAAAAATGCCCGAGATTTTTACCAACGGTCCTACTTAAAAATTTTTTTCTCCACCATTTGTAATTATTTTTCAACTTTTGCATTTTTAATAATAAAACAATATTGTAAGCTATTAAAAACTATTTTTTTTTTATTCTTAGGCGCATCGGTTCAAAAGTTATAAGTGATTGAGTGTGTGGGGGTAAAAAAAAAGGCTGAAAACTTCAAAAGGCTGTAACTCGAAAACGAAAAAAGTTAGACCCCCACTTTTTATGTCTTTTGCCGATGAAATTTTATCTACTTTCCACCCTCAAAGTTTGTAACCTTCGTGCAGGGACACCCTGTATAATGGATTTTGATGAGCAAGCTGAGGAAGCCCAATATATAATGGATTCCGATGAGGAAGCTGAGGAAGTTGAGGAAGCCCAATATATAATGGATTCCGATGAGGAATCTGAGGAAGTTGAGGTAGCCCAATATATAATGGATTCCGATGAGGAATCTGAGGAAGCCCAATATATAATGGATTCCGATGAGGAATCTGAGGAAGTTGAGGTAGCCCAATATATAATGGATTCCGATGAGGAATCTGAGGAAGCCCAATATATAATGGATTCCGATGAGGAATCTGAAGAAGCCCAATATATAGTGGATTCTGAAGAAGAAATTCAATATATAATGGACGTAATGAAATTACGTCCCTACTTAAGGATCTTAAGAATCATAACTGAAAATTGGAAAGGAGCAACGTTGTTGTACAAATTATTTTCGTCTGCCCGGATTTTATCTTGAGCCACTGTATATACATTTCTATCAACTTTGTGTTTTTTTATTTTTTCAGAGAGAACTAGAGGAGGGTTCTCCGAAATTAGAAGACATTGTTCGCTTCTTTGAGGATCATGCACCAAAAAAAATTAAGCTTAAAAAGGCAACAAGGCCTTCAGAGGTAATTTTTAATTTTTGGTTAAAAAAAATTATTAACTAAAGTTTTTAAGACTTTAAATAAATATAAGTGTTGAATAATGTTTGAAGTAACAGAAATTATGCCTTCATTTTGTGAGCGTCCGTAGCAGACCTGAAAAATGAAAAAATTACGTCCCTACTTAAGGATCTTAAGAATCATAACTGAAAATTGGAAAGGAACAACGTTGTTGTACAAATTATTTTCGTCTGCCCGGATTTTATCTTGAGCCACTGTATATACATTTCTATCAACTTTGTGTTTTTTTATTTTTTCAGAGAGAACTAGAGGAGGGTTCTCCGAAATTAGAAGACATTGTTCGCTTCTTTGAGGATCATGCACCAAAAAAAATTAGGCTTAAAAAGGCAACAAGGCCTTCAGAGGTATTTTTTAATTTTTGGTTAAAAAAAATTATTAACTAAAGTTTTTAAGACTTTAAATAAATATAAGTGTTGAATAATGTTTGAAGTAACAGAAATTATGCCTTCATTTTGTGAGCGTCCGTAGCAGACCTGAAAAATGAAAAATTACGTCCCTACTTAAGGATCTTAAGAATCATAACTGAAAATTGGAAAGGAGCAACGTTGTTGTACAAATTATTTTCGTCTGCCCGGATTTTATCTTGAGCCACTGTATATACATTTCTATCAACTTTGTGTTTTTTTATTTTTTCAGAGAGAACTAGAGGAGGGTTCTCCAAAATTAGAAGACATTGTTCGCTTCTTTGAGGATCATGCACCAAAAAAAATTAAGCTTAAAAAGGCAACAAGGCCTTCAGAGGTAATTTGTAATTTTTGGTTAAAAAAAATTATTAACTAAAGTTTTTAAGACTTTAAATAAATATAGGTGTTGAATATTGTTTGAAGTAACAGAAATTATGCCTTCATTTTGTGAGCGTCCGTAGCAGACCTGAAAAATGAAAACATTACGTCCCTACTTAAGGATCTTAAGAATCATAACTGAAAATTGGAAAGGAGCAACACAGAAAACTAGCAAAGGATAAAAACAAATTTTAATGCTGTGTGTATATCTCTATACCTAACTAGTACAATTAGAAATGTATGTGCATAATAAAAGGCCTAATTTTGTTGTTATGTTGTGTAGTGTTTAGGTTTTCTTTTAAATTTTACTATAAATCTGTTTTCTTAAAATCAAAATAAATATGCCATCTTATGTCTATTGTGCACGAAACACATTATCGGCAAAGGTAAACGTCTACCGCAATTAATAGTGAAAATTTTCATAAATTCTAAGAGTTGTCCAGTAAAATAATATTTTTTAAGAAGGTATTAAATTAAATTTAATTATTCGTGTTTTCAGAGGCTAGTAAATATCCTTGGTTAAGTATTTTCCAAAGAAAATATTTATAATAAAAAACTTTATAAGTTTTATTGCATGTAATGCATAAATTAATGCATTTCAAAATTTAGCCTATCACTTTAGTTTTTTAGATCGCAGTAGTCGTACAGTGTGCAAACTTCCGGAATAAATTGTGAAAAAATTTAAAACGAAATAAATTTTGAAGTATTTTAAAAAGTATAAAACGTGAATATAGCTCAAAAAAGCACTTTTCTAATGGATTGCCTGGAGGCAATAGAAAAAGAAATTCAAGAGAATGAGGAGAAATATGTAAGTATTATTTACTGAAAATAGTGCTACATAATAAAAGTTCTAACTATTTCAGATTACCTTAATAAACACAATTATAATGCCGAAAGGGATTATAAAAAATATAAGCCGTTTATTTGGACAGCAAATAGTACTAAATATAAACTTTGAAGGGCTAAAGAATAAAAAGCCATTAAAGAATTATTGCAACTTGATAAGTGCAATAAATAGTAAGTATATATTTAAAAAAAGCTTTAAAAATCATTACAAATTTTAATTTCAGAAGCTGTAAAAAAAGAAGGGTATGCTGAAGCAGATTTTATTAAGGATATTCCCTTAGCTATGAAAATGGCTAAAAATCGAATTTTTAAGTCAAAAATGTACAAAAAAAAACCATAAAATATTTATTGTGTAAAAATATATTTAATTTAACTTTACTCAATTGATTTGTTTCATTTTTTTTACTTCATACAATATAAACTTTTCTAGGAATTCATACAAGAGAAACTCATATATGAATTCACACAAGGGAAGCCAGGATGGCTACTTTGGCGGCCATTCCTCTGCAATTTGCAGAGTGTACAAAAAAAATAAAAAATAAGCCAGTTGTTAATTAAGCTCCAAAAAATTATAAAGTCAATACTGCTCAAGTTAATGGAAGTGAAATTGTTCAGACAAACGAGGAACAAATGAAAAGAACTATTGAAGATTTAATTGAACAAAATCATATATGGCAAACAAACCTAACAAATTTGGCATAAAGTTTTGGTTGGCTTCCGATGTAGAAACCAAATATGTTGTCAACGGATTTCCTTATTTAGAGAAAGATGAAGCACGAGACTCATCAATATCTCTCAGCGAATTTCTTGTGCTGAAACTTGTACAACCATATACCATATATTCATTTAGCCGTCCATCTTGAGAACTGTCAGCGTGTATATTTGACGAACGAGACAGCGATTGATCGTGCCATAAGTCCACCAAAAACTACACTTAAGGTGCTATTACACTTACATATAAATATGGCAAGCAATGACGTTTAAAATATGTCTTATATGTCTGTATGCCACAAATATTTCATAAGGGGTATTACACTATGGCATATAAATATGGCCCAGTTTTAGGCATATATATGGCAATGTAATATTTGGCTATCACACTAGTAGGGCAACGTATGCCATACAAATATATGACAAGCGTGAACTGTGAAATTTAAAGATATGTGACAGCTCAATTTAAGTTTGTTCTCTGCAATAATGAATTTTTATTTATTTTAAGTGAAATGGAAAATATAATTTTAGTGCTTTCGACGTCGCGTTTTTATTTAAAAAAAACAAACAAATTTG
This sequence comes from Acrocera orbiculus, assembly GCA_947359355.1. Lineage (NCBI taxonomy): Eukaryota > Metazoa > Arthropoda > Insecta > Diptera > Acroceridae > Acrocera > Acrocera orbiculus. Next base: position 18,067,393 of record OX375759.1, read on the forward strand.
TCGTCAAATCATCGTTAGTACCGATAAAATTCAGCATATCAAAATATCTCCATCTGTTGATTGGTCCTACTCCAGAACCCGATGGTTGCGTTTTATATTTAGCTGCATACGATTTATTTTGCACTCTAAGATTGCTCCACTTCGTGGTAATTTCATTCAAATTTATGGCACTGTTGAAGACATTTTCGTGAATGTCATGCCAAGCAGCATCTTTTTTGTTCCGAATTTTATAAAATTCATGGCTGGGTTTCCACAATTCCTGTTTTACTTCTACTTCTTGCACCAGCTTACAAATTTCTTTCTCGGTTCAGTCATGTAGAATTGCATGAACTCGTTTCTTTTTTTGTAATTTTCCATCACCTTGCAAATCATCAATTATTTTTTCCTCCTGAGTATTCATAGAAAATACCTAAAATCGAATCAACGAATAAAAATATTTTATTTAATTGCAAGAAAAGCATATGTTTCTTTGGGAAGGCTAAGCTGCCAGGACAAAAATATTGAAAAATAAATCAAAGTTGCAAGGGAAAATAACGAATCTATGTTCTTATTATATACATTTATTTGTAATGAAATAAAAAGCAAGAACGTATCAATAATATTATAAGTAATTTAAAATTACTCACCTGTTTTTCAAATTGACTATTTTATTAACACGACATTGAAGGTTTAAACTACACGATACTTAACTGTTAAATGTTAAATGATAAATGAAGCCTGATCCATATTTTCTAAATTGAATCTATATACTTTCAATTTACCTGCAAACCCTAGTGCTATTTATAGTATAAGTTATTTACCATAATCACTAAATTATTCTTAGAAAGGCATCTTAATCCCTAAATAAATACCATATTTGAACAAAAGGTGAGGAGTGTCCTTAAAGTATTTAATTGATTTTTCAAGGGAATACCTTATTCTAAAAATATATTTCTTTGAAAATACATTTAATGTGTGTATATTATTTGCTTTAAAACTCTTTTTCTAACGAAAAATGAATATTTTAAAGCATTTTGCATATAAATGTATGGCAAAACTATGCCAAATAAAATTCTATAATTTTTATATGCCAATGTGGCACAAAACTGCCATATATATGTGCCAGCGTCAATATTTAGCTATTACACTATACCATATATATGGCACAAAACTATATGGCTAGCCGTGCCACATATATGGCGTCATGTATTTTTTGCCATACAAATATGTCTATCACACTTGTATGCCACTCGCGGGCCATATATATATGCCAAATTTGCCATATTTATATGTAAGTGTAATAGCACCTTTACTGAATTTTTTTAAAAGTGTAATCGTGAGGATGCTTTTGGTGCCTTTGCACAGACATTACTCTATTCAGAAGTACCACACGATTTCACATGGGTTCAAACAAAAAAATTTATGTCCCACAGACAAGGCACACCGATTGATGCATGTCCCGGATTATTTAAATGACACACCTTGGACGAGTATTTACAGTTAATCCAAACCCAGACTGAGTGCTTTTATCTTCGACTGTTGTTGGTTAATGTCACTGGCCTATTGTCATGTCATTTCAAGATATACGTAAAGTGAATGGACAGCAGTATCGAACGTATAAAGATGCATGTATTGCACTCGGCTTGCTGGAAGACGACAACCAGTGGGAATGTATGTTTGCTGAAGCAGCATTGAATTGTACAGCAAAACAAATTCGTCTACTGTTCATTATAGTGTTGACTACATGTTTCCTGGGCCGAGCAGAGACATTGTGGGATAATCACAAATTACGGTAATTCTTTCCTTTTAAATTTTAGCAAAGTAGAATCGAAATTCTAAAGAAAAGCAAGATATTTTGGGAAAATAGTTCAAATGAAAAGCAAAAAATTTTAGAAGAAAGAAAAGAAGAACTAAAAATATTACGGACTACAATAGAAAGATTACAAGTATTTAATTGAACATAATTTAAAGAATATGTGGTATTTTTAATTTACCACTTAATATTGTTGAATATTTAAAGTTATTATTTATTTTAGTATTTAAAATATACAAATTTTAATATTTCACATATAATTTTTAATTCATTCATTCGAAACAAAAAATAAATCAACAGGTTTAGGAAAATGTAAGATGTAAAATGTAAAATGTAAAATGTCAAGTAAAATGTTTGATTAGATTTCTTTGCAATAAATAACATTTAATTAAATAAGTTGTTTTATTAAGATGTCCTAAACTCTCTCCCATCTCCATTTGAGGGTTAAAAGGAAACAAGGTGCATCATGGTTAATGATTTGGTTATCTGTTACTTAAAATGATGGTTCACCACTCATTTTTTTGCTACCAAGCATGAAAATCAATCATATTTATCATTGCTTGATTTTGAAAGAGGCTTTACTACAATTTCACTACAGAAAAAAATCTATTATTAATCTATTATTTAAATTATTATTTAAATTATTTAAATTAATTGAACAAAGTTAAGTGTAATGGGTAAAAAGAAACGTAAAGTGAAGACGGATATATCATCCGATTCATCTTTTTCCAGCGATTGCAAAGAGGTCCCGTCAATGGATGATCAGACCTTCTCATATAACGAGTTGATTATTATCATCAATGAGCAATCAATGAAAAGTAAGCAGCTAGAGGAAGAGCTGAAAAAAATGCCAGAACCTAGGCAAGCTGAAGCTCTCGCCAAATTCAATGCTTCGGAGAAACCTACCCCGAGCAAGAGCATTGAGGGTAACAATATTAACAATATTGCTCAGGAACAACCAATTCCGAAGAAAAGAAGCATATTTATTTCACAGGTGAGTAAATTACCACCGATCGTAGCTACCAATATAAATGTTAAAAGGTTGGAATTGTTCCAACGCAAGAACAACATTGCCTCCAAAATTACAAATAAAGGTAAGACATGCAGCATCTTAACAAGTAAGAAGCTTGACCAAGAGACATTGAAAACCTTCGGGTGAGAAAGTGGAGTACCACAACTTCACGGCCAGCGAAGACAGAAGGCACATTCTACTTCTCAGAGGTGTTCATCACTCTTATGATTGCGACGAAGTCCTAAATTCTATCATGGTAGAGCTTAAAGTGGATCAAGGCATTTAAGTCTTACCGCACATTTCCAAAGGAGCTAGCATTAAACTAAACAGTTTTATTGTAAAAGCATCTAAACAGGTAAGCATTAACAATTTAATCAATATCCGATATCTTCTTTCGCAGAAAGTCAGCTGGGATAGGTTTAGATCCAGCGAAATTGTGCAGTGTAAAAACTGCCAATGCCAAATAGATCAGTCGCTACTTCAAGATATTACGATTCCCTTTTCAAGCTCTGTTCGGAACCAATTAAAAATTATTGCAGTTTTCTTGAAAATTTTATTTTTTATTATTTCTTCATAAATTTAACAGTGTAGAAATATTTTAGCAGTGTTACCACATCAAATGTCTAAGTACGTAATCAACCTAACATGACGTCATAAGCCAAACAAGTAAGTATATTACATTATAAGTTACTTTATTGGGTATTGGTGTTTTGGTTTGTTTGATATTAGTGTACAAATAACTCCGCCCACTGTATTAATCAGTTGCAATGGGGTTATTACGGTACAGAGAAAATTGGTAAGCTCGATCGTGGGAATTGAAATTTACAGTTCACATCGATCCAGTTATTTTAGTATAAATACCATGCGCTTGCTGCAAGTTTGTTGTTAGTTTGCCTTTTGCTTTCATAAAGAGTGTGTTAAATTTTTAGTGCTTTTAATATCCAAATATTGTAATATTCAAATATTCCTTTTTCGCCTCTAAACTCAGGGTTTTGACCTGAGTTTTCTTTAGTTCTCCTGGCTTTGACTTGAGAACTCCTCTAACTATAATATCAGGGTTTTGACCTGATATTTCTTTAAAGTTAAACTATAATCTCTGGGTTCTGACTTGAGATTATCTTAAAACTTAATCTCAGGGTTTTGACTTGAGACTCAGCCCTCTCATAGTACAGTATAGCGTAATTTATCAGATAAAAATTAATTTTTTTTTGTTTAGCGTTTTACTCAACGCTGAAACGCGTTGATTATGTTTTTATTTTTATTTCGAAAACAGTAGTTAGGGATGAGTTTTCAATGATATTTAGAGAGGTAGCAGAGCTTGTTGGGTGTATTTTAGAAATACAACACACTCATAAAATTAAGAAGGGTTTGTTTTTATATTGTATGAGCTTAGTTTATTAAGGATGGGGTTTGAATATTAAATAATACCACATTAAAACTTTAAAAATTTATTTTATTAAAACAAGAAAAGAAAAAGCTAATTTAATGAGTTTATTTTATATATTAAATTGAGTAAGGATTTATACTTACCTGACTTACCTTAAGACTGATGCAGGTTATATTCTCCCTTCAGCATTAAAAAACTCAGCCCATGAACGCCGAATATCTTTGGCTCTTCTGCTATGTTGTGTTATTGGATCATTCTCTGTTTCGTAACTGGTGTCTTGTCTTCCTGCGCCATAATAATGTCAACAAATACTTCGTCACTGTACCACATACTGTGAGTTATCAAAAAATTGTGTAGAATGCAACAACAATGCACAATTTTTATTGTCTTCTACTTAAACGAAAATTAAAAACTTGCTCGTTTTTATCCCTTGTGGAAAATTGATATGGAGTCAGCATATTTTTTAATGACGGATATACATTTTCCGCAACAATAACATGAAGAAGGAACCTATTCATTCCAATGTATTTTTCAGGTGGAAGTTATTTTTCAGGTTGTAAAATGTAAAACATACATTAATGGTGAACGCTGCAAGACACCACCGTCACTCAATCTACCATTCCGACCTATATCTATAAATATAAATTTCCCAAAAGCATCGGATAAGGCCAAAAGAACAACGCTATGAAAACCTTTGTAATAATAGTATTTAGGTGCATCTTTTTTGGATGGACTAAAAGCTATGTGCGTCCCATCAAGAGCACCACAACTTGTCAATTTTCAACACCGTCAACACTGTCTTCTTTTAAATAATTTAGAAACTAATTTTCTGATATTCGACTTGAATAACAAATTCAACTATTTTCTTAGATAATCCTTACAATGATTGTCAGAAAGAATGATATACTGATGAAGATGAGTTTTCTAATATAAAACACAGTGATAAGCTAGCGAGGTGTAGCACTCGAGGTGTATTTGTAAATTTTGTTTGTTTGTTTTATATTTGAACTTAATATTTAGAGCATAATTTTTTTATGCAGCTGTAATTGGGTGATAACTTTTGAAAACATTGCATGTGGCACAATGTGGTAAGCATTGTATGATTTGTTAGGAGTGTTTAGCAGTGCTGACGTTTGTATGTTGGAGTTAGATATCATCAGCTAAAGGAGAAAATTCGGATTTATGACTATCTGACAGTTGCAAGGAAGTGAATTTACTAAGCACAATAGATGCTCAGGATCAATAATAATTTATTATTGAAAGGTTTTGAACAACTAAATGAAACATTTAGGAAATTTTTTTTTATTGGTGACAGTTGAAAATTTGCGGATAAATGTTAAAAGATGTTTTTTGATGGTACCTTTTCTTACAGATTTAGTTTGGTTGTTTGAATATAATCAGGTTTTGCTTGTTTTGAACTTAAGAATTAGTTTGTAACAGCGATACGAAAACAATGATACAATATCTAATGAAATTATATGGAATGAAAATAAAAAGAGTCAGAAGATATTAAAATATGAGTGGAGTATCATTAGACAAAAAAGAGATAGGCCAATCTGTAGAAAAAATTTAAAACTCCATAGATAATGTTGAAAGAGAAAATGAAGTATCATAAACGCAAGGTTACTGTAGCCGCTCCGCTGTTAAAACAGAGAACTCAAAGATAAATACTACTAGCAATGATAAATACGATATACAAAATGATCAGATAGATACTTCAAACATTTTAAATGAGATAAAAAAATCACCAAAATCTAAAGGAATATTGCAAAAAAAAAACTTTATTGGCTGATTATAAAGATTTTTCGACACAACTTAAAAATTCAACTATCTCAAAGCATCATAAAACCATATGTGCAGATATATAGCATGATCCAGTGAAACAAGTAGTGCGTTTTGGTAATGAAATAGATGTTGAATCAAAGAAGTCCGTAGAATAGGCGAATAGTTTTAATTGTTATAGATCAGAGGTGGCCAAAACGGCGTCATCATTTCAAGTCGACCGCGACACATTTATCTTAACGACTATGAAAAAAACAACAATTCTATTGCCTGTCTATGCCACTTAAATCATAACAACATTTTACCTCATGCGATAAAAAAAAAATAGAGATAAAAAATAATAAACTTACCGGCATCGTGTCAATACAAAGTCAGACATCACTGAAAACAATAATATTCAAGCGCCTGGTTAAGCCATAAATCAAAAACGTGTAAGCTGATCTTAAAACAAATCAAAACTTAATCGTTTGCTTACAGTATTACAGTTTGCTTACAGTATTAACAGAATTAACGGAGTTAACAGTATTGACGGAATTCATTCGGAATCCGGAAATTCATTTGTGACAGCAAAGCAGAAAGAGAGAGATGAGAATAGTATGGATAGTACCCGCAAGACACGTTGTAAACGTCCTACATATCTGGAAGATTATGATGATGAAGTTCAGATAATGGAATCAAACCAGGTGTCAAACTTCCAGATACAAATGATTTTAAAAGCCATAAAAATTTAATTGAAGTATTTCCAATTAGTTTGGAACAGCGATACGAAAACAATGATACAATATCTAATGAAATTATATTGAATGAAAATAAAAAGAGTCAGAAGATATTAAAATATGAGTGGAGTATCATTAGACAAAAAAGAGATAGGCCAATCTGTAGGAAAAATTTAAAACTCCATAGATAATGTTGAAAGAGAAAATGAAGTATCATAAACGCAAGGTTACTGTAGCCGCTCCGCTGTTAAAACAGAGAACTCAAAGATAAATACTACTAGCAATGATAAATACGATATACAAAATGATCAGATAGATACTTCAAACATTTTAAATGAGATAAAAAAATCACCAAAATCTAAAGGAATATTGCAAAAAAAAAAACTTTATTGGCTGATTATAAAGATTTTTCGACACAACTTAAAAATTCAACTATCTCAAAGCATCATAAAACCATATGTGCAGATATATAGCATGATCCAGTGAAACAAGTAGTGCGTTTTGGTAATGAAATAGATGTTGGATCAAAGAAGTCCGTAGAATAGACGAATAGTTTTAATTGTTATAGATCAGAGGTGGCCAAAACGGCGTCATCATTCCAAGTCGACCGCGACACATTTATCTTAACGACTATGAAAAAAACAACAATTCTATTGCCTGTCTATGCCACTTAAATCATAACAACATTTTACCTCATGCGATAAAAAAAAATAGAGATAAAAAATAATAAACTTACCGGCATCGTGTCAATACAAATTCAGACATCACTGAAAACAATAATATTCAAGCGCCTGGTTAAGCCATAAATCAAAAACGTGTAAGCTGATCTTAAAACAAATCAAAACTTAATCGTTTGCTTACAGTATTACAGTTTGCTTACAGTATTAACAGAATTAACGGAGTTAACAGGATTGACGGAATTCATTCGGAATCCGGAAATTCATTTGTGACAGCAAAGCAGAAAGAGAGAGATGAGAATAGTATGGATAGTACCCGCAAGACACGTGGTAAACGTCCTACATATCTGGAAGATTATGATGATGAAGTTCAGATAATGGAATCAAACCAGGTGTCAAACTTCCAGATACAAATGATTTTAAAAGCCATAAAAATTTAATTGAAGTATTTCCAATTAGTTTGGAACAGCGATACGAAAACAATGATACAATATCTAATGAAATTATATTGAATGAAAATAAAAAGAGTCAGAAGATATTAAAATATGAGTGGAGTATCATTAGACAAAAAAGAGATAGGCCAATCTGTAGGAAAAATTTAAAACTCCATAGATAATGTTGAAATAGAAAATGAAGTATCATAAACGCAAGGTTACTGTAGCCGCTCCGCTGTTAAAACAGAGAACTCAAAGATAAATACTACTAGCAATGATAAATACGATATACAAAATGATCAGATAGATACTTCAAACATTTTAAATGAGATAAAAAAATCACCAAAATCTAAAGGAATATTGCAAAAAAAAAAAACTTTATTGGCTGATTATAAAGATTTTTCGACACAACTTAAAAATTCAACTATCTCAAAGCATCATAAAACCATATGTGCAGATATATAGCATGATCCAGTGAAACAAGTAGTGCGTTTTGGTAATGCGTTGGATCAAAGAAGTCCGTAGAATAGACGAATAGTTTTAATTGTTATAGATCAGAGGTGGCCAAAGCGGCGTCATCATTCAAGTCGACCGCGACACATTTATCTTAACGACTATGAAAAAAACAACAATTCTATTGCCTGTCTATGCCACTTAAATCATAACAACATTTTACCTCATGCGATAAAAAAAAATAGAGATAAAAAATAATAAACTTACCGGCATCGTGTCAATACAAATTCAGACATCACTGAAAACAATAACAATTGTAGGAAAAGTATATTAAAAAAGATGACTACAAGAGATTCACGCTGAAATATCCAAATTTGAGGGCGTATTAAATCAACAAGTAAACGTGAATGTTCGGCGTCGAAAAAGTATGAACCTATCATTTCAGACACGTGCTGTCTCAAAATGATTGCAAAAAATTCCGAAGAAATTTTTTGTGCGAATTTTTTATTGCTTTGCTTTAGGGTAGTAAGTACGATGGTGACACCACACACTTTGCAATCATTTGTAGTGCGCGCCTTAGTTAAAGAGCTTTAGAATAAAAGAGATCATTCTTTGTGAATATTTTAATATAAAATATTTAAATATAAACATTTTAATTGCTTGAAAAGGTGCAATATCCAAAAATATGTAAGTATAATTTTGTGCAAATAGCAGTTTAAGCTAACAATAAGTAAAGAAGACGTCAATGATATTTAAAAATTTAAGTTTCTACATTTTATTTTTATTTTGCATAAATACTATTAGGATTAACGGTAAATAATGAACTCAAATAAGAATTGCATACAAATAAAATCACTGTTACTGACATTTATATCTTTTATTTCTTAGCTTATAATTAATTTAATTGGGTATTTTTTTAATCATTTTCAATTGTAATTGTCAATAAGGCCAGTAAGTGGTTTAAAAACAGTCTTGAATAGTGTGAAAAAGTTTTTTTTTTTTTAAATACATGTTATTACTGAAAGTTTGAATATTTGTTGATGAAATTTTCAAGATGGAATACTAAGAAAAGAAAAATTTAACTGTTTTAAAATTATTATGCTAGTGACTAGATTGAAAACCTCAATTTCTTAATATATGTCAGTAAATAACAAGATGTTATGAAAAATGAAAAACGCGTTTTTCCACCATTTTTTGCAAAAAAAATGCAATAACAATTTTTAATTTCAACATTTTAGAAATTTGCGTTCTAGACATGTATGTTGAAAATAATTGGTGGAAAATTCATAAGGATCAGTTCAATATTTTTAAAATAATATTTGACTTGCACTTACAATAACACTGTTCACTGTTCGCATTGATAATAATAAAAAAATGAATAATCACGTCATTTATGATTTAATTAATTTGTGTTAAAAAATCATTTTCTTATCTTATTAAAATAACTTAATATTAAAATCGTATTAGCATTATCTAAATTTTTTTCAAAAATTATGCCTAATTTTAAATTTTATTTCTCTTACTATCATCAAGCCCCTGATATGGGTAGACCGCCACCTATAACTTAAAAAAGAGGTCGCCCATAGTGACCAAAAGTTTGGCCACCGCTGTATAGATGAACGATCGATCAGCAGAAATCATATCTCAAATTAAAACAATTACTTCATCAACGAATCAGAATTGAACCCTTTGGCGGAAACCGCATCATACAATGCTTTAATTGTCAGAGTTATGGACATGTTTACTTAAACTGCAATATGCCTTTTAGATGTGTTAAATGCACAACATCTAACCCTCCTGGAGCGTGTAGTCTTCCCAAGGAATGCTCTTTTACTCCATCTAATAATATGGATGATGACACATCTACTTTTGCCAAACCTGCTTGTATAAACTGCGGCAATATCGGCCACACTGCTAACTATAGAAACTGCCCCAAATATATCGAACTGCGTAATCGTAAGTTTTCCACACATTCTATCTCAAAATTCTGGTCCGTATAAAAATTTTCGCTCTAATGCTGTAAGCTATGCTTCCTTTTTCAAACGATTACGTAATAACATTTCTCTAAAGTTTGTTTTTTTAGAAAACTATTATATTAAAAATAATTTAGAAAAATGCCACGAGGCAAAAAACGTAAACCTAAATCTGAAGGAGCGCCAAACATGAAATAGTATTATCTAGTGAGCAAAATTCTATGGGCCAGTTTGGCCTTGGTGAAAATATTAACTATGAATTTTTACGATACATACCGATTTAAATTTATGCGAATTCAATTACAATTCCCTTTACAATTACAGCTAAGTCTACTAGATCAAATGATCCTCATAATATTATATGTGCAGTATTTAAGGCTTTTGATGTTATGTTATCTCCTCGCCAAGTGGCAGGTAAGAGGGGTAAAAAGATTAGTGAGATAGTTGGAAATAGGTAAACTATGAATGATGCTGTAAAATTAAATTCTATATTTACCAAGTTATCTGAGAAAAAGAAGCCTAAATTATTAGGTAGAGGTATTGGTTGTGGTAAAGGTAAAACATCCGGTAGGGGGCATAAAGGGCAGAAAGCGAGAAGTGGCGGTTCTATAAATATCTACAAAAATTAATTGGCAGTTTTATTGGACTAATTAGATGTTAGTTTTCTAAAAGTTTTAAATCAGTGGCATGATTTTTGTTATTAATATTTACGAAACTAAATTTTAAAATGAATAATATAGAAAATATTGCCAAAATAATAAAAACCGTGACAGTCCAATAAAACTGTCAAATACTTATTGCGATGAATATACTTCCGAATGCAGCCGCGCCTCAGATCGCTTTCCAATTCGCTTTCCATTTCGCTGTCCAAATCGCTAATGTAGACACCAAGTTAAGATTAATTAATTTATTGAAATGTCAAACAACTTAACTTTGTTCATAAGCCAAAGATGGATCCAAAGAAAATGTCAATTATTTATTTATTAGGATGAACATTTTTTTGTGAATATCTTTATAAAAGAGTTTTATTGCCTGAGAAAGTTTGGTGCTCTATAGTACACATTGAGAAAAACAAAACTTTTGTAAAATTGTTGTACATAGTTAGCAAATTATAATCAAAGCTTTTTAGAAAACTCAAAATATCTGAATTGTTTTTATTTTTGAAATATTTTTCTTTAAATGTATTTTGGCATGTGTTTAACCAGAAGTTGATTTTTGGGAGCTTCAACTTTATTTTATGGAATGATTGCATTCGTCATTTTACTGACTACACTATTTTTCTTAATTTAGAATAATTCTAGGTTATATCAATGTGAAAATCAGAAAAATTGTCCTTAATTTATGGAGATCTTAGATCCTAAGCAAAATGAAAATAAAATAAATGATTTATCCTTAAACTTCCGGTCTGTTCCGGTCATAGTTTCACATTAGCAACCATGACGTTTTTACTTACTATCATTTGTAATTAGGAAAGAATAATTTGATTTCAGCTATTGTTTAAGACAGTCAATCGTGTAATTGCAAAATGAAAATACGGCTCACTTACACTTAATAGGTTAGAGAAATTATTCCAAGGCTCATTTCCATTGAAGGGTATCAGCATGGTCAAGCTTGCAAACGTGAAACAAATAGGATGTACTTGATCACTTTTACAGAACACCTTCACAATCTGAAAAACTTTTCAGCCTTCATCTGAAACCAAGTGAAAGTTTAAAAGTGTCACAAAGAAGTTCATACCCAGCCTAGGGCTAAAATTACGGACGTACAGAAAAAAAAATTGTTTCAACTAAGGCTGTAGAGCAAAACTCTTGATTGACTTATATCTATGTATAAAAAAGTACAAAATAAAAATAATCCTCCAGCATCTCTGTTCTGTGTTCATCTCTGTAGCATAACAATAAATTTCGTCATAGAAGTTTTCTAGTAATCTTGTTCATATGTTGTTTGAAAGATATTTTGGTAAATATATAGATTGTTTTATTTGTATTTGAAATACAATCAATATGAGATAAGTTGCAAGCTTGAAGGGGACATAGGTACCATCTGTCCCTTAAAGACATGCAGGTTAATGATATGCGTAATTCAGAATTTTAAACATAATGACCCTCCTGTTAATAAAAAAAGATTCAGAAAAATGTATACAGCTACGACCGAAGTATAGCTAAAATATATTTTAACTGAAGATTATAGATTAATTGAATTGAAAAGTCTGCAGACGAAGATAGATTCCGAGCTCTAGAACGCCTTCACTGTGCATGGTAACAAAACTATTAGAGTTTGTCAAGTAATTTTTTATCGTAATTTTACGAACGTGCCATGCAAGTAATTATATCTAGTTAAATTTGTAAAGTAATACAGTGTTTTCGATAGTTATAAAAAAGCTGGATTTCAGTACTGGAGTAACATTTTGGAAATTGGGATGAAAAGAGGGAAAGTACTGGTTTGAAATGGAAATGGAAAAAATGTACTAGATTGCTACTTACGGACCTGGTACGGTCCGTGGTCCCTAATAAAGAAACACACAGTGTGTCACCACCCAACAGGTGCTTGTGCACCAAAGGAGCAATCATGGTGTCTAGATTAGCAATTTCGACAGCAATTTTCTAGGCAATTTGCGTCGCGGTTACATCCAGGAGTATACTGCAATAATTCTATGACAGTTTTATTGTACGAATTAGATTACCGACACATTCATTTTAAAATTTAATTTCGTAAATATTAATAACTAGAATTATGCCTTAAACTGTATTTAAACTTTTAGAAAACTAACATCTAATTCGTGCAATAAAACTATCATATTTCTGGATATTTACTTCTGGATCTAACCGCGACAAAAATTGGCTATAAAATTGCCTAGAAAATTGCTGTCGAAATTGCTAATCTAGACACAGCCAAATATGCGCTTTATTAAGAAGAAGAGACGATAATTTTTATTTGACAGAAATTATTATATTTTCCACTAAAATTTTAATTTTTTGTAAGAAATACACCATTAAGACTTTAATTGGCGATATTTCATTAAAAACTTAATGATAATATAAATTAGTGTTACTGTTTCATACTGTGAAAGTGAATACCTGGGATTTGATTTGTTACAGTCTTTATCCAAGTGTAATTATTGGAAAAATGGGTAAAAAGTGTACGTATTGTAGTGCTCAAAAATTTAAAAATGAAACACCAGGTATGTGCTGTGCAGGTGGAAAAGTAAAGTTACCAGACTTGCGTTCACCACCTGAACCATTATTAACGATAAACATTTACCGAGCGCTTTATTTCAAGCTGAGTATTTGCAGCCAAAAACATTCATGTGAATTCAATAAACTACACAAATCAAAATGAAATATCTGATGAAGAAACAACATATAAATTCATAAATACTGTTGCCAATCACGATGAATCAATTAGTTATCTAATAGAATTTTTAAATTCATTGGATCTACCAGGAATATCACCGCATATTTTATCTTTGAAAATTGGTTCGCCAATCATCCTTCTACGAAATATAAATCCACCGCGACTATGCAATGGGACTAGGCTATCAGTAAGAAAATTAATGAATAACATAATTGAGGCAACCATTTTAAATGGAAAACACCAAGGGGAACATGTACTACTACCACGCATTCCCATGATACCAACGGATACTCCATTTAAATTCAAACGTTTCATGTTTCATGTATTGTCCTTTGCAATGACCATTAACAAAGCACAGGGACAATCATTGCAAGTATGTGGGTTAAATTTGATAAATCCATGCTTCTCACATGGAAAGCTGTACGTTGGGTGTTCACGAGTTGGAAAACCATCAAATTTATTTGTTCTTGCACCAGATAGGAATACAAGAAATGTGTACATTTACAAGCACTACTAAGATGAAGTTCACCATCAATCATCAAATATCATTCGTTTCATGATAATATTTAATAATTACAAAATTATTGTTCAATTGAAATTCGTTTGCAATATTGTTTAATATCACAAGTGAAGAAGCATGTTTATTCTAACATCAGCTAGGGTGGTGTGAAAATAAAGGAAAACAAAAAGGAGTTGATTGTAGAAGAGGTGTAAGTTTTATTTTAAAAAATGCTTTCTAATTTTTTTATTTATTTATTTAAATTGGTATTTTGAGTGTAATATTATAATTTGTTTTTCTAATTTCAGAACTTATATAGCTAAGTTGACAAATAAAAAAAGCAGTGTAAGGCACGAATCAATGCTTTAAATAAAAAGTGTATCGCTACGTTAATGGAGTGAGTTGTTTACACTGCTTTGAAAACGTTTTATGAGTTTATTAATTTAGAAATTATTTATTTGACAATTCAACAGTCTTATAAATGTTTAACTTATTTTCTTTGCTATTATTAAAGGATAACTTCAGTCTTCTAAGCTTTGATTTTAATTTTATTTCTTTAGGCACTTAATACCATAGACTTTTTTAGGCAACCTCTGCAATCAATGAATGATCTGGGGATATTTGTTGTAGATAAAACAGGAACAAATGAAAAAAATTTTCGTTCTGATCGAATTTCATCAAAGCTTATGTGCCTACCGTACGGAGAAAAACTCTACAGACAAAGACAAAACTTCTACCGATCCTAAATACGGACTTTTAAAATTTGCTGTAATAACACCCTTCTTTTCATTTTTCCACAATCATGTTCCTGGGAGCGATAAAAAGCTTTTAAATAATTATATTTCGAATTCTTTAAGGTATTGACAATCACATTAAAAATGGAAAATTCAAAAAACTCACCACAAGCAGATTCGAAGCATAAGGAAGACAGCCATGCAGGTATAAAGTCATATAAAATATTAACTAAACAATCTCATAGTTAAAAATTTCAGAAACATCTAACACTTTGTAACGAACCCTGCCTTGATTCTCTTATTATTTAAATACTATTTCTTTTATTTTTATTTTCAACAAATTCTTACTATTGGTAGTAAAGGTAAGTAGTAGTAAGTAGTAAGTATTAAAAATTTATATTCATTCCGACCTGTAGTAATCGGAGGAGGCCGGTTTAGCTCTGCGCTCTCCCTAAGATATTGTGGAAAATTAAAAGAAAAGAAGGATCTAGGAAATCTTCTTTTGTTTTTAGAAACTCAGAGAAAATTCTTTTGTATTTTTATTGTTCGATTTCTTATAATAGAGAAATTAAAGAATAGTGATAATGCAAATAGAAATAGAAACAGAAATAAAACTGATTACATTGGTTTACCTCCACCATCGTCAAGTGGAGTCATTCCCAAAAGTAAAAAGTTAAAGGAAAAAGATATTAAAGATAAGAAAGATATCAGAGATATCAAAGGTAATAAAGATAATAAAGATAGAAAGAATGTTTTTGATAATAATTTTAGAGGTTCTTTTAGAAAGATTAAAACTTCTAATGAACCCTTTTATTTAAAAACATCTCTATATATATTTGAAGATAGAAGTTTTAAATGGTTATTTAAAACATATAGCACTCCAGATTACACTGAGCATTTTTTGGAAAGAGGTTTAGATACAGACATAAAGACTATGTCTTATGATAAATTGGTTTTAGTGAAGGGAACACATTCTTGGTTTCCGATTGTAGATACAAGAATTGAATGTCATCTAAATGAAGCGGGTGACATTATCATTTCAAAGGAGCTAGTTAGAAATAAGTGCGAAGCACGAATTATTAGCAAACCCAGAATGCTAATAATATAAGAAAGAAAGATATTTTCGTTTTCTCAGTGAATTCAATGCCCGAGTCATCTTATCATGTTAAAGATGACAAAGAGATACATTCTCTCTTTAATAATATGGGTCTGGTTGCATTAAAGAGAAAAGAGAAAAGAGAAAGATAAAGATAAAGAGAATAGAAAAGATTGAATAAAAGATGACAATAGCTCAATTCCAGACATGAGCTTTAAGAAAACAGATAATGACATAGCTAATATGTCATATGCCACTGTATAAAGGCAGATGTCTAACATAATCAAGAAAGAAAGAAAAGAAAATAATAAGATTGACTATTATAAGAATAAGTCTCATATCTGGTATTTTCTATAGTTTAGTGACATATATACATGTATTCATGTATATAAAAAGATAGTATTAGTTTAATATATTTTGATATTCTTTATTAAGATTAGCAATAATATAGGATTAACAGATTTATGACTTGTTTGGAATTGATTCCAAATCAATAATATTATTATTAACATATTCCATTTTGACGAAAATAAACAATTATTTGTCTATTTATGGATTAGATGTTGTTGGTTTTAGAATTTTAAAGACTGTTGATTTTAGATGTTTAGAATATATTCTTGTGTTCCTAGTTATAAGAGTATGTTTTCTTAGTTTTTTGTTTTTTATATCATACGTGCCTTAAATTGTGTTTTAGCGAGCTGTTGCAGGATTAAGCCAACTGTGGACATTCATCGGACTGGTTCGATTGAAAAGAGGTAGGCCTTTGTTCTATGAAATGAATATACCCCTTCTTGGTTTCTAACCTCGACGTGGTGGAAGGGCCTAGTACCTAAGTCAAGGTGGGACACACACGCCGAAGGCTGTATGGCCAAGAGGGTAAGTTTTTACTCGAATCTAGGTCACTAGCGTGGAACTCCGGATACCGGGCGACCTCCGATTTCAAATAGCCTTACCATAGGTAAAGGAGTCTCTGCCTATGGTTGACCGTTATATTACCTCCAACTAAAAAATTTTATGGATATACATAAAAACCCTGAGGGATATGCTCCTCTAAACGCATCAGCCGTGATGGCATCATCAGAAATAATCGAAGAGCTGCCTCCACAAGGTGTTATGCCTATGGAGCATGACTCTGCCGAACGAGGTCAAATTATTGCCTCTGGGAATGAGCTGACAGGTCCCTTAAAGGTGTCAAATATTGACCCTAAAGATGACCTGTACAACTCTACCCATAAAAAATCTAGACCCCTTAGTGGAGCGGGCCGAAAAAGGTACGCACATCTTAGGGGTACGGGGCTGTCATATGAAGAAGCCCTAGAACTTGCTAAGGTCCCGATTAGCACGAGACCTATTCTGAATAAGCGGGGTAGATCGGAAGAGGAAAGCCCCAAAGCATCGAACCCCCCAAAAAAGGGTAAGATAATTCAGAAAAGGGGAGGGAAGACTGAAGGGCCAACCAGGTCTGAAAAGACTGCTTTAGAATACAGAAGATGGTCGTTCTATAAATTATAGCGATAATGGTATATCCAGTGATACAAGAGAATCACTGCAACAATTTCTAAAATCATATTTTCCCAAAAATAAAAAAAATAAGATACTGGCTTCATCTTCATCTTCAGATAGTGAAGTCATAAATGATATAGCATTAGATGCTGGCAAATTAATTTAAAGATTTTAAAATGAATCGTAGACCGGAAGACTATTAAATTACAGAGACCAAATAATTCTACCAGGTGATTTAATTATTACTAAAACAAACAAATTTCAAAGGAGCTAGTTAGAAATAAGTGCGAAGCGCGAATTATTAGCAAAGCCCAGAATGCTAATAATATAAGAAAGAAAGATATTTTCGTTTTCTCAGTGAATTCAATGCCCGAGTCATCCTATCATGTTAAAAATGACAAAGAGATACATTCTCTCTTTAATAATATGGGTCTGGTTGCATTAAACAGAAAAGAGAAAGATAAAGATAAAGATAAAGAGAAAAGAGAAAGATAAAGATAAAGAGAATAGAAAAGATTGAATAAAAGATGACAAAAGATTCTCTCTTTAATAAGATGATAGCTCAATTCCAGACATGAGCTTTAAGAAAACAGATAATGACATAGCTAGTATGTCATATGCCACTGTATTCAGTGGTGCTAGCAATTCGACATTAATTGATGACATTGAATTCGAAAACGAAAGAGAAGATGAAGTTTTTGTAGAAAGATTAGTTAATTCATTAATTGACAGACTTAAAGATGCAGCATTCGCTCGGGTTCCATATGGGCCATGTGAATCTGAGATTGAAAGGATTCGTTCAGTGTATTTTAATAATGATGCACTTAACGTTATACCTTCATACGAATTCGAATGGGATATCCCTGGAGATATGAAGAAAATATTCGTTATTTCCGCAGAAGACAGAGTACTTCTGGGATCTGCTTTAGCTAAAGCTGCCCATATGAAGATTAAAGATAGTGATTTTAGATTTGTGATTATAAAGGCAGATGTCTAACATAATCAAAAAAGAAAGAAAAGAAAATAATAAGATTGACTATTATAAGAATAAGTCTCATATCTTGTATTTTCCATAGTTTAGTGACATATATATATGTATTCATGTATATAAAAAGATAGTATTGGTTTAATATATTTTGATATTCTTTATTAAGATTAGCAATAATATAGGATTAACAGATTTATGACTTGTTTGAAATTGATTCCAAATCAATAGTATTATTATTAACATATTCCATTTTGACGAAAATAAACAATTATTTGTCTATTTATGGATTAGATGTTGTTGTTTTTAGAATTTTAAAGACTGTTGATTTTAGATGTTTAGAATATATTCTTGTGTTCCTAGTTATAAGAGTATGTTTTCTTAGTTTTTTGTTTTTTGTATCATACGTGCCTTAAATCGTGTTTTAGCGAGCTGTTGCCAACTGTGGACATTCATCGGACTGGTTCGATTGAAAAGAGGTAGGCCTTTGTTCTATGAAATGAATATACCCCTTCTTGGTTTCTAACCTCGACGTGGTGGAAGGGCCTAGTACCTGGTTAGCACCCAGCTAACTGGAGAAGCTAAGGAAACCAAACCCTAAGTCAAGGTGGGACACACACGCCGAAGGCTGTATGGCCAAGAGGGTAAGTTTTTACTCGAATCTAGGTCACTAGCGTGGAACTCCGGATACCGGGCGACCTCCGATTTCAAATAGCCTTACCATAGGTAAAGGAGTCTCTGCCTATGGTTGACCGTTATATTACCTCCAACTAAAAAATTTTATGGATATACATAAAAACCCTGAGGGATATGCTCCTCTAAACGCATCAGCCGTGATGGCATCATCAGAAATAATCGAAGAGCTGCCTCCACAAGGTGTTATGCCTATGGAGCATGACTCTGCCGAACGAGGTCAAATTATTGCCTCTGGGAATGAGCTGACAGGTCCCTTAAAGGTGTCAATTATTGACCCTAAAGATGACCTGAACAACTCTACCCGTAAAAAATCTAGACCCCTTAGTGGAGCGGGCCGAAAAAGGTACGCACATCTTAGGGGTACGGGGATGTCACATGAAGAAGCCCTAGAACTTGCTAAGGTCCCGATTAGCACGAGACCTATTCTGAATAAGCGGGGTAGATGGGAAGAGGAAAGCCCCAAAGCATCGAACCCCCCCAAAAAGGGTAAGATAATTCAGAAAAGGGGAGGGAAGGCTGAAGGGCCAACCAGGTCTGAAAAGACTGCTGTAGAAACAGAAGATGGTCGTTCTATAAATTATAGCGATAATGGTATATCCAGTGATACAAGAGAATCACTGCAACAATTTCTAAAATCATATTTTCCCAAAAATAAAAAAAATAAGATACTGGCTTCATCTTCATCTTCAGATAGTGAAGTCATAAATGATATAGCATTAGATGCTGGCAAATTAATTTAAAGATTTTAAAATGAATCGTAGACCGGAAGACTATTAAATTACAGAGACCAAATAATTCTACCAGGTGATTTAATTATTACTAAAACAAACAAATTTCAAAGGAGCTAGTTAGAAATAAGTGCGAAGCGCGAATTATTAGCAAAGCCCAGAATGCTAATAATATAAGAAAGAAAGATATTTTCGTTTTCTCAGTGAATTCAATGCCCGAGTCATCCTATCATGTTAAAAATGACAAAGAGATACATTCTCTCTTTAATAATAAACAGAAAAGAGAAAGATAAAGATAAAGATAAAGAGAAAAGAGAAAGATAAAGATAAAGAGAATAGAAAAGATTGAATAAAAGATGACAAAAGATTCTCTCTTTAATAAGATGATAGCTCAATTCCAGACATGAGCTTTAAGAAAACAGATAATGACATAGCTAGTATGTCATATGCCACTGTATTCAGTGGTGCTAGCAATTCGACATTAATTGATGACATTGAATTCGAAAACGAAAGAGAAGATGAAGTTTTTGTAGAAAGATTAGTTAATTCATTAATTGACAGACTTAAAGATGCAGCATTCGCTCGGGTTCCATATGGGCCATGTGAATCTGAGATTGAAAGGATTCGTTCAGTGTATTTTAATAATGATGCACTTAACGTTATACCTTCATACGAATTCGAATGGGATATCCCTGGAGATATGAAGAAAATATTCGTTATTTCCGCAGAAGACAGAGTACTTCTGGGATCTGCTTTAGCTAAAGCTGCCCATATGAAGATTAAAGATAGTGATTTTAGATTTGTGATTATAAAGGCAGATGTCTAACATAATCAAAAAAGAAAGAAAAGAAAATAATAAGATTGACTATTATAAGAATAAGTCTCATATCTTGTATTTTCCATAGTTTAGTGACATATATATATGTATTCATGTATATAAAAAGATAGTATTGGTTTAATATATTTTGATATTCTTTATTAAGATTAGCAATAATATAGGATTAACAGATTTATGACTTGTTTGAAATTGATTCCAAATCAATAGTATTATTATTAACATATTCCATTTTGACGAAAATAAACAATTATTTGTCTATTTATGGATTAGATGTTGTTGTTTTTAGAATTTTAAAGACTGTTGATTTTAGATGTTTAGAATATATTCTTGTGTTCCTAGTTATAAGAGTATGTTTTCTTAGTTTTTTGTTTTTTGTATCATACGTGCCTTAAATCGTGTTTTAGCGAGCTGTTGCCAACTGTGGACATTCATCGGACTGGTTCGATTGAAAAGAGGTAGGCCTTTGTTCTATGAAATGAATATACCCCTTCTTGGTTTCTAACCTCGACGTGGTGGAAGGGCCTAGTACCTGGTTAGCACCCAGCTAACTGGAGAAGCTAAGGAAACCAAACCCTAAGTCAAGGTGGGACACACACGCCGAAGGCTGTATGGCCAAGAGGGTAAGTTTTTACTCGAATCTAGGTCACTAGCGTGGAACTCCGGATACCGGGCGACCTCCGATTTCAAATAGCCTTACCATAGGTAAAGGAGTCTCTGCCTATGGTTGACCGTTATATTACCTCCAACTAAAAAATTTTATGGATATACATAAAAACCCTGAGGGATATGCTCCTCTAAACGCATCAGCCGTGATGGCATCATCAGAAATAATCGAAGAGCTGCCTCCACAAGGTGTTATGCCTATGGAGCATGACTCTGCCGAACGAGGTCAAATTATTGCCTCTGGGAATGAGCTGACAGGTCCCTTAAAGGTGTCAATTATTGACCCTAAAGATGACCTGAACAACTCTACCCGTAAAAAATCTAGACCCCTTAGTGGAGCGGGCCGAAAAAGGTACGCACATCTTAGGGGTACGGGGATGTCACATGAAGAAGCCCTAGAACTTGCTAAGGTCCCGATTAGCACGAGACCTATTCTGAATAAGCGGGGTAGATGGGAAGAGGAAAGCCCCAAAGCATCGAACCCCCCCAAAAAGGGTAAGATAATTCAGAAAAGGGGAGGGAAGGCTGAAGGGCCAACCAGGTCTGAAAAGACTGCTGTAGAAACAGAAGATGGTCGTTCTATAAATTATAGCGATAATGGTATATCCAGTGATACAAGAGAATCACTGCAACAATTTCTAAAATCATATTTTCCCAAAAATAAAAAAAATAAGATACTGGCTTCATCTTCATCTTCAGATAGTGAAGTCATAAATGATATAGCATTAGATGCTGGCAAATTAATTTAAAGATTTTAAAATGAATCGTAGACCGGAAGACTATTAAATTACAGAGACCAAATAATTCTACCAGGTGATTTAATTATTACTAAAACAAACAAATTTCAAAGGAGCTAGTTAGAAATAAGTGCGAAGCGCGAATTATTAGCAAAGCCCAGAATGCTAATAATATAAGAAAGAACATCCTATCATGTTAAAAATGACAAAGAGATACATTCTCTCTTTAATAATATGGGTCTGGTTGCATTAAACAGAAAAGAGAAAGATAAAGATAAAGAGAAAAGAGAAAGATAAAGATAAAGAGAATAGAAAAGATTGAATAAAAGATGACAATAGCTCAATTCCAGACATGAGCTTTAAGAAAACAGATAATGACATAGCTAGTATGTCATATGCCACTGTATTCAGTGGTGCTAGCAATTCGACATTAATTGATGACATTGAATTCGAAAACGAAAGAGAAGATGAAGTTTTTGTAGAAAGATTAGTTAATTCATTAATTGACAGACTTAAAGATGCAGCATTCGCTCGGGTTCCATATGGGCCATGTGAATCTGAGATTGAAAGGATTCGTTCAGTGTATTTTAATAATGATGCACTTAACGTTATACCTTCATACGAATTCGAATGGGATATCCCTGGAGATATGAAGAAAATATTCGTTATTTCCGCAGAAGACAGAGTACTTCTGGGATCTGCTTTAGCTAAAGCTGCCCATATGAAGATTAAAGATAGTGATTTTAGATTTGTGATTATAAAGGCAGATGTCTAACATAATCAAAAAAGAAAGAAAAGAAAATAATAAGATTGACTATTATAAGAATAAGTCTCATATCTTGTATTTTCCATAGTTTAGTGACATATATACATGTATTCATGTATATAAAAAGATAGTATTGGTTTAGTATATTTTGATATTCTTTATTAAGATTAGCAATAATATAGGATTAACAGATTTATGACTTGTTTGAAATTGATTCCAAATCAATAGTATTATTATTAACATATTCCATTTTGACGAAAATAAACAATTATTTGTCTATTTATGGATTAGATGTTGTTGTTTTTAGAATTTTAAAGACTGTTGATTTTAGATGTTTAGAATATATTCTTGTGTTCCTAGTTATAAGAGTATGTTTTCTTAGTTTTTTGTTTTTTGTATCATACGTGCCTTAAATCGTGTTTTAGCGAGCTGTTGCAGGATTAAGCCAACTGTGGACATTCATCGGAGTGGTTCGATTGAAAAGAAGTAGGCCTTTGTTCTATAAAATGAATATACCCCTTCTTGGTTTCTAACCTCGACGTGGTGGAAGGGCCTAGTACCTGGTTAGCACCCAGCTAACTGGAGAAGCTAAGGAAACCAAACCCTAAGCCAAGGTGGAACACACGCGAGTTATATATGATAATGATAATGACAATGATAATGATAATAAAGTAATGTTTTGGTAAATAGTTCTAAGTCCAAATTAATGAATATGCTAAATACAAATAAACAAGATAAAATTATAGTTCTAAGTTCATATTAATTAAATAAATATATACAAATAATCAATGAATATAAATATAATCAATATTAATGTAATCAATGAAAATCAATATTAAATAAGTACCAAGTTCATGATAAGAAATGTAATTAGTTCTAAGATAAAGAAATATATAAAAGATGAATAGTTTAGAAAGTAGGCAGTTGATTGTAGATTGTCAAATAAGTGATTTAGTTAAAATATATTTTTGTTAAAAAGTAATCCAGTGAATTTTATTTTTTTTTAATAATATTCCAAAGTGAATATAAAAGTCGCGCCGAAGGCTGTATGGCCAAGAGGGTGAGTTTTTACTCGAATCTTGGTCGCTAACGTGGAACTCCGGATGCCGGGCGACCTCCGGTTTCAAATAGCCTTACCATAGGTAAGGTGTAAAGGAGTCTCTGCCTATGGTTGACCGTTATTACCTCCAACTAAAAAATTTTATGGATATACATAAAAACCCTGAGGGAGATGCTCCTCTAAACGCATCAGCCGTGATGGCATCATCAGAAATAATCGAAGAGCTGCCTCCACAAGGTGTTATGCCTATGGAGCATGACTCTGCCGAACGAGGTCAAATTATTGCCTCTGGGAGTGAACTGACAGGTCCTTTAAAGGTGCCAACTATTGACCCTAAAGATGACCTGAACAACTCTACCCGTAAAAAATCTAGACCCCTTAGTGGAGCGGGCCGAAAAAATGTACGCACATCTTAGGGGTACGGGGCTGTCACATGAAGAAGCCCTAGAACTTGCTAAGGTCCCAATTAGCACGAGACCTATTCTGAATAAGCGGGGTAGATAGAGCATATATGTATAATTTTTAATTTAAGATGTTTATATAATATATGTGCATGAAATATGTATTAGTAGTAGTGATAGACAGAATTTGACAGATGATATTATTTAATTATTTGTGATACGGTACTTTAATTTAAGTAAAGTATTAATAATATTAAATACAGTGAAAGTGCAATGTGTTATTTGTGATAAGCAAAGGATTGGTAATATCAAGAAAAGGAATTATATCTAAAAAGGTGAGTTTTTCAAAAAGTTTTTCCAATTAAAACAATTTATGAAACATTGATTAAATCATAGAAAACTTCCCCGATGAACAACTGGTAATTTAAACAAACATTAAAACTATTATTATTATTTTCTATTAAAAAGTGAACTATTAGTTTTAGTGTTAATATAAGTGAACAAAAAGAAAAAAAACAAAAACAAAACAACAAGTTCTTTGTTAGAAAATCCTTACTGTAATTAATGTGGGAAAGAATACAGAAATAAATAACTTTAATCTACCTTTGAATCAAAAAGGTAAAAATGATTTGATAGTCCCTGCAAGAATCACCCCTGTCCATTCGAACGAGTCAAATACTGAATATTGCACAGATGAGGAGGAATTGGCCAAAGAATTCATCAAAGGCCCAAATGGGCAAGTACGGAAAAGAAGACGCATTAAAACAAAATCGCCACCAAATGACAATCAAGTAAAAGACAATCTAGAAGCAAAATCAAATCAGATGTCTGAGAGCCTCTTATCAACTAAAGAAGTCCAACCAAAAAAATACATGCCTCCTCCAATCTATGTAAGCAACATAGAAGATTTCACCCCTTTTAAAAATAAGGTGATTAAAGAAGTAGGGAAGACAGTACAATTCAAAGCTATGTCGAATAACAATTTGAAAAGAACAGTGTCAGATGTAGAAGATTACAGAAGCATTAAAAAATTAATGGAAAAAATTAAAAATGAAAATCAGGAAACGGAAAATACCAGCCCAACCAATAAGAAAAAGAAAATTGAATATCACAAATTCCAATTAAAAGAAGACAGACCCTACAGATTTATAATAAGAGGTCTACCATCCAGTATTCATATAGAGGATATTAAATCTGAACTTGAAAACCAAGGCCACGAAGTAAAACAAATCACAAACATATTTAAATATATCACCAATGAAATGAAACAAAAAGTAAAAATTGAATTCCCACTCTTCGCAGTGGAAATAACACAAAAATCAAACAACACTGAAGTATATAAAATATCTAACTTAGCCCACTGTAAGGTATCGATTGAAGCGCCCAAAAAAGTGAGAGATATCCCACAGTGTACTAATTGTCAACAGCTAGGACACACTAAAGGGTTCTGTAATAGAGAGCCAAGATGCGTGAAATGCGCTAAGAATTACCACTACAAAAATTGTAACAAGTCTCCAGATACACTTCCCACTTGTGCATTATGCCAAGAAACAGGTCAAACAGCTAATTATAAGGGCTGTAAAATATATCAGGCTAAAATCAATACTACAAAATCACAAAGACTTACAACAGTTGAAAGAATTCAAGATTTTCAAAGAAAAGCTAAATCATCTAAGCCGGAAGCATTGATTCCAAATGTTACATACGCCCAAGCTACAAAACTAAACGTGACTTGCCAAGGTTCATCACAATCAAATTTGAGGGAAGCAATAAACACTAATGAATCGAATGAGAGTGAAATATTAACAATGCTTAAGCAAATTCAAACCGCATTAACTCAATTAAACACAAGAGTCGCAAAGCTAGAAGCAAGCAGCCCACTTCATAACCAAATAACAAAGATTAAAACAAACAAGAACAAAAAGCAATAATGAACTCGTTCCTTAAGATTATCACCTAGAATGCAAATGGGCTCATTGATAGAGCTCTCGAACTGGAAAATTATCTAATAACCAACTTCATAGACATAGCGTTAATCTCGGAAATTCACTTTACAGATAAAAATTACCTCAATATTAAAGGTTTCAAAACATACTGGACAAATCACCCAAGTTGTAGAGCAAGAGGCAGTTCTGCTATTATAATTAGGACTAACATCAAACACCATCAACAAGCCGAGATCAAAGAGGACTACATACAAGCTCATAGGTATTGAATTTAACAAAACCCATGTTAATGTTGCAGCGGCTTACTGTCCACCTAAACATAAACCTTCTAAGCAACAACTCGATGAATTAATAAAGAAACTTGGATCAAAATTTATAATAGGAGGTGACTTCATTATAAAGCACACAGCTTGGGGGTCAAGATTAATCACTCCTGGAAAAGGGAATGAATTACTTAGAGTAATAAAGGAAAATAACTGCGAGTATATATCCGCTGGCAATCCAACATACTGGCCTTCTGATCCAAAAAAGAAACCAGACCTGCTTGACTTTTTCATAACAAAAGGTATCTCACCTGGCTATATGGAAGTAAAAGATGTGTATGACCTCTCATCTGATCATTCGCCAGTTTCCCTGTCACTGGGAGGCAAAGTCAGAATAACGAAGAAAAATAGTCATTTAACCAATAAACGAACAAATTGGGAAAAATTCAGAAAATACCTTGATGAAAAAATAAACATCAGAGTAAAACTCAAAAATAAAAAAGATATTGAGAGTCAAGTTAAAACGTTCATAGATCTAGTCAGAGAAGCTGCCACATCTGTTACTCCGAAAGTAAATAAAATGGGGTCGCCCTCTGGTAT
This sequence comes from Acrocera orbiculus, assembly GCA_947359355.1. Taxonomy (NCBI): domain Eukaryota; kingdom Metazoa; phylum Arthropoda; class Insecta; order Diptera; family Acroceridae; genus Acrocera; species Acrocera orbiculus. Next base: position 18,094,488 of record OX375759.1, read on the forward strand.
ATGTAGCTTATAATGATGAAATTAAAAAAGCTATCCGAGAGAGAAGAAGAATAAGAAGAATCTGGCATAACACTCGCAATCCAGAAGACAAACATAAATTCAACAATATAAGCAATAAAGTGAGAAAAATGATTCACTTGTACAAAAATGAATGCCTCCAAAAATATTTATCAGAATTAAGCCCAGAAAAGGACAATGAATACTCATTATGGAAAGCTACAAGGCATCTGAAACGTCCTCTGACTAGAATTCCTCCACTAAGAGACGAGCAAGGGGGCTGGGTTCGTAAAGCTGAAGATAAGGCGGATCTATTTGCAAAACACTTAGAAAATGTATTCAAACCACACAGTTCTGAGTCAAAAATCAATGTAGCTCCGAGATACCACAGTGAAAGAAATTTAAAAAAATTCACAGTATTAGAAGTAGCGAAAGAAATTGACAATCTGAATAATAGAAAAGCCCCAGGGGTTGACCAGATAACTCCGGCTATAATGAAAGAACTACCGGCAAGAGCAATCGTCTTGTTAACTTATATTTACAATGCTTGTCTAAGGTGTCAGTATATCCCCAGTGATTTCAAAAAAGCATTAATTGGTAGAGTGAAATAATAGGTAGGAAAGGTTACTGGACTTAGACTACGAGGACTTAACTACATAGTTTCTATGAATTAGAATAAGATTAAAAGTACTAATAAATTAATCATGTAATTAAGATTGTAGTAAGAATTATAACGTTAAAATAAGAAAAATAAAAAAAATTATTTTCTATATTTACAGTAAATATCAGTAAATTGGGATGGAACACTCGCAAACTTAAAATTATTTAACACATATTTATACGGTATATTGTATTCAATTCTTTAATTCTAGATTTAACCCCTTCCTTCTCTGAGCTTTCACTCTCTATTTCTCGTGCCCGTGATATTTCCGGGATGGAGTATTCGAAAGTAGTACGCCAAAAATTTCATTTCTTTTGTCCGAAAAAAGTTTTATTTCTCATTTTTGATGCGAGATGGCATCATTAGTATATTTTTATGAAATTTAAGATAGTTAGTTTATTTTAAACTAGATGTCAGCATTTATTATTTACGATATGTATTTCGTTATTTTAGCGTCAGTGCAGTTTCTTAGTTAGTCTCTTTATGAATACACGTTGTTTCTGTTTTATGATAAAATATTTTTTTATATATTCTGCGCATTATGGAGTCAGAGCCAGAAAGTGAATTCGATTTTAATTTTAGTATAAATGGATCTGAGAGTGATTCTGAGGTAACTGATTTTTATGAAAGTTCGCTTAGTGAATCTGAGCGCAGTGATGATGGAGCTATACTGTTGCCTGGACGAGTATGGACTAAAATTGTACCTACTTCAGGAGATCGTGCTCCCCCACGTTTTAAATTTTTAGGAACACCAAAGATAAATATAGATTTTGATCTAAGTTCTGGTGTCTTGCAATATTTTGAGTATTTTGTAAATGACTATTTAGTGGATCTCATCGTTTCGGAAACAAATAGACATGCCGAACAATGCCAAAACTCTCCCGAATTCCGCCTATACAAAAATAGAAAAGCTTGGATATCTGTCACAAAGGAAGAAATTCTTAAATTTCTCAGTATAGTTATTTTACAAGGCATTGTAAAAAAACCCGAAATAAAAATGTATTGGAGCAAAAAACATTCGATTGCAATACCTTTTTTCAAAAGCATAATGCCTTGTAACAGATTCTACGAAATTCACAAGTATCTGCATTTTGTGGATAATGAAACTTTTGATTCTAACACACATCCAAATCCCAAACTGTATAAAATCTGGCCAGTGTTAGAGCACCTGAATGAATTGTTTCAAAGAGCTGTAACTCCTAAACGTGATATTGTAATTGATGAAACACTCATGCTTTTCAAAGGTCGTTTAGGATGGCGACAATATATACCAAAAAAGAGATCCCGTTTTGGAGTAAAATCGTATTTGTTATGTGAGTCAAGTTCAGGATATATATGGTCACAAATTATATATACTGGAAAAGGTACAGTTTTTGATGCAAAATATTATGATCTTCCCCAATCAATTCAAGTCGTGATGTCACTCATTAAGCCCTTGCTGAAACAAGGATATTGTCTGATAACAGACAATTTTTATACTTCGCTAGAATTGGCAGACATGCTTTTAAAATTTCAAACAGACACTTATGCAACTGTAAAACTAAACCGAAAAGAAATGCTTCAAGAACTGGCACAAAAGAGAATCGCAAAAGGTGGAACTATTGCTTTTCGTCGAGGTAAAGTTCTTGCCATAAAATGGAAAGATAAGAAAGATGTTACCATGATATCTACAGTCCATACAAATGACATGGTAGATGTACAGTGTCACAACAAAGTTGTCAAAAAACCTACAGTTGTAAGTGATTACAATAAAAATATGGGAGATATTGAAGATTACTCAATTGCTCGAAAAAGAGGAAAGAAATATTATAAGAAAATATTTTTGTTTTGAACTCGTATCTTATTTATAAAAAACAAGGTGGGCAAAAATCTCATTTGATGTTTCGTTTATCTTTGGTAGATGAACTGATTGAAAAGTATCAGTCATTAGACACCATTTCAAAAAGAGGCCGGCCAAGCTTCGAGGATAATCCCAACCGTTTAATTGAAAGACATTTTATTAGACAGATACCCCCAACTGAAAAGAAACGGCAACCATCAAGAGAATGCAAAGCTTGCTGTTCCAGGAGAGATGGAAACAATAAGAGATGTAGGAAGGAAACTCGGTACTACTGTCCAGATTGGCCTTTGATCCGTTGGCCTTTGCATCTCATGTTTTGAGATTTATCACACAAGAAAAACTTACTAATATCTATTTTATTATGAGTAAGTTTATAAAATTCTATTTTAATGTTTAAAACACATATTTTATTTTCCAGGCTTAGTGGAAAACCAACTTACAGTCTAATTAAGCCTGAAGGCTGGCTTTTTTTTTTAATTTCAAGCTAAAAAATATCCAAAAATTAAAAAATTAATACGTATATTGTAAATACACTTATTTTTGTATAATTTTCATGAATAAAAAAAATAGGCACTTTTACGACCGTTTTTTTGAAAATTACCCGACCGTTAAGGGGTAAACTAAATAAAATTTTATTTCCATAGAAGCTACTAAAACTGATAATTTGGTCTACAAGGAATTTGTAGCCACGATAAAAAAAGGGATTAAGAACGTGAAAGGGAAGCTGTACAAAAATAAATATAATAATAAAATATTAAGCAAAGAATCTTTATAATTTGCAATAACATAATTGTAACATAATATTGTAATATAGATGTAAAAATTTATAATTTTTACATCTTAGAATTATAATAGTAAAACTAAGATATCAAAAGAATAAAAATATTTAGCTCTTAAGAATCACTTTTATGTAGAAATTTTAAAGTTAATTTTAATATTTAATTAAGTTTAAATTTTAAGTATGTATGTTAGCCTTAAGACTCAAAAAAAAACATATATTCATTATTTGTTCAAAAGTGTTACTTTTATTTAGAACTTTGAAAATTTTTGTCTTTTCGAAAAAAAAAGTTTTATAAGAAATTAATTGTACATTAGGTACTACTATTCTGCACTTATAAATGCATAATATTTATACATTTATGCACACAAATGTGTTAGTTAACCTTCCCGTCATTCCCATGCCAATGTAAAAAGAAGGCATCCAAAAAGTATCTTTACAGTGATCTGCCATACCAATAAAGACATCAATCAAGCCTTCTTGATGCCTTCCATTTCCTATAGGGAAGTTATAGCAACAGTAATTTCAAGTGCTGTGTTTTGATTTGGAAATTTATTATTGCCGTGAAATTGTGAAAAATATTTTTAAAAAAATTAAAAACTGTGTAAGGGACAATAAATTGAAATATTGAGTTTTGACTTTGCAAATTATTAATTATTGCCGTCAAATTGTGAAAAATATTTTTAAAAACATTGCCACAAAACAATAATTAGGAGGAATACCAATTAAAAGTAAGTAACTAACATAGTTTGACCTATTTTAATGTTTTATTAATTTGTTATATTTAAAATTTTTAACACAAAAAAATGTATAGAAAATATCGAGGCCGAATTTAAATAAATCAGCCCGCAAGCTCGCGGAAAAAACAATTGCGTATACAATTGAAAAACCGGTAAAGTTACAAAAATTAGAAAGCTAAGTAAATATTAATTCTTTCGAGAGCTTAAGCTTTACAGAAATTTCTTCCGATTTAATGCTACAAGTAGAGGATGAGGGCCACGTTGAAAACATTGAAGTGACACATAATAATAGTTAGGATTTGAAGGGAAAATTAGCAAAATGGTGCATACAGAACCCAATCAGTAATAAGTCCATGAACCAACTTCTTGGCATTTTAAAACCTATTATCCCAAATTTGCCATCAGACGTTAGAACTCTGAGAAATACACCAATGGAATGCCCCATCAAAAAAATATGCAACGGGACTTATATACAATATGGTGTAAAAGATGGATTAACAGACTTTTTAATGCAGCATAAAAGTAATTCAGAAATATTAATTGATTATAATATCGATGGTCTACCAATGGCAAGGAGCTCTAAAAGGTAGGTCTGGCCTATACTGTGTAATGTTGTCCGTACAAACTATATATTTGTAGTTGGCACTTTTGAAGGATTTTCTAAGCCTTATGACTCCGATAGTTTTCTTACGGATTTCGTTGAGGAGCATCAAGATTTGTTTCAAAGTGGTTTCATGTTTAATGAAAAAAATTACTTAATTAAAATTAGGGTTTTTACTTGTGATGCCCCTGCCCGATCATTCGTACTAAAAACTAAAGGACATACTGGTTTTTATAGTTGTATAAAATGCACCCAGAAAGGGGATTTTATTCAAAACCATTTAGTATTTCCTGTTTCTAAAAATACTTTCAGAACTAAAATCCAGCACCATCATCAAGTGAATAAAACAAAAATTTAAATGTTAGATATTGATATCCCGAAACAATTTGTTTTTGATTACATGCATGTTGTGTGCTTGGGAATAATGAAAACATTAATTGCAGCTTGGATGGGTACAAAAAAATAATACATATTCTTAGAAAAAGGGCTGGATTTGGCTAAAGAATTAGAACGTCACTTAACTCAAAATGATCTTTCAACGAAACGCAGTGCAATATTCAAAAGAGCATTCAGAAACTGCTTGGCTCCATATAAAGAGGTTTTGCAAGAACTGCAAAATAAAACTACATGTATAAACCAAGAAGATAATTTGCAAAGTGAAGATGATTTTCGGCCAACAAGAAAAAAGGGGCTAAATCCAAATATTTGACAGAGATGATGAGTAATATATTTAATATGTATCAACACCCCACGGTCATCCGACGTAAAATGAAGACCTTTTCTTTTGAATCAGCGCAAAATTATTGGCTTAAAATTCTTTAGCATTAACACTAAAATTTTAAAAATAATGAAAATTATCGGGCTGAAGTATTTTAATAATTATGAAACAATGGAAGATTTGAAAAATCTAAGATACGGTGAAGTAATATTAATGTTTGACTCCGATGAGCGTGGATTATTAGCAACAGGATTGTTTATAAATTTTATTAATACTTTCCAGGACTTTTGAAATTGGGATTCATTGAAATCTTTATAAAGCTGAGGAATGTTATGTGATCGGCTCAGGTAACGATGAAAAATTTTTCTTATAAATTGATTGAAATTTTGCAGATTTGGCTAGAAAACCCTTAATACCACAAAAGTTAAGTAAAAACGGGCTTATTTAAAAATTAGTTAAAATTCAAAGCAGGAATGATGTATGTATGTATTTAAATACGGAAAAAACTAATAAAATTTTTAATACGAATTTAGGCACAATATGCTTACGCATAATAAATTCTAAATTATCCTATATTTACAGGATAATGATTTTTCTTTTCTGATTGTCCTAAACTCTAACTGAAATTTCTGCTATTTTTTTACTGCCTAATGCCAAAAAATTGAGAAATAATGTTAAAATTATTTATTTTGACATAACTATTATTATAAAAGCAAGAGCAAATGCAAAACCTTTCGAAAAAACCTAAAACTATTAATATATCTATTAAAAAATTGTATTATCGACTGAAATCAGAAGATAGGAAACAATTTTTCAATTTACTAAGTAATTAATATTAAAAATAAATTTTTAGCTTCATAAAATAAAATTGACAATGTTCAAATAGTTTTTTACCCTAACAAAATAAAAATTTGTGTATAGGATATAGCATACAATCATGATGAAAGCTAGTACAAAACTCTTATAAATCAAGCACAAAGCGGAAAATAACAAATTCTGTAATAATGAAAATATTTTTAACTTTTTATTGATACAAGAAACTATTGATTTAAAAAAATATGAATTATATTTGAAAAACAAAAAACAACTATATTCTTATGGTAAAAACAAAACAAAGAACCACAATACATCTTCTAGGATGCCACTTTGCTAAGAACTATTCCAATTTTACTTTATACCACCACTCCGTAATTTTTATCTCATTGAACTTTTGAAATTTGAGTTGAGAGAATAACAAATCCCCTTCTTTACTTCTCTCAACATCTTGTAGAAGAATGCTTGTGTTGGAATGTATATCCAACTTCACATCTGCGCATAATAATTCATTTATTTATGCGGTGGTTATACACTGAAACATATGGCTGAAACAGTAAGTATTCTTAGAAAGAAATGCAAAATGTGTATTGTATGCATTTTAAAATTCTAGCTGATTTTGTATATATTCTTTCATTTTTTTCAAATTCGGGTATATAACCCTCAATATTATTTAAAAAGCGTTATCCTGCTGAAATATACTGTTCAGTTCTCTTATTTCCATTGATAATCAATCAATTGATAAAGTTTCTGAGCATAAATATATAACAAAAGAAAGTTCGAAATTTTAGAACCAAATTTTCAAACTAAAATCACGGAATTGCCAATTGGCATATGCACTCAACATTTTAAGGACATGTCTATGTTCCAAACAAAAGAGTTAAAGAATTGGTGCGTATTGGCGACTACTCGTTTTATGTTTGATACACGGGAACTAATCAAATCTATAAAAAAAAAAAAAAGCAGCTAATTTGAATGAAAATACTAAATAAAGTTTTTTGAAGTACACAAAAGATTCTAAAGCACTTTCCACATTTTAATAAATAAAATATTTTTGAATTATTAAATGCTGAGAATATGTTGCGCTATATATTTTGTTGCAACTTTCGTCTTTTTTATTATCAATATCACTTTGAGTGACAACCAAAGAACAGTACCCATGTAAATGTTCCAAAAATTGGTTAAAAATTTGACGATCGGAAATTGTCAACGATAATACTTACAGGAAATAGCTATGAACCGAAAAGAAAATATGCTATAATTTTAAAATCGTGAATAAAAAGTCTATGGAATTATCTTAGAAAAATTTTTTCCAGCTTCTTTTATTACCTTACCACAATAGAAAATATTTATACTAAATTTTTGATCATGTAAAAAAAACTTTTTAAAGCAAATCATAACAAAAAATTTATCTAGTAACTTCTTAAATATTATCCAAAAATAAAATAGTTTTAGTGTAGTTATATTTTTTAACCAGTGAAGCATCGAATTTAATGTTGAAAACCCCTCACAATGTGCGGAATTAAAATCTAGGGATGACGTGTATACACGACGAACGCAGAGCAAATTTATGAAAAAAAGAAGAACCACATTTTTATTAAGAGAAATTTAGCAATTATGCAAAAGTTTTTATTATAAAAAATGGTCAAAATAATAATAAAATAGTTTTTATAGTCAATGGTAATAACGACGAGTAAACACGACAAACGCACTTAACTGGTTTATTAATAGTTAGTAAGATTTTTTTTAAAAAATTATTACACAACTGACAATATTATTCCATTTTTCTTTATTGGAATTTTATTTCAATTTATTTATTCTTTATTTTAAGGAATATTGAAATTTAGTATTTCAGAGTTAGTCAATGTTTCTTTTTTGTCCTACTTTCATGTTTTAATAATTATGAACACCCTAAAAATTTTCTTATTTATTTAATTAAAGTTCAATTTATAAAATTATCACGTAAATAGGAAAAATGATATCGATTTAAGCCTGGTTAAACTGAAAAATAACATATCGACGTATACGAAAAATTCCGACACCATGTTTATGTAAAGAAAAGTTCAAAATAACAAAAGAAAAATTATTGATATGAGATTCAATGAAAAGATTAACGTCAAAAGTTTGTAATTTATTGTTAATACAATACATTCACACTTAATAAATATATATTTCCAGACTCAGTCATAAAAATCGGAAAAAAGTCAAAAGTTATAATCCCCTTTATGGATGTCATATGTAAATACATTCTGTTTTTATTTTTAAATAATGGCACTATAAAAAAAGAAGTAATAATCATCATCCTATCAGCTCTTTTTATACTTTTGAAATAAAATAGTTATTTCAGATGGCAAAACAACATCAAAACATTTGTTTTTAATCAAATTTAATAGAATCTAAAGGTAATATTTAAACTGTTAATAAATCATCAATAAGCAGTCTTTTATTTGATCATTAAATTTTGGCAGTAGAATAATGATGAGTATTTTATTGTAGTTGAGTGATATAAAAAGGAACAATTTCTTAAATAATAAAACGTTTTTAAGAAAATTATCGAAAGTCCCGACTTAAGACAATTGTTTTAAAGAAATTAAAAAAAAAAAATTTGTAATAAAATAAATTTTACGTGTAGCAGAATCAATAAAAAAAAAGTCACATGTTCTCTCTGACAAAGTAAACTAATTGCAAAAGTTGCATGTAAGTTCACAAAGCATTTACAAGAAATATTGTACAGAAAACAGCAACAACAAAAAAAAACAAATCTAAAATTTGAGCAATTATCTTTTCCATATATCATTAATAATAATTAATAAAAATATTTTACTTACGGAAAATTTTTACGTATGTTCCTGAGTTATTTTATATTGTTTTCCTTTTTTTTATATTTAAAAAGAAAATTAACTATTATCATTAATTATCCTCATAAAAAAAAAAGTTTGAGGAAGAATTAATAAATCCACATATCTATAATCGTATTTAAAAATGGTATTATAAACCATTTTAATTATTTTTTATAAATTTTTATATAAAAAATAAATAGAAAAAAATCTTATATCGAAAATTTGGTTCTCATAATTATAATAAATAAGCATGCATGGCTAAACATATGCTTGACCCCGTGTTCTGGGGTCTTTACCTTGTATGCGTTCAATAAACATTCGCCAGCTGACAACTGTTTTTCCTGAATACAGCCAAACACTTGATGTAACTCCAACTAACATAGAACATAAATATTTTGCCATATATATTTGAAAAATAGGTCTTGATTCATCTGATGTCTTTCCAAGTGGACATGGTATTGAAAATACTTTACACATATCTCTATTCCATTGTACCATCCATTCATCAAAATTATAATATTCATAAAATAAACATCCTAAATAACCAAGTGCTGGTAATATAAATAATCCACTAAAGAAACCGATGCGTAACATTAAACGTTCAAGTTTATCAGTTCTTTTACCATCGGTTTTCATTACTGTTCTTATACGAAATAATGATATAAATCCAGCTAAAAGGAATAACGCACCAATTGATAAATATATACACAATGGAAGTAATAGAAAAACTCCCAAGGAATGTGTATCTAATTGACCAACAAAGCATACACCTGACAGGATATCACCTAAAATTAAAAAAAAAAAAATTTAATAATTGATATATTTTGATTAAAAATATAAAATATAAAAATATTTTAAATACCGAGTCTAAATTTTCGGAGATAATCAAATAAATTTTAATAACTATATGAAATTCTACAGCACTACATTTGACAAGTGACATTTACATTGCTTTGATGAAGATTCTTTAACTATTGTACAGTGTTGGAAATAAATATAAACTTAACCTATTTTCGATTTCTTTTTGAGCTTGTTTATAGTCCAGATCTTAGTATTAATATTTATATTTTAATTATTTAACATTTTCTTTTAATTTTAATAAAAACTTTGCATTTTTTATATTCAAATTTTGAATTATAATTTGTTTAGTAATATATATAGTAAACAAAGGATATTAGATTTTAAAGGATATCAAGGTTTCAAATGAACTACATACTTATTAAATAAAATTACTACAAAAATTGAAGTGATTTTAGAGATATTTCCAGGTTCAGGGTAGTTATAAAGATTGAACTTTGAAAAAAAATTAGGCGATTAATTTCTATTTACTTATCATATGAACACGAATATGAATGAGACACGATTATAAATTAAATGTATGGAATTTATATATTAACACAGCGTTTTGTTGACTTTGACGTTTTGCAGAATTATAGGCATTATTACTTCTGAGGTGCGCTGATACTTAATAGTTTTTTTAGTTTGACATTTTGACTAGTTTTATTGTATTAAATTGACTAAACGTAAATAATAATGCATTATAAATGTAATGGAATTGGTTGAAAGGTATAAATTATATTTTTCAAAAGGACTTATAATGTAATTATTGTAGTCAATAAACTTATAAGTATAACCACCCCACCCCACCTGTAATTCTGCTCTCCAAATCGCTAATTTAGACACAGTCTGAATTTTTTAAATCTTTTAATGAAATATTAATAGAAAAGAAATTAAAAAGCTAAAGGAAACAGTTTTTATATAGAAAAGTTGTCAACATTTGATTTGTAATATATGGCAGTGGCAGCTATCTTAATGCACAAATTTAAAAAAACTCTGAAGAATATTAGTAAAAAAAAAAAAAAAAAAAAAAAAACAAATAAAATAAGATTATTAATTTTGTCAACTTTTATTATTATATCTACATACACTAAAAATATTCAGTAGTGTTATTTAATTAATTAATATATATGTATATATTTGCCTTACGTCGTCCACACATAAGGAGGTTATTCAACTTTAAATACAAAATATTCTGCAAAGAATCAAGGTTAACCAATATCAATCTCTACTTCAGTTTTAGCTTGAATTTAGTTCAATGAAGCGTCACAACAACAAAAATTTCATTTTCTTAAGTTCTTGTGTATCTTTCAAACAATTCTGAGAATATAGTCTTTATCAAATTATTACAAAAACTATAGTTATGCCTTAGAATGTAAGTATTGACTAAGGCCCTTTAGACCTCCTTTCATTGGAATGCCTTCGGCAATTTCCTGCTGGGTATATACACTTAATACTTGAGCGAAATTAATTTAAAATTAACTTTTTCTCAAGTGGTTTGATTTGCTTATAATGTTTAGAACTTATTTTTAAAAAAAGAACACAAATAACAAAAATTAATAATAATCATAAACAGAATTTAATTAATTTTATTCCACATAAACAACTTGTTTAAGTAATCAAACTTTAGAAATAAGAATAGCTGAAGCTTTATAAATGAAATTAAATATTTTCCCTCGTACATAATTAAGGAAAATAAGTTGCAGTAATATTTTGTTACTTATTATCTTAATGTTTATACAGAAACTCTTTAATTATTATTTTTGCAATTCATAATAATACTAGTGTGCTCAATGATACCGTTAAAAACTTGAACTTTTGAAAATACAATGTAAAAAAAAAAATAAAAAATAAAATAAAATAAAAGAAGATAATAAAAACAAGAAATATTATCAAACCAATCCTATAAGAATCGAACAAAACCAGTTTGAAGTCATATAAGTGACAACCTGATCCAAAGAAAATGAAAATAAAAATAAATAAATGTATTCAAGTATCTAGGAAAGACTTTAAACAATGAAACATGATTCTTATGAATGCACATTTTGTATTGCATATCACTGGTTTAGTTGATTTGTATTTGTATTGAAATTGTATTAGATTTTATAAATGGGGATAAACTGTAGTTATAAAAACACTGGACTAGACACCTATTTCTTATATATTTTTTTAATGTAAATTTCAGCTATTCCTACACACGCATGAATTTTAATACCTTTTTGTGATATACAAAAATTTTTAAAGATTAAGATATTTTTATTTATTTTTTTTCAAAACTGAAAAATATTTCTGTTTTTATTTTAAGACTTTCGAAACATCGGAGAATAAAATTTACACTAAAAATCTATTCAAGTAGTTAACAAAATTTTATTACTAAATATGTGGAATAGAAAAGAATACAAAAGAAATTAAAGCCGAAATAATTATTAGATATATTTATCAAAATTGGAATAAAAAAACTATGTATAATGTCATTGTATAAATTGTTAACAACAAGTATTGACTAGTTTTTTTCTTGTCATTTAACGTATATAAATTATAACGAACACCTGTCAACCAAATGGTGGCTGCCATACGAAAATTTTTTTTCGTAATTCCATCTTTCTCTTTTTTTGCAGTTTTGAATGATTTTTCGAATAAAAAATCTATAAAGGTGGAAAATTCAAGTAGAAGAACTCTAGAGTAATTTTGGTTCATAGCTAACTTAACCGCTCTCACTTAAAAATGTTACGTGTTTATTATGGTATTTATTGATTATCATTTAAAAAAAAAAGAATATTACAGTTTGTAATACCCAGAGATTTTCAAAATATAAATGGCGATAGCCACTGCATAGTGGATTTGTGGATTGCCATATTTAAAAAAATAAACGATGATTTCATTCCCATTGATATTGCGTTGCAGTTTGGATGTTCGCTTGGTAAACAATGCCAAACGTCATTTTAAATATCACAAAACAATTAAAAATAAAATCTACCTACAAAGATAACCAGTAACGAGAACCTCATAAATTTTCAAATTGCTAAAAACCATGTCCATGTCAAATAAAAAAAAGATGACTTAAACTAAATCATGCAGTATTTTGATTTAATCACGAATCATTAGAAAGAGATTAGATGATGTAGAATTACTAGGGTACACAGCACCAAAGGAAACCATCTAATCTTTGTTAGATATAAAAGTAAGGGACGTAGATTTGAGAAAACCCACTTGCACAAACCACTTTCTTTTTTGAAAAAGAGTCTTATGGGGTGTTTCCAAAAATCAATAATATAATCCTTCACATAAAATTATAATTATTGATAAAATTCTCATAATTTTCGATTTTTTAATCCATTGATTTATTTAAATTAAAATATTCTGTATTTTCACGGAATTACTTTCTTCCTCTTTTAATTTATTTTTCAATTCAACCAGCCCAGCTAACTGTGGCCGCTACGTCTTTTTGTTATATTCCTTCGACTTGTGTTCTAAAAAACTTCCTTTTAGCTTAATGATTTATCTTTTATTTCCTATTTTAGTAATGAGAAAAGTAAGAGCTAACTTTCCTTACTGTAGAGCCACATAGAAATGTTTTATCTGGGAAAATTCAACCAAGTGGCCACCACTTTGAAAACATTTTAAATTGTAAAATTTTTCTGGGTGTCTTGCTTTGCCATTTTTGATTTAGAATAATCCAATGTTTAAGGATATATATTTAAGAACCAAGTACAATTATAAGGATACAGAATTAAGGGCCAAAACCAAAAAACTATATGAATAGCTAATCATCATTTCATCATTTAAAAAATATTTGAAAACTGATTAAAGAAATAAAATAATTTATTTCCTATATGAAAAATAGTAAGGACTATAAAAAAAAAAAATACTATATATAATACGACCGTTTCACTTGATATAATTTTAATTTTTTTATTTTGACTATCATTAATAAAATCACAAATAGAATGAACTACAATAAACATTGGAAAGCAAGTCAAATTTCATTTTTTTATATTTTGCACTCCAATAGCTTTTAACCGATTTATGTAGAATATCACGCAATGATACAGTGGCATAGATATGGAGGGTGGAACCATCAAAACGATCAAAGTCACTTTTTAACATAAACATTTCGATGATTCGTAATTAAAAACATTCCAAATAAGTAATTAATTTTCCTTTAAATCTTCCTAAGATATAAATTCTCTAGCAATTTGCAAAAACAAAAAAATATCGCATTTATTGGTATTGAATAAGCCTCTATAGAAAAATATAACCCATAAAATTCATAAAATAATATTCATATTGAACGGCAAATTTTAACAAATATAAAAAAAATTTTTTAAAACTTTTCTTGTTGTTCTTTTTTAATTAAATCAAATATAAAATAAATATTATCTTATTAGCTTACCTTCAACTTTGGCCAATGCTAGGACCGATATTGTTTGTAAAGCTGGTATTGCCCATGCAGCTAAATGAAATAGATGTGATTTATTTTCAATAGCTTCATGTCCCCATTTCAATCCAGCTGCAAGAAACCATGCAAACGCTAAACATGACCACCAGGCAAATGCTGACATACAACAAAAATATAATGCCATAAAAAGTACAGTACATGATGTCGATTGTCTATGACCCTAATTGAAAAAAAAGCAAAAAAAATAAAATATAATTTTATTAAAAATTTTTAAAATTACTTGTGTTATTGTTGGTTCCATTTTTAAACGTCCTAAACGTATTGGTGGATTAAATGGTTCGCGACAGGCAACTGAATCTCCAGCACCTAAGCCAGCTACATATGCGCAGCCAACAATTAAATAGCATACAGCTAAAAAAACAATGGCACGTTCTGGATATCGAAAACGGGATGAATCTATTAAAAATGTTAGAACCTATAAAATATATTTTAATTTGATTAAATGTTTTTCCTTTAAACAAAACAAAAAATAAATAAAATTAAGTACTATAGTAATATTCCAACGAAAAAACAAATAGTTCCCTTAAAAAGAAGAAAATATCAACAATAACAAAATAGGAATCATAAACAATAAATTTTTGGAATTTACTTACCGTAAAAAGGCAGCTACCAACACAAACTGCTGCCCAGGATCCAACCCAATATCTAAGAACCGTTCGTTCATTTCTCGAAAAAAACATATCGTGACAAGGAGCACCACAATCCTTAGTTTCCTGTTGAAAATAAAAAAAAATACCAAATTATTTGAAAATTGTATTAAAAAAAGAATAAGTTTTTTCTTTATACCTTTCCACCAACTTTTAATGAATATCCCATTCCTGATGGTGTTTTTAATTGTACTGGACAAACAAAACCAATATTACGAAATGGACTATTTACTGTATTTTTTTTTGTATTAATTATTTTTGGTGTTATATTACGTATTGGTGATGTTGTTGTTGATGTATTATTTTCAGCAACACATAATTTATCACCACCATATTCAGGATATTGTGAACATTCTAAATTTTCTGGCCATACTAAATTATATGTTTTTAATAATACTTCACATATTCTTGCTGATTCACAAAGGCTACGACATGGTGGAATAGGTTTTTCTAATATTGTACATACAGGTGCATATAATGAACACAGGAACAATTGAAGATCTGGACTACATGCAATTTTAACAAGGGGTGCAAATTGATGAACATCAACACCAGCATCCGATTGACGTGGATGTCCCATTAAATTTGGCATTATTGTTGTATTATATGCAATATCTCTACATAATGGTATTGTTATTGGTTCACAACGATTATGAGATGGTAATAAATCACTGGATGATAATATCTCACTTTGAGAATTAACATAAGTTCGATGTATGCAATTACAACGAATTATAAGCATATTAAATGCTATTAGCATAAATATTAAATTCATCTTATATGTATATATATATATATATATATATCTTATATCTTATATATCACGTGGCAAATTAAAATAATTATATTTTTTTGGATGTGCCATTGCATCCACTTGAATAGATGAATATCAAATTCGTACAATCAAATACATTTTAATAGTTGTTATTTTTATTCTCAAATTGGCACATAAAGTAAGTATTTAAAGAGTTTTTTTCTATTTACAAAACATAATTTATTTTTAACCGAAATATATTGTTATATTTTTATTGTTATATTTTTAATTAGAAAAATTTAATATAAACAAAAACAAAAACAAAAACCGGTTTAAGTTTTAGCATGTAGCAACAAGCAAATTTATCAAGATTCCCATACATAGAAAAACAAAAATGGCTACTGTTTTTCAACAAAAACACGAGTAATCAATTTTGTTTAGTATTTAAAAATATATATAAAAAGAATATATAAAAAAAACATGTATATAAAAAAATTTATTATTTATTTCACTACTTAACTCACTAAAATAATCAAAACAGTTGAAGTTAAAATAAAATTCATAGACGCCATATTCGATACGTTCATTATTCGCGACAGCTTAAACAGGAATGAAGAAATTTCTCTACTTACGTCACATGGTATTGGCCACATGGTTCACATGGAATTGAAACGATGGGTTTATACTGTACTTTTTTATAAAAATCTTTAATTAATTAATTATTTATGTATTTTGTTTATTGACTTTATTTTCAATTATTATTTTATTAAAAAAACAATTAAATATGTTAATATGTTAGATGTTAATTAAATGCAGTTTTTATTACAGCTGAAAAGAATATTAAATTTTATATTTATTATAAACTTATCTTTACGTTTCAAATACATTTGTTTCATTACTCTGTACCATTTCCAATTTATCTGTACCTATTTTCATTTGTTCTTGGGGAAAGCATAAATTCCCCTCAAAATTTTTCTCTTTTAGATCTTTCTAGAACTTTTTGATAATTTTACAGGAAGACGATTTATAGGGGAATTGTATTTTTTGCCTAGAACAAATTGGAAAATTGTACAGTATAGAAAAATAGCTAAATCTACTACCACACAATATCAAATATCAATTTGATAATTAAAACAAAATATAAATAAAAATTAATTTTATCATGAAAATAAAATATTTTTTCTAAAACTTATAAAAAATAATAGAAAAGCCACATAACAAGAATATACTTACATTTTATAAGTGTAAAACTTTTACACTTATTAAGATTTCAATCATAGTTTTTAGTAATCATTTATGTAAGCTTCACTTTATACCATACAACTTTGAATTAGTAATATTTTTATTTAAGAAAATTTATTGATGTTATGAAAAATTATACCAAAACTCAACTATAAAAACTTCTTGCAATGTATTTTTTGCATTATAATTTTATAAGGAGCAAAAAATATATAAATTTTGTTAAATTTCCAAGTTTTACTTGGATGAATTCAAGCTTAAAATATTAAATTCAATTTTAAAAAAATTAAAATATATAGCTTGTGCTTATTATAGTATTTAGTTCTTTTTATATGAAATTATTTTATTATAGAAAAGACAAGGAAAACAAATGAATGGCAAACTAGTAACATTTAGTTAACATTTCATTAATGTATGCTAGTTTTTACTATATTTAAATATCCACAATTTTGTTTAAATTGAAATATTCAAGTAATTATTATTTATAAGAAAAATATATTAATTATTTATTTTATAAATAAAATTTTAATTGCACTGGTATTCTATTTTCCAAAGTAATAAAAAAAAAAAACAATATATAATTAAAAACATAATTTTCAACAAAAATTTCGACTTATGAAACTTATTTAATAAAATAAATTTAGAAAACAGGCTAGAAACGAAACAAAAATTTAACTTATTATACCAAACAATAATATAATTTTACCCAACAAATATTTTCTAATATATTTTAAAAACACGAAATTTTTAAATGGCAAGAAACAAAAAATTTATAATAATTTCAATATCTAATGCTTTGCAAAAAATACATTATTCTTTTTAATAGTTTAACTAAAATATTTAAAATATAAATTTATTGTTAATATTTATTTAAATAAATATTATGATATTATGCTAATACTATTTTGACTGATCCCGAGGGTAATTGCTTCATGAAATTCCATGCATCTACTCGTGTCATTTTTTTAGTTGATGTTCCATTAATTGATAGAATTTCATCACCAGATTTAATATTACCAGCTTTTTGAGCAGCACCACCTTAAAATGTTAAATATATTAAATTTATTATTTTAAATTTTATTTTATTTATTTATTTATATATACCCATGAAAACTTTTTTAACCAGAAGAGGTGTATTGCCTGCTGGTGAATCAAATCCTCCCTCTATTGAAAATCCTAATCCACAGCTATCTTTATATATTTCTATTGTTTTAGCACCAATAAATAAATTCTCTGTAAAATAAGAATTAAAAAGAAACCTTTTTTAATTTATATTACATAGCACAAGTACTTTATAATAACTATATTTTCTTTACATCAATCAAATAATTTGTTGATTTGTTTATTTTTCTAAGCTTTACAATTCTCGAAGAGTTTTTAAGAGTATATTTTTCTAAAACTGTATTTAAATTTGAATCACATTAATTGGTTTGGTGTCAAGGAAAGTAAGCCATCTTCTCACTCGACAAGTGATCTGTATGGAGGGGTCTAAAATACGTTTGAGTGAGAGATATCCTAGCTATGACAAGGGAACTAGATATTAGGTTAGGTTAATAAATATCAAAATATAAATTATTTTTAAAAAAATATATAAATTTATGTTACCTTCTGGAATCCCGTCCGTTTTATTTTCAATTGAAAATATTTTTTTTGAATTTCGATCACGATCCAAAATTTCAGTTGAATTAGTTTTGGTACTTTCATTCCATAATTCTCGATTAGAATTAATTAAAGTATTTATTTCAACAGGGCTTATAGGTCTTTCAATTGCTGAATTTAATCTATTATTTGGCTGAGATTCTTCTTTTTGATCCTTACAATTAACCCCATTAACAGCAATATCTAAATTCATATCAAGTGATCTTGATGCCTTATGATAGTCTTTCTTTTTACCTATTTCATTTTCAACAATTTTATCATTTAGAGATGTTAATGAACCTAATGAGGAGCGTTTTTTTGATAATGGCTTGCTAACAATTGATTCAGATCTTGTTGCGACGACAACAACTTCTGGTCTTGGTGTCTTAAAAAAATTTAATAATTATTAATTTAATTGGTTTTTTTCTTTTCAATAATTAAATCTTTTAATACCTTCAAAACTGATATTGATTCACGATGAGTAAGTCCACGCATACTTAAACCATTTACAGCTAAAATTCGGTCGCCTTTTTTCAATCGTCCGTCTTTAGATGCTGGTGTATTTGATAGAATTTTATGTATCTGATAAGTAATAGAAAAAAAAATAAATGAAAAATTGGATTCTATTGGAAAATTTTTTATTATAATTAATAAATTTAAGTAAATTAAAGCCTGCTTACTAATATAAAATACGTATATTTATTTACAAATTTTAAAACTTTTATGTACAGCTACTAAGATATTCTGGTAAGTATAACTTATATATCCTACTTAGGAGCCTTCTTAATGATGATTGTTACATCAAAACTTGAAAATGGACACTAATAACTACAGAATGGAAAAATTTGATAAACTTTTCACGTGAGCTTCCTTAAAATTGATAAAATAAAAGTAGAAAAGGAGAATAGAGAACAGTAAAGTCAGACGCTAATAAATTATACATTTATTTATAAGTTATTGCCTAAATCTAAGTACACTGAATACTTGGTTAGAAATAATCTATAGCAAGGACTTTTTTTATACAATGAAATAGAACGTAAGTGAAGTTAAGGGTAGCGATTTGTCAGTTGAAGTATAAGAAACCTAAAACAAAGTATAATAAACAAAAAAAAAAACAAAACGTTGACGGTAGCCAAGCAGTACAATTCAATATTAAAATTTTAATATTATTAAAACATTATGGACTATGTTTTACTCATAGTTCTAGTTAAATTTTGATTAGATATTTAAGATTTTTTCTAAAAGTTAAAATTTTTCATGCAATTATTAAATTAAATTTTATGCCAAAATAATTTTCAAATAAATTAACAACTGTAGAAAATTTTTTTTAAGCTATTGCTTAGCATTTCTTATTAAATAAATAGTAAATTAAATTTAATTCATAAATACGATTGGTTTCCTAAAACTTGTTTAATTCTTTCATAAAAATTACCACTTACTGTTATTTCTTTTGTTTCATAATCAGAGCCACCCGCTAAAGTTATTCCAATACTACTTTCAGGTGTTTCTCTTTGTAATACAACAATAAATGCTTCAGGATTTTTTAGGGGTGGATCAGCTTCTTCGATTATCAATTGTATATCTTGGGATGTTATTAAACTTTGATTACTACCCAATGATGAAAAACTTCCAAATTCTGTAGGTGTGTCTTGATTAGATAATTGAATATTTTGTGTACTAGATGAAACTCCAGATGATGATGATGATGTCATTGAATCAAGTGATGAAAATCTTTCATGATGGCTTACTTTATCTTTATATATTTTATTTATATGACAATTATTATTTGAATTTTGTGCTTGAGATCTCATTTCAAATTTTTCTCTTAATTCTGATGTTGATGTACGAATTTTAACTTGTGGTCTAGTTATATCTAAGCTTTTAGGTGTACTTAGAAATTCTACTTTTTCAATAATTGTATTAATTTTTGAATCTTTTTGTTGAATATTTGATGTAAATGGTAATAATTCAATACGTGCTTTAGCAGCTTCAATTCGTGCCCATTTTGTTAAATCATTTGTTGTATTTTCATCATTTCTAGATTTTTTTATATTATTTGTATAATATGAATTATTTATTTTAGTTGAATTCTTTTCTGTAATAGCTTTTTGTTTTGGATCAGCTTTAAAACTAGCCTTACGTTCTTCATCAATAAACATGGCACTAACTTTTGCTGGTGATGTATCAGATTTTCGACTACTATCATCTGTATCAGTTGTAACTTCTATATAAGCAGCAACATTTATAACTTTATCGAGCATACTTTCTTCACTGGAAACAAGTTTATAATTAATTGGTGTATCTGGTCCAACATTACCAATACCAATTAATGATGAACGTTGTTTTGATTTCGGTGTTCTTCTTATTTCTTCTTCATCACAACCATCAGTACTATCTTCATCTTCATATCTTCTACCACGAAATAGTGTAGATGTATCATCACGTCCACTACGACATTTAGCTGATGCAAGTATATTTTTTCGATTGACAGTTGAATCACATGAACCAGATTTATGTATTCTTCTGCTCATATCAACTGTTGGTGTACTACCAACAGAACTACAACTAGCTTGTGAGCCTGAACTTGAAGTTAGTGTTGATGTTGTTGAACTGGCTATAGATGTATTTGTTTCAGAGCTAAGTGTACGTGTTAGGGCAAATTTTTCTGGAATTACAGCATTTCTTGGTGACATCGGTGGTGTTGAAATTTTTGAACTTAATACAGAATCACTATCACTTTCTTCAATATTATTAACTTTTGTAAGAATTAAAGATGTTCTTGGTGGTTTTGCTGGAGGTGTTGTAATTACTAAAATAAACAAAGAAACAAAATTTTATAAACTTATAAAAATTTCATATATTTCAAAGAATTATACCTTCTGTTTTTCTAAAAGGATTATTAAATTTATTGTTAGCAACAAAAATACTTTTGTATGATGGCTTTATATGAGTTTCAGTTATATTTTGTGACACTGTCCTAAAAGGTGGTACTGTAATATCCTTTGAAGTTCTATTAATACCATTCAATTGAACTTTTTCACTTTCTTTACTTTTTATTTCGGGTAAATCTACAATTGGTTCCAATGGTATTGTAGAGCGTTCTGGTATAACAAGACCACGTAATTTTGTAATTGATCGTCGTCTTGACTCTAATAGATTTGTAATTGAAGCTTTTCTAGCTCTATCATCATAATTATATGAAGGACTTGAAAAACTTGTTGCTCTTGAAAGTGATAATAGATCAGATCGTAATAATGATGAATTGTTATTTTTTAATTGATTAACTTGTTTACTATCATCACTAATTTTATCCGATAAATTTGATGATGATCGGATAAATATTTTTTTAACATCACTTAAATTTTCAACACTAACAGCTTTTTTGGTTAAGCTAACAACTGGTGTAGCCTTTATACCAGTATCTAATAAATTTTCTGTACTTTTATTAAAATATTTTCTAGGTTTTGATGAATCTGTATGATCTTCATTAGAAAACATAGCAATTTTATCACGTACACTTTTTTCAGATTTTTCATCTTTTCGCCAATTAAAAATATTACGAGTTAATTTTTCATTAGGTTTAATATTAATATCTAATGAAGGTTCTGATATATTATTTTGTCGATTATCAATATTAATTTTACTTAAATTATGCTGTTTTTCAAATTTATTAAATTTATCATCAAATTCAGTTCGTTTATCTTCAATTTTAATTAATAAATCTTGTCGATAAGTTTTTTTACGTATTGCTTTTGGTGGTCCTGATTTTGGAAGTGGTGGACGGCCATCTTCTTGATTATTATCTATTAGCATTTTATTTATTGTTTTATTTTCTATTTTATGTGTTGAACTTTGATTAATGAAATCTAATTTATTAATTGAATTAAATGCTGGTTCTGAAAAATTAGGTGGAAATTCATGACCATCAGGTGGTAATCGTGAATATGTTGGTGGAGTTAAATAGTCCCTTATTATAACTGGTCCAGAAATAATTTGAGCTATGTTTTCCATTTTCTTAATTGAATCTAAAAAGAGAAAAATATATTTTAAATATATTTAAGTGTTGTGTTATTAAAGTTATTATCAAGAAGTATTAGCAAAAACTAAAAAATTTTAACATTCTTTTTAGAAAATCAACTTCACATTTAAAAATGTTATTACATATTTTCCACATTAGTAAAATATTAGCTGAGATATTGCTCTCCAGTCAAGCTATAGCTACAAATTTATTGTTTTTACTAATCAAGCAAGATATTTCTACTCAGTTTTAATAAAAAAAAGTCAAAAATGTTGATGATTTGTTAAACAATGTTCTATCCAAAAAATTTAAAGCACACCTCAAATTATTTCTATAATACAAAACGAATCAAAATTTTTAGACCTTTGTTCTAAATCCAAGTACCACGTTTTAGGGGGTAAGTCTAGTATTTCATTTATTTTTCTTATTTTCGATAATATTAAAGTACAACCTTTCGATATTATTATGATAAATTTTAAGTCGACGCCAGTAAAAAAAAACACAACTATAAAAAGTACAGTGACAAAACGGTGATACAACGAGTTTATATCGTAACTTGTAAATTTTCAAACATGTTTTTCTCATATATTTAATATTTTGAGAGTTGGTATCAACTGTAACTCAAAATCAATTGCATCGATCCTTTTCAAGTTTTGCACGTACATAAATCGCGAGTTAACGTTATCGAGTTTTTATAATAATCAATAATTTTTTACCAGCTAAATAGCAAATTTTTTTGTCAGAAATACGGTGACTTGACTTCAAAGTATTCTAAAAAAATCAAGGAAAAAAAATAATAATCATAATAAGTCGACACCATTACCGTGAAAAAGATTTTAACTAAAGTAATCCATTTTTTTTTTTGGATTTCAAAAAATCCAGGGATGAATTAATATTTGCACCGTAATTCCCCTTTTTTTCAAATCGTCGCAACCACGATTTGTTGCCACCAATGACTCAAATATAAATATTTTTTATTAAAAAAAGTAAGTATCAAACTGGAATTACTTAGCAAGAAAATCTTTTACGGAATTACGGAAATCTTGAAATAATCAAATTGGTTTATAAATTGAAAATCTTGTGGAGAGAAAACTTCTTGGTGTGTTGTCGTCTATTTTTCAATCAAAATGATTTGAAGATCAGTCACCTTAAGCTTCATACGATTCAGTCCAAAAATTTTTGAATTAAAATAATAATAAAAATAATATTTTTCTTTTTAATGTGAAGTAGAATTTTTTGCAAAATGTATAAAAACAACACAACAATTTGTAACCACACCGGTAAATAAGCATGATCACATGATCATGTAGTATATATATGTAGTTTATATTTATTGCAGGCTATATCCTGAACTACTACTATTACTATACTACAATACTTCAATTTTGTTACTAGTTTTATTTGTAGTTAAGGTATAATTCCTGATGATTCTTGTTGTTGATATAATCGATTTTTTTTCCTTAAATATAATGCTAATCATATTAAAATCGATTTTGATACAGCTATAATAGCAACAGGATGTAATTTTACTACTTCAATTGCGGTGTATCTTCAGCTTAAGATCACGCCGGTTCGATTTGTATGAAAGCAACAAGAAAACTAAGATTTAGTCTCATAAATCGTAACATGACACAAAATTACTTTCATTTTTTAAGAATGATGAATTATATAAATTTTATTATAATAAATAAATATTATCAAGGTTTTTTGTTTGTTTTTTATTATTGCTTAAAATTATTTACTCACAATCAAAGGAATTAAAAAAAAAATCGATAAATTTCCATCACAATAAAATTAATTTCGATTTAACTAGAAACGGTATTTATTACTACGCATTCAGTTCAGACCTCGTATTATTTTCGACTAACATAAACACTTGAAGCAATTATTAGCTTACAGTATAACGGTGCTATGATTAAAAAAATATATACCTCAGATCTGTTTTGTGTTATTATCTTGAGTTTTCTTTTTTAATATTGTATATTTATTTTTTTTTTGTTTTGTTCCCATGTTAGTAGAGTCTGCAAAACGTTTTCGATAGTGCATTTCAATAGTAAATTGAACACTTACTTATATTGTGAGACTCTTGTTGGCAGAGGTAAATTTTAATGAATTTTAAAAAATGGTATCGGTTACCAGGGCTAAATGATCAATTTTTTAGCATTCATTCAATTAAAATTGTACTCTTTTCCATTATGTTTTTGTTGGTGTTATGTTTGTTTTTTTTTTTTTTTTTATCGAACATCCAAACAATTTGGTTATTATTACAAAGAGTGAAAGTATTGAATGGATTTTTGTTTTTCTTGTCTAGGTCGAGTATGGTTCTTGTATTTTTTTGTATACAAGAAACATTGATGGGTCTAGTATTTAATTCAATATGCAATTAGTTATCAATTTTAACGTTTTTTTTTGTTATTAGGACAATAGATAATTATCATTGTTATTAATTTGTGAAATTTAACTCTGGTATACTAGGAATTTTATTAAAAACTGCACTTTTTGACGTTAATTGTTTTTATTATTCATATATGTACAACAACAACAATAAAAATCCAAATTTATTTTTAATTATATTTATATGAAGAAAAAGATCAATTGAATATTTTGATTGAAAAAAATAGTTTAATAAAAATAAACCATTATGATTTTACAGTTAAAAAATTCAGACATGACGTAATCTCTGTAGCTATATCTAAGAATCATTATGTTTATGTTTACGCCTGGTTTTAAAATACGGATTTAACTTAATATATCAGCTTAAACTCAGATCAAGAAAAATCTCGAGTTCAATTGTAATGAGTAAACCTTCAAGGAAATCCATAGGTAACACTAATACACTATAAAGTTACAATTTGAAGACAAAAAAAAAAAATACATTTTATTACTTTTTATTAACTCGAATTTTAAACAGTCATGAATTCCCAAGTTTAATGGATTTCAATAATTAAAATATAAGTACGTGTTTAGATTACAAATTTATTAAGAAATTATAATTCAAATATGTACTCTAAATAAATTAACCAAAAACCAATTTATTAAAATATCGTAAACTAAAACAATACTAATTGATTTTAGTAACTAATTTTGAATAAATAACGACTTCCTGGACAAAAAAAGAAGGGAGTTAGCTGTTAAAGACAGTTGTGAGTTATATTGCGTTTACCGTGGCCAAAATACTAGACTAGTATTCTGAAATTTTAGAATTTTGTATGGGAACTCTCTAGTATTGTTCTCAAATGTAATTATTTAAATCTAGTTTTCTTTTGCAAAAAGTACTAGATAAATGAGTCGTTCAGAAGCCAATGTGGATAAGTCCAAAAAATCGAAATTGAGATAATTAATGTTTTTTAATACATGCATTTTTAAAATTCCTGGTATATTATTTTGATCAAAAAAGTATATTAATTTGATCAGAAAAGTGTAGACTTTACAATAAAATGCGATATGTTCAAAATGTGTAAATAAAAACGTAAGTATTTATTGAGACAATGGCAGCATCATAAAAACTTATGGACTTATACCTTTTGGCAACTGAAAAAGTTAAGAAATTTATGTGAAAATTAAACAATACCATTTATTGTCATCAGTTTTATATTTATTCATCATAACAAACATCTTCTTCTTCCGAGTTTTCCAAATTTTGATCTCTACGTGTTGTCCTTAATGTCCTGTAAAAGTCGTGTTTTATTGGAGGTATATATTTTAATAATTTCATCATATCTTTTTTTGTTTCGTTTGAAATTGTTTACCATTAAGATACAATAATGGTTGATTTATATTTTTTAACGCTAGCTTTTTTGGTTTTTTTTATGACAATTTCATGTAAGGTGTAATCCTCGTCAAAATTATATTTGAACTTAATCTAGTTTTATCCATCACATATTGAGCCAATTGACTGTTAGTTTTGAATTATGTGATACCAGTCACTTGAATTATAAATATACTGCTTTCTTTCGCATGAGCTTCTATGATTGCAAAATCAGCGTCGTTGGGCAAAAAAATGTGCCCGCTTAGCAAAAATTTTTGCTTAATTGATTCAACTTTTATGCTTTCACTCAGAATCAATTTCAGCAAAGTTAAAACAACTTTTATATTTCGGTTCTGTCCGGTACACGAATTTGAATACATTATTATTTTTCAGGAATCCTTTTCACAAAGACTTCAATGTAATATTATTACTTTTCAACCAAAGTTTAGATATTACGTAGTAAAAGAAAGCATGTACATAAAACTCAAAATAAATGGCGTTCTTTTCAAATCTGTGTTCTAGAAAGTGGAATTAACAGATACTTATTATAAATTGATGTTGTTTGATTGTTACTAAAATATATCGAAGGAAGAAGAAAAGTTTTGTTGTTATTTTAAAGTTGATGTGAGAAAATAATGTAAAGAAGTGGACTTATACTCAATGGCTTCTGAAATTATTATATTACACATTCAGAGGCTATAAAGAAAAGGGTTGTTTGATCTACAAAAAATGAATAAATGAGTAAAACTAAGAAATATATTATTTATTCTGTTAAAATTTGCAAAAATCAGAAAAAATGAAATAATGGACTTATCCACATTGGCTTCTGAGCGGCTCATCATAGTAACACAGAGGGGAAATTTTGAGTAATTTTTCAAAATCTCGCTTTCAAGAATTATTTGATAGTAATTAATTGTGATTAAAGTTAGGTTAAGTTTGACTGTGAATATAGGATGTAAAGCATTTATTAAAACAACAAAGATAAGTAAATTTTTGAAAGATGACAGATTTACTAATTAAAAAGTACTAGGGCCTAGTATAAACATTTCTTTTTATATATGAAACAATTGGTAGTACTTTAAATAGTATTCTTGGAATTTAAGCTTGCACTGTTATATCTGTTGATATTTTTAACTAAGTTTAAATTCAAATTAAGTTCAAGTTAAACTAAATTTAAATTTAAACTGTAAAACCGGGTATCAATGAAATAATTATCAAAAAAAAAAAACTCAGCGTAAAATAAAAAAATCAATGAAATAGAATTATGAGAACGGATTAGAAACGTTTGATATTTTTTTCTCAATAAATTAGTAATAATAAACAAATCGAATATATTTTATCGAGATATTGAATAATTTCATAGCATATGTATTGAAATAAACTTTTTAAACAAATCTTTCTTTTTAGCAACCAAGATAAATTCTCATTATTGATCATCCTATAAAAACTTCCAATTAATCTCTCAGTAAATTTGGGCACGTTTATTTTCGATTGATTTTGTTATCCATGTAATAATACAAAAAGGGAATATAATTACGCAATATATAATAATTCCGAGTATTTATATTAAAACAGACAGCTAAAAACAACAAAGATACTATTTCAAAAATTCTTGGGATATTTTTAATGCTACTAATTTTACAGATTTTCTTTATACATCACTAAATCAATAAAAACTACAAGTAGCGAACTTTCTCAAAATAAACACAAATATTTAAAAACAAAGCATAGGGCAAAGGAAAATTTATATACGTAATTGTATCAATTCTAGCTTGGTATTTTTAAAAACCCATAAATATATATCTTGTACAATTAGATGTAAAGGAATTTGATCAGACAATTAACAAGATTTATTATTATAAACTAACATTAAACTTAAGAGTTTAAGAATTTTGTTTTTAAATAATAATAAAAAACTAAAAGCATAAATTTAATATCAAGTTGAATATTAAGAAGCATATCCTCTTATTTTACATCTTGTGTATTTGATAAATATTTATTTATTTATTTATTTATAAAATATTAACTAGTTAACTGTCAAATTTAATTTTAAAAACCCCTCACAGTATATGGAATTAAAATTAAGCGATGACGTGTTTTCACGAGGAATACAGGACAAAATCGTCCTATTCCAAATTTTATGAAAAACAAAGAACTACATTTTTATTTAAAAGAAATTTAACAATTTATTGTTATTATAAACTTAAGAAATCTCAAATAATAATAAAATAGTTTTCATAGTCAATGGTAACGACGACGTATATACACGTCAAACGCACCGTAATAGAGATTTCGTTTGACATGTATATACCACAAAAACTGATTAAAGAGGAAAAAATAAAATAAAAACATAAATTAGAAAAATGATTCAATAATTCCAAATTTTATTTTTGGTCTCAACCCAAATTTTAATTCATCAATTTTTGCATCAAAAAAAAAAAAAAAAAATACTGCATGATTTGTTATTATATTATTGCCAGAGCTTAAAATTTTTCCATTTGTTAGATTTTTAAAATTCTTACCACTTCTACTAGAAAAAAGAACAAAAATAGGAATAATAGATTTTTGAGACACTTTTTGAAGTTATTATAACTGAATTATCTCAATTTCTACATAAATTATAATAAGTTCAGTGAATTTTTTCTTTTTTTGCAACAGTAGCCATGCCAATTTTTACTTAGTCAGAGTCTTTAAAGGCTAAGAATTATTGAATCTTTTCTTTTTCTAACACTAACAATATTTAAGTTTTTTTTGTTTTTAGTTTGGACTTTTTGTCGTGTCATATAAGAATACATATATATATATATATATGTATATATATATTTCTTTCTTTCCATTATAAAATATATATAGTTACATTTCTGGTTTGAATTTATAAAATTGTGTGCAAAAATTTTCCCATACTTACAAATAAAATTATACACATACGCCACCCTACCGGTAAATTTTGCCTCAATACAAAATAGCTTTAAAAGCAAACATAAATGAATATAGAGGAGTTTTGTTTTGTTTGTTTCTTTTTAAATTTGTGCTTTTGGTTTTTGTGCAATATGTTTGTATATGTGTATCTAATATAAGTATATAAGAAAACCTGCAAATCCGCATAGCTTAGTGAAGTCAGTCTGGGGCGCCGGATCAACTATATAAGATTGCACACAACCGATCTCTTAGGTTTATTATAAACTGTTGTTTCATTATTTTTGTTTTAATAAATTCTTTCTTGTACATTGATTTCAAGTGCAAGATCTAAACCATAATTCATTCTGTTATATATCTTTTAAGAATATTCTATCAAATGGCAGATAACAGATTTGACATATTTTCATTTTATCCTTTTTAAGTGCATATGATAATTTTATTATACCAGAATTAATTATATCCTAAACTAAAAACAGTAATAATGTCCAGTATTACAATATTGACTTAAGCTTCAACATAGTTTCATTAAAAACTTAAGTTTTAATTAAAAACTGAAAGGGTGAGTTCTGAAATGTAGGGATACATTGCAGAGTAATTTTCTAGATACTTTTTACATTGTTTCAACAAAAAATTTGATACACTTATTGCGTGATTCATGTGAATCTAATACAATCGTAAAAGTTTTCGAACTCATGACATTGTATAACATGTGCAGTTTGACATTTTTGAACTCATGACAATGCATTTCTGCGGTAGTACTGCATTTCAGAACTCACCCAAACTGTTAATTCAATTAATTTAAAATTTCTCGGCTAACTCAGCTAAGCAAATTTTAAAGTTGTGAAAATTGGAGACTTAACTTAAGTACGAAGTTAAGATACTTTGAAAGTTAAGATTTAAATGTAAAACATAAAGTATTTTTATACTTTACAAAGCTATATCTGATATGTATACCACCAGATAAAATATTGTCGTATGTACCACCGTTTGTACTCGCCGTCCTCAACGTGTTAAAGTGACTAATGTGTCACTTTTAGGTATTTAAATTCATGGACAAGAAATCGTCTAAAAACTACAAAAGTTTTTATGGTTTACAAGAAATGTTACGATGTTATGAATTTAATAAATTAAAACAAAAATAATTTCATATTTCTCTACTTTCAGCGAAATCATAATTTACGAATTTTAATTACAGGTTTATTAATTTATTATTAAGCTTTTTTTTGGAATAGAATAAGCACTGTCGGAAGAATCGGTGTCAGAACTCTTGTGTTTTTACTTCATTTTTGCTAATGCCATTTTTCTTTTAACATCCTGTCAAGATAGTTTGGAATTGATCTTTTTTGTGTGCAAATGTTAATTTCATTAACACGTTGAAAAGCACGTTAATTCTGACAGTAATCCCTATCAGGGCACAAAAATCGCCTAGAAAGGATAATAATAACAAGTTGAAGTTTACTCGACACAACTGTATAAATATATTTGGGGCAATTATTACTTATCATTATAAAAAATAATGTAAATTTTGAAGTTTTATATCATACACCTCTTTGTACATAATTTAGTTAATTTGAGGCCTTCTGGCATAACGTTATATTATTCAGAATGGGTTTCCTTTGTTGGAGGTATGTATTTGATATTAATAATCTCCTCATGTAGCTGAGTGATTCATATCAAAGAACTCCAATATGACACTTCTTTTGTTTTTTCTTGTCTTCCTTTACATGGTGGTGAATTTTCTCGTACTGCCAAGGAGATTGTGGTCCCTAGATGTATATATACTTAGACAGATTTACGCCTTTTCACGCTGGTGAATTTGAAACCACCAATATTCTTCTTCTGTGATTAGCTTAAGGCAAGATGCTGGATCCCTAGCGGCATTTTTTTCCTAAAGATAAGAGAGTTGTGACTTTTGGCTCTGTTTTTCTTAATTGAGGGAACAAAAACTTAGGCTCGTCAAAAATAAAGTATTTTTATTATATATTTGTTACTAGAGTTCAAAATAGGCCTGGCCACATGTGATACGGCGGTATGACTATCAAATGATTTACGAATGAGAGAGCTGGAATGAATTCGTTAAAATTTCTAACAAGTACTGCCATGAGCTCTTTAGTATTCTTATTGAATTACTAAAAGACAATTATTATCGTGGAGATTAATAATCTCAAAAAAAATCCTATATAAAAATTATAATTATATTTACACCGCGTAGACATAACATATGAGCCCAAACTTTTAAAACAAAATGTTAATTATGCTTTGATAATTTGCCAATAAAATCTTGTGCAAAGTAATTCTGATATTATATTAATTTAATTTAATTTAATTTTATTAATTATATTAACTAAAAGCTCTTTGGTTGAATACTTTTTTAAAGTTTTTTTTTAACAGTTTTACAATCCGTATGTGATGTAAATGTTAAAATCTAAACCGGCTTTAAAATTTAATTTTTGTTGTGAATTTAAATCAAAACAACTAAAACTTTTTTGTCACATAATTTAAATGTAATAAATTTTGAACTATAATGAAATCCGTTAAAAATAAATTTGAAAAGGGAAAAAACCCTAAAAGCTTAGAACTTAGGGAATCAGTTTCCATAATTACTTAATTAAAAAAAAAATAAATAAATAAATATAAAACTTGCTTAAATTATACCTAAAAAAACTAAAAATCAATTTAATACAGAAAACTTATGATAAAGAAAATTTAAAGTAAAAGTTATAGGATATCATTAAATGTGAATTCTTGCAAATTTTAAGATTTAAATATTTTTCAAGGCACTAAATATAAAATTAAGCCTTAAATGGGGAGAAAGGCTTAAATGAAAAGGAAACAGTTTCATTAAATTTGATAATATATATATATATACATATATATATATAATGGCTGGCTTAGTGCAAAAAGCTATAAAATAAAAATAAAAAAACAATTAAAGTTTTAAAACAGCATGCAAATTCACCATCGAACAATATTTATGAGTTTTTTGTTTTTTTGGTAATTTAAAATAAATTTTTTATTATTTTAATGGAAAATAAAGCCATAAAAGTTATTAACGAAACAAAAAATACAAACTTACCGGTTAAAATAATTTCTATAATTAAGACATATATGCTTAAAAATGCAATTTAATTTTTTCTTTTCTTTTTCTTTTTTTACTAAATGAAATATTTTAACAATTAAACGCAACAAAAACATATAAAAAACAAATAAATTCGTATTTTCACATCGAACAATAAAACTTTTAATTATTACTGTATTCAATAATAAGTATTTATCAGTTAAACATATCAAATTTGATGTATTTTATATATATTTTTATATATAAAAGCGATTACATAATTTGCTTATTTATTTTAAAAAAAGGATAAAAAGAAAAAGTTGAAAAAAAAACGGACAAAAATTATATCTATATAACAAAAACTGTGAACCGGCTTTGAACTTTTCGCACTAAGCCAACGAACTGGAATAGCAAAATGATATTCAGGTTAGCTGCTGCTACCTTGGAGTCTCTTATTCCAGAATATTTCTCCTTTATATATATATATATATATATATATATATTCTTCTTATGCCATTTCCGAATAAGAATTTCAAGAATTTTTTTTGTATTTTAGGTTTTTTTTTTTTAGCAAAATACACCTTTCCAACACAGAATAGCACTTAAACGACCAATTACAAAATGTTTTATAAAAACAAACAAAAACAAATAATAATAAATAAAAAAAAAACACTAAAATAACACAATACAAAATTCACTAAGAGGTGTACAAATTTTATAAAAACAAATACAATTATATATATATATATATATATGTTTATTGTAAATGTATATTATTTATATATATATATATATATCTAAATGTATTTTAATCAGAAAAAAAAAGCAAACTTCCTAAGCAAATACTGAAGGGAAATTAACCTTAACAAAAAAAAATGTAAATCAAGTTAAATTGAAATAAATGAAAAAACAAAAAATAAAAATAATAATAATAAAAATAAAACAAAAATTATAACATGTGCGCACGCAGTTAAGTACAAGACTGTGTGCAGTGTGCATATAACAAAGGCACTTGCCAAAGAAGCCAAACACTCAAGCAGAAAGCTTAACTTAAAGTCAGAGATATAAAGTTTTTTTTACCATGGAGGAGTTCATCGTCGTCATATCTTTTGCTAGTTGCCTTTTTATTACATTTATTTTATATATATACATACGTATATGTATGGATACCGTATATTTTTTATTCATCAGCAAAGCTAAATGGTACGTTCTACAAAACAAAAAAAGTAAAAAACAAAACAAGAGGGAGATTTCAATCGCGTCTTTATATGCGCTCCATTGGAGAAACTCTCCCTCTCTATACCTCTTACTTTTTTTTATTGTTTCTATATTGGTTACTACTTTGTGCAATCTTTTTTAAAAAATATATTTAAAGCACTAAAAAAACAGGATATATTTTTGATAAAAAAACAAAAAAAAATAAATAATAAAGACTAATTGGCAAATATTATAATTTATTTGGATGGCTTCCTGAATACAATACATTTCCTATAGTAGTAAACTTATACCATAGAATTCTTTCATATACCACACTATTGACTTCTGTGCCTTTTGTTTTTTTTTTTTTTGTTTCCATCGAAAACATTTAAATTTTGTTGTATTGAGATGCAATGAACTCACTCTCTATATAACCGTCGAAGATGAAATACAACTGCCGTTTGTGTTCTATCACTGATGGATGACCATCATTGATCGTGTACAGTTTATACGGAAGCATATTTCATGAAGTTCTTATTTTTCTACTTACTTTTTCCTTTTAATCACCTTCAACAAAGTCTTTTTTTTTATATAGTCGAACAAGTAAAAGGAATTTAATTTAATTAAAAGGTCATAGGATCTATTATACACACTAATATATGTATATATATATAACAGAGTATATTTTATTTAAATAGCTTTTATTTTATTTAGAAATGTCATTTAAAAATAAATAAAAACCTTATGTTGTATTTAAAGAAACATTTTATTTATTTTCTTTATTTTTTTAAGTGCGTTTCTAAGTTTTTTGTTTTTGATGTTTGGAATTTTTTTTTTTTATTTTCTTAAATAATTTAAAACAATGTAGGGATCAAATGGTAATGTCGAAAAAAATTTCCAGTAATTGTTTAGCTTATTAGTGCGTTCGCAATGAACCTAGTACTAGTACTTACCTAGTAATATTTTTTTAGAATTTGTATGGAAAATTTCCAATTTATTTCTTAAAGAAAAAACGTTTGAGTAAGTTTTGAGTAATATTTTCGAACTTTCTCTTTCGGCAATAGTTTGGCACTGAATAATTGTGGAAGTTAGATTATGTCGAGGTTGAGTAAAAGGTAAGAATTTTTTAATTTGATATGATTTTGAATTATTTAATTGTTTATTTAACAAAAATACAACAACAAACAAAATTCTTGACATATTAAATATATACTAGGGTACTAGGTAGTAGGTTCAGTGAAAATACACTATTACAGCTGAGCCGAGCCCTTTGCGATAGTCTTATCTTTGGTAGGGTTGCACTCTGAACACTTTCAGCAGATTTCTATTGATTTACCAATAACGACTTTATAGTCTTCGGTATCAGAATCGATGTCAGCTGGGCTGTAAGCCGGCACTCTGTGGGTAGCCCGAGAGTTGGGGAGATTCAAATGTTAAAAATTTAATTGAGTTAAAATTTTGACACAACCTAAGGCTATGTCTAGATTAGCGTTTTAGACAGCAGTATTATAGGAAATTTAATAGGACTTTTGTGGTAAGTAAAAGTGTAATTAGTACATTTTAACTAATTTTATTGTATTTGTAATGCATTATTTTTTACGTTAAGTCAATAACCTTGTATAGTTACTGTTTTTTTTTTTAAATGGGGTTCAATTCATCAACATTTAACTGGTTTTTGTTTTTGATTTCGTTTATATATAGATTAACAATTTTTATAATTAATTTGTAACCAGTTACGTGTGTGCATATAGAACAAAAAATTTATCCTCATAAAAAAAATAAATATAGTTTTTATGAATGAATATTTTCTTTCAAACTTTAGAAGCAGCAATCGAAATAAATCCTTTGTTTTTTTTCCTCTTTTTTAATATAGAAATGTTTGTTTTAATTCAGGGTTAGCAAAACTTTTATTCATAATGGGCGATTTGTTTTTTAAATTATAAAAAGTGGTCTACCCGCATCATAAGAAAGGTAGTATTTAAAAACCAAAAATAAACATTGGTAATACTAAATAAAATATTACACTTTTGGTTATTTTGATAAGAGAAAAAAATTATTTCTTCTAGAAAACTAACTATTTTATAAATAAAATAATAAATTCTTTTGTTTTCTTATTAACTATTGTTTAATAATGTTATTGTAAATGTATATTAACTATCATTTTTTATGGTGTGACGCATAAAAACTTCCTATTCTTATTAGATATCCTAAGAATTGTTTCTATCGTTTTGAGATAGCACGTGCCTGAATTGATATATGTCCATGCCTGATAGGTAGGTGACTATGAGTAATCAAGCAAATAAATTAGTCGACCGCAGTCAACAATTTAGCCATCTCTATATTACTTGAACACGTTCTCTGTACCAAATAGTAGCAAACAAATTTTAAATGTCACCTTCACCCAAAACTATAACTAATATCAAACTTAATATTTTTGCTGTTAATAATTCCTTTTTTCCTCTTATTTTTAATTAAACACACATAGAACTAAGCTTTTTATAAATTACTATTAATTCTATTGAAAATACAAAAGAATTTTATTGATGTATGTTAGAAATTATTACAAATTAAAAGATCTTTAGCTAAAGGATGAATTGTTCGTACAAGGAACAAATTGGAAACATATATTCATGATATTAAAAAATCTAATAGAATCACTCAATTTTAGTTTTATTTTTTACTCCTTTGTATGAAATTTAATTTCATATGTATATAAAAACCTGAAATATTTTATTAAACAAATTTAGGTTAAAGATTTGTTTATTTTTCCCTACGATGTTTTAACTCAATCAAATAATTTTAAGGAAATATTTTGAAAAAATAACACATACCTTTATCAATGATTTGCTGTGTATTTTCTTGTATTAAAACATTATCCTTTTGTAATATGTCTTGATTATTATCATTTTCATTATTTAATAATTTAATTTGTTGACTTTCATTTCCCAAAATAATTCTTTCAATTGCTAAAGGTTCTATAGAAGTAATTTCATTATCTTTAATATTCTCTAACCGTCTTCCAGATGATATATTTTCATTATTTTCAGTCTGATTTCCTGATTCATTTAAATTATTTGTAGCTTTATTAACAATATCCTTTTTTAAATTAATCTCAGTTCGTCTTTTAATATATTCATTATTAGATTTTTCAATAGATTTTGAACTATTTGCAGATAATTCTCTTTCAGCTTTTAACATGGCAGCTGTATTCCGTAAAATATCATAATATTTAAATGTATGAGATAAATATTCATTAGAATCTGTTGCAAGCTTTATAAAAGTTTTCTTTGTAATTGTACTAGTAACTTTTGGTTTATGTGGATCAAAATTTTCTATATTTTTTGAATTATCACTACATAAATCAATAATATTATCATCACTATTAACGTCAATTGTATTTATTTTTTTAGATTTTTCAATTAATTCTTCTACATGTGTAGTTTTTGTTTTTTTCAAATTATTATCAATAAATTTTTCACAATTTTCATTTTCAATATTTTTAAAATTGTTTACTAAAATTGAACTAATTTCCATGTTATTTTCTTTTACTTTTGCATTATTATTTGAACTTGTCAGTGATTCAATTTTTACTATCTTATCTTCATTTTGGATATCAATTCCGTCTTGGACATATGACATTTTATTACTGGTATTTTCATTTTTTATATCATTAGTAATACCTTTGTTTGGCTGATTAATTATTTCCGAAACTATGGCTTGATGTGTCATACAATTATTTGGCAGTGATTGTTTATCAAGTTCATTTTGGTTACTATTTTTATTTTCATTTGAAGACAAATTTAAACAACTGAAAAATTAAAAATTAAATATCATCAATATTTTGCTTTCATTAAATATAATTATCAAAATTTTAATTAAATAATTAAAATTCATTTAATAAAATTTTTTTTATACAGTTTTTGGTCTATCACAAAAAAAACACCAAAAACACAAGTGACTGCCTCACGTGATTCGGAATATCGTCATTGGATCATTATCCAAAACAAAAAAATCGATTTGAAAATCGATCCAGTGTGAAACAGAATTAAATAATTCCATTCATTAATTATAAAATGGCTGATTTTCAGAAATAAAAGTCAAAAATTGATTACTTTTTCTTAAATAAATCATTTTGCTTCACATTAAATTAGTGTTTACAATAGTGCTTTAAAATTTTAGCCAAATCGATCCAATTGATATCTTTAAAGCTTGTGTGACGTTTTAGAAAACGTTGTCACGAGAAAAACATATTTAAAAATTTAAGAACAAAATTTTTAGAGAAAATTTACATTAAGTCTTATTAATTATACTTGATGCATAAAATGACCTTTCAGCTTATTTGGAGGCATCGTTTTCAATAGTTTTTTCTTTATCTGTGGCTTCAAACTGCTGATAAAATATTTTTCTAGGTTTTTTTTGCTTTTATATGGAATTTTTTGAAGTATAAACTTCTTATTGGCACATTGGATAAAATTTTCTTTATAAATAAAACTATGAAAATTCTTTTCATTAATTACTTAGAAGACTTGGATCTATTATGATAAAATTAAAGGAGAATGTTTACATAGGACCCGGGAGCCTGAATAATCGTTTTCGACATAGACAAAGAGAAAAAATTCAATAAATTAATCATTTGGTTGTATTTTTAATTGAAATTTTCAAAATAATTCTGTTCGTTTGATTATCTTAATAAATTGAAAGATCTTACAATTAGAATATCTTTTTAATTGATTGAATGGTAAATATTTGTTAAAAAATAACTGATTTCTATGAGAACAGCACAAAAGCTCAAAGAAATGTTATAGTATTGAATATATTGAAAAAATTAGAGGACTTAATGCTTATAAATTCTATGCATTCGTCAGATTTGGTCCCTATAGTCAGTTATAGAAAAACTTTTGGCCAAATGAAAATAATATAGAAATACTGAACAGGATTATTTGAATAGAATTGTATTCTAAAAAACTTGATTATATTTGTTAAATAAAATTTTTTTGTTAAAACTAAAATCTCGTACTCTGATACTTATTATCTAAAGATCATCCAATACTTACCCAGGTGTATTTTCAAGTGATGAAAATTCTTCCTCAACTTCACCAATTGTTGGTAGCATATTTGTATGCCAATTAAAATTAAAATATGCTTCAGATGGTCCAGGTCCATTAATAACTTCAGGTGGTCCTAGTTTTTCACCTTCTTCTACCTCATCATCTCCATCATCTTCTGTTGAACTAGATTCAGGATATTGTTCATTACATTTATTGTTTAAATTTTCACAATTTTCAATTAAAATTTTATTTAAATTTAAATTATCCTTATTCTCATTATATAAACAGTTTTCAGTTTCATTTTGTGAATTGATTGGTGATTTTGTTGTTTTCCTAACAAAATCAATTAAACGTGGTAAATTTTTTTCTTCATTACCATTTTCATCAGTAACTGAAATTTTTGATACCATTTTTATTGTATTATCATCATATGATTCAATATTTTCATTTATTATACATTCTGATCCTTTTTTATTAATATCAGTTTTCGATTTTAACAATAATTTTGATTCTGTTTGTATTGATATTAAATTATTAATATTTAATTTTGTTTTAATTAAATTTGCTAAAGTTGTTGGACTTTTTATTAATTCAATTTTATCTTGTGTTTTTTTTAAATTTAATTCTGATTCAGATTTTTGTTTTTTAATTAAAACTTGTAATGGATTTAATTTATTTGATTTAATAATAATATCATTTTCTGATTTCATAATTGGTATTCTTGATTGATTTATTTTATTTTCGGTTTCCTTTTCTTTATCAGATGATAAATTTTGATTATCTAATTTTAAATCTATTGATTTTTCATCTATTGAAACAATTGTTGTTGGTTTTATTTTTTTAATAGAATTATTATGTGATATTATTGATGTAGGAATTAAACTTTTTCCATTTATATTTTGTTTTTTGATTCCATTTTCAATTATATTAACATCTGTTTGTTCTTTAATTTTTCTTGGTATTGGAATAATTTGTCTTTTTTTTATCTCTTGTATACATTTACCAGTTAATTGTCGTGGTTTAGGTGTTGGCGGTTTTTTAATATCAATATTTTCATATGATTTATTTATCTTTTGTTTAATATTTATATTTTCATCATCAGAACAATAATTTAAATTTTTAAAACATTCTTCAAATCTTTCTGAACTATTTACATTGAATTCTTCTTCTAGCATAGTAAATGGTTGTAAAACTTTAACTAAATCAGCTTTACTAATAATTGTATTATTATTATTATTATTAAAACTTGGACTATTTGGACCACCATTTCCATTATTATTTATCATATTAAAATTTGTTGTACCATTATTATTTGTATTATAGCTAGATAATTCTGATTCTGAAGAATATGTTGGACTATTTGAAAATTTATCAATAACTGTTGATATAGAACTACCTGTATCATCTGATTCAGATTCACCAATTAAATTAGTTTCATTTTCAAATAAATTTATATAATATTCAGCATCTGGAGGTGGTGTAAAAGATTTTTCTTCATGTATTAAATTTTTTTTATTATCTTGAATTTGATTTGAACGACGTGGTAACTTCTTTCTTGGTGGTACTGGTGGTAGTGATGGTGGATTTTGTAATATCTTTTGTTTATTATTTTTAAAATTTTCAATTTTAACACCTTTACCATTACGAATTTCTAATTTAATAGCAACATTACTTTCTTTAAGACATTGTACACACTCCATTCTTGTCATTTCATTAACTGGTTGACTATCAATTGATATAATTTCATCACCTTCTCTTAAATTACCCCAACTTGCTTGTGTACGTGATGCTGGACTATCTTGAGCACATGATTGTATAAAAAGTCTTTGAATTTTTTCATTACTTTTAATACCACCTTGAAATTTTAATCCAAAACCAAGTCTTTCACCAGGTAAACGATAAACTAAAACAGATTCTATTTCTTCAAAAGTCTCTTCTATTCCATTTTTGTTATAATTTTGATGGGAAATATTTTCATTAATTGATAAAACTGTTATAAATGATGGATCTCGGCTTTCTTGTAGCTGAGTTTTGCTTTTCTTTGCTAGATGGCTCTTAGCATTGGCTTCATTTGTTGTATCATCAACTGTTACAAC
The DNA here is from genome assembly GCA_947359355.1 of Acrocera orbiculus. Lineage (NCBI taxonomy): Eukaryota > Metazoa > Arthropoda > Insecta > Diptera > Acroceridae > Acrocera > Acrocera orbiculus. Next base: position 18,135,134 of record OX375759.1, read on the forward strand.
TGTTATAAAATCCATTATAGCTGCTGGTAGATGGCACTGCAATTGAAAAAAATATTATTTTTTTATAAAAAAAAAACGAATACTAATTATTTAATATATCAGATAAAAGATGCTCTGCTTGGATTTTCATTTTAAATTGTTCCTATGGAAATTTTTCAAATAAAATACTAAATAATATTTATTGACGCATTGAACTGCCGCAAATGCCACAAAAGCCACAAAGATGTCAGGAGGCACGAAAATCTGGAGGCGCCTCCAAAAATGTCAACATGTGTTGACGCATGGAATGCGCAAATGCCACAAATGGCGCATAGATGTCAGGGAGTCACGATTGTCTGGAGCCAACTCTGGGAACATTTTTTTTTGAGAAAATTTCGCAATTTGAAGAAGTCCCATATAAAACTTTTAGACTCGAGCCAGGGCCTATAGAGTATAGACGAAACTAGACGATCAGAAAGTGGTTTGCGAATTTCTTAAGTAGAACTATTTCTCACGCGTGCACAAACGAATGTGTTCAATTTCCATTGTTGGAAAGGAAGGTTGAAAAAGGTTTGACTAGGAAATTTTGATTATAGGAACTAAAGTGGGAGGAAAAAATGATGTCTTAAAAACACGTTTTACTCTAATTTATCAAAAAAGTTATGGATATAAAGTAAATCTTAGTATCACCTTGTGTCACCTTCTTTAATCTTTCTGCGACCCATATTATTCTCCCTTTCCGATCACATTTAATATAAAAGAAGATCGTTTTGATACCTTAATCGTACAATCAGTAAAAAAAACCAAATAAAATTTTAATCCCGTTTAAACTTTACACTTAACTGTTGTTATCTAATGATAGAACATTGATCAATAAATAGTGACGTTTTATTAAGTTGGAATATTAACAATGAATAGCGAGGCTTTTTGTAGATCTTTGAAAAAAAGCTTTAGGAAAAGATTTCACTGATATGAAAAAGTCATCATTGAATAATAAATAAAATCTAATTTTGTTGACAGAAATCAATTTTTATGTACCAGGATCGGAATTGTTAAAACCTAGCTTTTTGTGTCCTGACAAATACTAATCTTAAAGGGATTAGAATTGGCACTTTTTAAAAATTGATTTTTTTTCGACTTCTCTTATAGTTAAATATTTAAAGAATATCAGAGCAAAACTCTCAAGGTTATTGACTTATTAGTCACTACTCTCCTTTACTCATTTATTCATTCATTTTTAAATACGTTTTTCTCAAACGCACTTTTTCAAAGTCGGTGCTTACTGCCTTTTAAAAACTACATTACCGACTCCACTTCAAACTTGAAACACAATTTCTACATATACAACTCCTTTTTTTTCATTAAGGGGGTTTTACACTTACAAAATAGCTGAATTTTTCGTCGAAAATAGCAGTCTTCACTTTAAATGATGGGATTGGAATTTAATGATACTTTGACTATATTTTATGGGTTTTTGATTTCAGGTAATTTTCAGCTGAGATACAGTGAACACCAAAATTATCCATTTCGAAAGATGTCTTTGAAAAAGCTGTGTCACCGCGGCTTGTCTAATAATGTACTAAAGATTTAAATCAATTTGCTTAATCCATATATATAAAAAAAACTTCACGAAGAAAGTGATTTTTTTTAAGTTGAAGCCCTTACCCCTTCCTAAAATGTATAACAAATTTTTAAGAAATGTTAAAAAATTACCTAATTAAGACTCTAATTCTCTAATCATTATAATTCGATCCTAATGTTAATTCATTTTGCTACCAATTATCTTGTTAAGAGAGAATTTCCATAGCAGAGATTTAAAAGAAAAAAATTCATTGATTTCATTCATTTTAGGATAGATCCCTAAACACAAAATTTTCCCACATCTATGCATCTATATATTTTTCTTCGTTTTTTTTTGTTTATAATCTGCAATTTTATTTTTAAGATTAATATAATCGAACCAAAATACAAACATTCCAAATTATGTTTTCTATTTAAATAAATTTGAAAATGCAATTTGAAATTTAATAATAACATTGGTGAAAGCTTAGAAAGGTAATTTTTCAAAATTGTAAATGTGATTTTTGTTACCTGATAAGGTAATAATGTAATTAGATTTTAGCTTGAAAGACAGAGAGTAACCGTTGTTAATTGCATAGTTTTACTTTTTAAATTGATTTTTTTTTTGCATTGAAGATATTGGTTGAATTTTTTTCTTTTAGATAAATTAAAAAATTTGATTTTATTTTCTTGAAATAGAAAAAAAAGAAATAATAAATTTTTATTTAAATGCTCAATGGACATAGGAGTAGTTGAATAATATTTTATAGGATCTCAAATCGTTTTTGACACTTTGCCCAAAAGGGAAATACTCACAGCCATTCAAGATAATATTGAAAGTATTTGAGTTTTTTTTTTGTGACTGCCCAAATTCAATACTTTTTATTTTTTGTTAATTGATTTAGTTAGTGAAAGTATTAGATAATAGCCCTGACTTTCTTGGTCATGATAAACGTTCCCTTAGAGATTTCTCTATGAATATTGCTATCATTTTAATTCGATAGGTGTTAATTTGTTTGTTTGTTATTTTTATTTTTTTCAATTCTCTTTTATATTGCCTTCTTGACTTCGTAGAGGTCAGATCGTAATATTCGAAATAGATATTTCTTGTATTAGAGATCATGGGTAAGTTATTAATCTGAGGTTAAAAAAACCCACAATGCAATTAAATGCTTGGCCTTGAAAAGATTTTTGATCAAATATATATATTGAATCAATTGAAAATTTTTTCAAATTCCTAAAAAAACCTATAAAAAGCTTCCTTTATTGAAATATTTAAGTGCTAGCATTTTTCTGATGGGTTCCTTAGTGTAATAAGACTGCATGACTGCATCTAATATGCATTTAAAAATTACAAGAAAAAGAAAACATTCATTTGAAAATGACATGTATAGACAGATGAGTTATGAGAGAAAAACAGGTGGCTGAGCGAAGCGAAGCTGGGGACAGAGCCCCTCTAGTAATTTTTAAATTAATTTGAATATTTTGCTGCAAGCTTTTTATAAATTTATCGATTGACTTTTTTCAAAAAATGAATGAATTTAAATACTAAAGTAAAGCATCGCACCAGAGTATTATGTAACTAGTTTTAATAATATTTCCATATTATCAAATGATGTAAGCTAAATTAACTTAAAATATTCAGTAGAAGTTAACAAAACATCTCCAAACATTGACTTTCATTTAAATTTTTTAACTCTGGCTTCATATAAATTTTGACATAAAAAAAAATTATTTCAAAAATTTGGAAAGTTTTTTATTTATTAATTTTTGAAAAGAAATCAAAAGGACTAATTTTGTATTAAAAAAAAACAACTCATCGTTTTATTGTATTTTTTGTTATGTGATGTGCCTAATTTATTTTGAAAATAAAAAAAAAACACAAAAATATGTCGACAAAAATTTTTGTATTATACATAAATCATTAACCCTTACTTGGCAAACACTTAATTCAGTTACTTGGTGACTAATTAGCAAAACGTCATCCCCATACCGCCAAAGATCACCTTCCTTATGTTAAAATACTTGAAATTGACGGATAAAAAGAGCTGGGGTGTCACCATGTATCGATTAAATTGTTGTCAATTGTTGTCAATTACTCAAATTTTCTATACGATTCATAAATATATAATTTTGGTTTTAATTTAGGAGCAGTTATTTTCTTATTTTGTTTAAGCATTAAATCTTTTCCATTGTGCCTTCAATAAAACATAAATTTCCAACGCTTTTATATGCCATAGCACCACATGCCATTCATTCTTTTTATCATGCTTAATAGTTTTATTAATATTTCTCCGATTGATCTCTTTATTTTGATGGCTCTACACTTTGTTTTGTTTTTTATCACTCACAAAAGCATTTAATTTATTTTCGTCATTGAAAACTACTTTTTTCCAATCTTTTCCTTATTTAGAGAGGTCCAATATACAAGGAATATTTTCTTAATACAGATTCTTGGGCATATCACACGTAACAATTTTTATGTCCATATGATATTTGTGTTCAGTATTAATTAATATTTAAGACTATGAAAAATCTTAAGCCTTGATTTTATGCCGTTAGATTACTTTTTGTTAGAGTATGTGAATAAACAACAATCGATTAGAAGTGATTAAAAAACGCGTTATTAATGGAATACCGAGAATACTCCAGATAGTGCTTTAAAATTAGATCCAAAAAATAGATACAAAAAAATTACTAGAGGACAATATTTTAAGGAAATTATTTTCAAATATTAAATGTCATAAGCCGGACTAACTTCTCAAATACAATTTTTGATTATTAGCGAAAAACAAAATCTTTTTGACGAAGCTGTTATCTGATGGTAAAAGGATAACACGATCTACTACTAAATTCTTACAATTCCAAGACAAGTTTTGAATTTTGCTTAATGTTTCTAACTATAAACTTTTAAGCGGAAATTAAAATTTTTTTTTAGTCGGTCAGAATGTAATTTATCCCCAATTACACCGTCCCTAAAATTTCTATATTATAAAAAATAGTCTGGCGTGTGAGAATTTTAGTTTTTGTATCTTTCTTTCTCTTATCTCTCTCACTCTCTCGCTCTCTCTCTCTCTCTCTTTTATATATCGAAAATATTTCTGTTATGATATACCAATTTTTTCATATTTCTTTCCCTTTCTATCTTTCTATTATAAAAAATAGTTTGGAATCGTGGGAGCATTTTATTTGATATATATCTCTCTCTATTGTATATCAAAAAGCTTTCTGTCGCCGTGCACAAGTTTTATTTTTTGTATCTCTCTTTCTCTCTCTGTTATATATATATTGAAAATTAAAAAAACAAAAGGAGACACATTTGGAAATTAGGTATAAGCTGCAGGTAAGAAGACGCATTAGAACAGTGGTGCCTGAGCGAAACGAAGCGGGGGTTGTAAGCGAGCAGGGGGCGGAGCCCACTAGTTTATATACATATATATATTTTTTTGATATCTTTTACAGTTGATTTACTTATACCCCACAGACGTCTATTTACCTTCTGTAAAAAAAAAGAGGCTTCTACACATGCCAATACACTGTATTAGAGGAAGAAATGTCAAAATAAGTGTCATAAATGTTTATTGTTTTACATTTGAAAAACTTTTTCACAGCAATTTCAGAAGCTGATATTGAATTGATTTATTTTAATCTTTATCCTAAGCAGATAACTGTTGTTTTTTTTACATAATTTTATTAATTGATATTATAGTAAATAATATTAATTTAATTCTTAAAAAATTACACTAAATCAATATTAATGTAAAAATTTACTGTTATACAAATTGTCCTACAATAATACAACAAATTTTTATCTTATATTGCTTTTCATATTATAGAAATTTATCTTATATTCAATGTTTTTTGTTGTTGTTTGTTTGTTGATTTTTATTTTTTATACCCATGCTTGTCGGTTTTATGACACAGATTTCTCTCAAGTCATTACCTGCCACAACTGGCTGCTAACCTTGACTTATCTTGTTGAGAATAGATCAGAGTAAACCAAAAGAAGAAAAAAGAAGTAATTGTATCCAAGTGAAGGGTTTATTAAAGCTACAATAACTTTTGGATCGTTCTTTTTAAGTATTTCGAATTTGGTTAATTAATTATACAGTATTACTTGAAAATTAAAAAATTCTACATATATACATTTCATATTAAATACACCCATCATAGCTAAATATGTATTAGTAATAGTTGTTTTTGTATTAATATAATTTTTATTAAGGCAATAAACTTGATTGCTCACCATACATATATATATATATTTGGGTATATCTATAACCATAGCCGGATAAACTGGTATACTGTTAGACACATAGCCTTGGGGTGATCAGAGATTGGACATTTTACGAAGACGATGGAAGCAAAAAGTTAGAAATTTTTTACCGTTTTAAGTCAAGTTCTATTAACAGGTTGAAAGGTTTCGTGACTACATGATAATTTTTATTTTTCTTTTATGAAAAAAAACTCTTTGGCCATTAGTTTTTAGCTATAGTAAAGTCTGCCGTTTTAATTACTTATATATATATATATATATATATATATATATGTAGATATGCCATTAGGTCAGTAGTTTCGAGCAACAAAAACTTTTTAGTTTAGTTCATTCTTGTAATGTTCAAATAATAACACATTGAGAATAATTTATTTTGCCTGAATTGCTTAGAAATCCAAAAATCGTCAAATAAACGACCATTTTGTAGGTATGTATAAAGACGTCATCGATAAAATTTGTAGAAAAAGCATAATTTTAATAAAGAAATAAATTTTTATTTATATATAAATTTCAAATTTTGTATGGAAGATCTCTAGTTTTGTTCCCAAGTAAACTAATTTACAAATAGTTGTTTTTTTTTAGTCTTTTGCAAAAATTACTAGAAATTTTTTAGTAATTTTCCGTACTCCTATCTTTTGGCTTTGTCTAGATCAGCGTTTTAGACAGCGATTTTATACGAATTTTGAGGCAAATTTACACTTAGAAGTATATTGAATGCAATAATTACATTAAAAATCTTATACAAAAGTATAATTTTTATCTTTCAAGTAACTTTATTGCATTTATTTTTTATGGTAAGTCAAATAGAAAAATGTCAAATTCAAACAAATTATTGAGTGTAAACTTGTCTCAAAACTCCTATAAAAATTCTGTCCAAAACGCTAATCTAGACACCAAATTTAAGAATTATTTTTGTAAGCCCAACTGTGAAAATCATCTCTTTGCATGACAAGTGGAAATCAAGTTATCACTGATAAAAATAAATTAATGCGTGCAATGCACTAATGACCATTTAACTGCCACACTTATTTGTTTGTTGTGTCTATATGTGAATGTATAGTTGAATTATACGTGAAAAAACCTGATATTTGTCGCTTTTTTATGGAGAAATTCATCGCTGAGAGTAAATAATTTGGAAAAGTTAGATTGAATCTGACTATGAATATAATGGAAAACACTTTTTACAACAACAAACAATAACCAAATTTTTTCAATTTAAAAATTACTAACCATGAATTATTAAAATTCAGTATTAATACCTTTTCTTATATCTGCTTTAAACTTTAAATTTCCTGATCCATTTTAAATTTTTTTATAGATCAGCCAGTTCAACTATAAAATGGTTTAAGAAAGGATCTTAACTCGTTTGATTCAATTCGTTTTTATTTAAACATTCTTAAATTTTGCACCATACTAAAAAAAATAGTGTACATAGCCTACCTAATTGTAATTAGTGCTTTTAAATATCATAAAAAGTAGTTATAGATAATATCAAACAAAACAGTTTCATTATTTTTCATTAAACAAGTCAAACATTTTTATCTTGTATCTTAAATAATGAAACTTATTGGTGTTTGAAGTATTAATTAATTTTTTTAGCGAATATTAATTAATATTAATTAATTAATTATAAACATATTTTTCGGGAATATTTTAAAAATTTTAAATCAAACACAATTTAACATTTTATTCCAATGATTAATTTTTCTCTGCTATCTACAATTTCTCGCCATTTTACAGATAGCTTTATAACTTCATTACTATAAAAAGGCTCTGATTTTAATACAAAAAAAACATAAAAGTTCATCTTGTACATCCTGTTTAGAATTTAACTTATTCCCTATAGTTGAAAATTTTGTAGGGCTTCATGCTTTAAAGGGGTATTCTGTTCTAGAAATTTGAAAAAATCGATTTTTTTATGTTCATATTTTCAAAGCTTAAGCCTTTAAAAATATGTCTTTACAGGGATTTTTTTCAAAATTCAAATTATTTTTGGAGATACATATAGCTGTTTAAGTGACGCATGGCTCATACTGCCCGTAACTTTACTGCGAAATTTTATATGTATACTTCTCGAAAATTGGTGTGAATCCTTTCAAAACACTTCTCTATCGCAGGTACTAGGATTATAAAAAAAATTACAATTTTTACTATTTTAAAAAAATTCGGAAACGTAAAAAAAGTACTAAAAAGCACGTGTCTTGATTTCAAACAGCCACAACCTCACGAAAAAATATTTTTTTTTTCAATTATCCTAATTCCTGTGATAGCGACACTTTTCTAAATTAATTATTCACTTTTTCATTTTTTTTATTTCAGATTACTCAGAAGGTTGCAATTATGCCAACAATTTTTTTGAATTCCCTCAGTTCATCAGGCTGTAACTTTTTGGATTTTGGATTTGTTTTTACGGTTTTTTTATTTATTCCTTAAATATTAATAAATATTATACAAAATAACGATTACTGAAAATATTGTTTGTTTTTTTTTTAATGGCTCCTAAAAAAGTGCCTCAAATTCATATCTGAGAATATCCCCTCAAGTGAAAATTACTTGGAAAAATATCTGGGGATAAGAAAGGATGCTTCAAAAGCTCCTAATTAAATTCACTAATTGTATTTGAGCCCTATCTGGTCTATTATTATCATAATGAAACAAAATTTTCTTAATATTCATCAATTATGGACGTTTTTTAATCAATTCTAACTTCTCCTGCTGAAAACAAAATTAAAGTTTTCCATTTTTTTTTAATTTTGTTATTTTTTATTTTTTTGATTTAAGGAACAAAACCTTTACTAATATTAATTAAAAGTTCTCTTTTAGTTTATATAAAAAACAAGATAATTAAATACAATAACAATAAATAAAAATACTGAACAATTTTTCATAATGCACTACATTCGTAACACGATGACTTAAAAATCTTAAAAAAATCTTTCATACAAACCCAAAATGCAAATTAATAATAAAAATTAAAAGGAAAACATTTACACACATTTCTATTTATATAAAATTTTATTCACATCAATGAACTATAAAAAAGTAACAGAAAAAAAAATAATATTATTTCTCTGGTTGATCTAGAAATTTATTAAAATGACAACCAAAAATATAAGTAATAATTAAATGCTGCCTCTTCAAAATGAAAATTATATTTAAATTAAATAAAACGTTAGCTATCATGAATAAATCTGCATAAATTATTGAAACCATTTTTTATTTGAAGTATTAAAAATTTTGTAACTGTTTATATTTTTAATACTTTCACAATTTAGAGTTTTAAAAATTCAATTTTTATCAAAATATACAAAATGAGATCTTAAATTTCTTCCGGAGAAATTTTTTTTTAAAAAAAAATTAAATAACATTTTCAATAAATTTAAAGAGAATTAAGAATATTTTATTTCAAATTCCTTTATTTACATATCAGGTAAAAAATATAAAGAATTTATAGAACTTTATTTTTGTTTGCGAAGAGTAAGAAAGAGAAAGAAAGAGAAAATGTAATTCTACAAATTTAAAACGCTCGTAAATTAATTAAAAGGAAATTTTGTACAGTAATTTCGGTTGTACAATTTAAAATCATTATTCATGTTTTTTATAATTATTTTTATATGTTTTCAAATTATGTAACGGAAGAAACCAACAATGAAATTCTATATATAAAATGAGGTATACTTGATTTAAGTTACCCAAAAGAAAAATAATCGCATTTTATCATGGGTTCAAGATATCAGTCGCATGTAATCTTAGAGTACATAAGTTAATTGCATTTTCCAGCTATAATAATGCGTTTCCACTGAACAATTACTGACAAATATACTGTCGTATAATTTTTACAAATATTAAAAATTGTTTATGTATTTTTTTGATGTGATAATTTAGATAAGTTTTTATTGAATAATTAAAAACTAAAAGGGTTTTTATTAAATATTATTATATTATATATAGTTTATATTGAATTTAAATTGTACTATTATATGTTCTAATAAAAAAAATAAGAATGAAAAATAAATCATAAGATGATTTTTGCAGTTTTCTTTAATAACAAATAAAGTAATCTTAATAAATGTTAGAGCAAACACAGTTTTTTTTTTAAAGAAGGGCGTCGCGACAAAATTAAAGCTTGTAAAAGACGCCGCAGGTATAAAAAGATTGGGAGACTCTGGACTAGAAGATCATGATTGCCGACCTTTGTGGACCTTGTGGAAAAATGGCCTGGTGTAACTTTAAGTTTGATTAAATTGATCAACTCATTGATAAATTAATATAAATTCAATTTATGATTAAAGAATTCATATATTAGAAGAAAGCTGTTTCAAAAATTTCTGAAAAAAAAATTCAAAAATATTTTTGAAATGGAACCAAACATTTCTTAACTTTTCTTAAAAGTTTCATTCTTATAAATAGAGAAAAATTCTCCTACATGCTATGGCCAATGATAGTCAGTAAATTTTTATTCCAGTGATAATTTACTGGGATAAACATAAGAATTTCTAATACAAAATTTGAAATTGCCGTCAGTAATCGTGCAATTGAAACGCACAATTAGCAAGCGTTCATAGCTACAAATCCTTAATATTTATTTATAAATTTTTTAAAATTTTGTATACAATCTAGTGACCAAATATATTCTGTGATCTAAAGATGTATTGTATGTCCCTGATGGAAACGTCTAGAATATAAAGTGAATTACAAAATACGCAACTAATTGCTATAATTTTCTTCTTTAGCAGAAGTTGATAGAAAAGACTGCCTACAGAGTACCGGCTTACAGGCGAGCTGACACTTATTCCCATTGCGATAATCTAATCTTTGGTAGGCTTGTACTCTGAACACTTTGAGCATATTCCTATTGATTTACCCATAACGAATTTATAGTCTTCGGTATCGGAATCGGCGTCAGCTCGGTTGTAAGCTGGCACTCTGTAGGCAGCCTTAATCTGCTTCGGCATAAACCTCATGTAATCAAAGAGCAGGTAAGTAGCTGTTTCTTCCTGTTAAAATCTAAGCCTATATTTTGTTTTACAAAGATATTAATTAAAAGCAACATGAAAATGTCAAAAGACTTTCATTTCAGCTTACTCATATGTGATGAGCCAATTGATCACAACTTATGTTAGTTTTTAAATACTCAATCAAATTATTAAGAGTATGCAGATCGAATTGAATGGACAGAATAACATTTTTGCAATCTATCTATCCTTGGATATTTAATGATCAAGGTGAATAGTATGTTCATTTTGTTTCTTTCAGGCAAGATTTAAAGGCTTTTATAGCAGATCCATGCTAATTTTAATGTAAAAGTAAGTTCTGCCGGTGCCTTAATTAAAGCTTGGCTGCCTAAAAAAATGAAAAAAAGGGCTCTCTCATAGCCATTTTTGATATATTGAATAACGAAGGACTTGATTACAAGTGAAAAAATATTGGACTACATCTAAAGGCTATAAACTATTTAAAAACTAAATTGCCTATGACAGTTTCCCCATATCTAAGTCCAGTAACAGAATTAGAAGGATTCATATGATAATTCCATCTATCACGAACGAAACAAACACTTTTACATAAATCTTCCTTAGATGGACTTTAGGTATTCAATAAAAAAGTAGACAAAAGTAAGGAATGCCGGAATGCAATTTTCTATAATTAGCAACAATTTTCTGATATGAAAGCTGTGTCCTGATGTTTTTCTATTATTTTCAAGACTATATCCTTTAACATTAAAGTTGTCTTTTTCAAAAAATTGGAAATACCTTTCAATTTTCACACTATTGTAAAATATTCAGAAATACTAAAGGAGAATGAGAAAAATTAGGAAACATTTCTCTTTAACTGAAATTAAAATTTTACGTAGTCTTCGTAAATTAATTATTTTCATAACATTAACCCATTAAAATGCTGAGAGCATGTCTCATATTGGAAAATACACTTAAGAATTGTGGAGATGGTAGAATTAACTTCATTTCCAAGATAGGGAAAAATAATGTTTAAAATGTTAGGACATAGAGACTTATTTTAGCTAAACGTACTTTCTTGAAAAACAACCATGGTTAATATTATACATATTATGTAATTGGATACTAAGAACTTGTTTACTTGTGTACACATATCACAATGGGGCTAGCAAATAGGAAAGTCCATAAGGCAAGTGCAAATTTAACTTAATTAATTTAGTTAGGGATTTCTCATGAGTTATAAGAAAGTAGGTTCAGTAGTAGACATTAGGAACGGCCGGTCAAATTCTAATTGGACATACATATATATCGGGTATTTTATATTTTTTGTGTTTTACAAAAATTATAATCCAATAGATGTGATCAGTGTGAGAGTAAAGTAAAAGAGACATCAATGCACCAAAAGAAGAAAAAAACAAAAAATATAACAGTACTCAACCAGTAGCTAAAACTGTCAGACCTGAAACATTTTGTAGTTTAATCACAATTCAAGAAAAAAAATTCAATCAAATTGTGTTACATTACAAAAATAAAAATAATATAAAAAAATTCAATATATTTTGTTTTGTGAATTCCTTTCGGGTTATTCTTTTTTATGTCTTTAAGAAAATTTTTAGGTCATAATTTTCAATTTCTTAGGACAATATAGAGTTTATATTTAAGAGTTAGGTCTTATTTAAATCAAATTGATATTCTATATTTACCATTCAAACAAAATTTCATTTAAAAATTAGAATTAAAAAAATGTCATTAAATTTCATTTTTTTTCTTTTCTTCTTTTTTTGACTTCTTTAAATTGTATAAATCCACGTGTTATTAGTTATTATAACTTGATAGGGTACCAGTTGAACCGGTCGTTAAAATTGTTGAATTTCTAGAAAGTGTAAAATATCTTCGGCACTTGTAAGTATTTTTACAGTGTTTTCGACAAAAAACAAAAAAACACTATCCTCAAAATATTTATTTATTAAAATTGTTTAAATATATATTTATATTAAACTTCAAATGAAATTCTCACTTGTTTCAAAAACAAACTAATAACAACAACAAAAATATTATACACAATAAAGACAGCGCGAAAATCAAATTCGATATCAAATTAACACCTTGCTAAGTTATATGGATATTGTTTCATTTATATATATATTTTTTAATCTAACAACTTTAAAACAAATCCACATACTTTAAAAATTAAAATAGCTGACGACATCAAAATAATAGTAATAACAATCACAAAATCCTTCTTTTTTTTTTATAAACAACACGACAAAATATCAACAAATGTCACACAGAGTTATTGTACTTGAATGAAATGTCATCGCTCATTTTAGAGCAAAAAATTTTCTTCTTTTTTAAATTTTATATTAAATATATATGACATATATTTATACACAATATACATATATATGAATATTTCATAATTTCATTGAAGTATGTACAATACACTGGACACATCACATTTATAGGTAAAACACAATCACAAACCCCGATCGCTTATACTTATCTGACCGCTATTGCTTCAATAAGAAAATCTGATCAAATGAGATGAAATGTCTTTTGAATTTCAAGTGAATTGAGCTAAAAAGTTTAATGGCGACCGCCTAAGCTAAAAAAGAAGTGGGATGAGCTAAAAAAATTGAAAGACAAAGTTGTGTAGACTCACTCTCTATCGAGTTTAGCTGGCTGGCCATATGTGTTAAGAAGCTAAACAATAAAAAAAAGTTCCTCAGGTTGTTTTTAAAATTTTTTAGATCATGCAGCTTTGATTTCGAGTTTCTTAGTATATATATATATATATATATATATATTAATAAATAATGCAATATCCCCACAAATTAAAATTTAGAAAATTGTATAAAACTTTTGTTTTTATATTTTTTTTATTTTTATTTGTATATGCTGAAATTAATAGTAAATACCTTTCAATCAAATAAAATAATTTATTTTGCTGTTTAAAATAATATTCTTTAATAGAATTATTATGGTTAAATGATTTAAATCAGTAAATTAATATAAAAAAAGTATCAAAATTACGATAAAAAAACAAAAATCAAAAATATGTAAAAGCAGATCTGGAATTTAGGTTATGAAAATAAATTATCATATGCTTTCACCGTGATGCATTTTGAAAAAATAAAAACTGGAATTATATCATATTTGAATACCATTACTTAAAATATTTTTTTGTTGTCTTTTTTTGCTTAAGCAAAATTTTTATTTGATTTCACTGGTAAACACTGACAAATTTTCCAGAGTATTTCTGCTCATTTTCGCTGGTTATGAAAATAACACTGGTTTTCTTCTAGCAGCTCTAGTTTCGAATTTACACGCAGGTTTAGAATTAATACAAAAGTATGATTTTCTTAAAAACTTTATTTGTAATAGTTACTGTAGTTGAGGGGAAAAAAAATTTTTTTATAGGATTTTCTTGAATGAGCTGCTTGTTCTAAATCCCGACAAAGATTCTAGCAGTAGTTAGCCATCATATGTAATTCCCACCTCCCTTCCATCGCTGCGAATATCCTGATAAAACCTTTTACCTTGTTCTTCACTATAATCTCCAAGGTTTTCAGGAAATCGGTCTAAATGAGAATGTAAAAATGTAGTTTGATGTTCATATTACACCGTAGAAGTTTTAAATTAGACAACATATCGTCAATTAATTGTAAATAGTTTTCTGATTTATGATTCCCAAGAAAATTTTGAATCACCCAAATGAAAGATTTCCAGGCTCGCTTTTCAAGTTCGTTCATAGATTTGGCAAAATTTGGATCTTTTATCAGTTGTCTAACTTTTGGTTCATTGAAAATGCCTGCTTTCAACTTTTCGTTGCTTAGTCCAAGGAATTTTATTGAAAGATAAGCGAAACATTCGCCATCTTTGTTGAGAGCTTTAACAAATTGCTTCATAATACCAAGTTTTATATGAAGTGGTGGCAACATAATTTGATCTTGATTGACCAAAGGTGGATTTATAAATTTTGCTTTCCAACAGTAACTGACTCCCTTAGTGGCCACACTTTTTGAATCCAATGGTTGTTTTTGTCGCGGCTGTCCCACAAACATATGAAACTGGGATATTTGGTATAACCTGCCTGTTGTCCTAAGAGGAAATTTACCAATTTCAAATCTACACAAATTTTCCAGCTATGCTCTTCGTGGCCATTGTCTTAATTGTAAATAAAAAATTGATACACTACTTGAAGCTCGCTTAATATGCATTCTCACCTCAAATGCGAATAGTATGAAAAATCTCAAAAATTAGAGCTGCTAGTGTGATCTTCGCAACGAGCACACTACATCAAATGTAATAATAATATTCTTAGAAAATTTTATGAAGTAGATATTTGTTGGACAGTGAAATATTTCATAAAATTTTAATCTAATTTAAGATTAAAGTTACGTATCTGAGGATACTATCGAATCGTACTATCGATTATTGATTTGACTTTGAAACAAACCAAGTAATTAGTTGTCGAATACATTCATAGTCCAAAACAAGGAAACCAAGTGATTGGATGTATGAATATAACAGAAAAAAATTATTAAGTGAAGAAAAATTTGAATGATCAGGTAATGAATTCTGGAAAAATTAGCTGTTGTTTTGAATGTTCAAAAATATTAATCCTACGATAACGGATCTAGTATGACTTGTTATATACAATCAAGAGCTCCCAGAGTTTGTATCATGTCCAGCATACTTTTCTATAGAGCCAAAGTCGAAACACAAAAAGGAGATTATTTCTCGCACCAATGTAAAGTCTTGTTAAGACCTAGCAAGAAAAGCGGGAAACACCAATAGATCATTGGATTTTGGATATTTCTGTATTAAGAAAAGTTTAATGTTCCTTTCTATTATTTCAAATTTTATTTCATAGATCATTGGAGTTTTGGATAATTCTGTGGCAACAAAAAAAAAAAGAGAAGGAAGGAATTCGAAAAAATATGTGTATTTCATACCAGAAATGTTTGTTTTATCGATGGATATCGCTTGTAGCTGTTAGCCCATTAAAAACACTTACCACACATTGATTTTAAGTTGAGATCAAGAAAAAACCTTAAGTCTTGACTTTTTAATAGGTCCTTAATTAGAATCTGCGGCTTAAATGATATAAAAATTTGAGGTTAAATAGGGATATAAATGGGACTTTCAAAGGATTTGTTTTAAAAATCTAGCAGATTTTGGTGTTGCTTTAACGTTATTTACCATTTAAATTTTTCATAAATGAATAAGTTTTACAATATATGTTAAAATCTGGAGGTTAAAAATTTCCGTTGTTGAGGCCCGTCTCTAATCCCAAAGTGATTTATATCATCGAAAAGAAATCAATATGGCATCACTTAATTAAATGACAAGAATTATTATTTTTTGACTTTTTTGGTTGTGCATGGTTTTTGGTTATGGCATTTGATTATTTAGTTTTATTAATTTAGTTATGACCTGTATATATGGTAATTGTTTGATTTGTTAATTGATAGTATAATAATGATTATAATTATTGTAATTATTCTGTTTATTTTGTAATTATACCAACTGCATTGTTGCATAGTTCCTATACATACTATTTATATACCATATAATTATTTTACGCTAGTCTTAATTGTAAAGTAAATCTTCTTAGTAGACATTACTTACCAATAATTAAATAGAAATCTAATGATAAAATTGTCATAGTACACAAAATGTATTCACATCCAATCTCTCGGCAGCCGGGAGCAAGCTGCGTTTATATAGTATACATAGACATCATTAATTCTTCGCACTACCTACTCACTTTGTGAACGTGGGTTTTACTGTCACACCAAAATAGGCTTATACACTTATTATCGGGCCAGTATCTCTCAGCACTAATAGATCGTAAGATTCTAAAGTTTTGTATATGATTGTAATCAAAAGTCTCAATAAAATTAATTGATTGATTGATTGGTATTGTTCTTAATTGTTTTTACATTTTATGTATAATTATGTCAGAAGATAACATTGATAGTGATCCACCAGAAGATTCAATTAGTGATATTCCACCCGAAGAATCTGTTGAGATTTTAGAAGATGGCGATGTTACATATGAAATAGATGATGGTCGCTTTTAGTTTAATTATAAAATATTCCAAATAATTAATTTCATATTACTTTAGAAGGTTTCGAAGAATCAGTTTTAAACTTTATTGAGCACAATAACTCTGTATTTTGTGGAAAATTTCATCCTACTGAAAATTTGGTTGTAACAGGGGGTCAAAATGATGTTGCATATGTTTGGAATTGTGAAACAGGTGATATTATAAAAAGAATTCAACATGAGGATAGTGTTAATAATGCTAGCTTTAATAAAAATGGACAATATCTGGCAACAGCAGATATGTCTGGAGAATTGCAAGTATGAACTTTCGAATTGTATTCAATTTTATTTAAATTTTACATAATTTTTTCTGATAGGTATTTAAAGTATCAAATGGTTTTAAAAGAATATGGAATTCTTCAATAAATGATATTATTTGGATAAAATGGCATGATTCTGAAAATGTACTGTTAGTAGGTACAGTTATTGGGCTAATATATATGTGGAATATTGCTGGAAATTTAATAAGAACCCTTCCAAGTTCAGGGTTAAGATGTGAAGCTGCTGAAATAGATAAAACTGGTAGAATGCTACTAGTTGGTTATTCAAATGGTGAAGTTAAATTATGGGATCTTGTTAATAGTATAGCAGTTGTGGAAATTTCTAAATCACATCCACTTGTTCATAAGGAAAATGTAGTAAGCGTTTCATGCCATCCAAATAAAGATTTATATATTACCGGAAGTGAAGATGGTTAGAAATGGTTGAAGTTAAAATTAAAACTTTTAGATAATTCTAAATAATTTTAGGTACAATTTTATTACTCAATAATAAAAATGCAATACAACAATTCAATCAAAATGGTGGTAGTATTGAAGTAGTACTTTTTTCACCATTTAATAATTTTGATATTGCTGTTACTGGCACCTTAAAGGGACAAATCACTATATGGGATACAAAAGCACAACGTATAAGGCATATTTGTAAAGCAGAAAATTTTGAAATTAGAGGAATTACATGGTGGACTAAATATCATTTATATAAATATACTTTAATTATTATTATTTTGTTTTTTTGTAGTTTAAAATGGTTAAATGAGGATA
This sequence comes from Acrocera orbiculus, assembly GCA_947359355.1. NCBI lineage: Eukaryota > Metazoa > Arthropoda > Insecta > Diptera > Acroceridae > Acrocera > Acrocera orbiculus. The sequence continues at coordinate 18,153,062 of OX375759.1, forward strand.
TTATAGCTGCAGGCACTGTCACAGGAGAAATTTTAATTATAGCCGTTTTATCGGGAGAAATTGTTACTAGAATAAAGGCACATTCAGATAGCATATATGAAATTGATTTTAAAAAGTCAAAGAATCTAATTTTATCAACATCAGAGGATTTTACAGCAAAAATTTTCAAATATGATATTTAATAATTTGTAAATAGAAAATGTAAAGTTTTTAATAAAAAAAACTGTCCCATTTTATCAAAGTTAAAATATTTAGAAATCGCAAAAAAAAACGTGTTAAATAAAATTTGTTAATGATTAAATTCGGCTTTTTGAAGACTTATTATCTTCTGAAATTTCACTTCTATTTTTTATCATGTTTTTGGCTATGAATAGTGACTACTGTTAGGGTTTTGTTTTAAAGTCTTCCTTAAGTGTTTGGCCTGATTTTTCTAGAAAAAGCAACTAATATTGTTGGATAAAATATTGCATATTTGTTTTGTTATTTTTTCCAAATCTTTTGGCAGTGTATTACATGACGTGAGATAAGCTGTTTCACTCTATCTCTTATTGCGTTTATTGTTTGAGTATTTTTTAACATCCTTTTAGCTTCTATGTCCAACGTATCATATGAAATACGAGTCATTGTGATTGAACATCTAAGTTATACTTTTCAGCGATTACTTTGTGTCTAGATTAACGTTTTCGAAAGCGCTTTTATATGAATTTTTTAAGCAAGTTTAAACTCAGAGAGGTATATTGACTGCAACGCTAATATTAATATACAACAAGTTAAAAACTATGCTGATTGTATAAATTTGCTTAGGCTTTATTGGTGCCGTGTTTTGTGTTTGCAACAAAGGCAATCAGGAAAGAAAGCTTAATTATTTCTTATGAATCTGAGAATTATGATTTCGGTAACTTTTTAATGAAGTGGCTGGTGGCTCAAAATAATTTCGACCATACTTGTTTATAAAAGTAAATTTAAATATTTTTCAAATGGCTTTCTACACCAGCCAAGAAGTAATATTGTCTATTGTAATAGAAGTAATATTTTAGCCTACTTTTTTTTCATAGCCAACTTCCCCTATTGGTCTATAGGCCATAGTCAAATATTTTATATAAATAAATATAATAAATAAATAATTATAAAATATATTTTAGTCATGTAACATAACTAACCTTATAACTACATTATAATTACCTGCGAGTAATTGCCCGTAACTTGTCGCCAGTTAACTTTCGGTGTCGCTTGTTGACATGAATTTTTCTTACCACTTTTAATTAATCTTGAAACCTATTTTCTCTATTTTCTGCCAAACGCCTAAAATTCAATATTCGGCTTTCGTCAAATATTTTATACACATGGACGGCCCTTGCTTGACGGTTTTACCAGCCCTAATAGAATAAGCATATGAAAAAAAATCTAGTATGACAGCACACAAAGATGTCATAAATTTTTTGCAAAAGTCAATTTCAATTAAATCAAACTAAAAAGTTTTAAGTAATATTAATTGCAAAATTGTCCTTTAGATTTCATAAAATATAATCAATATAACTTTCAAAAATGGAAGCTGCTCCTCGGCTACCAATGTTGGGGATTTCCTTGAAAAAAAGTCCTGAAGGGACATCGTTTTTAAATTTAAAACAGGTAAATTAACGTTTAAAACATTGACAAAAAACTTTAAAAATTTTATAACTTTGATTTTAATGCAATGAAATAGATTTAGCTTTTGTAATTAAAGTAATTTTTTAAATCGATAAAAATCGCAAACAAGATATCAAAAATGAGTGGCATACTCTAGTTTATTCTTCTTTTTTTTTATGATATTCAAAAAATAAATAAACAATAGTATCCATGTATTTTAATTATATTTATATATTTTGGTAGCATATAGCAGAATGTTATCAGGAGAATCCAGATTCATATACAAAAGAAATACAAGAGTTAGAATCATTGAGAAATGCTGCAGTTAGACCAGTAATAGATATGAATGGCTGTGCTACTGTTAAACGTTACTATTGTCAGCTAGTTTCATTAGTTAATCGATTTCCAAATTTGATAGCAAAAAATTTATTTAAATTTACATGGAAAGAACTTCACAGTAATAATATTATAGAAGTAAATGATTTACGTTATGAAATGGCTGCTACATTATTTAATGCTGGTGCTATACATATGCAGCTTGGTTCAGCAGTAGTTCGTAACAATGCTGATGGTATGAAATTAGCTTGTACACATTTTCAATGTGCTGCATGGATTTTTGGTGAATTACGAGAAAAATATCAAACAGTTGATAATAATAATAATTTTATGACACCAGAATTACTGCTTTGTGCTCAACAATTATCACTTGGTCAGGCACAAGAATGTATTTTAGAAAAATCTCTTATAGATAATAGAAAATCTGGTGTTGTTACAAAAGTAACAGCTCAAATTATAAGTTATTATGGGGCTGCATTAGCAGCAATTTTAGCTGGTGGTGAAGAGGGTATATTAAGTACAAATTTATATAAAGATTGGAAAAAATTTATAAGATTTAAAATTTTTTACTTAATATCTATACTTCTTTTGTATCAAGGACAACAAGCCGAAGAACAAAATAAAATGGGTGAAAGAGTTGTACTTTATGAGGTATATCATTATTTAATTTAGATAAAAATATCAAAAAAAAAAACTAATATTTTAATTATAGGCAGCATTTGCTAAATTGAATGAGGCTATTAAAGAAGCTAAAGGTATACCAGAATATAATCAATTAGAGAAGGCTGTATCATTTTTATTAGATATAGTAGAGGCTAAACGTAAAACAGCAAAAAAGGAAAATGAATTTATATACCATGAAAAAGTGCCAGATATTAGTGAAATACCAGCAGTACAAGGTGCAAATTTAGTTAATGGAATAAGTTTTAGTGTAACTGATAAAGAGGTTGCAGGTGAAGATATTTTTGCACGTTTAATACCAATGAAAGCACATGAAACTAGTTCACTTTATAGTGAAGAAAAAGCACAGTTATTACGTAAAATTTCAAAGAAAATTGAAGAAAAGGACAATGAGCTCAATATATTTTTAAATTCTTTAAATATAGAAAATTTAAATATCAGTGAAGAAAATACAATTAAAATACCACAAGGTATTATAGATCGTTGTGCATCTTTAAATGCTAGAACAAATGCAATATCTGATTTAATACTATCTATGTCAAATTTAGCTGAAATTTATACAGATGTTGAAACATCTTTAAAAGAAATTAAAGAATTATTAAATGAAGAAACAATGAAAGAAAAACAATATCAACAAAAATCTGGTGTACATAGATCAAATTCACATTTTACTGAATTAACTAGAGAATATTATAAATATTTTGAAGCACATCAAAAAGCTGGTGAAAGTAATGATACATTAAGGCGTGCTATGGAATTACATGTAAATAATTTAAAAATTTTATCAAGACCATTACAAGAAATACAATCCAGTATACCAAAAATAAGTGGAGATCTTAATGAAAATACATTTCATGAATTAAAACGTCTTTTAAATAAAGTTAATGAAATGAAAGCACAACGTGCTCAATTTCATGTTGATTTAAGAATTGCAATCAATAATGATGATATTACATCAAAAATTATAGCTGCTGGTAGTAATATAAATCTTAAAGAATTTTTTACAAATGAAATTTCAAAACATGATAAAATATGTTCATTAATTGATCTAAATTTAGCTGCACAAGTTAATATTTTGAATGCTTTAACTGAAATTTATGCTAAAACAGCTCCATTGTTGAAATTATTAACAGAGGTTAAACATAAAAGAGAAAATTTTTTTTCATCTCTTGCTGCATCATATGATGTTTATGAAGATTTATTAGCAAAAAGTGAAAAAGGTCTTGAATTTTATAAAAAATTACAAGGTAATTTACAAAAATTATTAGCTAGAGTAAAAGCAGCAAAAGATGTTCAAGATGAAGAACGTTTTCAAAGGCTTCAATCCTGTAAATCAAATCAAATTTCACATTCCATAGAAATATCATCATCAACACAATTGAATGATAAGCCAAAACTTAAAGATTATCTTAAAATGGGAAAACCTTCAAATTTTATTGAAACTACTCAGATACCATTAGTACGTCCAAATCAGCTAGGATCAGAAGTTCCAAACACAACATTTTCTTTAACATCATCTATTCCAATGCAGCAGTATACAATGAATTCAAATGCTAGTTTAAATTCAGTGCCTCAACAAAATTTTAATTTAAGTGGCTATACTAATCCTATTTATTTAAATAATGATACAAAAAATACCATGAATCAAACAAATGCACCATTTACATCAATGGATTATAGACAAGATTTGACTGGAAATTATATTAATCCACAATCAACACAAGATTACAATATAGCAAATAATTATTTATCACAACAAACAAATCAGTTTTATTCAGAACCAATTCAATCGATTGATACATATTCTACAGCTACACAACAACAACAGCAACAACAACAACAGCAGCAGCAACAACAACAACAACAACAGCAGCATCAACAACAACAACAACAACAACCAATTCCTTTACAACAATATCAATATACCCAAAATACTTCTTATATTGGACCAAATTTACAAACATTACCTAGCTTACCACAAATTCAAAATAATCAACCTGAATCGATAGTTACACAAATTTCCTCATTAGGATGGGAAAGTACAAAATATTCTTATGATATTGGTAACACTGTAAATCAATTACAACAAAATTCTATTCAAAATTATTCAAGTCCAGTTTACAATCAGTTTCATAAATCTCAAAATTCTATGCTTGATAATCAGCAGTCATCTATACCAACAACTAATACAATGCAAATGGATAATTCTTATCAAGATTATTCTTATGTATCGCATCCTGGTTATACTTTTAATGAACAGACCGGAAATTATCAATATGGAAGCGGATATCATTTTGATCCAAATACACAACAGCATATGTACTCACATTACACAGTTGCTTCTCAGGGTTTAAGTAGTAGTACAACTGATAGTACTAATTTAGGGACTAATGGAGAATCTTTTGTTTCTCAAGTAAGTTTAGTTAATTTTTGTTTTTAAAAATAATAATATAAAAATATTTAACTTTTGAGTTATTCTTACTTAATTGGCCAAATGAATTTAGCTAAATTATTTTTAAATCTTTATTTTAGTATTCTATGGCAGAAAATATTCCTAGTGAAGTTACTGAACAAGTATCTGTAATGAATGAAATGACTACTGAAAAAATAGTAGGATATTTTCCAACACAATATGGCTACCAGTCTCAATCTTCTTTTACAAATCCGTCTGATATTTCAAATATTTCTACATTACAATTTGGACAAACACCACTAACAACAAATTCAAATCTTACGTATATCCAGTGTAATAATAACATTACTGAAACTACTATTAGCGGCTCAAATGGTATTCTATTATAAATTAACTTTAATAAAAATAAAATATAATTAATTTAATTTAAAAGGGAACCAAACACGTATATCTACAGGCGAAGAAAACTCTAATAATCAAAAAAGTTTAGATTCAAGTAAAAAAAATTCTAGTGTCCCGAAAAAAAATGTAAACAAAAAAGTTTCAAATATTGATCTACTTTCTGGAATTGAAATAAATCCAAATCCAGAACAAATGGGCCCACTTTTACAACCAAAAATTATTTCACCTAAAATAGAAGAAAATTCTACATTGAGTAGAATATCAGCAAATTCTAATCTTGAAAAATTAGAAAATAATTTAACAGAAATTTACAACAAACCTAACGATGTTCAATCAACAGCATCAGAAACAGATTTTGGACTTTTAATTGAAAACAGAAAAACTAGCTGTGATGATAATTCAATTTGTTCTGATCTTAGTAGCCTTGATCAAAGTTTTGATTGGGATAGTGTATCTGTACAAAATGAACAACAAACAACATCAAATCTTAAAAATAATTTTTTAAAATTCAAAGATCCTTTTGATGATCCTAAAGTATTAAAATATTTTCATAAAGAAGTTGAACGTTATGAGAAAATGTTTGAGAATCTCAATGTAAAAATGTTAAATGGTAATACATCATTAATGAATAAATGGAAAGAAATACAGAATTTAATAGTTAAAGATGAACCAAAAAGAACAACTAATATTGGAAAATTATTTCCGGAAAAAAATCGATTAAGTGATTGTATTCCTTATGATCATGCAAGAGTTATATTAGAAAAAAGTACTGATGATTATATAAATGCTGCTTATATTAAGGTAAAAATTATAAAATAAATTTGTTTATAATTTATAGAATTAATATTAAGTTGTATATTCAGTTTGTATTTTTTATATATCTAAATTATGTTTTTTTTTATGATTAAAAGTTTGACATGGATAGTAAATTGGTAAGTAATACTCTTAAAATTGAATCCAAAAGTTATAAATTTTATTTAAAATTTTGTTAAAAAAAATATAATTCAAATAATTGAATTTCTTATAAAAGAATTAATATTTTTTTTGTATAATAATTTGACTATAAATTCAAGAGTCTAAAACATTACATCTACTATCCGATTTAGTTGGCTATAGATTTTTAATTTAAAATTAAGTTGAAATTCAAATATGAAAATAATTAAATATAATTTTAGGAACTTGGACCTAAATGTCCAGTATTTATAATATCACAAACGCCTTTACAAAATACTTTAAATGATTTTTGGTCAATGGTATGGTCGCAAAAATGTCGAACAGTTGTTTGTTTACATACACCAAATGAGGTAAGAATATATTTTTACGAATTTTAAAGATTATTTCTTGTAATCATCTTAATTTTCTTATAATAGATACTTGATACGTTTTGGCCAGAAGAAACTAAAAATGAAATGCAATTTGACGATTTCACGGTAACATTTATTAAAAAGTTTGATATGTCACATTGTATCGAACTAAATTTAAAATTATCAATGAATGGCGCAGATGCAATTTTAGATTTTTCATTAATTCAAATAAAAGTTTGGTCGAAAAGGTAAAGATTTTTATTAAATTGTTATATATAACCTTTGCCTATACAGATTATAAGCTATAAGTTATTATTTAAAATATTATTTAGTTGCTTGTAAAATATTAAAGATTTAATTATCTTCGGTTTAAAAAAAAAAAAAGGAGCAATTATACTCAAAAATCTTGAATTCTTCTTACTAAATACTTATTTTACCCTTTTATAAATTTTATATTTTAGTTCACCAAATCAAATTGTTGGAATTGCTCAGAATATTTTGGTTACATATAAACAACGAAGTCAAGAATTCAAATCAACTGCTCCACTTATTTTGAATTGTCTAACAGGATCTGAAAGATCTGGTTTAACTGCTTTAGCAATTTGTGCAATATTAGCAACACAAGCGAAGAGACCAATTTTAATAAGTAAATCCTTTTTTCATTTTTTATATATATAATATATATATATATATGTAAATTATATATTATCATTGACATTTTTAGATGTGGTTGATGTTTGGCATCGCATTTGCTCACAGAGAAAAAGTGCTCTCCGAGATGTACAAAATTTAGAATTATCCATTAAGATTGTTCTTCACCATTCCCATGAACTTCTAAATAAAAGTAATAAAATTGTTTTTTGTTTATAATGTAACTTATAATAAAAAAATATATTGTTTTTTTTTTCAAAAGGAGGTATAATGACATCGTATCAAATGAAAACTGCCCAAGCAGCAAGCGCAATCGAAAAAGAAGAAATAAAAGATCCATTAAATGATTTGGATGCTTTATGGAAATTTAAGAAAAATTGAAATTTAATTGAACGCTATACTAAATTTTTGGATGGTGCAGGTTTGATTCATAATATTTCGGAAGAAAAGAAAAATGACTGATTTGAAAACACAATTATTATTACTTTGCTAAATTATAATCAATTTTGTTATTTATTTTAATAAATTCAAATTTATCAATGACGATTTCTAAATAATGAAAACGTTGAATAGTAATGTATGTAGCATACTCAGGCAATTAAATTATCTTTTTGGTTTTATCTTTTTAATTATAATAAACATAATTGATATATTTAATTGCTAATATAAAATTATTTAATTCAACAATAAATTGTTCTATTTCAATTATTTTGCTTATTAATTACATTTAAATTCATCTTTAAAAAATATTTTGTAAAACCGCAATAATGTAAATTACTGATCTAAGGGCTGAGCAAAATTAGTAAAGGTATAATTTTCATTCTTCTTATATCGTTTAGTTGATTGTTGTTTGTTTAGAATTTGTCTTTAGTTCGATATACAAATCGCAATGCTATGCATTAAGGAAAAAGCTTATCCAACAATTTCTATCAGAGGTGTTAGAGACACTTGATAAAACTTTAATGATAAAAATTTATATATTTTTAAGGAATCTAAAGGGAACAAGAATTATTTTTGGCAGTTTTCGAATTTTTCCGAGCTCTTTGAAGTACTGGAAGAATTGACAATATATATACATTAAAAATAATTAGTCTTAATTATTATTCTGATATTTTTTTTTTAAAATTGCAGTTTATTAAACTAGAAGTAGGATTCTGTCTTGGTGAGAAATCAGCATGAGTTGGCATTTGCCAAATATTATATGTCCAAATTTTACTTTTTCATTCTCATGCTCACAAATTATTATTAGCTTTTTGGTTGAGGTCAAGTTGATTAGACATTGGGTTATATTTGTTCGCATCTCAAGCACCTGACTCACTTTAGTTTTTAGGCTGAATATTTCGAATTTCCCCCCTACCTGGTGTCTGCTTAGCCTAAATAACCAAAGAGGGTCAGATTCCTGAGGAGCCGTCAAATATACCCCATTAGTCAAACGTATCACAACAAGACATATTGGTGCTTTTATGGGTGAGGGAGATAAAAAGCAACAAGAAGTTTCGAAATTTTCTAAACAAATATATGAGGTAGAATTTTCGTTAATTATCGTTTGACACCTTACCAATACATATTTAAGGATTTAAATCAGATTAAATCAGTATTACACGAGGTCAAGCCTGTTTCAAGCTTTAGCAAGCAAAATACTATAAAAATAGGCTAAAAAGTTCATTATACTTGAATTTTTAAATATTTATTGATAAAAGATACAAACCTAGACGCGGTACGATTTCTGTCTTATGCCTGGGACTCACTGGCGCTTAGCGGCAGTGCTAAATGCTAATGAGTCCATTAGTCTTCACTGATGTTCCACTCTATTGGGATATATAAAAAAAACTCCATTTTTACTGTGCTAAGTCGTCTCCACACGCTAAGCGCTAGTGAGTCCCAGGCATTAGAGTGGGTCTAGATAGGCCAACTCACAGCGAAACCGGTTTTTTTCATACAAAACTCACAGAATCTCTGTGAGTTTCTGCTGTGAGTTGGCCTGTGTAGACCCACTCTTACGCAGATAAAAACATACGTTTTACACCGCTTTTATATTTAACTGCGACAAATGCCGGTCTCGTGTGATACTCACTTTTAACTGACACTTATTCTGTTAGCTATGTTGGCTAAAGTTGAAAATTATTTGATTACTTGCGTATTACATTTCAAAAAATCTTAAAAAGAAATTCAAATATTTATACTTCAAACAATATTTTAAATATGGAAATTATTAAAACAAAAATCATATAGCACGCCATTCAAATTTTGGCCAAATAATTTAAAAACAATATTTTGAACGCACTCTTTAGACAATTGACACTTTGCTAGCTGATAAATAACATGTCGGCAATATTGACATAAAACAACATGTCGCGTTGAATTTTTATGAAATTTTGTTTCTTACAATTTATTTCTGAATTATTTTTGTAAATTTAATTATAAAAATTTAATATGTATAAAGATTTGATTATTTAAAAACCATAAAAGTGTACTCTATTTGACAAAATTAAGCATTCTTTGTGTGTATATATTTCAAAGTAAATGATAGAAGAATAACAAAAAATTTAAAAGAACTATATATATATATATATATGTATATATATATACATTAAAAGCTGACTTAATGAATTCTGAAAAAACTTAAAATATAATTGCGTGAAAAAAAAAGAACGCAATAATTAACAAAAGGTAAATTTCGCAGTAAATTTCGTAAGTAAAAAATATATTTTATATTTTAAGAATTAGTAATTAGTTAGAAAAAGTATTTTAGCTTAGATCAATTATTAAGACTTTAATTGTAATGTTTCAAGTAAAGTCAAAACTACGTTTAAAATTCTTAATAAATATAAAAGCTATTATTTTTGTTGTTGTTAAATACTTTCACTTTTTTATTTATTATGTAATAGTCTAGAGTTTATCATAACAAATGGCAATTATTGTTTTGTCACAGCTGTATAACACTTTTACTGAAAGAATGAAATTAAACTGAATAAACTGTCTGGATTTCACTTTTAGCGTATTTCTTATCTTATTTTCAATGTTTTTGATAAAATTTTTAATAGCCAATGTCAAACAGTTTATTAGCGGTTTTTATATATAAACATGTGTAAATATTTATGCTTATTGATTTTATTTTCTTAATCATTGTATTTAAGGATGCTTTTTTTGTGTAATTTTTATTTTTTCTTAAAAAATCGGAAAGTAATATTCAATTTATCAACAGACAGCCAGACACAATTGTGTAAATTTTATTACTACACGGGAAGTGTAGTGATGCATATTGTTAAAAATGTCTATTCAGACATAAATGTCGCGAAGCTTAGTGACCCTGAAAATATTTTTTCGTAATATCGCGATGAATTAGCTGTAAAATTTGCAACATGTCTGCAGCAAACACTTGGCCAGCATAAACCAACATAAATGCTGTTATTTGAATAGATCGGAAAAGTAAAAGATAAGACGGAAGTTAGACGGAAATTTTCAAATTTTATCAAAAAATTCCGGCCTGGTGTGCCTTGGCTGACTGTTGAACAGATTTTAGAAGTACATCAACCCAACACAACTTTTTATAGTGATCCAAATAAAATTTTAACATAAAACATATAACTTTTCCTATACTTCTTATTAAATTCAAGACTAAAGGCTCAAATACAATGCAAATGGTTGCGGAGCGGAAGCGAAATTCATTCGGAATTCTACTTTGTTGTCACCGTTTCCGCTCCGCAACCGCTTGCAATATGTTTGGGCCTTAATATTATTAAATAACAACAAAAAACTTATTGTTAGTGTAGAGTGTTGGTAGTTAAGTTTTCATTGCAAGCAAATACCATGTTTAGTTTTTTTTTTTTACCCAAATATTAGCCAAGGTTTTGATTAAAAACAAAAATTCGAAAAATAAAAAGACAATGACAAATTATTTTCACTGAGCACAACAACAAGAAATGAGAAATACGTTAGCAGTAAAAGAAAACGAAAAACTTAAAAGCTGTTCGTTTGTCGTATTTGGTAAACGTGACGTTGGACGTTTCAACGATGCTTGCTACAATAAATAGACACGTTAAAAAATCTATTCACTTTTTTTCCAAGCCGTTAAATGGCTCTCTCGTCCCATATAAATTCTATGAAGGTAGCGATTTGTGAGCAAGTTTTTAAACATGTTTAAATTTTTACTCACAAATTGTAATTTCCATATACACTTTTCATTGGATGAGAGAGCAATTTAACGATTTAGAAATTATAGTGATCCCCTTAAAAGTGAAAAAGCGATACAGCAATTTTACGACATTAGAAACTATAAATTATAGTTCTAAAATAATTATGTAAATTGAAGACAATATGAAATGGGAATAAAAATATACTCTCGGAATTTTCATGTTTGAGATATTTTCCAGGTTATTGTTTATAATCGATTTTTCCCATTCCAGAAATTGGTTATATTTTGTCTAAAGTTGTTTTTTTGTGACTGTGACTTCAAATCTTATCTCCATATAGTATACGCTAAAAGGTTTTAATTTAGTAAATTTTATACAATATTAGAAAATATGTTAACAAAGGAGAATTTACCGTCTCAAGTATCGCTAAAAATGGACCTTAGTTATTTTTTGTCTACAATTCAAATTATTGTATACTCAGTAAGATTGTACATAAAGAATTTTACTAACCACGAATTAATTTCTTAAACAAATAATATTCATATTATTTCCCATTTAAATAAATTTACTAATATTAATCTTTAGCTGAAGAGAAAACAATTATCTGTCAAAAGGGTTTGGCAACTGTACGTGAGATCTTAATTCAATTGATACTATTTTACTAGGGCCCTTAATCCAAGCTATAGTGCAAAGTTTAGCCATAAGTGAAGTTTATACATGCAAACAGTTACCGTAATGAGTACAAAAACTCACGTCATTAAGAGCAAAACTTTTACTATTTTTCTGGATATTTCAGGCAAGTTGATCTGTGAGAATGAAATGTATGAGACATTTATGATGTCTAGTCTTGCTTGTTTAATTATTGGCTGGCTACTAGTAAATTGGTTTATACAGTTTATTTATGTTTTGAGAGAGACAAACAAAGATTTTACGGATATATATAAGGGAGACATTTGCAGGTTGAGACAGGTTTTAATTTTGGGCCATAACATTTTAATACAATAAAGTTATGAAGACTACAGTATATCGTTGGAAAGCGGCAAACCAGAGCAAACTTTTGTAGAAGATTTCTTTTGGATTGCGAGCAAAAACACATTTTGGCAGACGATTTTCTAAAGTATTAAAAATGTAACAGAAAAAAACTGCTTTGCAGGTTGAGACACTACTATTAGTATACTGGAAAAGTGAAAAAATACTGTAGATATGCATGTTTTATTTAAGGAAATGGTCCGAAATGCTAAGCCCACAGTAAAGTTTGGTACATTTTACTACGTATTCAAGCAACTCCTCTTGCGGATCGAACACCTGAAAAAACAGTCAATTTAACAAGTCTAATTTTTTCCTGAGAAATGAAAATCGTCACTAAAGATAGTGGGAAATACGATGCAGATTTACAAACTAACGCGAGTAGTTTAGTATCATCGAGCAGTGAAATATCTTGACATTTTTTGTTGATTTTCTTAATTTTGCGTACCAAGCTAGATTTCTGAATGCTGTATGCAGCTGAAACTCTCCCAATAGATTTTTTTTTGAATATTTATTCCTTTCACTGCTCGGACTAACACATAAAAATCAGTAAAGCCGTGATATGTTATCCTTTCTCGGCGGGCAGCCATTCTAAATCAAAAGAGCATTCAAAAGAAAAAAAGAAAACTAATTAATCACAGTAAAATGCTTCGCATTCACTATATTAATGGCTTCAATCAAAAATAATCACAAAAATGGCGGCTGCAAATACTCGAGACGAACCACGATAGTGTATCAACCTGCAAAAAAGTGACCTTTTCAAAATCCACGCTTTTTTCTTTTTGCGTTCATGCATTACATCTTTTCACTTGACATACTGAAAGACAATAAACATCTAAAAAATACGCTGATTTACCTTTCTGAATTGGTAGAAAATGTTCACTTTATGCAAAATTTAAAAACTAAAAAAATTAGATCAAAAGCACAATTGTTAACAGCGTGCTCAGAACAAGAGCACGGAAGGCGACTGGTTTTGTTTTTGAATGACTGATTCTAACCAACTGATTGAGTAGAAAAAAACGGAAACCAAAATGGTTAAATACTGCCAGAAACGCTGGGTTTTCAGTAGTCTAGTTACAGGTTCTATATGTGAGGTCAATCTTCCAATTCAAAAATTTCAGTTTGAACAAAAATTTGGCAATAATGAAAATAGCCTTACAAAAAAAGTTTAACAATTCATAGAATTTTTTGGACCATTTTAAGATAATCTCATGATCCAACTTCTTTGCAAAAATTATTTCTAAATGTTTCCTTATTCCATTTTATTCACCAGATTTGGCTAAGTGGAATGAGAAATCAAAGTAAATTTGGTCAAGAATAAATAGATTTTTTCTGATTATTTCGAAGCTATTGAAATGCATTTTTGAAATTCGATTATTGGTTTTGAATTTTATGTGATGTAGATTTTTTATTTTGTGAAAAATTTTAGCAATGTAAATAGAATTTTAATGCTTTTAGGGCACATTAGAGTGCCACATATTAATACCTTCTCAAAAAAATAAATTATTTCACTTAATTTCAAGTTTTTTTTACCAAACGTATTTTCTAGCAAAAAAATATGGATGAAAAGCGTATAGCAGATTATTTCGTCGTTGCTGGATTACCTGATAAACCTCAATTATTACAAGAAAATATTTTCAATGATTCTGGATTTTCAAAAGTTGGAAACTGTAAGGATCCAATTATTGAAATAGGAGTTTATTTTCCAACATTAGATGAAGAAATACCTGAAGGCTGTCAAGCCTTACAACAGACACCTTCAGGGTTTGAAGCGAATTTAAATTCTGGATCAATAAGAACTCCTAGTTGTTTTATTTTTTATCGACGAGGTAAAGAAAAACCTCCTCTTGTTGACATAGGTAAAAAATTTTTTGTATTGAATTTTTAAGATATTCTTTAAAAAAACATTTAATAAAATGTAATTTTAGGAGTTTTATATGATGGAAGTGAACGAATAATGCCAGATGCAGAAATTGTAACTTATACACCAGGAAATCGTATTGCAAACGTAAATAATTCATCTTCGAAAATTTTTATTACCTATCGTCGGGCTGAGACAGATATGCCTTGTAATGAGCTTGTAGTAACCGATCTATGTGTAATCATATCGGAAAAAGGTATAAAACACGAATATTTAAAATTTCTCATGTTGTTTTACTTAATTGTATTTTTTCTTTGATGTAGAAAAACCACCACATGCCTTTTGTCAAATTCGTAAATCACTTAACAAAGGAATTCTTGCACATGATGTTTATTTATGTTATAAAAAATCAATAAACCGTCCAAAGCTTATAAGCTATCAACCAGAAATTCTTTTACGATATCCGACTGTTGATCATAATGATTTTCCATTGAATTTATGCCCTAGTGTCCCATTATTTTGTCTTCCATTGGGTACATCATTAGAAGCATGGCCACTTGTTGATGGTGTTGTAAGTATTTAATTATTTATAATTCTTTGAGGAGATACATATGCTTGAATATAGCATCAATTTCGTTTTTAATTTAAAAATAAATTTGTTTCCTAGCGTATAAATTTTAAATTGATTTATAAGTGTGTACTCTTATATTTGATTTTAGAAAAAACGAAAGGCAATCAATCCTATATTTAGTACTTTTGTACTGACGGTAAATGATGGAAGCTACAAAGTATACGGATCAGCTCTTACATTTTATGAGGATTTCAAGTAAAATTATTATCTCAAAATAATATCAATATATATATATATAATATATATATTTTATTTTAGTGATATAAATTTGACTGAACAACAAAAAGATATGTTAGGCTGGAATAAAGATTTTAAAAATGGTCACACATTGCATGTCAATAAAGCTATTTGTCTATTATCTCATTATCCGTTTGGAGATACATTTGAACGTTGGTTAAGATATTTACAAGTAACTCTAAAAGCTATAAATTTTATTAATAATTAATTTAATTTTTTTATGGTTAGGACTTAGCCTCATGTGAAAAAAGGCTTTTGGTACCAATCGAAAGTTATATTACTCAACTATTGGATGAAATACCATTTCCTTCACCAAGTATATTGCTTCAGGTATGTATAATATATACAGTAAATACCAAAATTATTTAATTTCTTCAGATTATTATAATATAACCGTAAAGAGTAAGCAAATTTCAATATTAGTTTATATATTATTTAATTTTTTGAAAGTCTAATTGAAATCATTTACAAATGAAAAGAAATTAAATTCTCTTGTAGGTACTTTTCTGATACTTAAAATATAATTAAATTAAAATAATTTTTTAACATGTTCTTTAGATTTGGACTATAAAAATATTTTTTCTTTGTATTTGGTTGATTGATTGATCTAAGCAAGATTTTTACTACTATGTCTGTATCAAAAAGCAAATATCTTATCCTAGTTTCAGTGCCTTGTTTCTTCTTTAATTAGAAATCAGCAATTAACTGTTCTTTGTTCATTATGAACAGATTGAATAAGATTAATATAATTTCTTTTTCATTCATAAAGATCTAAAAAGGCAGTTTAGCAATTTAAAATAATCTTTTTTAGTTAGAAAATTGCTTCATTTCTTAAATCAATATTATTATACTAAATTGATATATTTTTTTCAATATTTTATGACAGCTAAAATTTATTTTTAAGCTTTTATTATGATTACAAACTACAAATTTTCAAAATTCATTCAATTTGAATGTATTATGTAATATTTTGTCTAAATTTATTTATACTTTTTGTGCTCACTGTTTGTATGTATCTATAAATAATGTTAAAAACTATTTTAAAATAATTTTTAGTTATCTAGCAAGGAAGATAATCATATTCTTCTAACTCAACCTGAAGATTCACCACTTCCACAAAGTGGAGCTGGGTTTCGTTCACTTTTAGCATGCTTAGATCCAGAAAAATGTTTACAAGTTCTTTTACTTGTTTTAGCTGAGCAAAAAATTTTAATTCATTCATTAAGGTGAAATATTTAACATAATTACATAACAACATAATTTATATTTTTTAGGCCTGTAATATTAACAGCAGTAGCTGAGGCAGTAGTTACACTACTGTTTCCATTTAAATGGCAATGTCCTTATATTCCTTTATGTCCACTTGGTCTTGCAGAAGTTTTACATGCACCATTACCATATTTAATAGGCGTAGATTCAAGATTTTTTGATTTTCATGATCCACCACAGGATGTAACATGTGTAGATCTGGATACTGGAAATATTGGTGTAAAAAAATTTAGAAAATATACAATTTTAATGAAAAATGTATTAATAACAATTAATTAATTTTAGATTTGTGAAGCACAAAAGCAATTTAATATTAAATTACTACCAAAACGTTCAGCTCGTATTTTAAAAGAAACACTTGAAGTATTAGAAGCAGAAGATCGTTCAAATACTGAAAATAAGGGAAATTTAGAAGCAGATTTCAAAAAAGTTAAACGAGAAGTATTGATTATTAAGTCCTTTCTAACTAAAATTTCTAGTAATGTTAGTATTTATATATAGCGAAATCTTGAACAAAGAATTCAAGAAGCTTTTCTTCGTTTTATGGCATCTATACTAAGAGGATATAGACAATATTTAGTTCCAATATCTAAAGCACCTTCTGTTGGAGCTACAGATCCTAATGCTTTATTTCAATTGAATGCTTTCTTAAGATCACGTGATAAAGTTTGTAAAAATTATTACTATAAAGAAATATCATTTATAATTTTTCATTTTTAGCCTCATCATAAATTTTATCAATTTTTAATGAAAACTCAAATGTTTATTCGTTTTATTGAAGAACGTTCATTTGTTTCGGACGGAGATTATGGACTTGCATTCTTTGATGAATGTTCAGAAAAAATAAATGCTCTTGATGAGAACTGTAAAGAAAGATTTATTGATTGGGAATCGTGTCATGACAGCGAAAGAACTAAATGTATTTTACCTTTAGATAGTTCAAGTGGAAGTAAGTTATTTTGTTCTTTTTTTGTTTTTTTATTTAAAATAAGAAATAGTTTAATATATTTAAGTAAATAGTCAACTTTTCAATTTGGATATTTTATATTTATATTCAGCGCCAAATGAAATAGCTTCCTTTTTTTGACCACTTAAGGCAGTCTTCTTAATTTTCGTAGAAAGTCGTTTGAAGTTATGAGCCATTATCTTGATTTGATGAAAAATAGTTTTGATAAAAACTTCTATATAAATTTTCTTGTTTATTCATAATCATTTTTCTTGATCTTTTGATATCCAAAGCTCACTGAAAGTTTATGGAACCTGTAAAAGTTTTTTTATTTTACCTTCAGAGAATCTTCTATTGTATTTACTAATTTAATTTAAATTTTTTAAAATTTATTTTTAACGGAGCTTTCGTTCAATTCAAATATTCAAAAATGTTTCGCAACTAATATTTACTCAATATTTATTTACTTACAAAACACTTCAACAACTTCGAGCACTTGTTAACAACAATGTAACTAATTTTTTGTAAAACTAGACTAGACCAACTTCTTTGAAAATTGCATATAGGGTCGGATAGCATTGAATAGTTTACAGTAATTTATTTTATTAAAAACTTAAAACGAATTACAGCCATCTTATGTTAATAATATCTATTTCATTTGCAGATTTCGATCCTCAAGGATACATTTATAAATCTTTTATTTTAAATTCACGTCTTTTAAAGGCTGCAAAAAAATCTCATCTTTCAAATTTTATACAAAACAACAATAGTACAACACCTGGTTCTCCTATAGCCAAAAGAACGAAACATGAAATTAAAATAGCTCAGAAATTAGCAAGAAAATGTCAAACACAACCTGAAGCTTGGGCAAAATACTTATTAGCCACATGTTATTCAGTTTACTTTCTTATTTTACCATGTATGTTATTAGAATCAAAAGGTAATGAACATTCCATACTTAGAGCAGCATATGACTTACTTGTAAGAGCTAGTAAGCTTCATGTATCATGTGATGAATTTTGCTATAGAATGATGATGCAATTATGTGGTATACATAATTTACCAGTTTTGGCTGTAAGATTAAATTATTTAATGAAAAGATCAGGAGTTCAACCAAATGCCCTTACATATGGATTTTATAATAGATGTGTTCTTGAATCAGAATGGCCATCTGATAGTACAACTTTAAGTCAGTTAAGATGGAATCGAATTAAAAATGTTGTTTTGGGTGCTGCACATTTTCGTAAAGCAGGAAGAAAATATGCAGCAAAACGGCGTGTATCAAATTCATGTGAAATTAATTTAAATACTTTAGAAACTGTTGATGGAACTTCTAGAACTAGCTTAGATTCAACTAATTCATCACAGATAGAACAAACAAATAGTTCATTTATGGATTTTTCAGGATTTGATAAATTACGTGGTAAATTGGGTAGTATAGTACGTCAATCAAGTATACAAGGATCAGCTGATGTTATTAGTAGTGCTGGTTTATTAATATATGGTGATTCAGGAACTAATCAAAAATCTAATCAAATTAGTGATAAATTAAATTTACAAAAATCATTAAAGTCATCATGTGATTTAGGTAATATTAGACATACATCTATAACTGAAGATTTTGCTAATGATGCAGAAATATTTAATAAGCTTCGTAAAAAAATGTCTTTGACAGAGAAAAATAGTTTACCTTTATCTCAAAAATTGAAAGTAATGTCATTGGATTGTGCCGAAAATTCAAATAATATTAATGAAATTGCAAGTTCAGAAGAAAATTTAGATACAGTAAAAGACATTAAGAAATTAAATAGTCCAACAAGGTAAACACATTATTTTTTTTTAGTTTGGTATATCCCAGTAGGGAAATTATTCATCAGTGAGTTTCTTATAAGTGAATCATATTGAAAAATTCACTTGTAAAATATTCATTAATGTAAAATGCAGAAAATTAACATTACGGCGACTTTTACAGCAATTAGGGATTACGATTAAAAAGTAACTCTCTTTCATTGATGAAGCAGAGCTACTTTCCCTACTGGCTTATATTACAATCATGAAACTAGCTCACTTAAAATTTTACTTTTACAAATTGAAAAAGTTATAATCAAAGCTAAATATATCTAATTAGTGTCTTTAAAACAAAAATAAACCAACCCAATAAATAAATAAATTTAAAAAAAATAAATACAAGTATTGTGCTCTAGTTTCATATTCGTGAACATTCAAATGTTGAAAATGCTTAAACGATTAACGAACTAATCCTAAAATTATATTATTAGAATTTCAGAACGTGTGCCTGTTACACAAAATGATCCACTGGGTGCTCTCAATGAGGAATGTAGTATAATAGGAAAAACAGAAGATGATAAATTACAACAAAATGAACAAAATAAATTAAATAATAAAAATGATATGTTTTCTGATCAACCTATTCTATTTAAAGGACAACGAAGTGCAACTTTTGATGAAAGTACAAACTTAAATAAGAGTATACATCGTTCAGAAACTATGCCAGTTGCATCAGTTACATCAACTTTAGCAAATTTTGGCTCTTCATTGAAATTTAATTTTGGGTAAAATATCAATTTATTTTATTACTATTTGTTTAAAAGTATTTTTAAGCATGAATTTATTAGTGTGTTTTATATTTAATCTATGTATGATTTTATTATTTATATTTTGTTGTTGTGTTAGACGCTATTCATCTGCACGGCTGTCATTTAAAAAAGAGTTGAAATTACCAACAAATCTAATTGAAAATATTTCTAATATAAGGTTAGTATAATTCTTAATTAACTATTCTATTTGTATTTCTTATATATATTAATTAACTTAATAAAATATATAATAAATTTTAATTTTATATTATTTTTTTCATAGCCCAAGCCTAACTGGAAAAAAATCAAATGAAATAATTCAAGGTGGTATTAGTAGTATAAAAAATGCTGCTAATTCTGTTGCAAAAAAATTAGATGAAATTAAAGAAGTAATAACATCAACACCAGTTAAACATAATACTAGCCATGGAAATGATAGTATTAATGATGATGAATCCCATGATGAATCATCTCCGTTTGGTAGACGGGTATCTAGTGAAATTGATTTACGAGGTAGATTGAGTGAATCACGAAAATCTAGTTACAATAATTTAGTTCCACTAGGTGAAAACACTTCAAATATTTCTTATACATATCAAAATTTACCAGAAAATATATATTCCGAAAATGATGAGGTATAAAATTTTAATTATAAATATATTTATATATATATATATATATTTGAATGTATTTTTTAAATAGACAAATGAAAAATCTAGCCATGATATTCTTATTCAAATGACATCATGCTCCCAATGTCATAATTGTACAGTTTTACTTTATGATGAAGAAATAATGGCTGGCTGGTCAGCTGAAGATTCAAATCTTAATACAACATGTCGGGCATGTAAAAAATATACCGTCCCATTTTTAAGTGTTAATGTTATTGTTAATGAAAAAATTAAAATAGAAAAATCTGATAGTTTAAGCATTCCTTACCTCAATCCACTTGTATTACGAAAAGAACTTGAAAATATTTTATCACAAGAAGGGGATTCGGCCTTAATTAAAAGTAATTTTGTTGAAGATCATCCAATTATATACTGGAATTTAATATGGATTATGGAAAGAATAGGATGCCAAACTCATTTACCAAATTTATGTCTTCCATCTCAGGTAAAATATAAATAAATTTATTTTATTTTCTTATTTAATCAATTTTTTTCCTTATTTAGAAAGAATTGGATCCTTTAAGTGAACCAAGAAATGTTCATATTCAATGTTTATGGGATAATTTAAGATTTCATGCAGAATCAGGGCCACCGATGTATATCCTTTGGAAACAAAGCCAACCGTCCAGCCCTTTACTTAAAGCTTTACTTACAGATCAAACATTTCTAAATAAGAAGTAAGTTAGAGTGATTAAATTATGTATATTTTTATTTATATATATATATACGACATATATATTTTAATTTTTTAGTATCAGAAGCTCCAAAAAAAACAAAAAATAAAATATCGTTATGTTAACTTTGTTGAATATTTAATAAAACTTTTAAATTTTCTTACAGTGCAATACAAAATATTTTATCAGGGATTCGTACTAATGATCTGGAAACATCTATAAAACGTTTGGCTACAGAACGTTCTAAACTAAAACACAATGGTATTGATCATTCTATTTATAGAGATGTTTTATTTTTAGCTATATCTGCGATTGGCCGTTCAAATATTGATATAACCTCATTTCATCATGAATATGCTTCAGTTTTTGAAAAATTAACAGAGGCTGAATTTAATGCATACTACACTAATCAGGATTCTCCGCCTTCAATAACAACAATTTGTTGTCGAGCTTATTTTAAGCCATTAATATTACCTTGACAAAATAATACTTTACAAAAATTTAAAATAGAAACCAAAATGAAACATATTTTTAAGTGAGAGGTTAGCTCTTAAATGCCTTTTGATTTTACAATCAATTTTGGAATTTAATATTTTAAAATAATTCATCCGAATTTTTTATTATGCAGCATAATGCTGTTAAAAAATTATTTTTTTCTCACTGCTTTATCAATGAATTAAAATTTCATTGATTTTATTTAATTTATAAAATCTGTTGTGCTTAATTAGTGGTCTTTGTTATGTTTAGAAAAAATTTTCTTTTTTAAAATTATTGTCTTTGAGCTTCAAACATCTTATTTGCATAAAATTTAGTTAGTTATTCACTGTTTAATATATAAACGTTTTTATTAATAGACTTATGTTAAAAAGAAATTTATAAATAATGTGATCAAAACAAATCAAAATAAGATTTTTTATTATTGCTTGTGAAAAACTATTGTATTGTATTTGACGAAAGTGGAGCTCAAATAAAAAATTTATATTTTTCCTTCTTGGAACAATTAGTTAAATAAAATAAATAAAAATGTTAAAAAGATGTTTCTAAATATTTTAGAGTTGATAATTCCATCAGGATTAATGTAAAGAATTTTTCAAGATTATTGTTTTGACTAAATATTTTCAATTCGCCTGACTGTTTTTTTGATTCGATGACAACAAATGTTATATTTTTCTTTCTCAAAATTTCGGCATATATATTTATTCAATTTTATATATTTCCAAATATCGAATACAATTTTTTCTTCTCGACAATGTTATACTTCAAAAAATTTTAACAATCTATATTTTATAATTGATAATTGAAAATAATTTCGTTATTTCCATTACATTTATTTATTCTTTTACTTAGTTTTTATTGTATATATTTTTTATTTATTAATAACAACAATAAGATTAATTTTTTCTAATTTACTTCATATCCAAATTAAGAAAAACAATAGTTTATATGTACAAATTAGAAAATTGTGTATGTAACTATTTATGTTAAATAGACGGCAATATTTTAAAAATTGTCCTATAGAATTTAAACAAGAGTTAGCAAGTAGCAAGTATTTTGAAATTTATCGGGTAGGGTTTTTATGAACAAAAATATAATATGCAAAGATTTTTTGTATCAAAAATAAAAAAATATGATGCACAATTAAAGCAAATGAATGATTTATAAAGTTTATAATATAGGTTAGTGTATACTTTTTAATTTGGAGATGTATTTTTCTTTGGCGTTGATGGTGGAAGATCCATTGTTTTACATACCCATCCAGCAATATCAACTTCCTCAGCTTCTGATCTTCTTATCCATGAATGGCTCTATAATTAGATAATAATTTTAAGTAAAATATTTTTAAATTTACAAAACAAATAAAAATTTACCAAAAGCGTTTTTAAATCTGCTCTCTCATCTGGATTCTTTTTGAGGCATATATCTACAAAATTTTTGAATTCTTTACTGAAAATTTTATGCTCTAATTTTGGCGGTGGCTCATTTACAATATAATCTAATAATTCGAAAATAGCCATAGGTTTTGGTTCTAAAATTGCTTGGCTTCCATCATCAGCAGTTTCTTCAAAAATTTCTTCAAGCATTTTTGAATCTGGTGGTGGTATTGGATATATTCCGATTGCCATCTCTACAAGTGATAATCCAAGTGACCAAATATCAGATTGAACTGAATAATGTGTGCCTTGCAAGCGTTCTGGCTAAAATATATGTAAGATTTAGAAATTTTAATATTTAAATTTTTATATATAATCAATTTACCGACATATAGCTTCTTGTTCCGACAAATGAGTTTGCCATTGAATCAATCAATTGACCGGATACTCCAAAATCACATATTTTAATTTCTCCACTACTATTAACCAATATATTACTAGGTTTTACATCCCGATGCATTATAGCATGTATATCTCTGAGATAGCTTAATCCCTTTAATACAGCCAGTGTTATTTTACCAAGTATTGATTCCGGTATCCGACCAGCTCGTTTGAGTATCAAATCTAAAGATCCACCATCCATATATTCCATACAAATACTTATTTCACCATCATTGTAAAATGCACCATAAAATCCTACTATATGAGGGAAGTTACATTCATGAAGAATTTTCAATTCACGAATTATTTGTTTTTTAATTGCTGGTTTTACTTCTAAATGAATTAATTTTCTGGCCATAATTAGCTGTGTTGGTATGTGTCTTACTTTCATTACAACACCACCATTACCTGATCCAAGTTCTCCTAATTTTTCAAGGTCTTCATCACACAATTCTCCAATTTTTTCTTTTTGATTTAAAAACACCTTGATTCGTTTTCTTGCAGTATCATCCATTTCTAATTCTTCTAAAGTTTCTGTTAAAGCTTCTATACTTGTTTTAGTTTTTCCCAAAAGAGTCTTACTTAAATAACATTCATGAATTAAATTAAAATTTTTTAAATAGATAAATATTACTCTGCCGCTGATGGAGTTTTGTAAGGTGGAGTGGGTACAACTGGCTGCTGTATAGAAGCTGCAGAATCAACAGCACCGGGTGGCAAAGTAAGATTGAGCTTATTTTTTGACATTTTATTTGGAACTTTAGCACTCGGACAAAAATCACAGGTCTAAGAACTAACTTAATACATTTAATTAATAACGATATTTAATATAGACTAATCCTTAAGTCCAATCTGGTCAGTGCAAATTTTTCATATAAATTTCTGCCAAATTAAACTCAAATCGCGAAATTATCCAATGAGATTTAAACACAAGGTTTTACAGCAAAGATCACAATTATTATATATTTATTTATTTATGTTTAATTTAATTTTGAACTATTAATTTTAGAATAACAAATACTAAAAGACAATACGATAGACTGACTGACTGACAGCTGTCAAATTACAATACTTATTCCTTTTCTCTTTCTACTATTTAAATATAATAATAAATTTGTGGTTGGCTGTCTCTGTCGTCACGGTTTTATGTATATACATGTATAGTAGGACACTTTTCAGGTTGCTTGCGTTCAGTCCAATATTTCTGATGCAAAATTTGGCGTAAAATTTAATATGCCCTTTGTTCTATTTTAGGATTTCAGAATTGACAGTAAAATAGTTTTGGTGAAGTATAATAAAATAACATAATGTTATTCGACTTCTTTTTAGTCGTAACTATAACAAAAATTTCGTGTATTAATTCCCAAGATACACGAATTAATCTCAAGCAAGGAAAATTGTTGGCGTAAGTTCTATCTTTTCCTGTAATCTAAAGTTTTCTTTTCAATTTATTCTATTTTTTGTTTAGCTAAGAGTTTTTCCTGAAAGCTCTCGAACAGGTGTTTTCACATTTCTAGGGATGATTCCATATTCAGAACCACCAACTGAAAATTTGAGATTTTCAAATCAATAAAAAGTGTAATTTTAGTTACCTACACCTAACCGTGGATGGAACCAGACGCTTTTTGCAAAAGATTTGAAACCAATATGCCTCCAACTAACAAGCAGTATCTATGATGAGCATACAAATCAAATTTTTGATAAACCAGCACAAATGAGTGAAGACTGTCTTTATCTGAATATATGGACACCTGAAATAAGATTTTGTTATCTAAATGGCTGTGTTCTTTTATGATCAACGACTTTGGTATACACGATGAATTAAAAGTTGAATAAATTAACAGGCTCAGCTTTGATAGAACGCAAGTCTTCGAGCATAAAACTTTTATTCTTCCTACAATGGACACTACTATCTTATACAACTCAGAAAAAAATGGATAGTGATATTTAAACTATTTTCTTCTTTAAGGAAGCATTTTAATTCCGTTTCAATCAAGCGTAAATATGACGCTTGTCAGAATATAAGTTCGATGAAAAAAGCTTAAATAAAAAAATACAGCCCACATACAGTAATTTTAACTTTTTTTTCATAGATTGGATTATGTTTCGGAAATCTGTTTGGTGGTATAAGAGAAAAAACCTTAATAAAATACAGAAAAATAGAACCAAAAATGAAGAGAATCAGATAAATAGTACAAAAACAAAAAGTTTAGAAAAAGGAAATCCTTGTAGTCTTAAAAGTTTTGAAGAAGTTAGAGACTGGAAACATCATTTAACTAGTTAGCACTTTTAGTTGTATCATGAATGAAAAGAAGGTAAATTGTAAACTACAATTTAAAAATCAATAAGCTTATTAGTAATTTACTGTATTTTTAATTGTTTCAGTTAAAAAAATAATATATACATTTATTTTAATTCTAGTTATTTTACTTTATATCCTTCAAGATTTGATTGAATCTAATTAATTTTAAGATAAATAAAACACACTTAATACAAAGAAATATTTTTTTTAATTTCGAAGAAAAAAAATTTATTCGTAAATGTATACAAAAATAACGGTAAACTAATACTATCTTGTCTTTTGGCCACAGCTCAGTTTTGCTTTTAAAGCATTGTCAATATACATATTAATATTTATCAAATTCCACATAATAATTATAAACATAAAAATTGTAAGCCATGCGTTGACTTTTTGATTAAAAAGTTTCAAACACAAAATTTATGTTAATTTCTCTTAAACTAGATTTAATAAAGACGTCATGGCATATATAACAGTTTTCTTAAATTCTAAATGTGGAATAATAATATGGCTCAATAACAAAAACTAAAAATTCAAAGAAACTTAAACAAAAACATATTCATTTTTTCAATTTATATTTAGTAATACTTTGTTATTAATAATTTGAGTAACAATTTCTTACGGCGCTTCCCTCTTGTATTAAAACATTTCTAATAGAAACATTTAACAAATCCACTTCTAATACTTGATTATTACGCAAAGATTCATCAAATGTTATATTTTCAACAAGAGCATAAAATTTTTTGTTCTTCGTGAGATTTTGAAAGTTTAGACAATCATGCACAGACCACTTATCATACATTGGCTTGACATCTTCATATAAAAAAAACGTTAGAAAAGTTATTAAAACTAAAAATATTAAATCCGTACCCGATAATCTACATCTTATAGCTTGTTTAGGTACGTTACGAAATATCTCTGGTAAGTTTCTTAACTCCTTTTTATTAAGATCCTTAACGTCACCGAAGTCACAAAAAAAAACACGAACTTTTGCAGAATACAACACTTCTTCAACAGTTACCCTGAAAAGTACAAATCAGCATTGGTAGAGAGTTTAATGCAATAATTACCGGCAATATTTTTTGTCATCACTTAGAGCAGCATAAGTTTCTCCTACTTTAATTATTTCTGGTGGCAAAATTAGATTTTTTTCAAACATTATTTGAAGCTGGTTCATAAAATCGGCAAAAGATGATACATTCTCATATGGTCTTGCCTAAATAGGATAAATATAATTGAACATATAGTTAGGTTTTAACGGTATATTATCTTATCAAGCTCTTGGAATATATTTTTAATCATTTTAAGTCTTTTACAATTATTTTCATTTGTTTGCCTTTTCGATTCTTGAACTACTTAAGTCAAAAAAAAAAAGAAGAACTAATGGTTTTCTTATTAAAATATTGTTCTTAAATTTATTCCTTATTACTTTCACTTTGTTATTAAATTTTTGTATTTTGTATTTAAATTAAATTTGAAAAATCTTCTTTAGAGTAAAGATGTTTTATTTAATTTTTAACGATCTTTCAAAATTTTACCACTGACTATTATTATTTTTGTATCTAACGATTACAGTTAAAAAATTTCACAAAAGTAAAAAAAAGTTATATTGTTTCCTTAAGCGCAGAGATTAAGAAGTTCAATTTACAAATAACGGAAGCTTTTAATATACTTAATAATATCTTTTGCTGTTAACTAGATTCCCATCAGGCTAAGATACAAGGTAATTGAAAACTGTTATATACTACTTAGTTCTGTCTGAAACAATTTTAGAAACCTAAACAAATTATCTCTTGCCGAAAATCTCGGCAAATTTAGGCCGAGAACGAGAACCGAGATCTCGGCCTGGATTTCGGCCAAGACAGAGTTTTTAGTCGGACCTTACTAAGAACTAATGTGTATTATAATAGAAATTTACTTACCACAAAATTACTTGGACTTGTTGACATTGTCACTATAACAGGGAGATATTTTTTTGAGTCTAGTAGCTTCTCAATAGGTTTTATTTCAGAAAAAGCGTTTGGAGATAATGGATTTTGTTCAACTAATGAGCCCATTTTTAAATCGTTAATAGCTGATGTAGCTTCTGAAACCAAATACGAAGAGCTTTGGTTTGGCTTTGCTAGTATTCTCTTGTTTATTTCTTTTAAAAGTAAATCATTAACATTGATATTTTTTGGAGTTGATGTATCATATAAAATTATATCAATGGGAGAATATTTTGTAAGGCTTAAATTGATATTTTTTTCAAAATCTTTCTGTGTAGTAATGATTTCTCCAACGAAAGATTTTCCAATTAATTTGAGATATAAATCTAAAGTTACTTTTTGATTATCTGCAAAATCTTTTAAACCATTAAGAGAAAATTTAATTGCTTGAGGAGCCAATTTTAAAAATTCTGCTTCGCATACAAATATTTCCATTATTGAGACGCATTCTTCATCGCCAAAGTCTATGAACACACAAAGAAATGTATCTTTCCTTTTTTTTATAACACGCACTCGATGCCAGCAGTCTGAACGGTATATTAAATATATTTCCCCAACCGTAATAGTCAATGCAAGTTTTCTGTTAACCATCATTAAACGTTGTATCGCATTCATCATCGAAACGAATTTTTCGCTATAATTTTCTCCAATTATTCTTGCATATAATTCAATAGTTGAAACACAATGTGTAACGCTCAAATTCCAAAATTTTTTGTCCCACTGATATATTAATTCCGGCATAGACACAGCTTCAGAATTCAAAGTCTCTTGTGATACTTCTAAAAAAAATAATTTCAATATAATTTTAGGGTTAAATTTTATACAATTATAAAATTTTGAACTGTTAAATTATTAGAAGCTCTCATAGCTAAGAAATATAAATTTTTGCAATTTTAAAATTAAAAACGGTTTTGTGTGAGAAAAAGCTAAATATCAAAAAGCAAATTGGAGAGTTCAGTTTGATATCAACATTAGTAAGAAAAATTTACTTTCACATTATTTCTGAAAATTTTTGAAAAAATTGAAACAAAAGTTAAGTTATGAGTAATAATCATCGAAACTTCTTTAAATCTAATTCATATCAAAATACTTTGATATTACTTAATTACATTTGATAGAATATTTTCAGTGTAAGGTTTGCATGCTACTCTTAAAAAAATTCATGTTTTTCATGATGAAAAATCGGAAAAAATAAGAACTGGAATGTTAATCAAGAAGAAATATACGTTTTGCAAAATTTTAATTAAAAAAATTTCATGAAGTTTACCATGTATTAATGAAAAAAAAAAAAGCAAATATATGCGAAAGCCATATTTATACCCAAATAGGGTATTTATTCTACTGAATTATAAACACTTACCTTTATCTGTTGGGACATTACAGGCATAAATAATTGTGTTACTTCCAATTGTGTCTTCCACTTCGAACAACGAAGAAGACTTAACTAAGTCATACCAATTGTCTGGAAGCTTTGTTTTATACATTTTTCTAAAAAAATCTGGTACACTTTTCTTAAAGACTCCACCAGGTGATCGGCATAACATTTTGTGGATGTTATCAAGTAATGGAGATTGATAATTCTTTTTTGGTGTTTCAGTATGAATATTAGCATTATTGCTGACATTAATTTCGTCATTTACTTTGGATTTATTTCTATATTCCGGTAAAGCTTTGAAATTATTGCTTCTATCGGCCCAGTGAACACTTTTTGACTTACGATTCATGGCTCTTTAAATCAATGATCCAATCAATTTAGGGGGACTAATTATACAAAAAAGGAAAAACTTGAAACTTTTTATAAATTTTATTTTAAAAAAAAGTAATCATATAAGTTTGAATATTCTCCTAAACTTATAACCTTAAAAAAATCTAATGCAAAATATTTATGTTATGATACAATGAATAAAAGTATAACCACCAGTTAATGATTTGATTTTTCTATCCTATTGATGGATTATTGAATATAAAATAATGAAAAGGGATATTTAAAGTCGCTACAGCAAAAAAGCCGGCACATTCAAATCAAATTGATAAATACCAAAATGGCGTTGCAAAATGAGATTTTTAAGTAAAAATAAATAAATATTCCAACTTCATCCAACTGTAACCAGAAATAAGACATTGGAAAAATCTTCCAAATTAATTTTACAAATCCATAAAAACCTTACCTAAATACATAAATTTTCACTAAACAAATTAAAATCAGTACTAAGATATTCACTGTAATACAACGTGGTTAAATATACTCAGCACAAAATAACCACATTCTACATTTGAAACTTTTCTGGAATTTGCTATTTGTAAGCTACGTTCATTGCTTAGGGCTGCGTCTAGATTAGCAGCAATTATACAGCAACATTATTGTAGTTATACTCACTGAGTTCGACATTTTGATTGAAAATATATAACTTATGTTTTCTAACTAATTTTATTATATTAAAATGATATTGCATTATAAATGCAATAAAATTAGTTTAAAAGGTACAAATTATACTTTTCGAAAGTCTTGTATTTAAATGATTGTAGGCAATATACTTCTGAGTGTAACTGCGCCTTATAACGCCTATAATGTTAGGGCGTTGCATTTTATTTATTCTTTTTGTTTTAATTAAATATAATACTTTGTAAACTTAAGATAATTTCTTTATAAATATATTTTTTATTCAATTATAATGAAAATTTTTTCAATAAATTTTATAAAGCATTGTTTAGTTTAGGCTTTTAACTATGACAAAATGTTTTATAAACTTCTTAAGAAAATCAAACTTTCTAACTTGCTAATGGAGATACCAAGAAACAAAATACGGGAAATTTTGGGTGCTGTCATCCGAGATGCGACATATTATTGTAGAAAAGGGTATAAGCTGCCGGTAGTATGTGTATTTTTACGCATGCGTACGAATATTTGTACAACCTTTATTTGCTTGGATTACGGGATAAATATATATACATATGTGAATATTTTAGTATTTCCTCCAAATATGCACAACTAAGTTTGATTTTGTTTGCTGTGCTTTCAGGTGCAGACATGTGAGTGTTAAATTCGGGAGCGCTTGGTACTAGAGAGCAGTATTCATTGCTTTTATGACAGCATAAGCACCAATTTAAGTCTCCGTACTTTTTTCCGTTGGGAGTGTACACGATTTGCAGCATGAATCGTAATTGCTGACACAAATGGAAGCGTCGTCTAGATAAGTATCTGTATTGTTTTATGGTGTCAGGAGGTGTGTTGATTGTGTTCATAGTTGCCAAGAATACTAGTTAAAGTACTATTACTTGCTCCAAATATAAAGAGAATTTTTTATACTTTTCGAAATTACGGGTGACACACATAAAGAGCAGTGAGTTTGCAGGGAGCTCTTTATACGTCTCGCCCGTAACTTCGAAAAGTTGTGCATGTCATGACGACTTGTGTTTCAACCAATTGAGAACAATACTAGACAGTTCCCATAAAAAATTCTAACTTGGTGTCTACATTAGCGACCAGCGACAGCAATATTATAGGCGTCTAGAGGCAAGTTTACAATCAGAAGTATATTGACTGCAATAATTATTTGACATTATGATTGGAAATATATA
The DNA here is from genome assembly GCA_947359355.1 of Acrocera orbiculus. Lineage (NCBI taxonomy): Eukaryota > Metazoa > Arthropoda > Insecta > Diptera > Acroceridae > Acrocera > Acrocera orbiculus. The sequence continues at coordinate 18,184,698 of OX375759.1, forward strand.
ATTTATTCTTTCTAACTAGTTTTATTATATTAAATTGACTTTCCGTAAATATTAATTCATTATAAATGCACTGTGGCAATTAATACCACTTATAATTATAAAATTATTTTGATTCGTTATTTATATCATTTATAAGATTTTAATTAATTTTTTAACACATAAAATTTCTTTAATTTTAATTTATAATATTTTTAATTAAATTTAACACAAACTATTTTATTCACAAGATTCCATTAATTAAACTTAATATATTTTAAAATTTCATTAACTTAAATAAATTGCTAACTGTAAAACTAAAAACTACTGATTTCCTATTTGTAATATGTCAAGCAAGTAAATAATCAAGGCTTGCTTGACATAATACAATAACTTAAAACTACTACGTTTTGTTTTTCGTTATTGGTGAAAACAAATAATTTCAATGTCGCCACATTACTCCCCCACCAGATGGATCAAAGATCCAACGAAACACAAGGAAAGGATGAAATTATTGTTTGGAAAAATAAAAAAAAAAAAAAAAAAAAATTGGTATCCGCCTGTCATCTTTCTTTATAAGGATGAAAAAGGTGGAGACTAAGGAGCATTGGTTCATTTTTAACTGAGCAGGAAATTGAAATTCCATTTTAGCAGCCAAAAGCTAATGACCCAATGTGGTAAAACTGCAGTAAGTCGCAGCTGTTTGTAAGGAGTAAATTTGGTTAAACTGCAGTGAGTCGCAGCTATTTGTAAAGAGCAAATTTGGTTAAACTGCAGTGAGTCGCAGCTATTTGTAAAGAGCAAATTTGGTTAAACTGCAGTGAGTCGCAGCTATTTGTAAAGAGCAAATCTGGTTAAACTGCAGTGAGTCGCAGCTATTTGTAAAGAGCAAATTTGGTTAAACTGCAGTGAGTCGCAGCTATTTGTAAAGAGCAAATTTGGTTAAACTGCAGTGAGTCGCAGCAAATTTGGTTAAACTGCAGTGAGTCGCAGCTAATTGAAGGAGGTGATTTAATAGTGACAGCAGAAATATAATGGAATCGCCACTAGCGGAAGTGTTCATATTAAATGAAAAACAAAACGTTCACAAGATTAAAATAATACTAAAATAAACGAAAAATAATAATAATAATAAATCAATATTAATTTTTAACACGCTCAGAGCAGCCTCACCCTGAGAAAAAGAATGGCTTTGTCCCGTGTTAAGTTAATACAATATAAGTTACTTTAATATAAGAGTAGACTTAACTTGGATGATTCTAAAAATTCTTGAAATCTTGACAATAAAATCTTGGAAATCTTGAGATCCTTGAAATAGCTGGAATCTTCAAGTTCTCTTGAATTCATAACGAATTGTCGTCTTGATCGTCTTGATTGCATCAGTTGTGGTTGCTGTTGCGTTTGCTGTTGCTGTCGTTCGTTTTTCTTTAAATTGATTTCTGCGTTTTTCTTTTTTTAAAAGTTTTTTTTGTTGCGTGTTCCTTTTTAATATCGGGGTCACCAATATGTAGTAACTACACCGGAACTTGTTCTTCAGTCGGGCTCCCTTAAATAGGGATTTTACCCGAACGTCGGGGTCACCAATTGTGGCAATTAATACCACTTATAATTATAAAATTATTTTGATTCGTTATTTATATCATTTATAAGATTTTAATTAATTTTTTAACACATAAAATTTCTTTAATTTTAATTTATAATATTTTTAATTAAATTTAACACAAACTATTTTATTCACAAGATTCCATTAATTAAACTTAATATATTTTAAAATTTCATTAACTTAAATAAATTGCTAACTGTAAAACTAAAAACTACTGATTTCCTATTTGTAATATGTCAAGCAAGTAAATAATCAAGGCTTGCTTGACATAATACAATAACTTAAAACTACTACGTTTTGTTTTTCGTTATTGGTGAAAACAAATAATTTCAATGTCGCCACAGCACGAAAACTAGTCGAAAAGCACAAATTATATTTTTCTAAAAGACTTGTAATGTATTTATTGCAGTGAATATACTTCTTATCCTAAACCTGCCTCTGGTCGCCAGGCTGTGTCTACATTAGCGATTTGAACAGCAATCTGGAAAGTGAATTGAAAAGCGATCTGAGACGCGGTTACATTCAGAAGTATATTTACTCCAATAATTACATTGCAAGTCTTTTCAAAAAATACAATTTGTACCTTTTAACTAATTTTATTGCATTTATGATGCATTGTTATTTAAGGTAAGTCAAATTATAAGAATAAAACTATTGTAGTTAAAATGCATAAGTTATATATTTTTAATGAAACTGTCACACTCAAGCCAACTATTGAGTATAACCGCGCCTCAGATAACTTTTTAGACTGCTTTCCAGATTTACAAATTGTATTTTTTGAAAAGACTTGTAAGGTAATTATTGTGGTGAATATACTTCTGAATGTAACCGCACCTCAGATTGCTTTCCAATTCGCTTTCCAGTTCGCTGTCCAAATCGCGAATGTAGACACCAAGTAAAGTAGAAAAACAGCATTAGTAGACATCTATATGTCAAAAGTGAACTATGACTTATGTTAAAATAGTGTAAATCAAAAAATTGAAAAATCATAAAGTCTAGTCAAATCTATTAAACAAATAAGAATAAAATATATCGAATAATCGATTATCAAAAAAGCGGTCAAATTCAAACATCAATTTTTAATTATGATTATTTGAAGTAGCTCGGGTGGAATTGAATTTTGAATAAAATTTATGCAAAAAATTTGAATAAGGCTTTAAAAAAATATTAAAACTAAAGTTAAAAATAAATTAGACTGAATTTTAATGCACTCTTGATAAAAATTCATAGCACTGATGCGGAATTAGAGAAGATTCAAAAATGAGATCAAATGCATTTAACTTCAGGAGGTGAAGATTATTTTCCCGCGATTTTTATCTTCTCTGACGTTTCTGCAGACTGAACGTGTATAGCAACAAAAATTATTACTTTCCAGCAATATTTATTTTATAATGGATAATGTAAGAACTACACCAACTAATAAAGAAAAAACAAGTTGTAGTGGAAAGAAATTAGTGCAAACGACGCTTTCATTTAAAAATCTATCATCTAATGATGATTCCAATAATGTTATTAGAAGTGAATTAAAGAAAAAGAAATTATGCTACGATAATACTGAGGAACTTTTAAGTACCAACATTAAAATTAGTGAAGATTCTATTCCAAAATGTCAATCTAAACAAATTACAGCTACTATTGACTTAGAAAATAAAAAGCAGCATGACGATCCAGCAGAAGATGAATACAAAGCTACGCACAGTACTAAAAAAACTGATGAAAATGTAAAATTAGATTTTAAGCATTCATTTGCTAACAAGAAAAAAAGGAAAGGAGTACAAGAGCAAAATGAAGATGATGACAAAGGCTTTACGGGTGTAAATGCAAAAAGTGTTTTAGCTCCAAAACGTTTAAAATTACAAGAAACGAAAGGTAATTTAATTCGATTAAGTCAGTATCTAACATTTGATATTTCTGATTTTATTTCTAGACACTGATTTAGGCTTGAATACAAAAGAAAAATTAATTGTTATAAATTCTGACGATGAAGACACTTGTCATGGAATAAAACCAGCATCCATTTCGGATGGTAATATATGTAAAAAGCATAAAAAAGACAGCGATGAACAACTAATAAAAAGTTCGGTATTTAGTAAATGAAACTCATATGTAATTAATTAAAAGTATTTTTTAGGAAATAATACGTTTAAGGACTTATTAATTGAGAGTGAATCAGATAATAAATCTAAAGCTAACGAAAATTGTGATATATCAAAAGTAGTTGAAAATGATTCCGTCAATATTGTGAAAACTAAAATCATTGATGATGAAACAAATAAAATTTTGAATAAAAAATTTAATCTAAACCGTAAGTGTAAAGTGGTAATTGAGAATTTGGCAGAAACCCAAAATAAACGCAAGAAAAAATTTGTGAAGGAAAAGCAGAGGAGATTTGAAGAAAGGGAACGTTTGCGAAGACAAGAAAATGAGTTGAAAGAGCAACGTAAACGCCGTGAAAAAGAAGAAAGAGTAGAATTACGAAAAAAGGTAAAGAAAGAAAGAGAAGATTTACGTAGAAAGCAAAAAGAAGAGAAAGAACAATCACGAAAAAAGGAAAGAGAAGAAAAAGAAAAGAAACGTCTTGCTGAAATCAAAGCCAAAAATGAAGAAAAAAAAAATAAAGATGATGAAAAGAAAAGAAAAGAGGAATTAAAGGAAGAGGAGAAACGAAGAAAAGAGGAAGAAAGAAGAAAAAGAGAACTTGAAAAAGAGGAAGCAGAAAACAAGAAGAAGAAAGCAGCGGAAGCATTTTCAAAGTTTTTTTTACAGCAGAAGAATACAACTAAGAAATATAATGAAGACTTACTTTCTACTAATGCTGACGGCCTACAAAGCAATTTTATGCCTTTTCAAGTAAAAGGTGATATGAAATTAGCTCCAATACTACGACGGGTATTGAAATCAAATGAAAAAACTGAACTTGATGAATTCTTATATGGTAAAAAATTAAGTGAGAAACATTATTTGCACTTACTGAAATTTGAAGCATTTCGCCCAAGAAGGTACATAAAAGTGTGTTCTAATTTGGATACTGATTCTGTTAAAGTAGTAGGTAAGTAACATTTATACTTTAGATTTATTTAAATATAAAGATATGAATTTAAAACTATTTGATTGGGTTTAGAACATTATACGGTTTGGTTTTTTTACCAAGCAAATCTTTTTTCTCAATAATATTTCTCATTACTGTATATTTTTATATTTATGGCTGGCGCAAACTAATGCAGCAGCTATACTGACAATTATTTTTTTTGCGAAAAACAGACCCATCAAAATCTGATTGTTAATTTTTTATAGTTGAAACGATTTTTCAGTATTAAACATGAAGGCGCCTACTCAAATTTAAAATGCAAACCAATATTTATCTCCTATATACTAGTGATCTGCTTAACTTTACACAAAATGTTGTTAGATTTGCTGACAACATCATAATCTTAGCAACAGGTAAAAATGACAGAGAGACAGCAGATAAATTGAAAACAGCTATTGCGGAAATAGAAACCCGAACAAGGAAATGGCGTATTAAATTAGATTTAAAAAAAGTCTATGCATATCGATTTTAGAAATAAAAAGATTGAATACAAGTCAGTATATATAAACGATCAAGTTGCTTATTATGGAAACATGACTGTCTTGGAATGACGCTGGACGTAAAACTTAGTTGGAAGCCACATGTCAAAAAACAAAAGAAAAAAGTGCTATCAGTTTGTAACTAGCTTCCGCTACAAATATTTTTCATCAGATTTTGATAGATCCTACTTTTCACAGCAAAAATAGTTACTCCTGTTGCTCTTATTGCATTGATGTGCGCTGGCTATAATCTTTAAACTAGCACTCATATTTGTCTTTACTACTTTTAATATGAAACTTATAAAATTTTATATATTTTTTCAAGATGATGAGTTAGACCAAATGTCGGTGTCAATTGATGGAATGAATGAACCAGTTCAAAAATTTCGCGCAAAATATTTTTCATTTCACGAAAATAGACGTCCGCCATATTATGGTACTTTCAGGAAGAATAGTCAAATAATAACCCCACGGCGACCTTTCGCACTTGATAAAGTAAGTTAAATTGTTTATTGGATTTTATCTATTCAATTTCTTTTTTTTAAAGTCTCTGTTGGATTATGAAATCGATTCTGATGATGAGTGGGAGGAAGAGGAACCAGGTGAATCTCTCAATTGCAGTGAAGTAGAAAATGAATCTGAAGATGATTACGAGGTGGATAATGCATTTTTTGTGCCACATGGTCATTTAAGTGATGAAGAACTTCAAAATCAGGATGAAGTTGATGATGAAAATTCGCCTGAAACTCAAAAAGAAAAATTAAAAATTTTGCACAAAAATTTTGTTAATGAAATGAAAAAGAAAACCGAGAAATTGAAACCACGTCTTGTTGGTATTATATGGCAAAATGAAAACGGTACTAAACCAGAAAGTTGCCCGGATGTTGTATGGAAATCACTCACAAAGCGCTCAATGATATCTTTAAAGCCGATTAATTTTCCTTCGCCATTTGAAATGCTGAATAGGACTATCCCTGTTCAAAAGAATAAAAAACCACAAAAGCTAACAAAATTGGATGATAAGTTTGTTAAAGAATTAGTAATGTTGGTTCATAATAATCGGCATAGTAAAGAATTTCTGATCAAGGAATTTCAAGCATATCTTTCAAATAAATTTAAAATAGATGAAAGTTGGGGTGGATATACAAAAAGTAGTATTCGTAATATAATTACTAAAATTGCAGAATGGAAGGTTTTATGGGATGAAATTAATAAAAAAAATAAACTTTGTTGGCAAGTATTGCCAGAGTTTTTAGAAAAATATGGCTTTAATGATATAAAATCTATAGAAAAGTGGAAATATACATTAAAACCGAAGCAATGGTGCTATGAAGATGATGTTTACCCAAAGAATGAAAAAAAAAATTACAGTGTACAAAGGCGTAAATGAAATTTAATATAATTTAAAGAAATTTTTAGTCCTTATTCTAATCGAAGCTTTATATGTCTGCAATGGTCTTAATAGTACTAGGATTCTTATCTTGCTATTATTTTCTTTGTTGTTTTATAGTTGATACTAGCACAATTTTCTGTAAAGCTTTGCATGCAGTGTACTCACTAAGTAAGATAATTTTAGTGTTTTACACTCATCATTTGCTATTACCCGCTACATAATTCTTTCATCTTGGTCTGTCAACATACTATGACGTCCATTTACATTCAAATAAGGCTTCATATTACGCCTCTTTCGGACATGAAACACAGTACCTTGACCAGTGTTTAATTCTTTTGTAATTTTCCTTAATGGGTGCCCTCTTTTAAAGCACCACTATTTTATTTGCAATTTCACTTGATATTTTCATGATATTATTGTATTTTATTTTATTAAAAGCAACCAAACTAGCGCAACATTTTCATTGTTAGATATCATTAAAACCTGTTAGAAAAAGACGAAGTAGGGCAATGTCTGGCTGTGAGTCTGTGAGAAATTGGCTCACGTTTTAACTTGTAATAAAAAAAGAACAAGGACTAAAAACTTGTTTAAATTTTTTCAAATGTTAAAAATTTTATTGGCCTTTATGTTTAGTATTAAGTTTAGTGTTTATTTCTATAAATTCATAATGCAATATAAAATGTTTTAAGTTATGCAAAATGCAGGCTTAGGTGAAATAAAGACATATTTCAAAAATATTTTCAGAAGTACATTTTTAATAGCTTTCAAGAAATATTTTTCCAATTATACTAAATTGTGTCAAAAGATAGATAAAAAAAAATGAAAAGCTAAAAATAATGGTTTTTAAATATGTTGTAAAATAAGATCGAAATTTTAATGTTTTTGACTTGTGATGGATACATTTTATTTTCTTTATATTCTGTCATCATATTCCAGAAAGCAGGAGGAACAGTTCAATGGAATGAACTTTAGGAAAAAGCATTCCTTTTTATAAAAATTTGTTGATTATGAATGAAAGCCATTCGAGTAATATCATTAAACATAAGAGAAGATAGTATTATATACGGTCAAGAATTAATGAAGGTAGCAAAATCTATATTAGGAAATAAGTCTAGCAAGTGTAACCTTACCTTGAAATATATAAATATTAATAATTACACAAATATTTGCATTTCCTCTAGCATGTTTACTACTTTGGAAAGTAGTCTTTTTATACGTAACAAATACCTTTGATAAATGAAGAATTGTAGAATCTGTCATTAGGTGAAACTATCCATACTCATTTAACCTTGATTAGGGGTTCTTTGTATGGTGGGAAATGCGGGATGTGAGCGGTTTTCTCACCAAGGCCACTTGCTTCTGAAAAGAGGTGAAAATAAGTCTGAAGAATTTATAACATATCTACCGAAGAGGTCAATCGATCTATTATTATTGGCAGTGCCTTATGTTCCCAGATAACAATAAAATCTTTTATTATAATTTATATATTATTCAAAAGAATAGTGTTAAATATTTGCAAGTATTTTTAACATAAACCAGCTGAAATTATGATTAGTTAATCTCAATAATTTATTAAAAGTAAGAAAGATTTAAACGGTATCAGAAACTTGCAACATCTTTTAGTAAAGCTATTTTCAAAGAATATAAACCCATATACATATATAAATAAATGTGTCTATATTTATTACTGATAAATCGAAAATTTTATGGAATCTTTATCAATTGATTTTGATCTTTTTAAATGATATATTGGAATCAAACTGAATATTTTTATTGCTTAAAATATACTTAGTTTTAGGATCCTCCTAAATACGCAATAAACTAAATAGAGCTTAAGTACAACAGCAGTTTAAATTCTATATAATAAAAAAAAACAGATGGAAATGAATAGCTATAAAAGGTAGAACCCGGATATACGGCGACTGATCTTCTTGGTTGTCGACCTAAACGCTAATAAATTTTATCCAAACATATTGCATGGGAATTTATATAGAAATAAAATCAAAAAATTACAATTTTCCATAACAATAGAAATTCTGGGGTTTAATTCATAAAGAACATACGGTCGAATAGTTTTTTGTTTTTTGTTCTATTGGTTGCTATATTTACGAAATATATTCACATATTGCTAACTATGAGATTGCTGCTTTTGACCCTTCATTTAGTATTTGATTAGATCCAGTGAGAGGTAGTGCTACATTAACTAAAGTCTAAATATTTTAATATTTTCAGAAAATTATTTTTATTAAAAGTATAAAATTAGATGCTATTAGAATTAGATTAGTGTTCAATTAATGTTTGTCAATTCTTTAATTTATAAAATGGGTAAGGCTATAAAAAATTAAAAATTTAATAGTTATTTTATCTTAGGAAATTTATTTTTTAATTATTTAATTTGTTTAATGAAATATTTTAATTTGAATATTAAAGAAGTCAAATAATAAATTAAATAAAAATATTTCTTTAATAATTAAAAATAGTAAAAGAAAATGATTCTACTTACTGACATTTTTGAATATGTTGTTGATTACAACAAAAGTAATAATTAGACCACTATATGAAATTATTTATTGTAAGTTTAAAATACCTTTGATTAATACGGAGACACAGATACCCCTTGAACTGCATTTAATTAATCAAATGTACATTAACTAAATGTGTTTAAGGGTTATATGTGTCTCTGGTATAAACAAATTTTTCTTAATAGTTTAGTTTTTTTGTTTGTTCAAACTTTTGTTAATCATTGGACGTTAAATAAGATCGTAACAATATAATATTTTTAAGCAAAGCTCGTTTAAAAATTCAATAGTTCGAATTTTTGTCTTTCTTTGTTTGAATTCTTAAATCAAATTAAATTTAACACGTTGAAGAGGATACAGTTTTTTTTATTTCGCTTCATCTGGTGGTGCCTTGCACGAAATGTTATTTAGAAAGAAATTAAAAGTTGATTTCAATTCAAAGAAGTATTTTTAACATCTACAAAATTATATCCAATGTCTATCACTGGTGGTACACGGCGTTCTTCGGTTTCGAATCTGATATAAGAAATGGTTTTGTGCATTTGAAATTTGAAAATAAAGTTTAAGTTTTTGCTAAAAAACTTTATTAAAAATTTAGTTGGTTAGATATATGGGTTCGTTGTTTATTATCCTGTTGCGTCAACTACTTGCAAGATTTTTATAATAAATGTTGATGATTATATTTGTAATAATTTAATTAAAAAAATACTGGGTTATTATGCCCACAACATAGGTGTATAGAATAAATTTAAGGCTGTTTGTTGAATAAAAATTGTTTTGGTTATTTCCTGGGAACAGGAGTGACAGTAAATTTCAGCTCAAAATTGTAGATGAATATTGAATAGATAAATATTGTCGATTTATTTTATTTTTTTATCAAATAGGGAACTATTAATGAAACAAATTCAGTTTTGAGTTTTGAAGTCTTTGAAAGCGAACCTGTGGTTAGGTTCTCCAAAGTAAATATTACAATAAGCAAACTATTGTTTTGTTATGTATTTAGAATTAGAATAGGAAATTAACAACTTCTAATTTCTGCGGTTGAATTCTAATCATAAACACCTTTTGTTGACACCAAAATAAATGCACTTTATTCAAGGCTTCTTTAATCCTTGAAATGCTTTCTTGGAAACATTACATCATCATTTGAGCTATAAACAAAATACCTTTGTAAATGGGTATTGTTATTTAACCCAAAATTTATGTAAATTTTCGAGACAAATAATAAATACCTGGCTCAAAAATTTAGTGTTAGTTTTAATAAATAAAAAGAAAATGTATCAAAATAGCATTTTTAAAGTTAATTTTTATTTTAATAAACAAAAACCTATTTTTTCATGGCTAATATTTAATGTCTAATAACTTTACAGAAAAAATGATAGATGGAATAGTATTTGCTCTATTTATTCATTTAACTTGTTCATCTTTAATTCCTAAAGATGTTGAAATACTGAATGGTTATCAGATTGAAGGACCCATTGAAGGAATTCCACCACAAATGTTTTATGAGGATGTAATTGTTCCCAATTCTATGTTTAATCAGGCAATTCGTAATCGTAGATCCTATTTAACAAAAACAGTATTGGATTTAAATGATTCTCAGAATATATCAGAATCTCTTTTAAAAATGATAGCTAAGAGAAAGAAGAGGAATATTGATACTATAGAAAATGCTAGTACTGAAAGTATTCCTACACCTGAAAAACAGGTAGGAAATTCAGATATATTTAGAAATAGTGGATGGAATATTAAAACATTAAACACGGATTATTCACAAAATGATGACAATGATAATATTGGTGAAGAAAGTAGTAATGATGGAATTAAAGGACGAACACCACATGTTAATTTTGTTACACAACCTAAAACAAAAATTGAAACCAATGATAGACATCGTGGTTTACGTATAAATGAAGAAGAACCTCAGTATTATAATGATAATCCCATAAGATCAGATAATAATGCTAGATCTCATGAATCTTATACACGTCGTTATGATAGGTAATATTTTATAGTTTTCATTTAAAATGCTATCAAATATTTTGTTTGTTTTTTTTAAAGGCTTGTTGATAATCAACCACGTTATAATAGTTATTATAATAATCAATATTCTTATCGTAGTCGAGCCTATCCAAATGATGATAATTATGGATCTCGTATAATTCCATATCATGATAGATATTTTGATTATTTAAATGGACGTTATGATGGACCTGAACCACGTGATTATCATCCATCATATTATAATGATATTATTGATCAAAGGATTCCATTAATGCCACCAAGAAGAACACCAAGAATTATTTACTATGCATATTTACCAGAAGTTGTTAGAGCACCACCAATTGTTGATTTAACTTATAAATATACACGAAAACGTTATGATGATGGTTATGGTTTTAATGGTGGTAGATCAGGAACATATCGTTCAAATGAAATTTCTCGTAATAATTATGATTTCTTGAGAAGAGAAAAAAAAGAACGTCATATAACTGAGACTAATTCTGAACCTAATCCAATATTAAATAAACACAATTAAGTTGAACAAAAGTCAAATAATATAATATATTAATAAGTTATGGGTATTTACAAGCTAAAATCCTTTGGTTTTAATTTTTTGACAAAAAAAAAAACAAACAAAAATACCAAAAAAAGAATCAAAACTAAGTTTTAATAGTGTTAACACAAGACTAAATAAGTTGCCTTTTTTAGAGTTTTATTTCACAGTAAGATTTAATTAAATAATAATATTTTTAAATAAAAAATAGACCAAGTTTTTGAAGAAATCTAGTAATTAATGGTTTTTTCTTTGTGTCTATACATTAAAATAACCCTTAAATACTTTTAATTTCCAACATAAATGTACAAATTACTATGAAAACAACTTATTTCCAAAATTTATCTTTTTCCACATGGATAGACTTAAATATGGTGTCCTATCGATAGTAAAAATGACCTTCCTCGTAAACCTGTCACCCCTTTTAATGACCTAAAGTTGAAGACTAATTGCAATTCTGATGATCATCTTTAGCATCTCCTGGAATTTCTCTTATTTTGGACAATATACCCTTGCGTGTCCATTTCTCATTTACTTCAAATGAGGAAATGTCCATTTGATGACCCTATTTTCAAGATAATAAATTACGAATTTTTGTGACCATTAGTTGTTTTCTTTGCACTTTTAGACAACAAAACCCTCTTCAGTTTTCCCATATGATTACAATTTCTAATTGACATTAGTCTTACCATCTGTGTTAATTCTCTTAAGGATTTTTGCTACATAAAACTTAGATTTTTAGTTTTTTTTCTTTTTAATAGAAAAGGAATAAATAAATAAAAGCTTTTAATTTTCGATCTATTAACTGTCTGCTAAATTGGTTGCATGTTATTACTGTATTTTCACTTATGTAGTGTAAAAAATAAATCATTAAATGAATTATTGAAATTATTACAAGATTTTAATTGCAATACTTTAAACTTTTAAGTATATGATAATTTTTTTGAATTTTACTGGAATTTTTTTAGAGAAAATTTTTAATTTGATAGTGAACAGTGGGAAAAAGAGATTACCTTGCAAATTACCCACAAAACGAACCACTTACGTATTAAGTCCTAGCTGTTAATCTTTCTTAAAATATGGTTTCATACTTTTAAGGAGGTAAAGATGAAGGTGAAGGAACACTAGATCTAAGTGTTGTTGTCACTTTTTACGCGGGTGCAATATTTGCTTACAGTTCATTTAGAGTATATTGAGCCTTTTAGGCAAAATTAAAGCAAGTTTTTACATTGATAAGTTACAGTCAGATAAGTTACAGGGAAAATTCATTTAAAGTTATCAAAATACAGCAGTTAACTAGATTTTGAGGATATTCATAAAAATTTATTATTTACCAGAAAAAAATTAGCATCACTAGAAGCTACTATTAAGCGTTCTGGGATCAATTGAAGTAAGAAAGATCCCAGCAAATTTTGGCAAATAATTGTATTTTTGGGTGTCAGGTCAGGGATTTATTGAATAATGTGCTATAGACTGAAATTAATTAGGATCTGTTTATATTTCACAATAATATGAAAGATAAAATTGAATTTTTTCTTTTAACTATTACAGTCCAAAACTTAAAATGCAAACAGCTTGAAACTAAATTTTCAAATCTGTTGATCATGAATCATAGGAAAAAAACTGTACTGCATACTTTGAAAATTGTAATCTAATTCTCGATTTAAGCCTTTTTTCTCTTACCTGTAGCTTTTTTATGAAAAACTTTGATTTAAATTTCAAATATGGACACAATATATTTTAATTTTTTCAATTTTAGATAAACCATTAAAAAGTACAATTCAGATGTAAATCTAAATAGAATATTTTGATTTGAAATTTTTTTGACATTTAGCATAACCATTAAATAAAATAAAAACATCAAAAATATTTATAAGATAAAAAAAAAAGGAAAATTATTATTAAATATTTGATATATCTAACCCTTTGAAAATGATTAGAATTTAAAATTTAAAAATCTTTTGAAATTTTTATAAAATAAGTTTTTACATGTCTATTAATAATTTCTTAAAATCTTAAGTTATGGTAAGCTCATCCGAAACTTATACGTCATTTAGCTAGGATTGCCGGAAGCTTCTTAATGAACCCAACAATATATTCTGTTCACATCTTTAGTACACATTATGTAAGTAAAGAGGAGAGGAGGATTCTTTAGTATGGAATTTATGAACCCTGAAGGCTTAATGTGTCAACCCCAAATGCCTGCTCTCAATATACTTATTATTATTATTATTATTTTTCTTTTTGTTGGATTATGTACTTCCCCTCATAAGTAGATTTGGTAATCACATACGGCCGACTTAATAGGGTAAGTAAACAAGAATGTCTTTTATGGTAGGTATTTATGTATTATATGAAATTAGTGCTAAAAATGTTACATATAATAAAGAATTCTATTGATGGATTTTATATCACCTTTATCCATGCATTGTATTTGATTTTATTTAAAAAAATACTTTCATTCAATTAAACTTTAAAAATCAAAATTTTAAAATAATTAAGGCTATACTTGTACTTAATGAGATTCATTCGATTCAGCGAGTCTTCTTGTTTAGAAATTCGAAAAAATCAATTTATTTTTACATATTTTCATAGCTTAACTCTTTAAAAAAATGTTCTCAAGAGATTTTTTTGAAATTCGCATTTTTTTCGGAGTTACAGTCCATTTTATGACGCATTAAGCACTTAGCTCAATTCAGTCTTTAAAATTTTAAGCGCCAAAAATTCAAGCGTCTAAACAAGAAGACCCCCTTAAATTAACACGTTAGGTTTTATACAATTTTTAGTTTCTACAAACACTAATTTAGCCATAAAAAACGAAGATTATTCTGGTGGTTTTTCTATCATAATTTTAGAACCCTTAATATTAATTAGAGTTATTAAACTATTAATAAAATAGATCACTATCACAAGAATAGCTTTCGGCTTTTTAAAGGAAGTAAAATTTAATATTTGTGTTTCGTTTAAGGAAAACTTTTAATTAGAATTTAAAATAAAGAGATTTTTTGATAGCCCATACGGTTCATTACAAGAATAAAAATAGAACTGGTGAAAAGTAGGGTTTATGGGTTTTATACATAAGTTAAATATTCGTTAGTGACTTTGAGATAAATAATATAATTTGTGATGTCAAACAAAATATTGAGTTAATAGAAATTTATTAAAATAAAGAAATATCCACAAGTGGTTAGTAAATGATATTTAAGCACAAAAAATGCATTCGTAAATACCAAAAAATTTAAAATTAAAAATGAAATTTTTCTTATATATATTGTTCTTAAAAAAATTACTGTTAATGCTCTTACTTTTCAAAACAGTAGCCATTGAAGTCAAACTCACTCGTCACATTGAAATCTTTCCCCTGGCTAAAAGTACGTTCCCATCGTACGATTACTGACAAATTTACTGAAGACAAATCTATTGAAAAAATATCATTTCCATTAAACAATTACTGATGAATTTATTGACCTAATTTATTTCTAAGGTACAAGGGATACTTTTAAAAATATTCCTTGCTCTCATACAATACAAGAATACTTTGAAAGACATTAAATTTTCTCTAAAACTATTTTTCTCAATTCCACACAAGACAAAGAATATTCTCTTAAAGTATATTATTATTCTGTTATTATAGTAATTTACTTCCTCTTTGTATACTTTCCTTTTTTTTTATATAAATACTACTATAATATTTTTTAAAATCAAATTTGAATGGGATTTAAAATCTTCCTCCTTTAAAAACTTTCAAAGAATAACTGGGCTTAAGGTTAGTTGCTGGCATTAAAATTTCTTTGATATTTTAATTATATAAATAAAATTAAAATTAAATTTTAGGGGTTGGTAATAGAATAAGTATTTTATTTATATATTAATCTAATACAAGGAGAAATACAAAAAATTTTTTAAATATTTCTTTTAAAATTATAAGAAAAAGTTAAAGTGAAAATTTCAATTTATCTTAAGTCATAAACAATAGGATTTCCAAATTATATCTAAGTAATAAGTTTTGACAAAAAAAAACCGCATACTAAAAATCCTTTATAAATATAATCTGTCATGCCTTTAAGGTAAATTAAATTTTCTTTGTAAAGTCTTTTTCTTTGACCAAATGGTAAATCATTCCTTGGGGACATAGGAATTTTTGCCATCAGAAAATTTATTCGCGTACATCAAAAGGAAATTGGCATAGACTGACATTATTTAAGTAAATGAGGGGGTGGTTAGGTACTTTAACAAGATAAAATGTAATTTTAAATTACCTTATCCAATCGTAAAGTATATTTGCACCATTCTAAAATTTAACTTAATGCTAAAGCATTTGTTTCAAATTCCATTCTTCAAGTTGCTCTTTATAACATTTTCAAGTTATTTTATATATAGCTAGTGGCAATTGGGGTTATACAGTTATATATATATCGAAGGCTAGAATTCACCCTATTTACCATGTTAAAATGCTAGTAAAAGCAACAATGTGAGAATTTAATGCATTAATCATAACTCGCTTTTTGTATCTGTTTCTTACCATTCATTGTTTAACTTTAGCCAATTTTTGAATAAAATAACGTTGTATCACTGAATAAGGCACATCTGATGGTTTATTTTTTAACCATGAAATATATATATATATATGTATATGCAAAAGAAGACTTGTTGATTGAAAAATTTAAATTTAATCAAAAAGATATCGTGACGAAAATTAACTGGGACCCGTTAAACATATTTACACATTGCATATTTATAATAAGGAATACAAATACAGGGAAACTTGTAGACGATAGAAGGGTATTTATTTTAAGTATAAAAGAAAAAGAAAAAGCCTATATATATATATATATATATATATTTGCATTGCCAGTTGGGATTATAGATTTTGCTCTTATATTCTTGTAATCCTTATTCAAGGCGCCTCTTTTTGATCTTGAAATTAAAATGGGGAAGCATCTTATTGTTTTTACTTGTCATAAAGATTTTCTTTAGGGGAAAGAGAAAAAAATTTTTTACCGTCGACTAGAATTTTATTTTCTTGAATATCCTTGAAAAAGTAAATGTCTAAGATCATTTATCTTATATATTATATGATATCATATAATATCAAAAAAATAAAAGTCGATCGAAATGAATAATTTGTTTATGTTCAAAGTAACCCCCAACAAGAATTTTGTGTTTGATAAGGGTAAGATTTGTCAAAGAAGATTTAAATATTGTTGTCAACAGCAATATACATATATATATATATGGTGGTTTAATAATTTTGTTTAATTAATAGGGAAACATCGTATTATAAGTAATTTTAGTTTGTTTTGGTTAATAGTTTTTGTCAACTTAAAAGGAATTTTAAGGGGCACAACTAGTTTGACACTCTTAAAGAAGAGTGATTTTTGTGAATGTTTTTTGAAAAACCTACTGCACCGAATGTTTTGAAATTTTGCACATATATTTCCGCATCAATAGATTATACAATGTAATTTTTTAAAGTTAAAATATTAATTTTTCTGGGAATTATCCACCATCTCCTGAGGCTATAAAAATGAAAAGTACGCCAACTGCTGCAGTGATTGCATCCTTCAGAGTGCACGAAATCGAAAAAACAAAAATAATAATTAAGGTAGATAATTTTTCCCATACAATAAGCTTCTGTTTTGAAAAAAAAATTAAAAGTCGACGAAATGGCCGAGTTTTGAAGGAAAAAGTTAGAATTTTGCTGAAAAATCTGATCGTTCTTTGCTTAGCAAAATTATATTTTTTATCCAATCAAAATTTTGAAAATGTCACACTAGTTAAGCCTAGCGCAGACCAAGGCGTCTGTAGCCGCTACAGTAGCGGCGTCTGTAGCTGCTACAGTAGCGGCTACAGACGCCGATTCAATCATATTGAATGGGTGTATCAAAATCTGGTTGACAAGTTTTTCTTAATGTAGGTTGCTTTTTTTAGTGGAATATTTTTTTTGATTATTATTGTGAGCTAAATTTAAATATTGCTAATTTTTGTTGTTAATGTTTAAAGTTGATTTTTTAGTGTTTATTTATGCCTCTTTTTTTTTTTTTTGCTAATAATTGCTATGATTTGTAGCAATTGTTGAATTTTTTTTTTTTATAGATCTTTTCTGTTTTTAAATAAGACTTAAATTTTAAATATTATTTTATTAATTAATTTTCTTCATTATTGTGAAGATGCTTCAACAATGCTATTAACGGATTCAAATCTAGAATCTTCTTTGAACTATTTTGATAAAGAAATGGAAAATGGACATCAAACAATTAATTATCTAACACTTTCTGAAATGTATAATGAAAGTATCGAAAATATAGATTAATTCAATTATGATAAAGAAAAGTAAATTTCTTTATCTTTTTATCATATTTGTAGCCAAATAATTTCTTATTTGTTTAGTCGCTTGAAATGGTATTATTTTATTGAATTATGTAAACGGGATGCTACACTTCAACGTAAAAATAATTTTCAGTTTGTTTTTATCATAATAATAAATAATTGAAAATTAAAATAAATCAAACACATTTATTAGAAAAATTATGTAAAGATTTTGATTGGACCTATCAAGATGTTCTTGTTTGTCAGGTAAGATATGTATTTTTAAAGAAAGTCCCGCCACAAATAATCCTTAATTATTTTATTACTCATAGCCTTGCAGGAAAGTGCAAAGGAAAAAATTTTTTGGATTTGGATTTTTCTAAGCCATAAAACAGAAACACATTTTTACTAGTTTTATGTTTCCAAGTATTTTATGGCTTAGAAAAACCCAAATCCAAAAAATTTTTTCCGTTGCACTTTCTTGCATTATATGAGTAATCAAGTAATAAAGGATTATTACGCACCTTAAGTTAATATTTATCAAAAATTTATTTGGTCATATTTATTAAATATTTATTGCTTATATCATAATAAAAATGATATTTATCTAATTTGTTATAAATTATTTATAGTTAACAAATCCTCTAAAAAAAAAGTTTTTCTTTTAAAAAACAAAAAAAGACTTTTAAAGATTTGCGGATGCATGAATAAAATATTAATCAAAAATGCAATATGATTATTTTATTTTTATTTTTAAAATGTTAAATTTTATGTGATTTTTCGTTTTAATTGTTTGGTAATTGAACTTTGATTGCGACTTATGGATTCACGGTTATTCCCAATGGAAACACCTAGAATAAGAATTAAATTCCAAAATACTCTCTCATTATTAAATTTCCTTTGATGTAAACATTTTCAGCCCTCTTTGGTGAAAGTTAGAATGTTTTATGAAAAGAAATAAATAAATATATTTTTGCTAACTGTCATTTTGTAAGACTTTGAAGTACTTAATTAAGTTGTTGCTTTTCTAATCTATAAAACTCTCTTTTGTTTAGTTATTTTGACAATTGAAATTAAAATTGACAAAAAATATTTATCTTTAAGACTAAGAATAATTTATTTTTTTAATTTTATAAAATATTGTGCTTTAATTTCTAGGGGTAAGAACCAGTAAGTAAGGTGGTATATACATATATACATTTGTATTATGACCTTGTGATAATGATAGAGATCAGGACTACAGTTCATTTATTAACACTTGGATGACGACGTGTAGCACCGGTGGCTCACATCGGCTATAGTTTGATTAA
The DNA here is from genome assembly GCA_947359355.1 of Acrocera orbiculus. NCBI lineage: Eukaryota > Metazoa > Arthropoda > Insecta > Diptera > Acroceridae > Acrocera > Acrocera orbiculus. The sequence goes on from OX375759.1 coordinate 18,203,932, forward strand.
ATGAAAAAACTTTTTTTTATTAAAATCAAATTTCAGTTTTTTGCTAATTAATATTTAGTGCAAGCCGCCATCAAAGTATGATTTTCATTGCCGTCGGATGAAGTGAAATAAAAGAAACCTGCACCGTCCTTAACATGTTAATCAACTTCTTTCCATAATACCAGCAACAATTTCCTTCAAATAATAAAAGAATATTCCTTTAAACTATTTTATAATAGTTTTCATGCAAATTTATCTATAGCTTTGAACTTTAACCAATTTACACATTCTTTTTGGATAGTAAAAAAGTGAAGCTTTGTTTAAAAGAAAAAATTACAACGTTAATTCTGCGTTGTTTAAATAAAATAGAGGCCAAGGTGGCGTTTAGTTTGCTTAGCTATCAGGGCTGTCAGATACAATCATTTAACAATGTCAAATATGTTGGTTTCTTAAAAAGTTTCTCAAACAGATTTCATTTGTATTATACCCAAAAAGATGCATCAATTTTGAATTATAAGCACATAAAGTTAAGTCAAACAAGAATCAAGATTAATTTTACTAAGGGTAAATTATAAGCAATTGCATGCTGGGTTTTTATTAAGAACATCAATCAATCATCTTATTCGGGGAGTCATCTTAGATAAATACAAGGCATGTTTCTAAGCTTTAATTAATTAGAGAAATTTGTTGTCCTATTTACCCAATAAAACACAATTCATAGGTAGTTACCCATAACATGTACACTTTTTGTCAATTTTAATAACATAATTACATTAAATTATTTAATGACTTCAAAAAGTGTTATTTAATTTGTACTGTTGTCCTGCTGATGACAACTTCTTTGATAAATGAAGATCAACAAATTATTTTTCATTTGAATTAATCAAATTAAACACAACAACATTAAAATTTACCCTACATTTAACAGGAAAAATTAAAAAATTTTTGCTATTTTAAATTCTAGGGGATCAGATGTTCTTAGTATTTTTACTCAATCAAAAGACTTTAAATATATTTTTTCTTCTTCTTTCGTATGCGATGTACAATAATTAACTTGGTATTATTAACTTTCCATTGACTTTGTGGCTTTTGTGTATCAAAAGACTTCACCTCTACTGATTTTCTGATTTAATATCAAAAACTATAGATTTAATCCTGGGGTAATATTTGATATATAATAAATGTCCAGAACAAGGATAAAAAGTTTTTAACATTTTATTGTGAAATTCAAATAATAATTTTTTTAATGTTATTTGAAGTAAGCAATTTTTTCTTGTGTTATGAGAAATATTGTTTTATGATATTTTTCAGAACCTTAGAATCAGTAAGGTATATTACTTTAAGTAAGTTAAGTGAAGAAAAGGACAAAAACTTACTTATAGGCTATTTATAGAGTTTCTACACAAAAAGTACTTTTCTCATCTACTTTTAAAATATATAAAAAAAATCTACTAACTTAAGTTTTACTATTAATAAAGATTTTTAAACTGTTTAATTAGGCTGTGTATGAGCTAAAAGTTTTGAATTTGTAGTTTTTTTTGTCAAATCATCTATGAAAGTTTTAGAAAATTAGATTTTTAGACGCATCAGCTAATTTTGAACAAAGTTTTAACTTTTGTTATGCTGGTTTGAAACTTTGATTGTCCAATTTCACTAAAATTCAATATAATTTGGATAACTTGCAGTTAAAATTTTATTGTATTTGTTTTTCATTTTGGTATAGTGCTGTAAGTTAGTAAATTTAATTTCGTTTTTGGGTGTGTAGGATTTAATATATTACAGAGAAATTGAAAAGAAGACTTGTGTAAAACAATTTAACTTGGTGCTAATTTCAAAAGTGGAGTAAAAAATAAAAATTTGTTGACTAAGGAATAATTATTTATCGTTTAGGAACAATTTTTTCCCTGTAATCTTAAATAAAAGTGATTTAATTGTATCATAAAACTTTGTACACTATTGTGTGCGATATTTTTATTTTCAAAATTTTTTAGCTGTTCAATCAGTCTTCGAACATAAAAAATTTAAATTTTCTTTCAAAGGGTTTTTATTATGCCAGCCTGGCTATGCGTTTTAACAATTTACTACTTATTGTTAGTTAGAAACTCTGGCTGCAATGAAGCTACAATTACACTTAGCAAACATGCCTTACTTTGCACATCAGTAGTATTGTTGAATGTTGTCCCCCGAAAAAAGGAAATAAAATGTATGCATGGCTGAAAGTATTAGCTGAAAGTTGAAATGTATAAAACATAGTAAATCAAGTCAATTATCAATTAATTTATATAAGGATATTGAAACGAAGCTTTAAACTTTCACTTTTCTGTCCTACCTTTTAAATACTCCAAGAGTGATGACCTTATATGAATGACTCGCTTGAGCTTGGCTATACAAAATTGGACAACAAATGCCAGTAGGACCACTGGTCTTCATCAAATTGGTATATAGCTTGAATTGGCGTTGAATTCACGCTAACTTGCCGTCTTTACACAGAATATCCAATTAAACTTGTTTCGTCAAAAACAAAAATCTTGATGAGTTCATTTTGATTGATTTTAAATAAAACTCAATCAAAAATCAAAAAAATCATTCTTCTATGAACTAAACTGTCAAATATGTCAAATGGTAGTGAGTCTAAAAAATCACAAATAAATAAACTTTTTACATTGCATTGTAATGGGAATATTATGCATAAATTTAATTTGTTTGTTTTTGGAGAAAGATTGAAAATGAGAACTACTTAATAAAATGCCTGCGCCATGGATAATTTTGAAGACTAAATAATTAAACTTTACTAATATTTTAAACTAGAGCTATCAAAATGATATCTGCGGGTTGAGTTAGAATATTTAAATTTCTACTGAAAATTTTGATTATGCAGTTTTCAGACAAATAATCGAGTATCAGAGCAATTTTTCTTGTTAAATTTAATGGTATTAGTCACAAGCGAGGTGTTAAATACAATTTTATTTGTATAACTGAAAGAAAATTATCTATTTAGTGTTTTCTGCTTTGAGTAGCTGAAAAGTCAATTTTATTATATAAAATATATTACCGAAAAGGGTAAGAGGAACAAAATTTAAAGCCTTATTTATCTGTGAAACTGTTTCAAATAAGTTTTATTATAATATTTATAATGTATATTTCCTTTATTTATATGTAAAATTTTTTCCAAAAATATTCAATAATGGCCTAGTTATAGCCTGGATGTAAGAAAAAAATGAAGCAATTTTATGGTGTACACATCATTTATCACTCTTGATTAGTTTATCTGAAACGAAAAATACAATGAAGGTAGTTAAAAATGTACATGAATAAAAAATCCAGTCAAAATTCAAATTTGAGACTAAATGACAGATGTCTGACCAAGAAAAGAATTTTTTCGATATAAATATTCCTCATTTTTAATGTGTAAAAAAATTAAATTTAAATAATGTTGACTCTTGAGTGAACTACGTTTATTGTTGAGATTTAGTGATGATCAGTAAAGCCGTTGCGGAGCAATATTGTTCACTGAATTTGAAAACGTTTTTTCGAGAAAAAAACAGGTTTAAAGTTTTAGATAAGGTACAAAGTCGCTTATGCTCAGATTTTAATAAAATTTTAAGAAAAAATTCTTTAAAGATGACACTTTCAGAAAATGAAACCAAAAAAAAAAATTAGATTTTTTGAAATTTCGAAGTGAAAATATGAAAAAAATATGGCAAAAGTGCACTTGTAAGTGTTCTTCTTTTTATTTGCTTATATCAAAAAATTGAATTAGTGAAAAAATAAACAAAAATTAATTAAAGTGTAAAATAAATATTTTTATAGATTTTAGATTTAAATCAATATTTTATTAGTAGGTTACTGTTAGAAAATGTAACAAAACAAAAAAAATGGTGTTTAACACTAATAAAAAAGATTTCTTCTTTTTTATTGGTTGAAATATTGTTGACAAATACCAAAGTCAGGCTATTCAATTGGCCCTGTAAAAGTGTCTCAAAGATTCTTTGCGCAGTCAGAGGTGTCACCAATGCTTTAGAAAATCAATACTCAATTTAAATGAGTGTAGCTTTTTAACTTGGGATATTTTTATGAAAGAGCTTTTACTAGCTGGTTACTCTTTTTTTTAAACGTTATTCTCTTTTTTCATAAGAATATTAATATAATAATATTATATAATAAACGATAAAATGGTTGCCTTAAACAGGAAATTTTTTATTAAAACCAAATTTTTATGTTATTTATGTAGAAAACTTGAACTAAGCTTTTATTTGAATATTTATCATAAAAGTTTTGAATTTATATTTAAGCCTGAAATATTTTTATCTTTGTAGTCATATCCATTAATTTTATTTAATTAAAGTTTACTTTATATTTTTTCTTATTTATAAAATTTTCTTAAATAAATAATTTGTGTTATGTAAACTTTTTAAGAGAAGATACTCTTATAATGTTAAAGCCAAAAGTAAATGGCCTACATTACCATTATGGTAAATCATTATTGTATATGCTTGTTCACTTTGCAAGGATTTTAGATAACTTTTAGTATACATTTATTATCTGCAGGTATCTGTACTGAAAAATTTTAGAGGCAAAAGCGGCAAACGAATAAAAATTTAATTTAATTTTTCTTATAGGTTCTGTCTATAGCATTAAAATTTAATTGTGATTTAAAATGAAATGAAAAATAATTATAAGAATTTATAAGACCTTCGATTAAATAGCAAACTAGCTCAACTATAGTTAAAAATCTAAGAAATGTCTGATTTGTGTAAAAAGATTCCGGAAAATTAAAGAATTTTAACTTTTCTATTGATTTGATTTTTCGTAATGGGTTAATATTATCATAAATCTGTATTTAGAGATTTTAGGGTATTTTTCATAAAAAAAACATTTTCTAAAAAAATGATTTTCTATTGATTCTTATACTTTCTATTAATTATTCAAAATTCAAATATTTTCTTAATATTTGATAAACTTGATATGAACTTTTATGATCTAATATAGCTGGCGCTGGCCACACATATCAAATATGAAAGTAATTCTATAAAATTCAATCGAATTTAAGAGGGCTGAAATACACAAAGGACAAAATAATGTTTCACTAAAATTTATCCAATGTATTGGCGTACACATAAGATCATTGCTTTCTAGAAGATTTGTGTTCATTTACATATATTTAATTGTGTGGGTTGTTTGACATAAGCAATTTTTCAATTTTCCTTGAAAGATTTGATTTATGGAACTTTATAAGTCCTTTTTAATTCATTTTTTTTTAACAATTTTAAATTTTGGGATTTTAATTTTTTCCGCCTGTTTGTGAAATTTCCATCTGTTCTATTTATACTTCTGGATCCATCTAACCATTTTTTTAATTTAATAAGATTTTTGTTTTGGGCTTTTAAAAATATTTATTGAATTAAATATGTTGTTTTAATAGCGAATAAATAATGTAAATGCTATACAAATAAAAAAAACATTAAATAATTTTTAGGAAATACATTTTATTACATATTAATTATCTGTAGTAAAACATTTTCAAAATAAATATAAAACTAGGATAAATTAATAGATTTTAATTTACTATATAAAACAGAGTTAAATTTATGTGTTTACTAAATTGAATTAAAAAGAATAAATTTTTTAATCTCAGTTCAACATAAATAATTTTGACAACTGTAAAACTGATTTGTTTTATATTTATAAGTAGTATCTCTGCGTAATGCTAATATTAAGGAATACCAAGGTAATCAGAGACAAAAATAGCAGCAAATAGTTATTAAGAACCTTATTATGTTTTATTTTAATTGAGTATTACTATTATTATTATTGGAAAGCTATTATTAAGTTTCTTTGGTTAAATATTGTTATATTAGGAAAAAAGAGGTGTATCTATAGGCAATTCTTAAATAAAAAATTAATAATTTCAATTGTCGCTGTAAAAGAACCAGAAAATTTTAAAAATTTTAACTATACCCAAAAAATTAATAAGTAAGAGAGTAGTAGTAGTTTACTAGGAATTAACACGCTTGCGGGTTCTAATTTTGTATGTAAGAAAAATTTTGGCACTGGAATGGTTATGTAAAAGAAGGCTTTAAGGTTTTGATCAAAAAGTTCCACATGAATACACTATTTAGAAAGATTTGACTTTATTCATTAAAACAAACTTCTGAAAAAGGGATACATTTATTACAGTACTTGTCTAAACTTTATCCCCTATATTTGTCGAATGATTTATTTTTAGTGTGAAAATAGTCTCCAATTTTGACAATGACTTCTTTATTTAATCCATATTTTAAAAATTTGTGATTAGCCAATTGTTGGCTTCAGGGGTCCAGATCCAACAAAAACCATGGGAAAATAAATAATTCAAAGTTCAATTGATCATTATGTTAAATTTAATGTCGTTATTGATAATTTTCTTTTCTCAATGCAATAACTTTGTCTGCCTTATCAATTTCATTCTTGATCACTTCAGACGAGGTTTATCAGCTGCTCTCTACTTGGCTGACTACTGATTCGGCATATACTAGTGGATCCGTTCTCATTTATCGATGAAAAACTCCTTTCTAGTAGATCCAAACATAGCTCTGCTGATCTAGCGATTTATAGTTGTTTTGGTAAAACTGGTAGCACCTTTTTATTGATAAATATTTAAACTAAAAGATAAATACATTGGTTTTAAATATATTTAAGGAATCAATTATCTTCATTTTACAATTATGCTTTTCGGTTTAATTCCAATGTTTGTATAGGAAGAGAGTTTAGCACAATTAGTCTTTATATGGTATACAACTTCTAAGTCATCGAACCACAATAAATGATCCTTTTTAGTGGGAACAAGTTCAGATAACACATATTATGTTAAATTTATACTGTGCAATTGAGTCAATTGTGTTGAAAACAACAAGAAAAGCATCCCAAAAACCTCTTAAACTTCTTTACTTATGGTGAAGTTGCTATAAAACTTTCGTAAATTTTATATAGTTTTGTCAATGGTTGTTCAATCTATGTATATTAACCTAGGTGCTTAATGTTATATAAAACAAAATCTATTTGGTTTTTTTTTTGTGATTATTGAAAAGTTTAACAAATAAATCTGTACGTCAATCATTAATTGTAAGGATCTAATATATATTTAATGAGAATAATAAGCTAAGAAATGAATAAGATTATGGTTTTTCGTTTTGGACAAAATTTGTAATAGGCAGTCCTGCAAAATATTGTCAATCAAATAGCATGCATCATTATTCAAATATTTAACCCATTAAACAAAAAACTGCTCACATTCTATAATAGAACTTATTCATTGTTCTCATTACTGTCATTTTTTAGTTCGTTAAAGACAACAACAAGAATAATAATTAAATAAATTATAAATCATGGAATCTATATCTAATCTAAAGTTTTACCTTCTTCATTTCTTCAAGAAATATTTACATAATATAAATTATGTATTTCTACCTTTTAAATCCAACTGAAATAATAACTGAAATAAAAATTTTCATGAGTCTAAGCAAAGAAATAGCTAATTAGATTCCATTAAAGATGAATTTTACTTCATATGTTTATATAGTTGTACTTTAAGAAAAAATAATTATATCTTAAAACCTATTTATAAACGTATGTATATAGTACTACATCAACATTAAATTGAAAAATTACTTAATTAAATTATTCCAGCTGACATTATTCAAATAACATTTACATGTTTATGCTCTGATGAGCATATCACTTGCATCAAGTCATGAGAAACGTCTTACTCAATTTGCGAATCACCAAACCACACGCATTTATGGTTCACATATATTTACCTGGGGGCCATTAAATCTTCAACCATGATAGATGGTACTTTTGTAATATAGTTCATCTCTTTTGTCTGGTACTACCCTAGTCTTAACCCCAATAATGTTTTCCTTAATATAAGATAAAATTGGCTCTTATAAAACATGTTAAATATTTTGGAAATTATTATTTATTTTATTTTTATTTTTTGTAAATTTAAACCATACTAGAATTAAATTATTAGGGCTGCTAAAGTTGAATTATACTTACCTGTCATTTATTTTCTCAATGGTATATTAAATAGAGTTTGTTAAAAAAGTGTTCGGGTGAGAAGAGATCAATCCCTAGATAAAAGGCTTCAAAAAGAACAGTTTACATTGTTAACCACCTGCTAATACTTTTCAATACTGTATTGACAGCGTTCCCCCAATTCAACAGGAAAAGTCGTCAAGAGAAAAAAGAATCTAAAGTGGTAAGAGGAAAATACTTTAGTTTTCTATGAGTTAGGAGGTGGTGGGGGGGGGGGGGGGGGGTGAGTAAAGAGATCTATACCACAATCAGAAGCCATTTAAGGATATCATGTGCCCTTTTTTATTGTTTAATCTAGAATACCAGCAGAGCTGGGCTTTTCCTTGTCAGAAATGTTTAGTCCCTTTTTGTTTTTTTATCCCCAAAAGCAAAAAATTACTATGGTTAACCATTAAGTGTTTTTGTATGTTTGTTATCCTGTTAGAATGAATTCTAGTACATTGAGGCAAAGGGATTTTTAATGTGACGACAGTGGCATGTGTTCTTTAGATTCCCCCATTGTCTTTTTGTTCAAATGTTAACAAATCTCCAAACAATAAAAATAAATGTCGTGTATTTAGGTAATGTGTTTTTTACTTACACGTCTATTCGGAACATTCTAAGCTGTTCTACTTCATTCAAAATTTGCAAATCACTAAAAAAATGAGTTAAGGGAATGAAAATGGCTAGTAAGCCAATTTTTTTTCGATTGCAGATATGTATTTTTGGCTTTTTTAAAAGGATATAATACATTTAAATCTATTACCAGATAATAATAATAACTTTTCTCCTTTGACTGTTTATGATAATATTCTTTTAGATATTAACATATGTTTGTAATAAAAAATTATTAGATATCTAGAAAATTGTTTTTCCTTTTTAAAGTTAAAGTGAATTTTTTTTTTATCGGTGATGAGAAAATTTTGATTGAAAATTGCTTGTTTAATTACAATTAAATATTACAATTAATTATATTAACCTTTTAAATTGTATATGAAGTATTTTCCAGGTATAAAATATTTTATGTTTTTTACATTTAAGAAGAATTTAATTTTTCAATATTAGCCATAAAGTCAGATGCATAATTTAGTGCATAATTAAATGCTACTAAATTCCCTTTGCTACATTTATAATTATATTATTAGATTGGGAAGTTTTCCACGGCATCCTCAAAAGCTAAATTATGTCCAAATATCGAATAAAACATTTTAAAATTGATAAAAGTATGTAATATAAAAATAAATATTTTAATATCAGCTTTATTAAATTGAAGAGTATTTGTTCAAATCATACTAGAAAAATTTTCATATTCAACATATCTTTCCTTCGCTAATACTACATTGGCTGAATAATACATAAGTCTGAAAAAATTCTCCACAATCAGCTTACTTAATTGAAGTACTTCCAAGCTGGTCGAATTAATATTGCCATTGGATAGTCCAAATAAATGACTCTATTTAGTACACCAGCAATAAATCTCTTAAGTCCTTGTGTAGTAATGATTTTGTCAAGAATATTTAAGCTGATGTAAAAAGAAGTTTGAAATGCAAAGCAAATCAAAATAATGATTTGATATTATAAGAACCGAAAATGTTTCAGTTGATAATTGATTTTTAATGGGCTTAAGCCTATCTTAAACGTGCTCTTTGTGTTTGATTTAATATTAGTCAGTAGGTAGTTTACAACGTCGGTACCTGGATAAAAGATTACTCCAAGCCGAGATAACAGTTGATATTGGCACCAAACCTTCATTAACTTTCTTTTATATGATAAAAAAAACTCACAAAACAAATATACTAAATAGAAGAATAAAAAACATTTAATAAATTTACCTATTATTGAATAACTTTTGTAGAATATAAAATTTAATATAAGAAATATACAACCAGAAAGGGTAATGAACATGTAAGACCGTACTACACACATTTTTAATTCTTGAATCGCTGCATTTTTTCTTTCTAATCTTGCAACAACTTTATAAGCTCATTAATGTTAATATTTCAATGTTAACTCTAATAATATGATGAAGTTCTTAAGTTCTGCAATATTAGAATCTTTAATATCTTTCAGAGCTTCGACAGCTTCTAGTAAAGCCCTTAGGGTGCTAAGTCATTTCATACGCTAAGCAGTAGCGACTTCTAAAAGCATTAGATTTTAGGTTGTTTTAAGATTTAAATACTTTTTATAAGTTGGGTAATTGTGTATTGGAGTTTTTTTTGTTTCAAATCCTTGTTAGCCTTGCAAGTAGAAATTGTGACTATAGTCGCTTTCATCTTAGTTTAATTGATCAGTTGAAAAAAGTTTACCAAAGAAAATTAAATTTAATCATTTGCACAATACTTTGCTCTAAGCTTTATTTAACTGATTCATAATTTAAAAGTTAAATAAAAACTTTCTAGCCAATAGGTTGTAATTTTTAAAAGGATTCAGGGACCCTTTGATATGAGCATAGACATTTTGAAGTATTGAATTTTAGTTGTTTAGTTAATGTCAAATCTAAAAAGCAACGAATCATTTTACACAAATATCTTTTGACAAAAAATCAAACTTTGTCAAGATTAGATACTATGCTCAGATTCCTAGAGGGGATATTCCGTGAAAATAAAGACAAGTAATAATGTTAAAAGGATAATAATAATGTCCCTGAACTCCCAGACGTGGACGGCAAGATAAGTTTTAAAATTTTCAGATGCAGATAACTATGCAGCCAAATATTGACTTGCTAAGGATAGAAATTGACTAAAACAAGATACGATTGCAATTCATTAATATTGTGAAAAGTAAAAATACCTTCAGAAGAAATTATTTTTTCCCATATGTTTTGTGACCCTGCATTATTTATTTTTGTAAAGTTAAGTAACAATAATTAATTATGCAAGAAGTATACTTAAAATTATTTTCCAGCCAAATTGTAATTTAGAAAATTCAAATATTCTCTAAAGGTTAAGTAAAACAATTTTCATAGTTTTTTTAAGCTAAAAGCCTTTGCCTTAAATTTCAAAAATACAAAATGGAATAAGTATAAGTTTTTCTCTGTCTCTATATAATGGCTAAATAAATTTTTTTTAATACCATACCAAAGTTAAAAAATTGAGAAACAAAATTATAATAAAAAAAAAGGAAGAAAATAGAACAAATACAAAGATCTCAGGTTAGAAGGCCTGTAGCAATAATTCACCCTCTTTAAATTAATTTATTCTCGGCATATTGGGGGTAAAATTAATTCAATCACCTCGCACTTTAATTACAAAAGACAAATGGCTTCATTACAAAAAATTACAAGTATAATTAAACTTTAAACCAAATGAATTGCAAATTAAGTGAAGTATCCTAATGGCTTAGAAAATATGGATACTGCTGTTCCAACTTTTTTTGTTGTTGTTGTTTTATTTTTTATTATTATTATTTTTTTTTGTTTTTTATATTTGTAAGAAACGACCTTCGCGGCTTTTTGCACCATATGTCAACTCTAATTACGGAGCGATTAAGGATCTAATTGGGTAATGATAAATTGCTGTCAGTTTGGAGATTAGACTGACAACAGTTGGTGGCTTGTACGTATTTAATCTCATCTATTTGTTGTAGAATTATATTCAAGATAAGACTTTAGAAAAAGAAAATAATCAAGAACGTAAAAAAAAAACAACAATTACTAAACTTAAAATAAGTTTTTAGTTTTAAAATATTGTAAAATCAATTTATTTTCAATTAAAGTAAATTGTTGGTATCTTTAGTGAGACTAAAAATTTTATAAATATTTTTCTTTAAATTGGTTTCTTTGTTATATGAGGATTTAATTTTTTTTGGAACACTAAATTTAATGTAAGCCTTTTGGTTATTTTTATTGAAGGGGTAAATTATTTCAATTTAAATGCTAAATATTAGAAAACAAATTGCTTATAAATAAAATTTATATAGAACGCATCATTGAAAAAGATTTCCAGCAAAATATGAATACATTGAAATTTATTTAGAAAAATGATGCAAGGATAGTTACTAATTTTTCATTGAGTTAAATGAATACTATTGCGTATAGTCGAAAGTAGATTAAAAGCTTTAGAATTTTGGAAATCGTATGTTTATCTTTTATTTATTAAAAAAATGCATATAAAACTGAATATTAAAAGTATGTGGCATAGAAAAAAGGAAAATTTACAAACTCTGAATAAAAAAAAGTCATATATGTGAATTTAAAAAAAGTCTATATAAATTATATAAAGAAAAAGTATGCCATATGAGGAATTATAAAATTAAAATCCATAATTAACTGTCATGTCCTAATATGTTTAATCTTTTCGAATGACGACCTAGAATATTTAATTCAATTTTATAATTTTTGGATGATATTACACTTAAGTTGAACTAATTGGGTAAATAGGGATGAGACGGATTTGATGAAAACAAGTCTTAAGTAAACATTATTGGCCATAAAATTCGCGGCAAAAGACAAAAAGTTAAATTTTGTAAACTATGATTAAAATGAAAAAAGTAAAATTTTTTATATATCCTTTTAAGTTAACTACTTCCACTGAAAAAACTAGATAAAAACTAAATTTCTAAGATATTCAAAACCAACCACCAAACTACAATATAAAATATTTTTAATAAAAACCAACTTCTTCTTTTAATCCATCATATGGTAAGTCTTTAAAGCATTTAATTCACATTTTTTTAAAGTATTATTCATCCTTGGTATATTTTACAAATTGTCATTTTAAAAAAAAAATTTTTATGTGAAAATGGTTTAAAAATGTAAAAAAAATAGCAATTTCAAAAGAATATTACTTCATATATGAATAATAACCAACTGTAAAGTAAATCGTGTAAAAGTAATAATATCCAAGTGTTTCACGTCAAAAAGTCCTCTATGCTATCAAAAGCTGTATCCCTTGAGACACTAGATCCTTTTCAGTATTTAATGGTAATTCAGAGGGGCGTCACCTGTCCTCTTTGAGAATGTGAATGGCATTGAAAAGAGCAAGGACGTGCTTGATACTTAATCGATATTTTTTGTATTTGTACTTCCTTTCAATACCTTATAAGCTAGATAATTGATTTCGTGATAGAAGTTTTAATTACATCCTAAATTTGGCTAATGTTTTCAAATGAAAAAAATTAAATATATATACAAATAACCAATTGTAGTTCCTTATACCGTAAATTTCTTAAATCTAGTCTAAGTGAATATTCTTGTCTGTATGTCAAATCGCACAGTTCTACTTACTTGTTATATATTTGGTTTTCTTCTTAAAAATATAATTTTTCCCAGCTGGTTTTTCGAATAAATATCATTTGGACCTTAATTTTATACGATTATCATTATTTTAAGTATTACTTTATTTGCTAGAGTAATGGAATCTTATAGCTAGAAGCTGATGTCTTCTTTATAACCTAATGTGAAAAAAATATCACTTCTTTTTTGAGAAAATTAACAAAAATCGGTTCTCAAAACTCTCCAAGTATTCAAATGAAGACAAATTTAAGCCAATGTTTTCTTACAGTTTCATTGCTTTAATCGTTAAACTTTTTTCATATATTTCAGCATTGAAAGAAAAAAGAATGCTAGCTATAGTTTTATCGTGTGTTAAAATCACTAAAATAAACAATTCCTTTGTTTGAATATTTCAGTCTGCTTCTAGCTCAGATTGCTTTATTGGCAATATTTGGGCAGTTTAGTATGTTAAGTGAATTTCATTATTTTTATACCATTTTCAAATTTTAATGAATTACGACTTTGGAAAAGTTTTACAAAAATTAAATAAGCGAAATGCTTTTGAAGTTTAGAAATAAGATCAATACAAATATCAAGTTTAAAACCTTAAAATATTGAACAAACATCAAAAACTTCATAATGAGAGAAATTATGTCTACCTAATCAGATTTAATCTTAGGTAATGAGGAAAACTAAGTCTCTGGTGCAGAAATTTATTAAGTAGAAATGGTAAATAGACAATTTAAATTTGTCTAATCATGGTTAAAATCATGAAGAGAATGCAAAATAAGACTTTTTGGGAATATAACTGATTTCATTTGAGTTGTGCTTCAGATGAACTGAAAAAAGTTAACATTAAATCAAAATAATAGCAAAATTTGAGAAAAATTTTAATTAAAGTATTAGCCAAATTTTTAAAAATGTGACTTATTCGAAAATTTGATACTGAATTACTTTAAGTTCATAGATTTGGTTGCAACCAAATTTGCTTAGAAGTAGAAATGTCAACAGCAGGCAAAAACACTACAAGGAAGCTTGGGTATATCAAAGAGTACATATATATGAAATTTCCATTTCAACGTGTACCCCAAAAGCAATTCTGATCCTAACCTTTATTATTACTGACCAAAATAGTCCCCAAATTATTGACATCTTTAAGTAGATCAATTTATGAAACACTTTTGGATTCATAATTGGATGGACAAGTCAAGATATTCTTATAACTTATGTCAAGATCATAAAGATATAATAAGTTTTTGATTAAGTTTAAGAGTTTAAAAATACCTTTGGGTTTGATCCTAAAACCCAAAACTAGTATCAATTATTAGGAAATAATTTATATTGTTGTCATGACTATTGAGTTTTCTTTTTAATTTCCGATGGAGCTTAGATTTTTTCGTGTCTTAAATGTCTTTGAAACCAAAATATTCCAAAGGCAAATATATTTGATATAAAAAATTATAGTGTCTGTCTGCAAATAAAATATGAAATTCCTGCAATCTACTTTGAGTTGTTATTTAATGAAAGTCTTATATTTTGCTGACGAAAATTTTTGATTGAAAAAAAATAAAATAAAATAAAAACAACAAAATCTCTTACCAATAACAGACGGAAAGAGGAAACACAAACAAAACCAAATGCTGTTCCTTATTAAAAATTGCAATAATCCATTTTAATCCATTTGAATATATGAGGATTCAAGAGTCTAATTTCAAGTAATGTAAATATAGAAAAAGTGAAGTATGCGTAATTTTTAAGCAGTAATATGGCTATCAAAACATTTGGTTGTGTTAATTAGGTTGTCCAAGAATCTAGTTTGCGAAGAGATTCTTCTAAGCTTCGAAAAGTGGCTATATTCTCTCTACACCTTATTCTTCTTACTGCAGTTTTGTTAAGTAGAGAATACTCGTATGCCATGCTCCAATACTTACGAAACAAAATGAATTTAAAGTAAATTTGGTGATAATAGCAAAAAAATTCTCGAGCTATCTAAAAATATTTTTAAAAAAGTAAAATATTTTGTCATCTCAGTGGTTAATTTATTTTATCAGAATTAATATCCAACCGTTTTTTCTGTTGTTGTTAAGCTTTCCAAATGTCAATTTCTTGAGGCAGGGTGTTGTGTAATACTTCAAAGAATATTTGAAAGGGAATGCTGCCTTTCAAAGCAAGCAATTGTCTTGGAATGAATTAAAATATTTCGCTTGCTTTCATGTTTGAGGGATAGTTGTCTTTATGTTCAGAAATTTACCTATACTTCTGGTACTTTAAGTAGTTGTTGTCATCAGTTACTTCTTTTTTTAACTTTTAGTCTATAGCCGAGGTTCCCAAAGTATTCGTCGCGAGACGGTACGTGCAGGTCACCTGCATGAAACGTAATAAGTGAATATTTCTTCACCACGTTTCCCCGCTCTTTCGTTTCCTTACTCTTTTGTTTATTTATCGTTCGACCAGTCTCGATATGTAAAGTTATGCTCAGAAAATCAAGCTTATCCTTCTTATTGATTTTAAAATGTATTATTATATTTTCTAATAAAAAATACAAATAAAAATAAATCATAATATGATTTTTGGAGTTTTCTTTAATAATAAATAAAGTAATTTGAATGCATTTTAGAGCAAGCGCAGTTTTTTTTACAGAAGGGCGTCGCAAAAAAATTAAAGTCTGTAAAGGGCGTCACAGGTATAAAAGGATTGGGAATCGCTGGTCAATAGTTTTAAATATTTTCCTAAATAAAATGAATAATTTTAATCAAATACTAATATAATATTTTGCATGGATTTTAAATCAAATGAAATTAATTTCTGTAGTAAAAATAAATTTGATTTAATTTACATAAATTGGGATTATGGACATTGTTAATCAGAATTTAAGTTTATGTAATTTAAAATTCTCTTAAAAGCATTAGTTGCGATAAATTTTGAGCATATCCTTAGATTAATGTACAACAATATATTACATCATTTTGATAGATTTTGGAATATCTAAATATACTAAATATTAACTTAATCAAAAATTAGTTATAACTCAATAACTATTATTTAAGTTATATTTTATATTGAAAATAAAGAAGTTTTTATTTTTAAAATTCTATAAAATAACTTTAATATTCAAACATAGATTTTCTTTTTCTAATCACAAAACGATAAAAATCAGTAGAAAGCATTCGCTCATATGACTTATGGTATCTAAAAGATACCCCTCTGACGAATTACATCCATACATCATTAATCCAAGCACATGTATCACCAAAGAACATAAATAATTAACTTAGTTAGCGTACTTGGTATAAGATAAGATGTTTTAATATTTATGACAACCAAAAAGTGATTTACGGTCCCCAATCTGGTCAAAAATTATTTTTGTATGGTGTTATTGAAGAAAGTGACCAAAAATTACTTGTTACGGATATATTGCTACTTTTATGCACCCCCTTTCTTTTTTTCTTTTTTTTTTGACTGTCTTTTAAGACAAACTTGCCCAAGCCAAAATCAATAATGACAAGTTCAATAAAGATTTATGGGCTAAAATCTACTGGGGATGAGACTTTATCATATTGCTTTAATATTGCTATTTCTTAATTTTCATACTCAATATTGAATGTATATGTTTCATGTTGAACAATAAATATTGATAAACTAGAATTTTCCTAGTAATATGTCAATTTTGAAGAGACATCAATTAATGTAATTTTTTCTGAACTGTTGGCTTAACATTTATATTTGCCTAGAATTTATTTTATATAATTTTTTAATTTAAGATAAGTAACAAAATTATATCACTTGATTTTTCTATATTAAGTTAGTCAATAATTTATAAATTTATAGGAAATTATAAGAAAGAAATATGTTCACATATGTTTTTATTAATAAACTGAATGTGTTAGATTTGAGGGAGAGTTTTTAAGGGATGTATCTGAACTTTAAAAAAAATTTGTCTTATATATATCAGTTAAACTTGCTGAAAATATCAAACATAAGTAAATTTTTAATTTTGAATGTAAGGTAAATATTTTAAAATTTTTAATATTTTGAGCATAAGATTTTCTTATTCTTTCTCTTCATAAAATATCCCTGAAATTATTCTTTCATATATATGTCACTTACATATGTCTCCAAGTAATAGAGAATGAGCAAGATTGAATGATTTAGCAAGACTTTACTAAATTTTACTCCCCTTTAACTCATTTGGATTTTTTTCTTGGAATCTATTAATGAATTGTATCCCATGCAAGTATTTTTTCCCCGGCAAATTTTAAGCTAATATTAATTTTTTCTTAGTTTTAAGATACTAAAACTCATTGAAGCAAAGTGGTTTTAAGACGTCTTTTCAAATATATGAAAGTCATTTCATTTAGAGTGGATGGTTAGTGGATGGTTATTTTCTCTACTTGTTAATTAAATGTCAGCAACAAAAATCACATAAGTATTTTACCAATAAATCATTGTCCTAAAGCACAACGTGTAATGTCACTTAATACTCATCACACTTCCATCCCCCATTTCAGTTTATTTCACTTGACTGAAATTGCAAGTCACATACTTTTGCACCCTGTCACAAAATTCTTAGTTAAAGTAATACGAAAAAATATTGAATGGTAGCTATTTTTCGAGATAAGCTTAGTATTTAGGAATGGGTAGTTAATTCTTTTTGCTTTAGCCTACAAAACGTCAAATGTAAGGAGCTGTCTTATGATCAAACAATACGCAATTTACGGCCCAATAAGTAACCAATTAAGGGATAGTCTTTAGATAGCTGAAAGTACATTTTCATTGACTTACCTCCTGACAGATTTCAAAGAAGCTACAAATTGAGTTTAGAAGTGGTTGACCTCTTTTCAATGTCTGTCATTGGCATCGAATATCTCAAATATCTATAAAAATGCAACACATAGACTTTTTCTAATATAAAAATAATATCTTTTCAATTTTATACTTTTAGAAGTTTCACAATAAAATTTATAGATTTATATTTTGAATTTTTTTAATTTCACATTTCGTCACATTTGACGGCCAAGAAAAATTAGGAGTTTTGAGTAAAAAATATACATATTCTTTTACTTATGATGTTCCTATACTTTTCCTATTCGGGGAGATTCGAGTATTTTGTAAATTTTTATAATGAGAGAAATATTAACTCTGTTAGCGCATTTGTCGTGTATACACATGACTATGAAAACTGTTTTTTTATGATTATTTGAGACCTTTTAAGTTTATAATAACAATAACTTTTGTCGAAATAAACCGTTAAATTTCTCTTAAATAAAAATGCAGTTCTTTGTTTTTCATAAAATTTGTAATAGGATAATTTTGCTCTACGCTCGTCATGTATACACGTCATCAGTTGATTTTAATTTGGCACACTGTGAGAGGTTTTTAAAATTAAATTTGACGTTTAACTGGTTAATACTTCCCAAAATTATTTCATATAATTGCGCTCCACAAGGCCAACTTACTTACCAACTTTAGTTGACATGCTCATTTCGTCACAACAATTAATTAAATTACGGTAATTATATACCAAAAATGGGTTTTGACTTTTGGAAATTTATATACAAAGTAAGTTTTGACTATTGAAAACTACCCCTTGCCCTTTATAGTTTTCTTGACAGCGCAAGTATTAGAGTCAGCCTAAATCTCCGTGTGAAAAAAGCACGAAGTTAATATTTGGCTGATCAAAAGGATGCTAGATTTATTTTTGCCGCAGAATATGCAAATTACTAACTTACAGTAGAGAAGTTGGAAGCTCAAAACCGTGCTTGCAATAAAAAGAAATAAAGTAGACCGGAAGCTGTACTCCGTCTCATTGCATATCTTCAGGGTTGAAAATATTCTAATATTTTGCCATTTTTGTCAATGAGTAATTAAATGTTTCGACAGGCTTATACTTATCTTCTTTAAACATTTATTTGAAAATATTTTAGTTTTTTTTATGCTTTAATATCTTGCTAAATATATGTATCTCTTTCAAAAGATTCTTAATATTGTTTCGAAAATATATTTGTAAAAAGTTATGGTTCATATTTTAATGATTTTCGTAGAGGTTAAGCGAAGTTTTGTGTAAAATAAACTGCGCATATTTAAGTATAAAAATATTTTGATAGAATAATTCACTGTGTTAAAGCTAATGTTGGTGAAATTTTAATATTCTCTGAAATAACTAAAGTAACTTCTTTTACACACTTTGAAATCTTATATAAAATTTTACAATAATTTAGTTTTGATTTAATTTATTTAAATTTTGAATTTAAACACGTAGCACTTATTTTAACATACATACCAGAGTTTTCAAATATTATTGATTTAAAATCAAAATAAGAGTAAAATAAGGGTAAAATAAGGGTAAAAAAGATTTGTTAGCCATTAGTATTAACTAAAAGTATGATTTCTTGCTTTTTTTACACCTTAAAGTTCAAGATGTACATATATAATAAATAAACAAAAAATGTTCATAGATTAATCTATAGCCCTATCAACATAAAAGAAGTGCTATAAATGTCATCAAGTATTACAAACTCTATCTCTAAATGTAAAACTTCATCAATTTTTGTATAGTTTGCCCTCTGGTCAATTTCCCAAGAAATAAATCCAAGGCTATTGTCTTTATTTCTTCATTGTATTTATAAGAACACCTCAAAAACTTGGTAAATTGCATAGAAAACCCTAACAAACATATTCAGTAGAAATTCCTATTTATCTAATATAAGGACTCATACAAGATTGGTAGAATGATGGGGTCATAAAAATCGCGTGCCATCTACTCCCCTATAGAGAGAATTTGTCAAATGGGAAAACATTAATTAGAACTTGGGTCGTAACCTAAGAACAGTCACTGAATTATGGCGATCTTATAGAATGTATTGTACTAGTGTTGCCCGTTGTTTTTGATAAACCCTAAGGTAGTCAAAGTACAAGGCAGTCCATTACTTGTGAGTAGCTAAGATACATTAATCTCGTATGAGGCCGTAAAACAAAAGCAATTATTTCGCATTCTCATAATATTTATTAGCGCTTCCAATGGTAATGAACAAGGTACCCTTAACTTCCGTTTTGTATTTGTTATCCTTAGCAAAATGAGGTCATGTGACGCCCATTTATTTTGAATGACGTCAAAAATTTTCTATCATTAGTATACGCCAGTTAATAGAAAATTTCTCAATTAGTTTAATGTCTGTTAACATATCTTGCAATTTTCTTCTCTTCATATGAAAATTTAATGTATATATACGTATAAATATATAAATACATACATACATATGTATATATTTGTATATTAGGTAAAAATATAAACTAGTTTAAAATTCTTTACCCCACATTTGTTATAGTTCCTTTTTTCTTATTTTGCATATGAAAAGAAGATAATTTATTAAAAATAAATTAATTTTGATTAATTACACCAGTATAATAATAAAATTAACTTAAAAATTTATGATTTTAGATATTGGAAAAACATTTCCTTCATTTAATGTTTTTTTTCTTCTACAAATAGCAAAATATTCTTATTGTTAGAAATTGATGTCAAAATTAATAACTAGATAGAAATACTGTGCAAAAAATATATATTAATAAATATTTAATTTTCAGGATATTTACATTTATCAATTATCCTATATTAAATGCAAAAATTTAGATAGATTTGTTTGTCATATTTTATTCTCCTTATTTAAATAAAGAGTTAAACGGCTTAGGCGCCTCAAGCACCTTATGAAAAATTACTTTAACTTTGGTTCGGTTCGTTTATATCATTTAAGCTCATAGTAATTGTCTATTGAAAAATAAAGTAAAAATCATAAAAAAGTTATTGCAAACTGCATAACTTTGGTTTTAGCTTTCGTAAACCAATCTTAGAATTTTCATTTTATTTAATTATTTTATAGTTAAGAAGATATTATTAACTTGGGAATCTATTTTCATACCTAAATTATATTAATTTTGTAATGGGCTATCAATTTTCATAGTTAAAAAAATAAGCTATTAGCAAAAAAATGACACTATAAAAGTTAATAACTCATAAATTTATCCTAGGGTGCATAATGATTCTCTCTGTTTAGTTACTTAGTGACGTAAGCTATACTAGGAGTACTTTAGAAGGACGATAATTGAAAAGTTTTTTTTGTTGTTTTTTTTTTTTTTCTTGCTAAAAAGCTATAACCCTTGTTATGATAAGGAAGGGTTATACTCCGGGCGATGATGTTACAAATTTTAATTAAGCAATTTTAGTACGTTCCATTTTATAAATTATTCATAAAGTTTAACTAAAAAGGAAGTTTAAGCACCTTTACGGAGTATGGCGACTTTTAGCATTATCATCTTATCTAATTGTAAGAACCTAAAGATTATATTTGTCTTTTATAAATTCTAATTTGTCCCTTAGGTGTGTCGAATATTTTTAACTTTTTTTTGATTGTTAAAACTCATTCCTGCAGTAATTTTGTCAATTTCAAATTAAAATTATTTTTAGTAGGTATTACTAGTAAAGTTATTATTTAAATAATAATTAGCAATAGTAAAAGTTTTGTAGTAATCTTTTAATTCATAACGAAAACGTTTTTGAATTTTCAATTAAAGTTTTTTATAAGCTAATGCTAAGATTTGAATCGTTTCAGTTTAACTTAAATTCAATGACAAAGAAAGTGTAAAAGACTGAAATTTCAAAAGAATATTTTCAGGTTTTTCAGATTTCTCGTAGACCAGTAGGCAAAATTGATGCATGGTTAAATGCAAAAAACTCTTTGCTCATGTGGCTGTACTTCTCTTTAAATCTTTATAAATAAATTTATTTATGCAGTAGAGAAAACTCTATCAATAATATATACATATATACTTATAGCTATTGTTTTGGTAGAATATTTTAAGACTGGTAGTATTAGAATATACAATAACTAACCTGCATAAAGGGAGTATTATATCCATAGATAGAAAAACTAATCCTCATAGAAATCTCATGTACATACTATAAAATGATCTCATAAGCGAATGTAATAATATTTCAGTTAGGTACAAAGATTAATGAAAAATGCAGCATTGGAATATGAATTAGAGGTAGTTTGAGGTTAAACATATTTCAACAAATAATTGCTATTAAGTCACTTTAAATTAAATATAAATAAAATAAATAACATAAATTAATAATAATGCTCGAAAGTCGAACCAAGCAATCATCCAAAAGAGTCAGAATAAAATCCTTCGCCTGATCACTAATGTGTACCAATATGTGACAAAGGAGGAACTACATGTAGATCTTAAAATCCAATTGGTTGAGGAAGTAATACATGAATATGCCACCAAACACGAAAAAAGACTACTCTACCATTCAAACACGGAGGCTGTCGACTGCTTTGGAGCTTTTGAATTCTCTCATTGATATTTTTTTAAGATAGTTCTTTATTCCTTTATTAGCTACATTTCACACTTGAAAAGTTTTTGATATGCAGTAGAAGGCTGTTTTCAAAATTTCAATTTCTTATTTAACATATTGAGGAATGCAGTTAAAATTGTACTTTGCTTTATTAGGGGGCGACTTGCACAAAATGTTGTTTAGCAAGAAATTAAAAGTTTATTTTAATAAAAAAATTATTTCCAACCACACAAAGTTTTATTCATTTAACAAAAGTATAGCCAATGTGAGCCACTCGTGGTACACGTCGTTCTCAACGTGTTAAAAGAAAAAAAGTAACTAAGTACAAGAATCTAAAAGATAACAGACAGCAAACAATTTGATAAAAATTAGAGCTATATGAAGTTTGAATATCTATTATTCAATTTCTATGCTTAAATATTAGATAAAATTTTCAAAATGTATGTCCACATTTATATCTCTTCAATATGCAATTCAGCAGAATTGAAAAGGAGAAACAAACCTATAAAAATAATTTCCATAGATTCTTAAGCAAACAAATATGTTTTCAATTTCAACTAAGTCATAATATACAAAAAGATATGAGCAAAATATTCCTCAAAGTGCAAATAAAATTAATTTAGGCATAGCTTTTTGGAAAATTAACTTAATAAAATAGATAAATAGGTAAAAACATGTGTAGAAAATGTCAAAAAAAATCACAAATTATAATAATATCTGATTTTTAAATAATTTTTGTTAGTTTTTAGATTATTTTGTGCTTATTTTGTTTTGCAATTGTTTATATATCTATTGACATGGATGTAAGTAATTTTTAAAATGTTTAAGGGGCTGAAATTTTACCCTTTAGCATAGTGGAAAAAATTCAATAGATCTCCTTAATTTAAGAGCTAGTGAAATTTTTCGTAGTTTAATAAAATTGCAATATAATGTGGTATATAGTAATTGTAAAACCCGTAGATCTGTCGTTGAAAATATCTATAGCTGTTAATCGCATTGAGTTTATGTTTCAATGAAATTATAACACAAAAAAATAAAAATTTTTTATAGTCAATCTTACTGTATATTTCAGTCAAATTCAGAAAAGATAAATGACTTCCACTAATAGTTAGCTTAAAATGAACCGCGAAAATGTTTATCCACAATTAAGTCAAATTAAATCTTTGTTGGAAAATTAATATTTTGAAGAAGTAAACTTCTTGCAGTGTCTAATAAGGTCTCTAATGTGTCTTGAATGAGTAATCAAAAAAAAAAAAAGATTAAACAAAATTATTAAAGCTTAAATGAAAAGAATAGCAATTTAAAACAGTTGTAAACAGGTTAAATTAAAATGTGTCTGCTTCAGATAAGTAAAAGAGTCAAAATTTCACCCGCCACCAAGGTGGATCTTTTCCATCCGGTCATATTAAGCGCGTTTTTTTTGCATTAGAAAAAAATTTCTATTGTATGCATTATGAATATAATAATATACTTCTAAAACATAAATATTGTTGTTCATTATTTTGCCAACGAAAAAAATATTTAAAAAACCCTTAAATTAAAAATGCATATAGTTTTCTACAAAATTCCGTAAAATATACGTGAATGTACTCTATCCAAAGCTTCTCAAATAATTAAATGCAATCTTAAAAATGTACTATTGAACTGACTACTAATGGCTACTATAACATCATTATTTGAGCTAAAATACTTTCTGACATGGTATTTTTTAATTTAAGTAACAAAAAGAACTTACAATTAGTGAAGACTAAATCTAGGATGCTTTAACACTCCTTAGCTTAAACCTCTCAACTGTTACATAGCCAAAACAGCTTTATATAGGCTAATGCATTGTTGGTTTTATCTACACCATTTGTTAAAATATATGGCATTAATAAACTACTTCATTTTTGTATTTCTAATTAAAACTGTCACATATGCTTAAGGTCTAGATATCTGTAGCACAGCGTCACATATTTATATCAGTTTAAAAGAATTTTTAATTATTTTGCTTGTTTAGACATATCATAGGTAAAATCTATTATAATCTTGGGTTATAGTGAAAATTTTTCACACGATACTCTGGTAGCACATAGATTTTCTAATTTCTTCTTCTGAAAATCTATATCCACTAGAAAAATAACTGGCAAATAATTAAATACAGTAAATTCTATACCAGTTGTGTATGTATTGGTATTGAAAGTATATTTTTGCTTTAGTAAAAGTATTTAATATCTTAAATTTATAAATATTTCAAAGAATTAACGGCTAAGAAGAAACAATTTCAACAAAAATACTTTGAAAATATTTTAATTTCGTATTTTATCAAAAATTTTTGATATAGGGAACAAGCCAAGTAGGGAAGGATTGAACTTCCTTTAAATCCTCTGTCCTAGTCAAAATTGAACAATTTAAATATCTTAAAGATTAGAAAAGCTGATAAGTTTTGTTTGACGACAGGATAAATGCCCTAAAACGAGCGTTTAATTGTCCATAATAATCCCAAGGGAAAAGAATCAAGGGACGGTAGCAACTTAAAATAACATTTCCTTGTTAAATCTCTCTGTTTGATCTTCAAATTAAAAACAGTTTGGGGATGGTTGTCCCCTCTATCCCTCACACGTTGTATATACAAAACATAGATTTGGGTGTGGATGGGTATATGATGCCTTCATCGTTCTTGTTAAACAATATTGTCTTATCTCCCGGAATCAAAGCATTAAATAATTTGTTTACGCTCCCGCTATTTCTAGTTAAAAAAAATAACAAAAAAAAAAATAGGACTTATGCCTTGTTGGGCTGGTAAGGGCGGTTTGTAGGCTTATAAATGCAGCCAATATCCTGCTGATAAATTTTTATTTACTTGACAAGTTAATATCTTATCTAACATTTTGCTTTTATTAAATTTTCCAGGTCATTGTAGATTTTTGTTTTTTTTCTTTTTTAAAGGAATGAAGCACGCGTTAAATGTATTTTATGACAACAAAATTTTTATTCAGTCATGCTGATTTCTACAGTTGGTGAAGTTGAAAAATTATATTTACCCCTGGGGAGTGCAACCATGAATTCTTGGCTTTTAAGCTTTTTTATATTTTTAGCAATTGCAAATTTAAAAATTATTTCGCGGCCACGTTATATTTTTTTAGGTACATTAATATATGTTGTTTTTTTAAAGTAGACAATTTTTATGAATTTTTGTACATAACTTTCTGTTAGCAAATGATAAAAATTTAATTTTAAAGCTTTGATATATATAATTTAGCCTACATATAGATTTTTGCATTAAATTTTCAAATTTATATTATGATAAAAAATTTATGGTACAAATAATATTGAATGGTTTTAAAAGATTAAAATAATTGTTCAATTATTTATTACTTTCGGCTATGTTTGTAATATTTATCAAATCTCAAGGATTGGAGTAAAACTAGCCTGAAAAACCTCAGACTTTTTACCCGGCACTTGAAACCAACAAAATTTTGCTGTAGTTCAACCTTTAGAAATTTTATGCTTTGGTTTTTACATGAAACTAATGAACTAATTTTGATTTAATTCTTTTTAAGTAAAAATATTAAAAATTTGTGTGGAATTATTGAAAATTTTTAGTAAAAGACATGGAAGTAAGATTGCTTACAGGTATACAAAATTCAAGTGAGGAAGTGAATCATTTATAGTAATTTAGGCGTTTGATTAACACTTTTGAGTCAAGAAAAATTATATGATATACGTCCAAATACAGAAAACAAGTAAAGCTAGTTTTGGTTGAATTTTAAAGAACGGATGGAATTGTTTGGTTTGGTTTGAAAAAAGAAAAAAAATTATAGATTTTGATGTTTTAAGCAAAATGTATCCTTGTTGATTGGTAGTAGTTAATGGGTCCCTGTGCTTTTTTTATAATGTTTTTCAACCCTTTAACTAAAGTGTCAATGGGACAATCAAATTTGTATGTTTGCCTAACATGGTAGGGTAACGGCTTTTAGGAACGTCAAATTTACGCATGTAGGATGACCTGATGTTGTGTTATAAGGCTTAGTACTATTTTTTACTTTGTGCTTTAAAAATCCGAAGTAGTTATTCACATACGAAATATGTTAGCAGGAATTACCGGAAGCGAAATAAACAAAGCAGTTTTAATTTACATGAAATGACATCTAAACTTTCAATTATACTAATTAGGAAATTGAACCAACATTAAAAATTTACCAGGAGCTTGATTAGATAAAGTCAAAAGAAAAGAAAGAATTTTCAATATTTTAAATAAATGAGCAACAAATTTGCTAACTTGATTACAAGGCTTATACTAGAGTATTTTTATTTTTTCCTTTAAGGCAATTCATGCCATTTTTAGAATAGTATAAATTAAGCATTTGTTTACCGTATAAGCTAGAGCCAAGAAAAATGAACTTTCTCTTTGGCATCTTCTTCATACTTTGCTCCAAGATACATCAATTATTCAGCAGACAAATATGCTTTGTAAAATTTGTGAGGGTGTTAAAGTCCTGAAGAATGATATGTATAATGATAGTTTGCTAACAAGCATAAATACAAATAAAGAACTTCCACACTTACAAGAGCAAGGATCTAAAATAATGAGTTTAGCAAACTTTAAGCTATATAAACAATAAAAATAAAAGTCTTGCTTTATATCTAAATAGAGAAAAATTCTTTGTATTTAATCGAAAATACATTTTTCTCATAATTTAGTAGAAAAATATCAAAAAATAATTAATGATAGTGACATAATTGTATTAAGTTGAATGAAATAAAAAAGAAGAAATTAAAAAGTTACATAAAATAAAATTTACCTAGTTGAAAAAGTGAACTTAAAATCTTGTATCTTCTTTTGAACAACTAAACATAACTAAAAATTATTAACATTTATTTTTCTATTTTATGATTGATTTATATATGACATTAACAAAATAGTAGCACACGATTAAAATTCATAAACAATTGCCCTATCTTGAACAAAATTCATAAACTGTATTCATTATCATTGACTGACAATCATAAAATTACACCATTTACATACCATGAATATAGATCAAATAGATGTATTATAATGTCTGTAATGGGCTGACATATACCCTAATAAACGTGGCGGCAAAGACAAAGTGTTTTGGTTATGCCAAATACACAAATGGAGCCAATTTCCCTTGTGAGTATGGAATGCGACACCAAAATACCCGCTTATCATATATATTTATGTATATAGTTTTATATATAGGTACATATATTATTTGGCATCAGCCCTATTACCTAATTCTTAGGCAGCTAGAAGGGACATTTTATGAATTATATGTGGTCATAAAATAAAGGATTTAAGGATGATAAAATTGGCTGCAATTATTTTTCTTTTGATAAGTTATCCACTATTACCCCAGGATGTGACAGGTTAACTGAAGACCCTGTTCATTTCTATTGTATCCATTTTTATTCTATTTTGTTGACGCCACATAAAGTTTGAACGAAAAAAATAAAAACAAAAAAATGCTCCAATACTTAAATTCTAATACTTGGGCAGATCTGGTATATTTGAAATCGATTTGCTTGGATATACTTGAGAGTCCCTTCAAACATTTTCTCATTCATATCTCAAAAGTTACGGCCCCCTTGGGAGACGTAACCGATCACTTGCCCTTATACTTGACCATTCATTTTGCCGCTTTGTATTCTAGCCACGAAGGACCCATGCATTTTCTAAATTTTTCTTTCTTTGAATATAGTGAGACTTTTCACTTCTGGGCAAAAATTTATGTCAGCAATTTAAAAACCGACCGTCAGGATTGAATCGATGCTATAAAATATTGTTTTTAAGGATAATATTACAGGACAATTTGTTGAAATATATTCATATAATTTGGTATATTTTTATTTTATATATGATATAAAAAATACTAAAAATTATATTCGTCATGAGAAAAATTTAATTTTTTTATTAGTTGTTATTTTTGATTAGTCATAAATCTAAGCTTAATTTGAAATATTATCAACACGTGACTAAAAATGAAGTGAAAAAATTATGCAAACAAAACACTTAAAAAGGTTGGAATTTTTAATGTAATGTGTAGTGCTTATTTTTATCGTTTCATTTTAAGCTAAGCGTCCTGTGTACCTTTAAGTTAGTTTTAAAGTAAAAAAATAGTATCACTAAATAAGGAATAAATAAATATTTAGTTTTTCCCTCTTGGATATTTCTAATAGTTTCACTCTGCCACAATAAAAAGAATATTTTTCATATTTTATAATTTCGATTTAAAATTACAATTGTAACAAAATATTTTATTAATGTTGTTAAGTTGTTTCCTTGATTGCAAATAAAATGATAATCAATATATAGCTAACCCTAGTTATTAGCTTTCTTTAGGGGTAGCAGGCATTACTTAAGCTGTGTTGTCCTTTTCATCTACAACATAATGTGAAGTTGAGCATATTTTTCTTGTTTTTCTATATATATATATATAGAATTTTTGTTTTCTATCTATTTCTTTGCTATAAAAACCACCAAGTCTCTGACATGCTTAAACCTCTGTGAAGTGAAATGATTTTCGGTGTTTGATTGATAGACGGTAAAGTGATTGCTGTTATCCACCCTGGATTAACACTCGAATTCCCCCAGTTAGGCGACATGTGATTAGAAATTTTATTGAGGTTTTTTTTTCTATGAGTGTTTTTTTTGTCTTTTATCTTGGACTAACAAACGAAGAAAATTTTTGGGGTGTTGTGATGAAAATGAAGTTAATCAAGCTGATGCTGTCCAAAAGTGGGAAATAAATAGTGAAACTTAAAGTAATTAATAAGACTATTGTTTGGCTAAATTTTTTTGTATGTTTGAGGATTTTCTTTAAGATAGATATTTAAGTTGGCTCATCTGGAAGTGGATAGCAAACTTTTATGTACAAATTTTATTACGAAAATTGGTTTTCTTGATCTTTTATACTTTAACAAAATCAGTGATTAAGAAAAATTTTAAGCAGCTTTACTACTAATTTGAAATTCGGCTATGTTTTTATCATTCATGATTTAAACAGAGAGAAATATTGGTCAGCTTGAAAAATTTATTATAAATGGCAAAAATATTAGTTTAATTATAGCTGTCATAAGCAATTTTCAAAAAATTCCTGTGTAAGACAAAAGCTCAACCGGCCTTCAATTAAGTAATTTTGTGATTTTATTTTAGTTTTTGATGTCTTATGCTTTTACAGATAAAATATTCCATCTCACTTATTACCGATGTCTTTATAGGAATGCAGTAGTTTGATTACGTTCCAATAAAAGTTTAATAAAAAAAGATGGTTTAGAGCTACCTATAATTCAAAACTAACTTATTTTAAGTTCTTTCAATATATTTTTTTGAGCTTGTTTTTAACCTTTTTCAATTTTTCAAGTTAAATAACACAGGAGAAATTAAGAGTGGGAAGAAAAAACAATGTAATTGCCCTGTGACATTTGATAGTTCTAAAATACTGCTAATTTTTCAAAATGTCTTTCTTATTGCTGTGAGCAAATGAAAAAATGAAATAAGTTAGGAAATATAACTCCGATAATAATCTATATTTTATGAAAAATCTGTGCCACCGTAAACTGTATTTTGAGCTTCATCTGATATTAACAAAACAATGCATCATTTTCTAGAGCATAAATTTTACTCAATACAAAAATCTAAACAATAATTCTTACCTTTTGTTACCTTCTTCTGTTATCATTTTAATCAATTGTATGGTCTAAAAATAAAAGGACTATGATCATATTTTGCAAATATAAGAAATTTTATTTTAAAATTTTAATCAAATTCAAAGTTTATAAACCAAATATTAAGTAGCCCTTT
Source organism: Acrocera orbiculus (assembly GCA_947359355.1). Classification (NCBI taxonomy): domain Eukaryota; kingdom Metazoa; phylum Arthropoda; class Insecta; order Diptera; family Acroceridae; genus Acrocera; species Acrocera orbiculus. The sequence continues at coordinate 18,234,343 of OX375759.1, forward strand.
GAAGATGTCGACAAATAAATGGTAGCTAGCTTCTCAAGTGAAGCAGATTAAAAACAGATTTAATTATCTCAACGATTTATCAAATCAAGTGTCAATGTAAAGAGTGAAGTTAAGCAAAAGGGAAGCAAGGCAAGTAGTCATGACAGGAAAATCTTGTTAACACGCCATCCATCAAAGGAACGTGACGGTATTTTAAGCACCGTATTTTGTGGCACCAATTTGGCCCCTGAGTTCACAAAGAGACAAATTGGTGCCATTAATTAGACTGGACGGGTATATTTGTGAAAGAATTTTGAACAACTGAGGCAAGCTATTTGCTAAATGTTTAGCAAAAGTGACAAAGTGCAGAAGTTTTTGTTGTTTTTTTATTTGTTTTGTTTTATGTTTGTCTTACTTTTGTTTTATTTTGATATATTTAATCCTATTAGATCAGGTTAAAGACTTGGCTTGGTTATCTTTGTTTGAAAATTTTTATTCATGATAATGTTGAATATGATTTTTGTAGGAAAATTTCAAAAGGAAAATTTATACGTTTTAATAGTAATTTAATATTTTTTATATCTTGAAATCTATTATTCAGGAATAAATTTTAACTATTAGTAAAAATTCTAATATCTATATAAAAGTCAGAAAATGTTCAATACTTGTCAAATAATTACTAATCAAAAACTGTCAAACCTAAAAACCAGCCCTAATGACATTTCTCAATAAATTATTTTTATTTGTTCAGTTTGTCTATCGTCACTTTAGTACTTAAAGAAGAAACGGATGTACGTGAGAGTCTCCTTCTTAACTGTGATTAGTTGGATGGTATAGTAATTACAAAAGAGAAGGTCTTCTGTCATGTACCAAGAGTTATGGCCCATTGTGAGGGACATTTAATTATTGGGAGGAGATCTATAAAACGCCTTCTGCATTTCGATTACTATTAATGAATTAAAACTAGCCTATCATGATTTCCTAGGCAAGTATGTCTTTTGTCGTAATTTATATAGCATATGTGATTCAATAGATGTATAGTAATGTAGGTATATCAGGAATTACTATTTATGTTAATGGAATGATCTTGTAAAATTAAAACTTTTAAAGATTTTAGAATTTTTATACTTGAATTTTTTCATTAAAGCGTTCACTAGTTTTATAATTGTTAGTTTGTTATGAAAAACAAATTGGACTGGTATTATGTTGTGACTTATACAATAAAACGAATTGTAAAATAAAGCATATGAAATCCACTTACAAATTCATTACACTTCTATTGCATACTTTAGGGATAAAAGAAAATATTTAGGAGGAAAAGAATTTTGAAATCAATTTTTACTTTTTTCTTGGAAATCAGTCCATGAATATAAATAAACATGTAAATTTTTTTTGAATTAATTAAAAATTTATCAACAAAAATCATTTGAGACCTGAAAGATTAAATGATTCAAAGAAAACTTTTTATTAAGAAAAATTGTGGTAAACACAAAGCTAAGTCAAGTATGTCCCACTTTCATTTGAAATTAAAAAAAAAAACTTTATTATTTTAAGAATGGTAAAAGCATTTTTGCATGTAATTATCCTTTATTTGGATAGTTTTTGTATTTAATCAAGAATGTCGGAAGCATTCTTCATTAAGTATATTTTGAGAATTTTGTGTATAAAAACATTGTTAAGAATAAAGAAACTAAGTTCACTTATAGATACGATGATTAAATTTAGATAAATATTCATAGAAAACCTATAGCTTAAGATCTTTTCAAAAATAATACATAAATAGTATAAATACTTTAATTTACTTATCGATCAATCTTTGAAAATCAGCATTGCATACTTTCAGGGTTTTTTTAATAAAATCCCCGATGTATATTATAAAAAAAACTTTATTCCGGCTTTCTAAAACATTTTATCATAATTTCTAATCATACAATTTTTAAATAAATTCAAAATTTACTGTCTGTAAATATTTAATAGCATTAATACAATTATTTAGTTATTATTTAAGGATTTATGTTTTTCTAAAACCTAATTTTGGCTAAAAATAACTAAAATATTTATTATTCGGCTCAAAAAAATTATCCTTAAGTAATAATTTCTGAGGTTTAACAGTTACTGGCACTTGAAATTTCACCCTCTTAAAAATATAAATCGCAAGATATGGATTTAATGGGTCTTCACCCTCAAAAGAATTTTCAATCAATTAACTTCTAAAAACTTTTAAAGTTTTTCTTGTGAGTAAAAGTCACTAACATTGATTTATGAATTGACTTAAGGTTTCAGTAAGTGACATTTAATTACTGTTTCTAATGGAATTTGAACATTAAAAATTTTTGGCCCCTTGTTTGATTAATAAAGACAAAGCTATTTGCAAATATACTTTTTATAACTTGAGTTTATCCCTTTGGGAAAAATTTTATATAGATATTTTAAAAATTAAAAAGAATTTTCATTTGTGAAACTGTTATCAAAATGCAAGTATGATTGAATAATCTATAAATCTGTCAATGTTGTAAAAAAATCACTATATTGGATGTATTTCATATGATTTGTATTAAAATTTAATATAAGATTTTTTTTTCAATGTTTATTCATCCATAAAATCGCATTGATAGCCGACAATTTACCTTCTGCATGTTATGTCATGTAATGAGCTTTTCATCGGCCTCATGTATTCGGATATTTCTAATTTTAAGAAAATTTTCACTACATTTGAAATTTTATCAGTTCTTGGAATTAGTATGGTTAAGCTTTTAATAATGACAAAATGGTTCTTACATTGCAGTTAAACAATGAATTCAAACCATTTTATATTTATATGCCTTGAGATTCACTTAAAAAATTTAAAATGCATTCATAACTTTTTTAAAACTGACAGTTTAATGCTGTTTTGTTTAAACAATATCTATCTTGAATGCTCTACGAGTTTCTTCTGTTAAAAATAAAATTTTCGAAACATATATTTAATTTAAGAAACAGTTAAATAGTTTATAGTTTTCATATTTTGTCAATAAAAAAATTTTTCTTTAGGTACGATAAAAGCATATCCCCGGAAGACTAGCCTTAAAACATTATAAAGCTAAACTTTCATTCCATTTCAATATAAAGTAAATCAATCAATCAATTAGAATTTCCATTAACGCCGGATATGACAACATATTGTTATTTGCTAAACGCTGGTATGTAGGGCTAAGCTAGATCCCTTATGAAATATTCTCTTCAGTATTTGCAGAAAACATGGCCTCATCTATTCATTGAGGACACTGGTTTTCGAACGCCCTTTTTAATCAGTGAAATGGAACCAATATTGATTGTTTATTAACATGCCATCACAATAGATAATTCTACATGCCATAAGTGTGCCTCGATTTACATACATGGGATTTAATGAAAGTTGAGAGAAAAATACAAACTAAATAATATTTCTTAAGGATTTAATTCACTAGTTTTAAATATGACATACTCGTATACATGATTTAGTAGAATAATAGTTTTAAGTTTTAAAAATAGATTACTTTAAGTCTGCTTTGAAAAAGGATTTTATAATTAGATTTTAAGTCAAACTAATAAAATCTCTAATTAAAACTTAAAAAATATTACTATATATATATATAGTGGAAATGTCTCTACATTGTCATCAACAAATTTACAAATCTCATGAATGAGGAGGTTGAGCGTGACTTAACTTTCTTTAGCAGAAAACTTTGTCCCGTGCAACGAATTGTAACGCTAGTGAATATTTATGATAGAAATTTATCTTCCCTTCAGATTTTTTTACCATTATTATTCTATTACTATTCAAGACCAGTTATTGTTGTCATTGTTGTTAGCTATTGTCACTATCCGCAAAGTCATTTTTGATGATTCCCAGTGAGTCACTGTCAGTGAACTGAGACGACACATTCCTAACATATTCAGCTACCAGATAAAAATCTTGTCATGAATATTCTGTTAAATATTTTATGAAACGGATGTGGATTAAGTAAAGAACTAAATATTAAAATACATGTCTTCAGGTTGAACTAATGACTATTTTTCAAACTAAAAGGGAAATGAAATGATATTTTCTTAAAAACTATACCAGTGACAGAATTAAGATGGTCAATGGCAATAAATGTATGAAATGTTAATTTTTGTTTTTTTCTTCATTTTTAACACTTAAAAATTGTGGGAAGCAACTATAAAATATTTTAATTTTATCAGCGTTAGATAATTATCATAAAACCTCATTTATAATTTATTGGGGCTTGCTTAACTATAGGAAGACTTTTATGTTAAAATTTCAGAGATCATATAACTTCTGAAGGTAAATATGAAATAAATGTGAAAAAAAGTAGTTGTAAAAATTTATTTATTTAGTTTGTTCTCTTATATATTTTCAGAAAATGTCAAATTATTAGAAATATCATAACTAAATGTGATTTTATGGGTTAAATTTTCTTTTCATTTTAAACAGAATAATTTTTAGTTTCTATGACATTTTGTTTTAGTGCTTATACCTTTTGTGTAAAAGATTTCCTTATTATAAGAGGCTATCACTATTTCTGTATTCAAAAAGGGAAATGTTATTTTAGCAAAACAATATCAAAATAACAACACAAATAATGTAAAAATATTCCTTGCATTTTAATAACTATATGTTAACATATTAAAACAAAGCACGGATTCGATTGATGCATTCACAGAAAGTAACACCAGAAATGTATATCAGATATTTTCTGGTCTTTCTATAAGACATTCGATTTTTAACTCAGCATATAGTAAAAATATCTTAAAAATAATCATTTAAAGCATTTCATTAATTCTAATATTAAAAAATTAGCTCAAGCTAAAAATTTCATTAGATAACCAATTGTTAGGGAGTATTTGAATATTTGTAAATTTTATTTTAAAAAATTAATAAATATTTTTTAGAAGTATTTTAAAGCCAACAATTTAAATTCCATAATAATATTACATAGTTCTTTTGGGCTAACCATAAAACATATGTTTGACGCAATCCAACATTCCGGAGACATCAACAAAAATAACGGCGACCATCAGATGCAATTAACCTAAGATTTTAGTGACATGTCAATATTCATAGACAAATTAGTCGGTGGATTCTATATGTCATTCAAATCAAATGCCACATCGCTAATGGACTTCTTGTTTTAGTTAACAGATGTTCTCATACGCATTTACGAGGGATTTACTTACATGAGAACATTACTGTCTATTTTTTAATGAAAAACTTATTTCATCAATAGATTCCCTTTGGGGATTTTATTCTATATGTTTAAATACCTCCGACATATTTACTAATGTCAACAAAAATTTTAAATTTTTTGAAAATGTTTATTTTAAAATGACTTCTGATGTTACTAATCTATAGACAATAGTTTTATACTTATTTTAGCATTCAACATTTTATTCTATTTTTTCAAATATTTAATCATTAAAATTTAATTATAATTAGATTGCCTGAAATATATTAGTTCTGGAATTCCCTTTTGTTTAACACAGTTCAAATTTTATAAATAAAAAATAAATTTTGGAATAGAATTGTTAAAATTCTAATTATTATAATTTGCACCATTGAAATTGACTTGAACATACTTTAAAAGTGTAGCGAAGATGACAACTTTTATTTGATGTTAAGCATTTTTAATTATATGAAAAAAATTTTTTAACACAATATTGCACAAAAATTACATACTAATAGTTATTCGACAGATTTTGAGAGCAAATTGTGGATTCCAACATGATACAGACTCATAATATGTCATATAAAAATATCAGTTTTCACACATTATTTACCTTTTCTGGCATAAAATGTCAAAACAAGGCCTTCAATATTGATTAATATTATTTGCAGTTGTGTAAGTTTTCACAATATAATTTTAACTGAAAAACCATAATTAGCGAAAAAATATCAGTAGTATAATTCAAAGAAATTTTCGATTTTTTAATAAAATGATTTATAAAAAAAGCTTAGTAAATATCATTAAAAAAAATATTAGTAGAGCACAATTTATGAATTATTATTTTAGTATAGCAGTATTGATATCCTTTAAAAGCTAGCAAGGGATTTTAATGAAGACCCTTAGCTGCTTCTTATTGATTTAGTTTAGGTAAAAATCTTCTGAAAATCCTTGAAAACTTTATTAAAGCCTTCAACTTGCATTAAAAATTAAACTTAGTATTTTAATAAATTCTTGTTTAGTCTGGTAAGAAAAATATTGTGAAACTATATTACAATAACTAAGAATTAATGCTAATGATAACTTAATTTACCAAAAATGAAAACCCAAAAAAAAAAGACCAAAGGAGTTCTACCTTTTTTCACCCTAATACTAGTAATTTTATTATCTACTCACCTAAAAATAATGTGGTTAATGTTAAATTAAACATTATAGAATTTCTATGATACATAGTAAACTGCTTTGATGTTAAACACAATTTTAACAGCATTCATTGAAACCTTCAAAATCATTTCTAGAATTTTCATTGATGAATAAAACAAAAAAAAAAAAAAGGGTTCATGGTTATGGAGTGTGCCAAATGCTTCTGTTACTGATGAATCAAAACAAAACAAATTTATTCATGTAGAAATTAATTAATACAACAGCATTGGCGATGAGTTTGTAATGTTTTCTATTGTATACCACAGCATCTATTCATTCATACTGCTGCCTAGAGGCACTTTACAAAGACTAAAAATGAAATCCAATGTTCGCTCTGTTGTTTATATCTCCAATTGATGATTTCTCTATAACTATACCAAAATACTACATTAAATTCCTGAATATTTGACTGTGTAGACTTGAATTATTTCAATATCTCTGTTACATGGTAAATCAGGGTAAGCTCTTTAGATGAACCCATGAGAAAATTTGCAATCAAAATTCTTTAGTAATTAGTGCATACTTCAATGAATTCAATTCAAAGCCTCAATAGCTAATTTAGATATTGATTATTTCTTAATAAAAGTCAGTTTTTGGTTGATTAATAATAACTTTCAAAATATCTGGATAAGTATTATTTTTAAAGCAAAAATTTTATATATTTTCAATGTTTCTTTTCTTTATTTTAAATCTAAATCTTTGCAATAAAACTGCTCGTTCATTGTTTTGCACGCTAATTAACAAAAAAACAAATAAGGTTTTGTCAGGTGGCGAATCGATCCTTTCTTTTATATAAGAGAAAAGGCTGGTGGTTTAAAACAGATGAAAAGTCTGCACAAAGATTTCTTCCCACGGATGCTATTTCTTCACCAGCGAAAGTTTAATTGAAATTTGTATTTACTTATACTATTGAAAAATTCTTATTCTTGGATCCGCTTGGAATCTATTTAAGGCAAGTAGTATTAAAACACTGCAGCTATGCTTATACCATCAAGATTACTTATTTTAAATAATGCCAAATTGAAAACACCTAAAATTTAAATGCCTACTAAAGATAAATCCTATAAAAAAAGAAGAACTGTAAAAGAAGATACCTTATTCTTGTGAAGTCAAAAGCGCTTAAGCACTCTCATAAAATATCTGCGTTTATATAAGCTTTAAATGTTTAGCTTGACTATTTTTGAAGCATTAAATATTGTGATCAAAGTCAAATTCGTCAATAAAAGTCATATTGATACTTTAACCCCCAGTAAAAGCCTTAGCAGAATCAAAGTCTGTGTTGAGAGTCATTTAAAATGTGAGGCTTTAGCCTTTGGGGGGATATAGAAAAAGGCATAAAGACTGACTACAATGGTTCGAAGCAATTTAAATGCAACACCAATTACACAACCTAAAAATTTCCTTGAGTTTAAGTTACAAATTTTAGCAAAATGTGAGGTAGATAGCATGTTAGTAAATATTTTTACAAAACAAAGAAATCAGTGAAGATGAGATTCAGATTCTGGCATGACGAGGACGAGATATCTGCCCAGCGGCGTTACAATAGCTTAAAAATTCCAGGCATTTTTTAAATCCATATGTAAACATGTTTAAAGTAAAATAGGATGTTGAACGCAAAAAAAATTTAAAAAATTTTTTTAAGTAGAACAGTTTTACTGATATCGTGAAAAAAATGATGTTTGTATTTTATAAGAACCCTTTTTTGGTTAATCACAGTTATCTCCTTTTCTAATTCCATAATTTTCATAACTTTCGTATTGACCTGTAGGTAATTAAAGTATTTATTTTTATTTATGAATTTATTTTTTAGTTAAATTAGCCACTCAGCCATAATTGTCAAATATATAAAACGTTTTCAATCATTTTTTGTAATTTTATAAAAGAAATGTTTACGTTTGAGTGATTTTAACTTTAGTTAAATTTTTTATTTAAAGTTTGATCAAACGTAATAAAAATTAAAGGAATATGGCTGAAGAAACTCATTTTCAAATCAAATAAAAAATATAGTTAATAAGAGGAAATTTCATATAAAATTGCTAACAATCCTTAATCATTGACAGTTTTGTACAAGAACTTGTTTTAAATTCTTGAAGAAACTTTAAAAGTGAAAATGATAGCTGCCAAACTAAAGTGTTAAAACAAACTAAATCCTAGTGACTTCAAATCCTTTTTTAATATACTAAAACCCACATATCTTGACAGCTGGAAAATTGCCTAGACTTATAAACTTTCAAATTTTCAAATCGTTGATTCTTACTCTTATATGAAAGTTAGTTTTATAAATTTTATCTCTTTTGAACATATTTAACCCTTTCAAAACAAGAAGAGAACATTTATCTCATTCAATGCTTTAAATGCCTTTTTATAAGGAAAACAAAACAATTATGACATCCTCTTTGTACATTTTTCTTTTTTAACTTCTTAGTATACCGGACTTCTTTTAGTTTTCTGGATAAAGTTTTTGGAAGGGTAATGTTTTCTAAGAGAAGTATAAAATGCGGATAAAAAACGCATGCCAAAATATACTAATGAGGAGGACACTAGAGGTTTTGAAGGAGAATTGAAACATTTCATAACTTTGGATAGAACTATTCACCGGCAGTTATTGATAGTTATTAACATAACTGGTTAAAAGCCTATATCAACTGATTGGTTCAGTCCACCAAAATTCTAAGTAGAATAGAATCACTTGATGGTTGAAAATTGATTGTTCGAAAGTAAATTTAAGTGGAAAGAAGCCGTGTCTGCTTTGGTAAATGAATAAAACTCATTAAACTTTATATATGATCTTTAGTCTTTTGTCATATTCTTCCATTTGTGATGTTTTCTGATTCTTTGATGAGAATGAAGATCATCATCATGACAGATATAGTTAATATTTTGTTTGAGAATGGAGTTTGAATATTACTTTACATCAGTGATTCCCAAAGTGGTCTATATAGACCCCCTGGGGTCGATATATACTCACTGGGGGTCTACAATGAAATTTTCAAAAATTGGGGGTCTACGAGATGGTGGTAGGGGTTCACGGAAATGGATCCCATTTTGGTAAGCGTATAGTGACTAAAATGTTGGCTTTACGTAACAAAAAACAAAAAGAAGTTTCTGCTCTTTATTTTACCTTAATTAATTAAAACACTCTGAGAAAACAATTTATTTGCTACAAATAAATTTTTTTCTCAGTGTATCAGCTGAATCAGCATAAATATTACTTATGATTATATTTTAATTTAATATATCAATTTTTATGTGTTGATTCAACACAGTACAAAGACGTATTGATGAAATGAGCTATGATATTGAAAGCTTTTTGTGAAATTATCTGTAAACAAACGGTTTTTCCATTTAAGTGGATGAGTCAACTTTACCTGGTAATGAAGCATTGTTATTGGCATTGTTATATTCCACGAAGAATTTCTCTTTGCAAAAACTTTGGAGACACAAAAGGCCAATCTATATGTGATGTTTTGAGAGATTTTCTCATGGAAAAATCGATTCCAATAACAAATATTATATCAGTAGCAACAGATGAAGCACCTGCTATGGTCGGGCGCTATCGTAGATTTATAACCCATCTTTAAAAAAATGTGCCAGGAGTATTTGCAATACACTGTGTCATCCATCGACAACATTTGGTTGCCAAAAACTTGAACGATAGATTGAATTATCTCTTCAATATGTCATTACCGTAGTTGACTATATAAGAAGAAATGCGTTGAATACTAGACTGTTTGCGTAGTTGTGTGATTCCAATAAGATGAGGACTTTCGACGATTGCTGTTACATACTGGAATACCCTGGTTGTCAAAAGGCTCTTGTTTGACAAGATTTTAATCAATTTTTGAGACTGTTTTAGAGTTTTTAGGATACTAAAGATCGAAGTATAAAAGAAAACTTAATCAAGTGGAGAGCTGACATTGCTTACTTAACAGATTTTTTTAAAAAATTCAACGATGTCAATTTGCAATTGCAAGGTGACTGCTCGAATTTGAAAAAAACTACGGCTATCATTTCGGCTTTTCTAGGAAAATTGAAATTTATGAAGCAAAACATTGGTCGGCGCGAATTCTCCACTTTCCTAATTTGGCAAAAGTGGAATGTTTTGATGAGGATATTTAAACCTACATTCAACATTTAAATGTTCTGCACTTTTATTTTCAAAGCAGATTTGAAGATGTTTTGACGATGGAAATACCACCCATTTAGTGAATAAAAGAAACGGACGTTGTGTTACAAGAAGAGCTGCTCAAGCTAAGCACCCATAAAGGGCTAAAAGTAAAATTTAAAAAAGGTTATGAGCAATTCTGGCTGCAGAGAGACATATCCGCTACATATCCCAAAATATGGACCATGGCGAGAAAGTATTTAATAGCTTATCCATCTTCATACCTCGTCGAAAGAGGTTTCAACGCGGTTACCAATCTTCTGACAAAAAAAGGAACAGGTTGGAAATCACAAACCGAAGAGACTTACGGTTGAACCTAACAAAAATAAAGCCAAATATTAACAATTTGCTATCTAAGCAGCAAGCTCATCCCTTCCATTAAAATTTTTAATTTAAATTTGCCTACCTATATTTTTTAAAATACTATTTTATTTTGTTGTTTAAGTAAAAAATTGTTGCCTATATTAAATTTCGAATTCATTAATATTAAAAATAAATGAATAAAACTTAATTATTTCTCTTTTAATTTTTAACTTTCACCACTCTAAAATTAGAAATAAAACTGTGGTGCGATACTATGTAATACTTTTTAGCTTTTAACGATATGAATTTGAGTCTCAGTTTTGGGAATATATATAAAAGTCTGAAAACAGACAGATCGTATAAGGGGTCTACGAGACAAAAAATTTTAGGGAACTCTGTTATAAGGGGTCTACGTGAAAAAAAAGTTTGGGGAACTCTGCTTTACATGGTAGTCACATAGGCAGGGCCGGCTTAACCATAAGGCTAAAAAGGCTATAGCCTTAGGCCCTAGAAAACTTTCAGCCCTCGATTATGATAATGAATTTTATTTTGTATCAGATTTTATTAAAAAAATTTTCTTAAGTAAAACATTTTATAGGACATTTAATTATGATATCGTTTTCATTATTGAAAAGAGTGAAAACTATTACGATCGAATTTATTTAATGCTTTATCGGTACTTGCTACAAACAGTGAATTCGCTAGATATTTGAATGTCGAAGAGATAATATTTCTAGCATAAAAAGTAAAAAAAAACTTCTAAAAACTATTCAATTATTATTGTTAAATAAAATTTATAACCTAAAATTTTTGTGTATTTATTCACCTGTGTTCAATGACATAAAAAAAAATTTTTTCGGCCTTTTCAGAAAGTTAGCCTTCGGCCCAAAAATGCTTAAGTCGGCCCTGCACATAGGCACTAATGATCATATTTCTCCTTTAGTTATAATACTTTACATCAAAAAATTTGGAGGCATATAGCAGAATTCATAATATTTTCAAAGGAGCTGATTATCTGTCAATAATTTCATTTGAGTTATGACAGTGCTTTCAATACATGTGAAACATATAACTGTATGTTTGTAGGAATTGTCTTCATTAATCGCTGGAACACTCTAATTTTATAATTATATACCTATAATTATTGCAATTAAAATGTTGTTTCCATACACAGAGAAATATACTCAAATCAATGAATTGTTCGGTTACAGCGTATAAATAGGTATGTAAATCAACAAAATATTTTATTCTACGAATTGTTCACTAAATATATATAATTTAATATATTTAATATAAATGATATAAAAAAAGTTTTTTAGTACATAAAATATTTTTATTTAAACAAAATATAGGTTCTCTATTACATCCCGACTAGAAAATTGTTAAGGAGAAGAATAGTTTCTCATAAAATTTGTACACTTACCTTTAACCTTAACCTCTTATTCCTAAATAAAATAAATAAAATACATAAAATTTATAAACACCTGTAACCTACATATGTCCATGATATAGGTTAAAGTTTTTGAAAAAATTCAAGTTTAATTTTCCCAAGTAAAAAACACAAAATATATTTGTAATTCTCTGTTGCGGCATCCTGATGTGAAATCAAATATATCGCAAATAAAATAAAATTTGCTAAATACATCACTCAACCTCTCCGTTTAATTGATACAAGAATATTTAAAAGGATAAAATAACTTATGAACAATTATTCAAATCTGATTTGATCAGGTAATCTAATAGTTAGTATAATAACGTCAATTTATTTGGATTTCTAAATTTAACATAATTTTTTTGCATAGCTATGAAATAGAAACAACTTTAATTGCAATACGAGGATACTCCTCTTAATTAAATTATTCAATTGTTAAAATTCTTTGCTTATGTTTATTGTAATAAATTTTTTCAAAAATTTTCAAACATAAAAATGAAGTCTTTTAAAGTAAAAAAAACTAAAATTATTACAACATAAAAAAATTGAAAACTTGGCAATTAAATAGAAAAAGTATTAAAACCAAAAAATATCATAAATAAATATAAATACATTAAAGTTATTGCTTTTAACAGGTGAAATTTAGTAAATCCCAAAGGACCTCCAGCATATTATAAAATATTAAAGGAGAGTGTATGACAGAAACATGACCCTAAGAAGCCAGTTTCCAATCAAAGCCCTGCTTAAATTGGAATCTTCAGTACTTTGGTCCAGATAAGAACGTGTTTGTCTTATCTGACATTGTCATTGTCACACATTCTGCGTGTGCATATAGCAGGAGACAAAGAGGAGCGCTAATGGATTACAAGTTTTTTGCATTATCTCCAAGATGTACAGCTTGCCACCTTATCAGCTGAGATGTAAAAGTTTCCCTTTTTTGTGATTATTTATTTTAATCAAATGATAAGTAAAACTTAAACTCCTGTCTTATAAATATAATTAAAGAAATAAAAACAAATACCAAATATTCTAATTATTGATTAATTGATGTACTTAACAGGTGATATCAAAAAGCTAACTATGAGGATTATTATCAATTTTTTTTATGTTTCCGTTTTCGTCCTTTATTAAAATTCATAAAGGAACATTTGCATTAATTTTAAAGTCATCTAAAAATTGCTTACAGCTATAATTTTTCAGTAGTAATATTTAGCTTGAAATCATTTATTATTATTTTAGAATTCAAAAGAGTTTTTGTACACCTGCTCATTTTTCGTAAAAAGTATAAATATACTAACCTTATATAGGTCTTAATTGATATAAATAGACCAAAATATTGAATAAAGGGTACAAGAAATTTCTGATAAAAAAAGGTCAGCATTAGCTAAGGGTTGTTCAGTACTAAAGTTTGTTGGTGGAAAATTTTAATCACAAAAGCGTAAAGTTCTTCAAGTCATCCTAATTAAGCTCCCAAGGGATGTACATAATTTTATGACAATTAAATGAAAACAGTATACAAAAATTGTAACCCATGGTAGGATAAAAGTTATATTAAAATCAATAAAATTATAAGAGAAGACAACCAGGTGTATGAGATATTAAAATAGAGGTGGCTATAGATTCTGTCATCAGCCATAAGAGATGGGTAACATTTAAGAAAGTTAATGATAAAATTTGTGGCGGAAGACAAACATATGCCTGACCGTGGGGGTTGTTATCTTTATCTATAGTTATTGTCACTAATACATTGAAATATTTAATTTAACTTAATAAGTCAAACCCTTTTATAACACACATTTACATAATTATAGATGATACCCTACCTTTCCGGTTATCGTCTTCGTGGTTCATTATTATGGGCTAAAATATATATTAAATAAACGAATCCTATATTTAGTTGAGTTTATATGACATGAAACGATTGAGTTTCTAGGGTGAAACTTATTGTTTTCCTCAATATTAATGTATGCATCATCCCTTCCTAAATATTAAAGAGCTTTATTGAAATTTTAGAAAAAGGGCTATAGAAGACCTCTGATAGATTTGAGAGGGGCGGTGACCATGAAAACTGGTTAAGATTTATTTTAATTTTCTATACCATTTTGAAAATGAGTAAGGAAATATGATAGAATCTATTAAAACTTGTTCAAAAATTTTAATATGGTAAGATATTTATGATACTTAAAATAAATTATGTTACAAAAAAGCTAGAAACCAATAATATTTTGCGATTATATTTCAATTAGAAAACTTGAAATTTATCAGAATTTTTTGATACTTGAAAGTTTAGGTATTGTAGCTCCGTATCTTGTTACAAATGAATGTGCTTTTTCATTTAATTAGTGAAAACAATATCAAATTGAAGTATTTCCATTTTGTTATTTACAGATTTCTCAATACTAATTTTTAGGAATTCATAAAAATTTTCTGTCTTAAATCAAATTTCTTGATACTCAGATTTCTACGCCTGCCTAGAGAGTGCTGGCTTACAGCCCAGCTGACACCAATTTTGATACCGAAGTCTATAACGTCATTATGGGTAAATTAAGTGAAATCTGCTGAAAGTGTTCAGAGTGCAAGTCTACCAAAGATTAGACTATCGCAATGGGAATCGGTGTCAGCTCGGCTGTAAGCCGGCACTCTGTAGGCAGTCTAAGACTTTCATGTATACAATGCATAATCGAATTACTCTTATTGATGTTATTTTCAGGTATATTAAGCCGAAGATTTTTAAAAAATAACAGCAAAGCTGTGTGTCTCATATGGAATTAAATTTTTGGGGCTAAGTTTTAACTACTGATAAAAATCTGATAATCTATTTTGAAATTTATAAAACAGTCCTTATGTAACCCACTTCAAGTGGCTTTTGATCATGTGACATATAAACATCATGCATTTGTATGTCACACTTATGTCACAATTGTATGCTTCCATGCAATTGAAAAAAGTTGAAAGTTGCTTGAAGCTAAACCATAGAATTTTCTCCAATTCAGTAGTAGTGAATGCTGATCTCCTCATATTAAATGCGCACAGAATTATTCGTTTATTTTAAATAGCATTTGTTGTGTTTTGGTTTTTTCTCAATTTTGATATATATGACCATATGATGTTTTAATTTTCATCTTTTCGTCACCATAGATCGATCTGATGGCATAGTTAGTAAGATTATTCTGTTGGGAACTCTAAGAGAGCTTATTGATCATAATTACCTATAGAAATTTACTATAACAACTCAATTTTATTTTTATGTCATCTTACTTCAAGGATTTGTATTGATTTTTGTCCCTTTTCAGTGAGTTATTTGTAAGGACTAATTGATAAATGCCAATCTTTAACTATATTTTGGGTTAGTTGTACATACTTCATCGGAATTTTTCTCTCGCTTTGGTTGAATAGCTTACATAATGGAAGAAGTTTTTACAAGTCCCATATAGAAAGTGAACTTATCGTGAACTACATCAGCGTATATACTTCTGATTTTCAGTATACTCACGCTCCACCGGCTAAGTCATAGTGCTTTCTATAGCTCTCTCTTTTATTACCTTACGTGCTTTGCTGTTGAAGTTTTTATTTATATATCTATGAATGCTATCGAGCCTACTTTTCTGGCCCAGAAAAGTTGACTACGGCAACTAAAGTAACTAGGTGCTTTGCCGCTGGCTTCCTTGTTTGTAAGGCACGTTGTAATATAGGTAGTCAATAGGTAGTCTATAAAGATTTTAAGACTTAGTATGCTTTTATCTTTTCCATAGTAGTACTTTGAAGAGAGGAATTTTAGCTAATAAGCTCATCTAATTCATATAATACTAGTTATCATTTTTCCCTGTTTTGAGAATGAGGATAACCTTAAATTTTCCTTAAAATGAAAATCAAAAAATTATTATTAGAAAAACAATAAATGTTCTTTGAGCACTACTACAAGACATTTTCTCTAATAGTAAATCTGTAGAACATTAATCAGAATAAATACAATATAGCAATTAACTAAAAAAGCTCAAATCTATAAAGATATATATAAATATTTTTATTTAAAATAAGATTATAAATCTTGACTTCACTTTAATTTTTCTTAATTACCTGCATTGTAGTGATAGAAGCTTAGTAAGGTATCAAATTGTAGAGACACATGATACAACCCATCAAAAAACCTAAGACCCATGTTTACTTTTTACTTAGAAATTATTTTAAATGTTAATATATTAGGCCTACAAGATTATATGCTCTAAGACGGTATATAACTAAGCTTCTATTGAAAATTTGGATAGATCCAAAGCTTTCGAAATTAAACACGGTCTAATCGCTTTAAAAATTCCTTCTTCGGTTACTGTTTTCAGCAAAGCTTATATTTGAGATTTTTTACTACATGTACAACAAAACAATTTTATTGCTATTGATGTTCGCTTTTGCTACAATATAAGGAAACCTTTGAATAAAATTATATAAAATTTTTTTTATCTTTTAAAAAAAGAGGCTATAATTTTTATTATAAAAAGTTTTTAACTTTTGTCTATATGTCACTTTGAAATACTTAAATGTTTAAATCTTTAAATATTTTAAAAATGTAATTTTTATTGCAAAACTAATAAAATGAAAGGAAATATAGCAACACTAAATCAAAAATTTTAAAATACTAACAGAGAATAGGGGACTGCTATAATATTAAAATTATTTTTCTATATGTCCCAAATTTAATTTTACTAATTTGGTCTATTTATTAATTCTTAGAAATTGTATGCCCCATAATTCCTTTTATAAATTTGTTGGTAGAAAGAAGTTTTTCTCATTTATATAATTTGTTTTTAGATTGACACTCATGCATGTCATTTTTATTGCTGTTAGTGATAATTAAATGTGTCTTTAATATCAGGTCAAAAGGCTATCAAATTAAATTTTAAAGCTTGAAATTTATAGCAAAAAAATCTATCCAATGGATAACCATTATCTATTCTGTCAACATTTAATGATTTTTCGATTTAGAAAATTGTCAATTAAATAAATGTCAGCTTCTTGATCGAGTCTTATTTATCAGCTAATATTTATATAAAACGATTATTTTATAAATTGCAATGAAGTCATTTAAGTACAAGGTTAATTTGGGTCTCTAACTTCAATGAGCTAATTTAATCAAACAAAAAAAAAAAAAAAAAGAAAGGAGCCGAGAAAAAATGTATTTTTCTATTATAATAATTTTGATTAAAATTATTTTTCTGCATAAAATTCTCTAAAAAATAGCTAGATATATAGTATTTTTTTCCAATATTTTATTATTCTAATAATATAAGCAACTTTTTTTACACATTCCTTTGTGGTTTAATATTTGTTATACTAAAAATACCTAGCACAATTGCTGCAAAATTACAATCAACCCTTTGGCATTCTGGTAATTGTACTGGACAATCATTGTTCTGTGTGGTTCTTTATTTTATTTTATTTTTTTTTTTGCTTTTTTGTTTTTTTGTGATAAACTTTTGTATATTCGTAAATGGCTTTCTGAATAAAAAGAATATATATAAAGTGAAATTATTGCAATAGCGGCCATTATTTTTCTCTGTAAATCAAACGAGAGCACTTAACTTCAACTATCCTTGTAATGCAAAGTTCTGTTATAATTAGAAAAACTCCTCAAAATAGGCATTTGCCGTCCCCCTTTTATATTAGTGGAAAAACAAAAAAAAAGGAAATTTTTTTTTAATATAAAGTCCCCTCTATTGACTACATAAGGACAGCATACAAAAGATCATGTTTTTTCAGGACATAGTCCTGAAAGGATTCATCGACCTCTTAATTACGAAAAGTTGTGAATTATGATGAGGTAGGTAGTATTCTGTCGATAAAATAGTGGGATGATTGCTAAAGATTATTCCACCCTTAACAGTTAAAAAAGTACACATATATATATATATTCAGAAAAAACAAACTTTAAAAATCAGGGTTAAGCTATCCCCTTAACTAATATACATATATATAATATATATTCAAATGGGTGGGGTAATTGTGGTCTTTTTAATAGGGTAACTCATATGGTTGTTTTCTGGCTCAAATCTTGACGACTATGACGTATTAATTTTTATGTTAAGCATTTCAAGTTTTGTGTTTAAAAGGGTTAAGGTGGTACCACCCTTTAACTATTTGTTACCAAAGTTTTACTACGAAATAAAAGGGATAATTTCAATTATATTATAAAAGGGGTGTTTTTATTTTATATTGTGCATGCGTTATGGCAGATGAAATTAATAATAATATTGAAGAACTAATGAAACATGAAGTTGAAAGGGATTTATTTTTATTTATTTTTTTTGTTTTTTAAATTAAAAAACAAATTATAAGATTGCATTTTTATTTAAATTCAAATTATGCTGAATTTATTTAAGAATTTAGTTTTAAGTAAAAATTTTATGATGTATTATTAATAGAAATTGTTGATTGGAATAGCAAACAAAAAAAAGAAAGAAAAATGGCATTAGCTCCAAGAAAATAAAGTGTCGGTTTTTTATATCTGTTTCGTTGGTGTTTGCTACAATAAATGGGAATCTTAAGAAAAACAAAATATGCAAATAAGTTTATTAATAGGATTTCATGTGTATTTTCCCATTTATAAACCTAAGTTGCACAAAGACCGTATGTAACTGGCCTTTTGAGCAGTACAACCAAAAGGTGAAGCGTGAATATCAAGAGTTTTAAAGAAAAAGTGTGACCTAAAAATTCGTCTTTGTCTTTTATACTAATCGTCTGAGTATAGTTGAGATGATAGTTCAAAATTGCTTCATTCTACATCAATTATTTTTCGTGACAAGGGCCATAAGGTTCCGAAAATTATCCTGTGAGTAGCACCTCTACAATTGTTGACAATGCGGCTAAGGTAACTTTTTTTCAATTTTTTTAAAATTAATGTGTGATATTTTAAAAATATTGTGTCAAATAACGTTTCAAATTGATCTGAGAAAAGTTTTAAGAGTTATGGGCATTTGAGTGTCCGTTTCTCCAGTTTATTTGGAAAATATATCTAAAGCCTTTTAGTCTCAGCCCTACAATTATTTAAATTAATATACTTTAAATTAAGGCTCTTACAAATGGGCGTGAAAAGATCACAAGTTGTGAATAAGTAGAGCAGAGAAGCAAAAGGCGTAAGTACAGTAAAGAAGAAAGTGTTTCACCTAGACATGAACCTAAAGATACTCTACATCTCCTTAATGAAGGTTTTTGCTGTATAAAATAGGCATCGAAGACTTTATGTGAGTATTACAGAATTATCGAGTTTTTATTCTTAAGTTTTTAGTGAGCGAAAGTTTATAGCGTTTTCCTAAAACTTTTTATTTTCGAAGTCGGTGTGCACAACAACTAAAAATCTGCTAGACTGTCGTTTTGAAACATTACACACTATTTTTTCACATATATCGCTAGGTAACAATGAGAGCTTTTTCATTTTTTCCAACAATTTTTAATTTTACAATAACAAATATGTCGATTTTTTATCGATTTCCTTAGACTCATCTTTAACTAAACTACAAAGGTAAACAATTTTCTATTTTATAAAACTTTAAAGAATTAACAACAAAATTTTTAATATTAAGTTTTGGCTTCTTTTGTACATAACGTATCTTAAGGTTTAAGGAAATCAACAAAAAATTAATTTCTGTAAGCATTAATTGTTAATAAAAAAAAACATATTATAACTAAAGGAAATAAAATAACAAACATCCATATCTATTATTTGTATCTTAAGTCATACGGGGAAAATTTAATAAAAACTATCACACTAAAAGTACTGCTGGATAACAATATTATTTTTTCAGCTCATCTATTACTATCTCTGTCTGCAAAATCAATTTGTCATATATGCATGGACTGCAAGGTAAGGGGATCATGCCTTCAGTTATTCAATTTTCTATTAATAATTATATATGACGAGTCATTGCGATTGTACTAACTACCGTCATGACAGGCAAGTAACAGTCATTCTACCCACTTAGCATTATGGGAAACGAAAAAAAAAGATATACATATATATATATTTATATCTTTATGAGTTCGTAGGCTTAGCATCTGCTGTGATTCGCATCCTATTCTTTCCATCATACACAAGGATTAAAACTTTCGACTTAAGCTAATTCTTGCTGGGTACTTAGTGTTTACTCATCAACAAACTAAAAGAGATCATAACCGTGTGCAAATGATGAATGCATCTGCACAGTATTGAATAAGAGGACTCAAGGGCCTTGACGAGGACCAATCCGACCTTTCTCTCAATATTGCACAAAAGACTACATAAGGACTTGTTCCCGTCTTTCATTGTTCGTTCACTTTTTTATTTACTCATCGTCGCTATTATTCGTCTTCCCTTCCTGAATATATATATATATATATATTTAACAAATAGGGTGCACATGGGTGCTTCCATAAATCACGACCCTCAATCATCTTCAATAAATATTATGTTTCCTGTGGGCGAGTATTAGAAGTAGATCCTCTAAAGAATCTGTTCCCAGGTTTTTAATATACAAAAGATTCAATTCAGGCTCATTGTTGTTGTTTTTTTTTCTTTTCCTTTTTACGCAAATATATAACCGGATGCTGTTATTGTGGTAGGCTATAGTTCAAATGTAATAGAATTGTTTAGCATTAGGACAGGGATGGTGACAATAATATATTGTCATCGCGGCAAGTTATATGATTGGTCAATTTCTAGAGTAGGTGTAGATTTTGTATGCTTTTTATAAAATTTATTTGATGATTATCAAACAAAATGGAGCATTTTAATATTCTTAGAAAATGCTTGTTAGGAGCCTGAATGAGAGAGAGCTTGAAATTTTTGTTTAGACTTATCTAAAGTCTATGTTTGAAAACTAGACATCAATTTTATTATTGACAGTCATACTTCATTTTCAAGTTAATTTGAAAATGTGGCGTCATTTAAGCAATGTTTGTGGCTTTTTGATTGAACAAAATTATAAAGGAAAGTAAAAACCTATAGATTAAAGCAACTGGTTAACTAGTTTTAACCTATTTGACTTGTTTTTTAAATAAAATTAATAAGCAAAAACTAACAGGATATAATAATAACTAAGAACTTTTAGGTTTTATCAATGATAGCAAAAATTCTCTTTTGACTGCATGAAATCCTGATAATATGCAATATAAATTATGCATTCATGCTTTTTAAAATTGTATCATGTGAATTTCATGACTTTGGAAATTTTGAAATTAGATAAAGGTAAGGGGATAAGGACATCCATATGGATTTTAAGAGTACTCAATCACCATATGATTGAAGTAAAGAAAACACTTACAAACTGGTTCCTTTTGCATTAAAATTTTTTCATTAAATATCCGAGTCAAAATTTTTTGAACCTGTTCGACGTGACAACATAGCAGGCGTAATAAGCTCATAGTAGGTTTAATTTTTACATTTACGCTTATGTCAAAAGGTGAACCTAAAGAATTCCCATTTCTAAATCTAAGTGTCTAAATATCAAGATGATAAAAATTTCACTTAGTCAGAATGTAAAACAAGTATTCCTGTGTTATAAGAAAACTATGAGCTTTAAACAGGAAACAAAAGTAAGTTCATGAAATCATACCGGATGTGTACCAAATTTAAACTACAAAAGAAAAAGCAAATAATTTTTGTTGTGTGTCCTTTTAATTCACCTCTATCTCTACAGGAATTATCATAGGCAGCACAAACTTTAAAATTAAATTTAATTATTATAAATACAATAAAAACTCAACGTAATAATATTTTCTTCGATTTTTTAATTACTTTTACTTAAAACTATATTACACACCTTATATTTTCTCTAAATTTAATAGCTCCACTCATATTCCTTTTGTCATGACACTCAATTGAAACTTATATTGCCCACTACTAGATATGTATCTCGTAGATATCACAACAGATTCATTTACATATGTCATTTTGGTGGCTACAAAATTTTTTTTGAAAATGGCAAATTTAATATGAAGTTCACGTTTCGAATTGCAAGTTTTTAATAATTAATTTAAATATTCTTTATAAATAAACCTTTTTTTCATTTAAAACAACAACAATAATAGATATAAAGAAATAAAAAATAATGTTTTGCATTAATAATCGACTCAAAAAATCTTACAAAGTCATAAATCACTTTAAATTTCGATCAATTGTCCATCATAAGCAATTATCGATTCTCTAAATTCCATCAATTCTCAATCACGCTGATAATTTTTAGATCGAAGAACAAAAAATCAAAAAAAAAAGAAAAAAAAGAATTAAATTTTGTATTATTTTTTTGTTGTTGTCAGCCCTCAGCATGCATTTATCACCCGCAGAAGATAAGGGAACCGAAACAGAAAAACACTTGTTCTTGTAGACTGTGACAACTCTTGTACCTGTTGCCGTTGTCCGCACATTAATCTCCCGAACACCGTAACAGTCCCTAGGATGCTTTTGTTACGGTCAACAACAAAAAAAAAAACGACACAATAGAAGCAGGCGGCACAAATACACATGTCGAATCGTTAAATGACACAATTCCTGGAGTTAATGGATTCCACTTTGACAGATCTCACTCATGATTGCATGTTTGACTTTAAATGCGAAGAGTCCTTCTGTCACGGACTTTTTCTTCTACTTATTTTAGATTTAATTTTTTGTTTGTCGTCTTTTTTACTTTGTATCCTAATTTATTTTTATTTTTTGGTTCTTTTCTTGTTATTTCTTACCAATTCAGAGGACCTTAATCGTGTGACCCGATACAATCAGACAGCAATAGATATTTAACTTGTAATTTTTAGATGAGACAGTTCTAAAGAGGACACAGAGGCTTTTGTTGGGTAAAGGCAAAAAGACAACAAAGAGTAACCTGTTATTATGCTTTAATGACTTTCGATGACTTTACCCTGAAGATTTGTTATGGTCTAAGAAGTTGAATGAAAGGATTGCTTTAAAGGCATTAGATAAATAAACGCCAGTTAAATAAAATTTTTTTTTTGTCAAATTTTTCTTACGATCAAGTTCAACATTATTCCCTAATGATGAATCTTAAGTATTTTTTAATTACATCTAAGATTCAATTAAATTTGTCATTATCAGTACTGACAAAAATTAAAAATCCATATAAAAAAATCCATAAAGCTCTTAGTTTTTTCATCATAAGTTTATTTTTGATTTGAAAATATGAGTAAAACTTATATCTGGGTAGTTTTTATTGGATTAGGATGTAGTTAGTGCATATAATTATTAAATAATTAAGCTATTAATTTAGGAAAAACTAATATTATCAGACAAAAGTGGTTATTATTTTATACTAACCAGCAAGACATTTAATTGAAGAAAAGTCCTTAAATTTTGTAATTCATACGTTTTATACATAGACTAACAATATTTTTATTTATTTTTTAGTTAAAAAATACTTTGTTAGCTCTCTAAGCGCTTATGTCAAGTATATTTGTCATGAAAAGATGACATTTTTTTTGTTTAATATCGAATATACTCGATATTAAGAGAAAGAAATTCGTTTTGCTATTTATTTTAATATCCAAGCAAATTAAAATATATATTTATAATTTTAGCAAATTTTAGAATACATTTCATACTAAATCGAATAATAAAATCATTCAATTGAATTCCTTTTAATACTTTAAAGACGGAAAACCGGAATTCTCATAATTTGAAATTTCATAAAATATCGCGTAAGCGGTAAGGATAAAACAAGTCTAAAATATTTTTAGATTATCCGTCTGGAGATGAAATGTATAATTAGCAAGGATGATCGTGTGTGGATATCTTCTCTTTTTTAGTATTAAAAAGTATGCCTGAATATTTTATGACACTGGTTGTATGAAAGGACATATGAGGACATAATAATATCTCTACATCTAAGAAAACGGAAAAGAGCTATAATGCCTGTAATATTTTCTGATGAAAGTAGTGATGAAGTTGAACGATATAATAAAACAGATAAGGAAAATAAAAATTCAAATTTACAGTGGAATGTTATAGATAGAGAGCGAGCACCATTTAAATTTAGTCCTTATCCTGGCCCAATATTCACAATTCCCCAAACATCACATATCAAATATGTGTTCTATATGGCAAAAGTTTTCGATGATGATTTAATAAACATTATAGTAAGCAATATGTGGAAAGTCATAACTTGAAAGAACATTTGGAAATATTTCCCAGATTTCATTTTTAATAGTTTTCAATTATTCTTGGTTATAAACTAACTTTCAAAAAATTAATTATTTAGCTCTTTAAATACCGCCTGTGAATAAAATTTTTATCTTTTAAAGAAAAAACAAAAACCAATCATCGATTTCATTAACCTTAACTCAATTTTACAACAAATGCGCATTTACTACGTTTTCATTGTGTATACTAGTTACCCCCTAAAAATTATCAAGAACAACTCTACACATTTTCAAAATAAAACAAAACACTTAAAGGGTTAAAATGTTGTCTTTTTCTCCCAAAAAAATCTATATTTTTCTATTCTTTGTCTCAAATTAAATAAAGTTTTAAAATCTAAATTTTTTTTATGCTATTCTAAGGTTTTTTGTTGAAAAAATCAACAAAAATTTTTTGTTTAATTTTGAACAGTAAACAAAAAGATAATTTTTTTATTTTTTTATTATAAATACTCTCTTATTCTTGAACTATTACTTTAAATTATAAATCCGCTTTTTCTTGCTTCTGTTTAATATATTTCCATATTCTGCAAAATACAAATTTCCCATAGCGCCATGCGCTTTGGAATTACCTGGATTTTACGGTCTACAAAATTTCTTAAAACTCTGGGCAAAGATATCAAGAATGATCTTTAGATAAAATATAATTGCCTGATCCCGAATCATCCTAATTTTTCCTTTTGACACATAAAAAATTGAGCTGCTAACAATTTTATGACATGACATGCGATATTACGTTTACCTGAGGCTGAGAGCTAAATATTAATCATAAACTAAAAGGAAAGGTATATATTCTCTCTGTAAAGAGTACCTGCTTTAGTTAGTGATGAGCATTTTACAATGAAAAAAAGAAATCCTGTTGTTGTTGACAACATATCTTACCATAAGGATGAAGAAGGTTGATAGAAAAGACAAAAGATACAGAGGATCAAATGTGATTTTGAGGAGGCGATTCAATTGTTGTCCTTTGTCGGAATCTAAAAATATATTTTGAACTTGAAAGGATATCGGGTGAATTGCTGTTGTTTTCTAGTTTCATATCATTGACCACCCATTGTGTAGTGTTCAATTTATTAAAATGACAACTGTTGCTGTATTAAGACTAGATAAGACTAGGATCATCATTTTTAATAGGTTCTTGCGGCATATATAAAAGAATTTTAGTTTTTTATTTAATGACATTGAGTAAAGATTGAAAAATAGCATCAACAAATTATCTTTATAAAGAGTAATGTATTAAGTTTAAGCATGTCAAATTTGAAACTAATTTATTTTGCCAAAATTAAGTCTAAATATTTCGTTGAAAATTGAAAAAAAGTTCTAGAAAAGACAAAAATGTTAAAGAAAAGAAATCATTTCAATATTTATCTGAAAATAATTATAGCTAATAGAAATATTTTTACCTATAAAAATATATAGTAGCTCAAACAAATGTTCCTCTGTATCCTTCAGCCATTAAGGTAAGCATGGATTTGAAAAACCAGTGTTAATATCTTTCTATTCGTTTTCAATATATTCTATCGTTTCCAAATTCAAATATATCATCATTATGACTCATTGTTTCGACCAATGGATTAATGTTTTATCCATGGCCGTAAAAATTTGCCATAATTGCAACGAAACAGTGCAAATTCATCTTTTCATTAAAGTAGCCTAAACTACGCAGGTTCACCTAATAAAAATAGGTTATATTTTTTGATGGTTCTTAATCAGTGCTTAATGATGGTAAAAAATTTAACACAATATCTTGCTTAGCAAATTAGAAATTGACTTAAATCCTTTTATTTACCCACTGAAAAACCAAAACATTATCTAGCGAAGATGTTTCATTGTTAGCAAAGAGATGTAAACAGATACTTCCTGTTTTTACTCTGTCCTTGGTAATTTATTTAAAACAAATACGTCAATTATTGTAAAATTAATTTTTTTTGCAGGTTTTGAGAACCTAAAGTGGGAAAAAACGCGTACCATTTAGTATGAAACAGTCAAAAAAATCACATGACTATGTATTAAGAGCTGCAATTACTTCAGATTTTTGAGTTTTAGTTCTTGCTATACTTCAATTTCTAAGTGAGTGATTAAGAAATATCCGTTAAAACTCAAACAAAATCAAAAATAAAATTAACTCAGAGTACATAATTTTAAATATTTTAGGACTTCAAAAATGAAATTTGAAGTTACTAGTATAGAGAATTATTTCATTCTTCAAAGTACATCTTTTTAAGGTATTTTCAATTGTTTGCTATAAAATCAGTGGTGGTAAACTGTGATGAGCGGAGATCAAGAAGGCATTTTTCATATTGAAATCGGATTTTATTTCTTTGCCTATTAATAAGTTATTTGAACCACGGAAAAACTTATAATCAAGCTAAGTCTTCTAGCATGGCACAAGTTGTGCAGTGTTGACCTATTAAAGCTATTTTCCAAAAATTATTTCAGCATTTAATCAAGTGGCTTATATTACGACTTTCGTCATTGAGCTACGAGTAAATTTCATGAAATTACAATGCAATAAAGTATCAGAAGTATTTGTTTTAATTTAATTTTTTAAATAATTATAGAAAAGGATCAATTTTGAGATAAGGAAGTAAATATGACTCCAATTTCAAAATATTTTTGTCTATGTTCTTCAATTAGGTCATTGTGGATGCTTGATAATAATTCTTCTTTGCTAATACCGAATTAAAATTATAATTTTGTTTGCACTCTATAAGAAAGATCAGAATAAAAAATGACGCTTTGTATATTATTAATGACTTTTAGTTTTATATAACGAATCCGATGAAGACAAAATTTGTTAACCCAATTTGATATTGTATGTTGTAAAGTAATGCCAGAGTCGAATTAACTATTTAAATTTCATACTATCTAAGATGTAAGCTACACGTCAAAATTTTTACTTGAGAATAGTTAAATCTTCCATTAATCCTATCTAATTATTTTAAAAAATTCTTTTTTTTAATTTTTGCTGAACTTCTTAAACAAACAAACAAATAACCCAGAGCAGTAAGATTTTATGCCAATGGCAAATATTGAGGTGTCAAATTTTGAAATATTTCACCCTTGCCAGTATAATATATTTATATATATTCTCCAGATTAAATTTTTTTAAAATATCTAATTATACAGATAAATGATTTTTTAAAAGCAATTTCCTTTAAAAGAGTACACATATACACAAAACAAACAAAAATAACATGTGGAATTTATGAACATACAAACAACTTCATGGGGTTGAAACAACTAAGGAAATTATTTTTAGGAAAGGTCCTTAAATAAATAGATTTGAGTTTAGTGGGCCAAAAATTTAAAGCTCCACGAGAATTAGAAAATTGTATACTTAATGACAAATAAATTTTATCATGTTGATAAACTTTAAGGATATTTTTTATAAAACAAAACTACACAAAATATTTTAAATAAAAAATACAGGGAATATTTTTAAGAAAATGAAATTTCATTTTAAAGGATATGTCAAATAATTTATTTTATTTTAGTTATAAAACTGATAATTTTATTATTAGAAATATCATTCCAAACAGTTGCCGAACTCACTCCGATATTCAATTTCATAACGCAAGCTTAAACTTGAGTTAACTTAAGCGGGGTATTCACTATATTTCCAAATCAATGATTCGGGTCTTAGTTCCCATTTAAAGTATATGGAAATGAAGAATAAGAGAGAAAATATCCAACATGTTGAATATTTTACTCACAATGATTCAGCCATATACTTTATATGGGCTGAGAGAGCCGAATCATTGATTCACATTTATAGTGAATATTTAAAATATTTTTATATTCTAATGTAAATACTAGAGGCCAATTTCACAGTTCAAGTTAGTTAGTTATTCATCAGTTAACCACATTCAGGTTGACAGCTAAAAGCAAAAAAATATTTTCAAAGTATCAGTTAGGCTAGAATGTGTTCTCTTTTTACGCGGTCTTACTTTTACGCGGTTTCTCGGTCTTACGCGGTCTTTTTTTACACGGTATCTTACTTTTACGCGATTTTCTACTTTTATGCATTTCCTCTAATTTAAGCAATTTTTTCAAAGATACAGGTTTTTTTTACAAATTTTAAATATTACTTCTTAACAGCTTTTAATCACTTTATCTGGGTTTTTACAAGCATATCATTAACTATTGTTTGGTCGGAATTGATCTGTAAGGATGTAGAAAGTTTCAGAAAAATCATTTAAGTTCTAGGAATTTTCAATATTTATCCTTTGATATATAAACTACATGTGCACTGCTGCGATGTTGGCTCTAATTGCTTTATTACAGGGGCATTGTGGACATTGTGGACTAAATTCTTCGAAGTAGATACTTGTAACTTATTGTTAAGAAATAAAAATAATTTTGTTACGTCTCGTTTCCAGAAAAATTCCTTTTTTGCAATATAAAGAAAAATGTAAGAAAAAAACATTAATGTATTTTTAGTTACTCAAAAACCTAATGTTCACATTTGAAAGTGATATTTGCATTATTTTCTTCTGAAGAATAATTAAACAATTCCCCATAACTTACGTGTTTTCAAAGGTTGAAAAATTTAAGTTATTTTACTTTTTTGGTAGAATTCCTTTACCTATATAAATTGGTTATATAGTTCAGATATGATGCAGTTGTTCGTTGATGACTGCTGTTCCATAATTTTTCATGGCCTTTTGTCTTATTGAGCTTCCATCTAGAGGGATTCTTCTTTTTGCATTTTCAGCCACCCGTAAAGCTAAGCTCTTTTCAATCTTTTCAATGACATCATCTCTATAGAATGAGAAGTGGATTTTGTGTTTGGGAAACTTTCCAAAATAATTATTGACCAAGGATACACACTAGATCAATTTTGTAATGTGGATGAAACTGCTCTGTTCTGGAAAAGAATGCCTTCATGGACTTATGTAGGAAAAAGTCAAAAATGAGCTAACAGTTTCAAGAAAGCAAAAGATCGAGTAAGTTTGCTGGGTTGCAGTAATGCATCAGGTGATCGTATGCTGAAGCCATTATTAATTAATCACGCATTGAAACCACGTGCCGGTACGGACCTACCGCGTAAAAAAAGACCCGGGTGTATATCATAGTTCATCAATAGAAAAAGGTTAATTTTAATACATTTTTGGATTATACATAATTTTCATTTTTCCACTGAGCTTAGGGATGCTTTTAACAGCAGTAAAATGATACCCTTAAGGCTATAAAACTAAATAAAAATGAACTAGTGCAAAGGAAAATAGTTACAATTAGAGAAATTAGAGAAACATTTCCTTAAAGTACTGCATGAGTAATGAAGAGATGAGCTATAGAAGAATAGAAAATGAGTTCTAAAATTCCTTTAAGTCTTATACACATTACACCGGCAACTGCCTGCCACCGAAAGTTGTAAAACGGATGTTTTCTACCCATAGTTAGAACAAAAATTTTTTGTTTAATGAAAATCATTTATGACTTTTATTGATGTTAGGGGCCTTCAACATTTTTTTGTACTTATCCAACTTCTCTTTAGAGAACAAAATGATTTATAACAAAATCATTATTTCCTCTCCTTTAATATAAGTACAACAAAAATTATAAGTACAAAAAAATTTTGAAGGCCACAAAGTGTCCTTTTAACATAAATGATTTTCATGAAAGAAAAAATTTTGTTCTAACAAATATGTATAACACCCGTTTTATGAATTTCGGCGGCAGGCAGTTGCCGCGCGGCGCGGTATGAATAAGGCTTAAAATTTATTATAATATTGTGAATCGTACTCAGGGAATATCTAATTGAAAAATGGGAAAACGAATATCAGTAAATGTGAAAAGATTTTGTTGTAGATTTAAAATAGAGCTCAGATTTATACAAAAATAATAGAGATCTATGATAAATCGGGATTTTCCTAGTATCTAGTGAGTGAAAGATACCATTTACAAAAATAAAGAGAAGTTTTATCAAAACGTTTTAATAAGCTATGTAGCTTAAGGACTAATCATAATGGATGGTGTGAGTTGTATTTTGAAATATTTTTCCTTTTAGGATATTCTTAGTATGATACTTAAAAATTTAATTTATCTATTACTATTTTGAAATGTTTTTACTAATCAAATCATGATTTCATGATGTGCCCAAGTAAACATTTCTTGTGTTTATCTACTGCATTTTTTAACTACTTCATTGTCCCATTCGTTGCTTTAAATATTGTTCAATTTTCTGATTACTCATATACAAAAACGCTACCGTTTTCATTCACAAAAATTTGTTATGGCTTATAGCTAAATAATATTACGATTTCATGGCTTTTTGGTGTTTATTAACTGCATCCCCTGAATCCAAACAGTTTTAATGACAGAATTGTGAATTGGAACTTAATGCGACAGACTAAGCTTGGAATTGTGATTTTATGTTGCTAAAATTTTATCAGTTTTGCCTTTTTGTCTGAAATGATATATCTAGTTTTATTTTGAGTTTATATAGAACTCAAGACACTTTGAAGATTTTGTTTGGAGTTTTTGGCTCTCATTATAATATTTTTTTATTCAGTTTATTCTATCAATCTATTTGCTTACTTTCATTGTAGATTTCTGATTCTTTGCACTTGTAATTCATTTTCTATTGTTGTAATAAATGCAATCATTAAAAAACATTTTGAAAAGTGTATCCCAACTTATGTAGGTCTACAGTATAAAGTGACTAAAGGACTAGTCTTTGAAAACTTTCCTGGTGAACTAGATTTGATAAATAACCAAGAACCATATAATTCTAAACCTGCAGATATAGCTCTAGCTAGGATCAATAATTCTGAAATAGAATTTTGCTAATCTTAATCTCTTAATATCCGGAAAGTTAGAATTTTATAAAGTTTTTGATATAAGATTTCTATTTTATTTTTATTTTTTAAGTAAAATACTTTTGTATTCAACCAACTACAAAAAAACCGGCTTTTCCTGATTAAACTTTTTATATCAAACATATTAAGGGCTATTAGTTCTTTAGTATTAATTATAAAACTAAAATTATTATTTAAATTTAATATTTCTAGTTAGTGGTTTTTATAATTAATTTTATTAGAGAGGGTTTTAATGCAGAATATGTCTTTTTGTGTTGTTTTGATAAATAAAAGGGTGTTAAAAAATATTCTTTTACCATTAAAAAAAACAAACAAACATCAGGAAATTATTTTATTCTACACTAATTGAAGAATAAATGCATAAAACTATACCCAAATCTAATGGTTTCTTTAAAGGAAAAAGCTTTTGCCATAAGATATTAATGACTCTACATTCAATGAAACGTAAGACTAAGAAATTATTATTATTTGCTCTGAGTATTTTCTATACTTTTATTATTTTCAACGTATGTAATTGATATACGATCGATATGCAATTTCAGTTAAATTGCACATAAAAATTTATATGAGTTAAGTTAGCATTGACTTTCTAGCAAAACTGGTTAAAAATAGATGAATAATTAGAAGGTAGTCAAGTTATATTTTCTTTGAATATGAATGAAATAAAAATATTTAAAACTTTTTTTTTGGTTTTTCTTAAACTCTGCTTATGTAATATTTACATTTAACCAGATTGGTCCTACAGTAAGACGAAATGAATAACAGCTTTGATAAAATTTCTATTAGAATCAATAAAGGAACCATGGTTTCTAATAATTGAAAATATTTAAAGGTTGATAATTTTTAAGCATTAACAGAAAAAGAATTTTATAAATATAAAAAAAAGATTGGATTTATAGGAAAATCATGCCACAGAATAGATTTACAGATAAAAATATTATTTGATGGTTAAACTTTTTTAAATTATTTTTAATTGTATATAAAACTTGACAATTATAATCCCAAATCTTCTGTCAAAGATATTTTTTTAATGAATTTATTTAACAGAAAGTTTGAAATTTCAGATTTTGAAAAAATTTTATAACTAAAGAGGTAAAAAAATACCTTAATGGCTAAATATTTGCAATATTTTTATTTAAATTTAATTAACGAAAACAACAACAAAAATGAATTGAACCATTATGAAAAGAAAGTTTTAGCTTACAATGTGCTCGAATTTAATTTTTTTCACAATTTAGAAATATTTTAAAATTATAATTTCAAGAGTGTGTATTAACCTAATTAGAAAAGTTCCGTTATTAATAATATAGTTTATATTGATATCTAGCAGGCATATAAAATTTGACATTACTGGTACTGGTTAATTTTACTTTTGTTAATTTAATTTATTTGAAAAAATTTGATTTTTATACTTAAAACAAAAAAACGAATAAATAAAAGAAAACTTATTATTAGACTTAAGAAAAAAACAAAATTCAATTAAAAAATTGTTTCCTTAATGTTTGTGGGTAGGTCAAAAAATTTTTTGTTTTGTTTTTTATCTTAAAAGCACAGCATTTGCTGTCATATAGAGCTGTTGCCGTCGGGCATGTGTTGCCCACATATCACACATTCCATTAGATTTTTGTATTAAATATATAAATTGAAATAGAAAATATATAGTTTTTGTCTTTTTCATTCTAATTGTAAATATATAAGTGAAATAGTATTAGTGTAATGGATCCGTCACCAATTCCCAATCCAACAAGTCGCATGTCACCGCCATAGTGTCGTCCCCCTGAATCAATTGGTATATATAAATTTTTACCCATACTTATAAAAATTTTATCTCATATGCATAAGAATTTTCTCTAATTGTGTTTTTTATTCATGTTTTTGCTCCCACATATAGTGAAATTTAAGGGATATTTCTCTTTAGATAATATTTTGAACTGCATTATCATCCGCCTCCTCTTAGCAGAAAATCCAGCTATTTGGTTGGATATATATATATATATATATCATTTAATTATATTTCTGCTGCTTAAGAAGTAAGTCTACCAACGTGTTTGTCTATTTTATAAAATTTGTCCCTGATTATATATATATGTATGTAAGTAAACATAAGGCTTCTCTTACATTTTTATATGAAATCTATATATATTTTTTTTTCATTTTTAATATTTGAGAATGTATTTTCGTACTATTGCCATTTCATTCGTTTGACTGTCAGTGCGAGAGAATGACACTATCCAAGTAAATGTCAGTTGTGTGCCTTTTGACTTGTGTTGTTTTGTGTCGTTTATATACATAGGTTGTGTCGCTCTTAATGTCCCACGGGTGATGGCATTTTGTCACAGCTACTGAAAGGTGGAGGAGGTGACACATTCCGCTGTATACTTTTCATATTGAAATGCGTGGACAGCATTATTGTTAAATTAGTGACTAAAATTTAATAAATTTTGTATAACTGTAATATTGTTTTCATTTTTTTAAATACATACTGATTGTTTTTTGCATAGTGTTAATTTTAATGTGTTTTTAATTTTAAATATTTTAAAAATTTGTGTTAAATTCAAATACATTTAATTTTAGTTTGCTTGTGTGTAATTTTTTTTTGTTAAACAAGTCAGCAAAAAACTTATTGCATCAAAGGAAAACATCTAGGGATAACGGTAAGTGATATAGTGTTTAAATTATTTTATATTCCTGTCAGATATTTATTGATAATATAGCATTTAATTGATTAAATTTTAAATTTGAATGAAAATAAAGATTGAAAAATAAATATAAAAAATAAAATTAAATAATTAAACCATAATTTTATTTGGGTATGTACAACAGGTGTTGTCAGTGTTTTTGTGGGCGTTAAGGTGAAGTAGACCGCAAAATTTGTGGTTTTTATTTTTATTGAAGTATGAAATAAATGTGATTAACAAGTCTTAAATTTATACGAAAAAAAAAAAATAAATAAAAATAAGAAAAAAAGAAGAAATACATAGAAAATTTACTGATTTACCTATGATTAAACCTACTCATACTCATTCTAAGGCTAATTAAATTATAATCAAATCTATATTTATAGATTTTATTATATAATGGATGGATGGCTGGAATAAGAAAATATCGGACATTAGAAATATGATTCATTTGATTTGAATCAAATCTTTTTTTCTGTTCAAAAAAGACCAGCCATTTGAGTTAATTTTTTTTTTGTTGTTGTCATATTCATTATTTATTTCATATAAAGCATTTTTTGTTATATTCAAATCATCAAATATTTTAGTCAAATTTATTTTTTATTTTTATCTTTGAAACAATATTTGATTATTGATGTAAAATTATTAAACTATAAATTTTTCCTTAGTAATGTGGTTGAAATGTTTTTAGCAGCTGGCAAAGAAAAGTATATTTTACATTGTATTTTTTTAAACAAAATTGTTAAATAGTTGTAGTAAGACAATCAGCTTACAAAAAAAAAAAAAAAAACAGGCCAAACTTTTCCAGTTTCCAATGTGTTTTACATAAAATGGTTCAATAGAATCTATTTCAGCTGTCCGTTTTTTGTTTCCTTAGTGTAAAAGTTTGATTATATTAACTTGAAATATTAAATTTCATTTATATAAATAAAATCTATTGAAGGAAAGAAAAAACAGAAAATTGATATCTTAACATTTGATTCATTAGGACTGATTTAGGGTTTCTATTAATTAAGTCTAATCAACCAGATTTTTAAATTGAAGTTTTCTTAGTTTTTCTATTCTATTAAATAATTCTTTCATTTGCTTTTTAAACGCCAAGCGGGTAATTCAATTTTGACTTGAATTTATGAAAACACTTTATATTTGATAATTTCATCTTAAAGATTCAAATGAATTATTCCTTTAAAAACTATTGGAAAATGTAACATGAATTTGATTTTTTAACACATTTGTACATTAGATTTCTCAAACGTTTTTTAACGGATGAATTTATTTTTATATTTTTTTCCCTGGGGGGATTTTGAGACAACGAAATTTTAACAGTCTAACTGTTTTATGGAAAATTAAAGATTTTCTATGATTTTTATTTAAAGACATTTACAATCATATTTTAATTTAATGCGTTTTTCAGCGTTATTTAATGTACAGAAGTTTTGTTTATTAGTTTTTTCAATAAATCTTTTGCCATTCGGGGAAATAGAGATGTGTTTTTTTGAAAAAAAAACTAACGTTAATATACCTAATACAGTAACGTTGATAAGCGTATAATTAAGGGGATCATTTTCCCTTTCCTTTGGCTAGTAATATTTGGGCAGTAATTGAAAAAAAAAGGCTAAGACGTCTAAAAAGCTCATAAAAATCATATCATATCCTTTATAAAAAGCTATCTGCGTTACCGATTTACGTCCATTTACCTAGCGCACTACGCTCTTTTTGAATTAGGAGCTAAAACAAACTTTAATTCAAATAAAGAAAACAAAAAACAACCAAGGTACCAAAACTTGGATATTTAAAAATATTTCTAACAATTTAATCAAACCAAAAAATAACTTTCATAATTTATAAATAGACATTATAATTTTGACATTTCATAATTTCCCATTAAACATTCTGATAGCATGAATTTTTCACGGGCTCTGTGGTAATCTGTGCAAACTCCGTAAAAATGTTTGCTGTTGGATGTTAATCGGAAGTTAACTGCATGGATTAATATTTTTTTATTAGAAAAGAACAAAAAAAAACAAATATTTTCCATTTTAGCCGTTGTCTGATTATCTTTAAATTATTATTACTACTTATGAATTACTTTTTGAAAATACGATTACAATTGGAATAGATCAAAGATGAGATGAATGCTTTTAGAAAAATTCGTTTTACCCTAAAATATAACAAAAGTAAAAATAAGCTAGAGAAATTTTCTACTTTTTTCTTAGTTCGAAATTGTGTTTTCTAATTTTCAATAATTTTTTAATTCGATTATCTTCTACAGTTGGTAACAGACATGTAATTGAATTGGTACGTAGTATATTAATGGAAAATGTATCAAAAATCTATGTCCTAATAATCGCAAAACGGTATTATAATGATATGATCAATTAAGATTCTTGCAGAGTTGCACTCCTTTTTATGTTTAGTTTGTTTTATTATTTGTTTTTCTTTTAGTTTTCATGTTATTCAATAAAATCCAAAGTTCGATGGCACTGAATAGTCATTAAGTATTTTAATGATCACTTTTAATTAACTAAAAAGAGGATTGTATCGCATTTGATTTCAATTAGATAATCTTATATTTCGACAATTACTAGTTTGTTGTCATTAGATCCATTTATATATATATATATATATATATATATATATATCTCACACCTGATTAAATTTTACACATACTTTAATGCTATTTATGTAGCTGAAATTTATGCTCATTTAACCGATCATCTTATTTTATACAGTTAGCTATTTGCATTTAGCTAATAAACTTTATTTTTTTAACCATTGCCCATTTAAAATTTAGATTTTTAATTACATCGTCAAAAATGTATGTAAAATTGGTTAATGGTTTAAATTCTCTGGGGGATCTAATGTCATCATTAAACTGGTGACAATCCATTTATATTTCAAATCATTGTATTGCTTTATTTGAAAGTTAGAAAGAAAAAAATAATTGATTTTTATCTTTTTTGATACAACTATTAAACTGATAGTACACTGCCAGATAGACGTTAATATATGGTGTTATTTAGCATGTAAGCTCGCAACAAAGATTTTAGTCCTATACTGAAAAAAATTTTGATATTATACTGAATCGTGAGCTTAGGAGATTTCTTGTTTCATTAATATATCTCTTAATTATGCTAAGACAGAACATTTAGATTAACTTTTTCAGCTTTATTTAATCAAGTAAGTGACGGATTTATATCGCAAATGTCAATCATTTAAATAACCATACATTCCACTGATTCAATAGCATAAATTGAACTGATGTTGTTTCAAGTAAAAATGGGTATTGGAATCGGTGGCGTAGGTATGGGTGGTATCAGGGAAATCAATCCTTCTCTCTTAGCTAGTAATAGTTTAATGAAAATCAAATGAAAAAAGCAAGTTTTAACGTTTGCGAATTATTACTTTAATTAAATATTCTTTGCGAATTATTTACTTTAATTTAAAATTAACACTATCTATTTCTTTTGTAATTTGTTAAATATCCAATTAAACAGTGGCTTAGATAGGGGAGAGGGGGAGAGTGTTTAATTTTTTTTTGCCAACTTTCTTGGATGGCTTAATTTCTGAGTTTCTTGAATTACCCCTTTAAATAATACTCGCAAAGGGGGAGAATTGATCTCCTTGATCTAACTGTTATCAACGCCACTGTCATAAGATCATAATATCTAATATTATTTTCGAGCCACAAGAGAACCAAAAAAATCATTAACTGTCAAGCAATGCTATTGAGCAGAGTCAGTAGTATAAATGCGGCAAAGTCTTTTCAAAAATAAACAAAAAGATTTTTTTTTATACTGGGTTAAAGATTTTATTATTTTACATCCTTTTAATGATTATATATTTATCTGCATCCGACAAATATCAAATGAAAGAACCATTTATTAAAATTTCCTTGAATTTTAAGATTCATTTTATTTTTTTATATTAGTAGGATCAGTAGGACTTCTGGACGTGTTAAAAGTAGCACCAATATTTGCTGTGTTTTTATTTATTTATTTTTTTTTTAATAGCTTTATTGATTTTGTTGAAATAGGAAATTTCTCTAAGAAAAAAAGAACTTATCGAGAGGTTAACTTTTGACAAAAGTTAGGTTTTGTCATCTATAAATGTTTTGCTATTCATATAAATATCCTGGGGTCCAATTAACGAGGAAAAGTTGGTTTCACCCAATGTCAAGCAAAGAGAAGATTTTAATCTCGACGTTTAAAGTTTCTTAGTTTTCTTTTGCCATGTCAGTGCCTATAAATGTTATGGTATACCTTAGATTAAGTTTTCTTAAAAGGATTTAAAAGCTGTTTTCCTTACCAATTGCTTAGCTAATTTCCTAAATAACCTCATACAAATTATATAGTAGATACACAGAATCACATCACATGCTCACTAAAGATAGTAAAGATTTGTCAATGAATTTTTTATAAATAAATTCATACTTGTTTATGATATTAAATTTTTTCAATGAAAAACTTTTCAAAATGATGATTTCTATATGCATTCTAGAATAAATTATATAATTTTTTTCCCTAATTAACCCTAGATTAAAAATCTGCGTAAAAAATTAAGTTTCTTAAACCTTTGTCGATACGACTATATAGAATATTTAGATATTCTTCTTAGAGTTTTTATTTTAAAGAATTTCATTAAAAGTCATATTTGAGAAATAAATATAAAAACAATATATGTCATTAGTTTTTATTTTGCATTACTTCTGCGTCGGCGTTTCGAAAAAAATTTGTGAAGTTTTAATGATTAAAAAGTAAATTTCTTTCATTGATGATGAATTTCTACATTCTGACTGTCTCTATAGGAATTGTATGTTCCTATATAAAGGATATCAATTGATATAGTTTAGTTTATATAGGACATCTTACTATCAGGAAAGGATTGACTATTTTACTTAATTAACTAGAAGTCTTTGTAACACATCAGAGCTTAGACCTATTGAAAAAATTCATCTAATAATCTACATTTTAAACAATTGATATCTCAAAAAATTAATATTAAAATTGAAATATTGATAGAATTAAAATAAAAAGAAAATTATAAAATTTTTAAAGTACTTTGATAGATTCTGGTTTAATAGCATTTCATTGTAGAAAAGTAATTGTCCATATCAAGTGAAAAACCCTTGTTAAGTGAAGTGAACCGCTGCGGCTACTGCTGCCAATTGCTTCATCAAATTCATAAAGACCTAACAAGGTAAACGCGTGTCATTTCTTTCAGGTAGAGGCAAACAATCGTTCTTTTTAACTGATGACTAACTACTATATGGACTGAACAAAGGAAAACGTGACAAGTTGTGCTAGGTTTTTGTTTTTTTTTCTTCACAATTTTATTTCTTCAGTAGATAAAAAATAGTTTTTGTCAAATCTTTTAATATAAAATTAATTCTATAATGTTTTAATGTTTTATCTGCTTTGATAAATATATAATAGATAAATAATGAATTTATGAATTTAAATTATCCAAAGAAAATAACAAAGATTAAATTATAAAAAATATAAATGTGCAATTTTAGTAAAAAAAAATCAATTTAAAAATACAAAATGAAAAAAACTCATGACAATATTAAGAACTAGAATATTATCTAAATATTTATTTTGGCTGGAGCTGAAAATTGGGTAATTTTGTTGCCTAAAAAACTTCAATTCTAAAAATTAAAACTATATTTCATCATAAATATTACGAGCTAAATAAAAATTAATACGGCTTAGAATTATCTAACAACAATGTAACAAATTCTTCCTCCGACTATAATATTTTTCAATTAAAAAAATTATATTTGAGCTTTTAAGTGGAAGAGAAACATCTTGGAAATCAAAAATATTAGTTATTTAAGCCTTAATTCATCTAACACTGATATTTAAAAGATATTATTGAATTATTTTCTTTTATAATCCGGAAGGATATATAGAAAATTTTTATCTAAATATTCCAAAAGGTTATAAAAATATTTTGATTTTTTTGTCTTAACTTTACTAAAATCAATAAAACTCCTTTGGAGTTCTCTTTTCAACAAATAAAACATATGTCATGTTCCTTTTAGTCAAAACTTCTCTCTATATATTTCCGAATTAATTGATAAATCAATTTGAAATTATACATTTGTTTATATTATAGCTGGAATATTATTGTAGAATGATTATCGTTTTGTTATTTGCTTATTGCTCAATAAGCAAGAGGCTGAAATTTTCTATACTTCCTATATACATATGTATATTTAATTGTGTCAAAATTATCTAAAATTTGGTACTTAAAAGACTATTTTTAGTTTCCTTAGATTCTTTTTCTAAAATCAGCACTACTGTTATAGTATTTCCTTATGATGGTGAATTTTTGTTTAAATTTTCAATTAATTTCTTCTGAGAAGTCATTTTTATCAAAAATCTTTTCTATAATTGATCTTTATTTTTTCCGTTGTCCAATATGCTATATGACTATACAGATGAAATTTAATAACTCCACGAATTTGAATATGCCTAAGAAATTGAGTAATTTCTCTTCATATATAAATATTTTCTAATACCAAAAGTGACTTTAATTTTATGAACAATTGTTTTGAAACAAAAAAATTGAAGATTTCAATATGGGATTCCTTCTTGGTATTTTTATCATATATTTTCTTCGTTTAATACCAAATTTAGTAGAACTACAGAAAAAGAATTAGGATGACAGGAAAAAATTAAACTAGAGTTTTTTTTGGTATCCATAAATTTCATAGTGTTTTTTTTTCCTATGTAAAAATTTAAATTTTCTACAAATGAGTTTCTGACTTCCGTTTATATGTATATTTGTTGTTGTTTTATTGAAAATTTAACAATAACATAAATCTTATATTGTAAGATTAGTAGATATCTTGTTTTTAATTAGGTTGTCTAACTGATTTTCAAAAATGGTATCAATATTTGCTTATGTTGGTGGTTTCTTAGTTTTATTCCAATACTATTTTTACTTGATATTTCTATATATAAAATATTTAAGGCTGGTATTAATACCATAGATTACAATTCATTGTATAATAAGTCATGAAAAAATATTTGCAACTGTAACAAAGCTGCAAGAAATCATTATGAAAACCATATTTGTTTTTTCTTCCAATTTTTATATATTTCAATTTATTTATTGATGAGTTGCCTAAAAATAAAAGGAAGTAATAATAGAAATAATGGATGACATGAATGAGTGAATTAAAATGTCTATAGAAATAAATTTTCAATTATTAAAGTGACATCTATTAATGAAAATATTTTTCGACAGTAATAGTTTATGACTTTTTGACCAAATTATGTTGATTTTAAAGAAAATCTAGATTTGAGCCCAACTAAAGATATTAATTCTTAAATTTGAAATGATTTTATTTATTTGAAATAACTTTTTATATTATGTACATACATACATATTGTCAGTCAAAGGATGACATCCATATCGTTATTAGCATCTCATCACTAATTTGAAAGACACTTGTTTTAAAGTTAATTGTAGTCAATCAAGCATAAATCGAAAATAGAATATATATATATATATATATATATATTAGTTTACTCAACTCAAAGTAATTTTTCGTGCTCAAAAGCGGAACCTTGTAAAAAGAATGAATATAGTGACAATCAAATCGAAGACATGCCGCCACACTGAATATATTTGAAAAATACAAAAAAACCAATAACAAAAACAAAAAAAAAAGTGGCTAGCTAGCTCAAAGCCTTAATTCTCCATTAAATTAAAAGCCTGCGCACCAATGATTGATCGACCAAATTGCTATGATGGCCAAGATGGAAAAACGAACGCAATTATGTTGTCCACATCACATGACCTTCTCTTGGACATTGGTTATTTTACGTTTAAGTATGTTTTTTTTTTATTTTTTGTTTTTGCTTTGTTTTTTATTTTATATTTTGTAACTTTTGTGAGAAATTTTTTTTTGGTTAGAAATTACTTTGACCAACAATATAAGATAAGTTCTCCAAGTATATAAATAATCTGGTAAGCTAAGTTTCGATGGTTTTTTCTCACAAAACAAAAAATCACTCTAAAAATGAACAAAAAAAAAAACCGAAAAGAAAACAACTACAACAAAAAAAAACGATCATGAGTTTTAAGTCTATTCACGCTGTGGGGACAAAAACGAATTAACTTCAGAGATCACAATAAAATCAGATACCCCTTTACGGCTGATAATGCTATAAAGTGAGCTGCTGCCACTAATGGACCGAAAAAGAGAAAATATATATATATATATATATATATATATATATATATATATAAGCGATCAATGTTGATATCTGATTTTAAGAATGTCCTATCGGTCAGCACAGGGTCAACTCTAACTGAACTACATGATTCTATGATTGTTTTTGATAGTTTCGAGGTCGATAAAGTGTTCAATTTTGTATCACAGCATGTATGGTTAGTTGAAAAATACGTCTTTCATATAATACATATATACATACATCATTAGAATGATTCAATAAACATTGACAACAGCCGTTTATTATACTAACAAATATATCTACTATAAATAAAAAAAACGACTTATAACAAACAGCAAGAACAACAATACAAAAAATCATCAAACATGCCGAAGCTACATGACAGCCGAATGACAGTTCAAAAATTTATAGATATTATTACTTACATATATGGCACATCTATCCTAAATGTATGTATGAATGTATTTTTTATATCTAATACATACATTTAATTATTATAAATTTAAGTTTTCATGTTGTGTTGCATTTTTTGTTTAATAATATACATATATATATATATATGTATATCATAATCCACTATAAGATTATGTATATAAATGTTAGCTGATCTGTCTTAAGGTATATAGCATCAAAAAATTTGAATGACAGATTTTTCAGTCTTCTATCTTTGGGATGACGATACCTAATAACCTGAGAAAACTTGTTTTATTGATATCATATAACGACGGTTCTACTTTGTTTTGGTGTTTTGTAAATCTCCAGAGTTATAACCTGGATCCATTATTGAACTAATGGAGTCTTCTGAGGGTGCGAAAACAACACTTTATGGCCAAAACTATACTGATCCTGTTTTATTAGACATCCGGCGGCACTTAAGTAATATGGTCACGCAAGATATATATATATAAAAAAAATAAATAAAATTTTATATATGTATTATAAGTATAAGCCATTCGATATTTCAGCTGACCTGAATGCTATTAAGTACATCAAGACGTAAATTGTTACAGGTTGTCACTAACTTTTTTTTTCACATAGTGTCATATAAATATATTGCCATCAATAGATGCTATAGAGTTCAGATTCTTAGAATTTCTATGTCGGATCTTTGTTTGATTGATCGAAACAATAGCGCTAGAGCCTTCAAGTAAAACAAAACCAGAA
Organism: Acrocera orbiculus; assembly: GCA_947359355.1. Taxonomy (NCBI): domain Eukaryota; kingdom Metazoa; phylum Arthropoda; class Insecta; order Diptera; family Acroceridae; genus Acrocera; species Acrocera orbiculus. Next base: position 18,277,652 of record OX375759.1, read on the forward strand.
ACAAAAAAAAAATTTAACACGAATACAAATCTCGTTTGATATTGTTACTTTAAATTTATTTTAACTTAATCACAAACTTCTTATTAATTTTTAACATAACAATTTAATTCCTGCATATGTATGTTTAGTATATTTAATTTTAAAGCTAAAGTTTTGATACTAGTTTTGATATTTCAAACTTTAGTTTACATAAAATCGTGCATCTTATCGACTTCATACATTTAAGTGACAAGTTTCGACAGAAATAGGAAAATTTGTTAGTCGCTTGAAGCTGCACAATGTTTCCTTCAGCTTAAACCAGTTATAACTGTGTTTAATGTTTATACAGGTCTATCGTAAAAAGTAGCTTCCCTTAGCTTCCCATATTCTAAAAATTTCAATATGCTTAAAATGATTTGAGACTATACCGGAATAAAACAAAAAAGTTAAAAATATGAAAAACTCTGAATGAAAAATATGATACATTATGTCATCGTGCATCGTTCGATTTTCACGACACCGATATGTGCAAACTTTGTAAACGGCGCGACACTGGTTAGATTCAAAATTCATTTCGATTTTAAAGTGATGAATTCATTAATTCATGAATTCATTATTAACTGGCAAATAAAATCCTTTATATAGCTCTTCAAATACTTCTAAAAATAAGTAATAGATACCTTGAAAGATCAATTGCGTTCTTATTTAAGCGCGGCTCCCATTCAAAAAGGATTTAATTCATTTTCAAGTGCTATTTTATAAATTTTGTACAGTGATTACTTTATTTGAACCACCATAATACATTATTTGTATGTATGTTATTTGGTAAAACCCTGAAAATTATTATTATGATCATAAAAGAATCATTAAAACACTTCTGTAACCATAATTGAGCTTTGATGATATTTTTTTCGATCAAAAAATTTTGATTACAAAGTATTTAAAACAATAATTTAAAGATATGACGTAAAATGTTGATGTTGATCATTTCAGATTTGTATATCTTTAAAAAATAATTTGGATTTTTGCTGAAAACTTATTTCCTTTTTTTTTTGGCTAGTCCCAAGATTTTTAAGGCCTTAGTTTAAAATGGAATTACTTTTAATCTGTGAAAATATTGCTTACAAAAGACTATTGAGCTAGTTTTGAAGTGAATATGAGTCGTTTGCACACGACAACCACTGGTAAAGTCCTCAAAATGTAAAAAAAAGATAAAAACATATATGTAAATAGGTACGTTTAAGCAAGCGTTTAATTATTCAAAAACCGATCAAAGAATTAAAAGCCAGACTTTAGGCTGAAGAAAAGAACATCCTTATCCTTCCACATCTGTTTTTAGGCCTAATCACACAATGCCATTACACATGAGGCTATGTATGCCATCTCTCATAAGGCAGCGGTGGTAAATATTATTATTGTTGTTTAAACTAAAATTTTTAAGGAAAATTCCAATGTTAGAATTCTATCAAGAATTTTTCTGGTAGAAAAAAGCCAAAATGGCTGCTTTTGGTTTTCTTTTCTAACAAAATTTGTTAGAAAAGAAACAATGTTTTCCCCGAGAAAGTAGTTGTTTTAAAAAGATTGAAAATTAGCTATCCAGAATATATACGCTATTAATATACGTATGAAAAATATAAAATTCGTCCTTTATTCATATTTTGTGGCTTAAGTTTATGGAAAAATGCTTTTAAATTTTTATAATTTCTAGTTTTTATTATTATTATTGATTTAAGGTAAATTTCTAGTTGAAAAAGTGTTTTTTGTATAGTATTTTATATAGAAAGAGAAATTAATAATTAAAATAAAATAATTTCTGGCATAATTACACGATACAAAATGTTTCTTGTATTTGTAGATTGATAAGCTTAAAATTTATCAAAAATAAAGTTTACATACGAATTGTTTCTCTTAAGATAATTTTTAGCGCAACTAAATGAATAAAAACATTAAAACAAAATTAAGATATTATTAAAATTAAAGTCTGAATGTATTTGTTTGATCGTATTTATCATATATTTATTAAATATATTAAAAATTTTTAAAAAAATCTTAGAGATATATTTCTTAATGTTGTATACGCCCACGAAAATTTGAAAATTGAATTTCTTTACAGTATGTACAAACAAGAAATGTCTTAGTAGTATCTTTAAATAGAAAATTCCACATATTGACCTTTAATCTTAACAAAGAATAAAATGAAACATTTGAACATTACTCAAAACCGAAGCTTAACACGGTAAGTGCTACACTTTATCCCTGATATTATGGCTGGAAGTAATTTCACGTTATTTACAGGCTATATATACTATATTGGATGGTAATTTTTTTTGTTGTTTTTGTTTTTGGTTTTCTTATTTCAAGAAAATCCAAAGACTATATGAAACGATAGCAATCGCTATAACCACTATATAAATATATATGTAGGTAATATATACGCGGATCGCAAATCGATTGAAAGCATAAAACCAGAAATAATGGCAAACACGTCATAACAAGATCAGTACAGTATTCAGTACGATTCTGTTATATATTTCAATGGCTATTTAAATTCTTTTATCGACGCTAGGATATTTTGATGGAATTGTGATAAATAGAAGAATAAATTTGGTTACACAAGAAATAATTAAAAGAGTCATGAAGACGGCATAGTATAAAAATTATTCATAAAAATAAATATGAATATATGGATAAAGTTTTTAATGATTATCTTATTAAACATAAGTCAATAGACGGGAAATATTTACTTTCCTTTAAATTCAAGTCAGATTTGGAATTCCAAAGATGTAAAGAGTGTTTAAACTTCTAAGAATGGTGATCAAAATAAAACAGATATTGAGGCTTAAAGACCAATTTGTCTTACATTACATTGTTTTTTATTGAAAATTATTGTAAAAAAATGTCTGCATATCAAGAATAAATTGGAGTCCTTTAAACTATTCACAACATGCTTGGCATTAATAGAAAAATCGGCAGACACAGTTCAATTGGAAATGATTGGTGTAATTGAACACAAAAAGGAAGCTAATAGAAATTACTTTAGCAGCTTTCATAAATATTTTTATGAAGATTTTAATCTGATTCTGTGAAGAAATATACTAAACTCACCACTGTTGGATATATAATGAATATTTTAAAGAGGATAAGATAACATTCTTAGACAAATTGGGTATTCTTATTATTTTAGATCACATCCACATAATGATTAAATATAATTAAAATATCTGTCAGAGGGAGAACCTAATCTCTCTAAAATTTTTAACACTGATGGCTTGAATAAATTATCCAAATTTTAAATGCTTTTATCTTTTGGTATCATCCTAAAAATTGGTAATAGCAAACTTTATATCAAAAGAAATATAGTGCTGCTGTAGCTACTTTCGGTTTTTGACCAAAAGAAACGAAGTGACACTTCAAATAATAAGGCTTTGATTCTATTCACCTTATGTTTTCGACTGTAATGAATTGCTATCAAAGGAATTAATAGTATTAGTAGTAGTAGTTAAAATATTGTTTAGGCCAATCTCTGACCTGCATATCTTGAAGAAGATATTTTGCACTTTTCAATATAACTTACACGTAGTCAAACAGCAGGTTGATAGGTGGAATTTCTCTTTCAGAAACAGCGACAAGTAAAAGAAGATATGGATACGGAAAAATTGTCATAATGCTTTAAGATCTTGAACACTTTATTTCACACCACAAAATAAAACCATAAAATAAGTGAGAAGTTTTTCAGTTTTAGGATGAAATCTATAATAAACTATCTTAATTAGAAAAGAAATATTTTCTGTTCAAGGTCACGGTTTATTTAAATGAAAAACTATATGACACACAAGTAATTTAGTTTTTTCAAACCAAATATTTTGTTCGCATTTTAACCAAAGTAGTTATTTTTTTAAACGATAAATTTCAAATGAATTTAGTTTTACATTTATTACAATAGAAATTATATTTAAAAAGACAACAAAATTATTATTTAATTTAAACAACAAACACATATGATGTATGATCTCTTTAAGCTGTTTTTTATTTCTCTCTTATGTTAGAAAAATGCAGTTTACAAGGAGAAAATTCTTGAATTTGTAGGCGCAATTAAGCTATTAATCAAAAAATAAATAATAGACGACAGTTACTCCTCAGAGCCTGTTAATTGGTAATTACGATGTCATCATATCTCACCGATTTGCATATCATTACACCTTATAGTGTTGTTGTTGTTGTTTTTGTTTTTGTTATTTTCACACCTCATTTGCATGACCTGATATGAAGCAGCGAAAACATAAGCTTTCTGATTGAACCATGGTACTATAATTTATTCAAGATTTTGTCGTTGTTGTTGTTGCTGTTGTTCTTGTTATTATTATTATTATTATTGCTGTTGCTAATGATAATTATAAGAAATTTAAAATGGAATAAAATTTTAGTTATTTCATTATCATTTAATTTTTATTATTGAGTAATTTTTGGACTCAAAACAAAAACATGTTAGGGAAACAATATTAAGTGTCCTTATGTATATATATATATAAATATACATACATATATGACTTCCTTAATGAATTTTTGAGGAAACTTGTTATAGCGGGATATATCAAGCATCTTATTGTTAGTGTCATGTTTCTAAAATAACAATAGAATGACCAGTCATGATGTATAAATACGACATATCTGAAGTACAATATAAAGATTTTTTGTTTGTTTGTATTTTAAATAGATCCTTGATTACGGCATTTGATTTGTTATAATACCCACTCAAAGTTTTCAATTAAATTAAAAATTTTATTAAAATTAAAAGTCACATTGATAAAAATATAAGAAATAATATGAAAAATATTTTGTATTAAATAATCAGAAAAATAAATCAAATACCCAAGGAATTGTAAACAAAATTTAAAATATTTTTTATAGATTAGATTATCATTTTTTCCACAAATATACATAATTTACATTTTCACCATCATAAAATTATTAATAGAACAAATAAACATTTTTATAAATATTACCTTCGCACAAAAAAACTTACTACAATATTTACTAGTATTTTTGCCTAAAGGAAATTATTATTTTTTGTTGTTGGGATATTTCGAGCGACTATTTCTTTAGGTTATATACATTAATTTGGAAGTAAATTATCACTTTTTTGTCGGATTTTATAAACTTTGTAGTATAAAAATCTTTCTTTCTAACCAAAATCCTTATATGTGAAATTATTGGTGAATTTCTGGGTTATCGTTTACCGTCTGAATGCCTTAAATTGATGTGTAGTTATTTATTATTCACTATCAATGAAAGAGAAACACTTTTTGATAATAAAAACAACTTTTACGGTTAAAAATTTAAAGATTTTAATTTTTGAATAGCCGTAAAACTTCTGTCTTGGCTAGTTTTTGCATCCGCTATTGATGAATTTTTTACTTGTACACTATTTCATCTTAAGTACGTAGAAATTGTTCCTGCTAGGATATGTGTTTTATCAAGACAATAGCTCACAGTCAGTTAAGGATTCAATAAGTGATAAGCTCTACTGAAATTATTATTAATAAATTCTTAATTTATGGATAAAAAGTTATTTATGTCACTGCAGATTGTTGATGAAAATTTTCTTAAAGCAAATTGGGAGCAAATGAAGATTTTCTTTTTCTCTTAAGTAAAAATCTTTAGATTCTATATAATGAAATTTTTTTCTTAATTTCATAAATATCCTAATTCTTACTTTAATTCATGTCTCAGTATCCTTTAAAACTTGCTTCTACTTTTGGAAATATTTTTATATAAAAATGTTCCATATATGATATTTAAGTCAGTATTCCTGAAAATAGTATCCTTTAAAGTATAATTACTTGAAAGAGAAAAATAAACGTGTTCAAATAATTTTGATAAATTTTACTAAATGAATTTTTTATTAGTGCTATTGAAATTTTTAAAGAAAACAAACTAAAAAGTTCTTTAATCTTTAATATACAATAAGTTTTTGGAGACAATAGAATTTATTTGCATTTATCAATCGGCGGAAGTGCATTTGCTTTAAATTTCCTTTAAATGAGCCTTTGATGCTATGTCATCTCCTCTTAACATAACTAAAAGTATTACCATATCCCCTTTTGTCGTTAGCCGTCAATCCATCAATCACCCACTTGAAATATTTTGTAACATAAGGGATGACCCTGCACTTTGAGGGTAATGATGCGCAAAGGGCAGCATAAGACATTCAAAAAAATAACAAAGGGTGCCGCATTACTAAAAGGCTCCCCTTGTGTGATTCTTTCTCTTATTTTTTGTTTTGTATTTTTCTTTAAAAAGAAAAAAATCTAAACTGAATAAAATTATTATTATTATTTTCTTTTTTTTTTGTGTGTAACGTTTTGCTTCTTATGTCTTTAATACTTGTCAAAATCATAAATGTCGAAAAGAAAGTTTCATTGCCTTAAGATAGTATTCCCAAGTGATGGCAATTTAACGCCAAAGTAATTTGAAATCGACACCGTTGCCACTGTATAAAAAATTGGGGTTGTCTGATTATAGTGTCGAATTTTTTTTTTTAGCCAAAAACAAAAAAAAATAAAAATAAAAAGAATGAAAAACATTAAGAGGGATATTAAATGATGGAATTAAGTTGTTAGTCCCAAAGACAAACTGTTCCTTTTTTTTGTTGTTTAATTTTCAGGTTTAATTCTAGCATCTTTAATTCTAAATAACTGTGTTTAAGCATATGGTGAGTAATAAAGCATTTCAAAAGGATACACCTTTATTGTTTTAATTGTAATAATGCAATTACATACTAGTCAATTCAGGACCAGATGATAGCTGCCTCAATGAAAGAGAACGATTGTAGGATTGGCTTGACAGAACTGTGTTTTTTTTTTCTTTTTGGTAACATTAAACTCTTACTGTTATTAAGTGCAAGAAGAGTAATTGGATATTTGTCCATATTAAAACTTTGGCCCATGGGATTTATCCATTTAAAAAGGAATGTAGAAAGCAAAAAGGGTTTTTTCTCTTATTATTGTATCTGTTTGATTGCTTTTGATATTTCTTCTATGTTATTATTATTGAAGGAACTAAAGGAAATATTATACCTAACATACTAGCAGGAAATTAAGTTTATTTTAAATAAGTGTAGTTGATACTTTTTTCTAATCGAATAGGAAAAGTTTTGTAGATGCATTGAGTAAATCTTTATTTATGGATATTTTGTTTATATTGATGCAGAATATTTCGTTGATTTGTTTTTTTCTGTTTGACGATAACTTCATGAGATCAAGTAAAATAAGAAATGTAGCAACATTTTTTAAAAAAACGTGGCATTGATTGAGATTTTCCTTTTTTTACTGATCAAATTTTTTATGTTGTCGACCTTTTCATAAAATCTATAAAATTATTGGAACTAACATCAAAATTTTGGTATAATATTTTGACATATGATGTGAATACTTTTTTGTTATTTTGGTCTTTTAGAAGTATTTATTTTATGTTTACATCGCAGCATATAACCTTTAGGAGTACATAAGGTTAAAAGAATGTTTGTTTTCAATTGTTTCATTTAGTTAGAAGGAATATATAACACTCCAAAAATATATATACATATATTAGAGCTTCAAGTTGATCGGAAAAAAATTAATGAGGTTATTAGAATTTTAGTGTTCCTTGCTAACATTCTATATCTAGTGAAACAGTTGTAGAATAGTTAAAGAAGAAGAAGATCATAATAATACGACTAATTGTAAGATAAATAAAGGTCGTAATGCTGAAGTGAAAACTTTGTTTTTTATGGACTTGCATCTCTGTCAATAAAACTACTATAGATTTTCTATGATTTTTTATTGAAACTTGTCATTTTGTAGGTCAGTATAAACTCTAACTTAAAATCTAAATCACTGATTCCTTCGAAAATTTTAAACATTAGCTGTGCACATAAATTCTTAGGTAATTTGTTTTCTATTTTTTTTTTGTTTTTAATTATTTTGTATTACAAAATAAAGAATTTATTGATTTTTTAAACGAAAATCGTACTTTTGACTTCTAAAAGCTACAGAAAATAAAAAATAACTCATTTTGATTTGAATGTTTAATGAAATATCATTCGAATAGTTCATTAAATAACTTAGCACTACTTACATCGACGGAAAACAAAGCCTATTAATAGATGCTTTACTTTCACTAAACTAACCTTATCCCCCTCCTCCCTTCTCTGTGTAAATTTCAACACTTCAGCTTCCTTTTTTAAGCTTTCATTTTAAATTCATAAAAATTAACCGGCAATTAACTAAGTAAACTGTGGACTGTGAAAGCAGCTGTTAAAGAATACTACTGTAAGCTTAATTTAAAGTCGAATTTTTGTGATTGTTATTTCAAATATACAAAAAAAAAAAAAAATTCTAGTTTAAGGTTAGAAAATAATTAAATCCATAATAATAATTTTTATTTATTATTTTTCATTTCAGATAAAATTATGCTACCAGATAATTTTCTATTACATCAAACAGATAAAAGTAGTTTAAAAAATATGGAACATATAATGTCACGTTTTACATCCTTTGAAACATCATCAACATCAGTTCCAACTATATCATCCCCCATTGGAGGATTAGCCACTACTTGCCACATCAATTCTCAATCATTGAAACGAAAACGATGGGGTTCACCACCAATCAATTTGGCTGCACAATTTATAAATCCAGCGACTGGTAAAAAGCGTGTACAATGTAGTATTTGTTTAAAAACGTTTTGTGATAAGGGTGCATTAAAAATTCATTTTTCTGCTGTACATTTAAGGGAAATGCATAAATGTACAGTCGAGGGATGTAATATGGTATTTAGCTCAAGGCGTTCACGTAATCGTCATAGTGCAAATCCTAATCCAAAATTACATTCACCTCATATAAGGCGTAAAATTTCACCACATGACGGAAGAACTGCTCAACCATTTCCGATATTATTTCAACCACCTACTGGTCTAATACCTACAACTTCACATAATCCAGTTTATCCATTTGAACATTTTCCACATTTAGTTAGTGGATATCATTTAACACATCCAACTATGATGGATTTGGGTATAAGATATACATTACCAATGAATATGAATAAAAATTTTATAAAATCTGAAGATTATGAAAGTTCTACAGCATCAGATGATAGTAAATCAAATAGTGACTTTAATGAGAATTCAATTGAGGATGTAATTACAATGACAGATTGTAATCAGCCATTAGATTTTAGTATGAAGCGAAAAATAAATGATCGTTTGGATGGAAATAATTTTAAATCAATTGAAAAAAATAATGATTTTAAGAATAAGGATAATGAACAATTAAATTTATCAGTTAGAAATTTTTCAATGAAACGACTTTTAGGTGAAAATGAGATTGAAAAAGGAACATTAAATAATGATAAAAGTCAATTATTAGATTTATCACAAAAAAATGAATTTCATTTAAGGCAATTTCATCAAAATGATGAGAATATAACAAAATATTATCAGCCATTTGAAAATAATAATGGAAATAATAATAATATGTGGAATTTACTATCTGAGGTTTATCGTTCAATGATATTGAAAACAAATTTAAAAGAACAATATAGAGAAATTCAATCGAATGCAATTTCTGTTTGATTTAATTATTATAACAAATAACTATGTTCTGCTTAGTGCAATATAGTTGGAAAGTATTTAGATAATATTTTTTAATTTACAAATTATTCCTTTTTTTGTTTTGATTTTAATTTAATAAGATCAAGCACAACTATCGTACATTAAAAACTCGCTTTAATACAATTTAAGAACGCTTAAGGCTTTTATGTGTTGTTAGACTTAGAATATATCTTTTAAGTATGTACGTGTTAAAATTTATAGTCCTTCTTGATTTAATTATAAAAAGTAGCAAAAATTAATATAATGGTGTTTTATTTTTTTATTTTTTTTTTTTCAAATTTAAAGGAAACTTTTTCGCTTAATATTGGTAATAAGAAAAATTCTTTTATGCCCAATTATTAAGTTTTTATTGACAGTGAAATTGACAGTCTTAATTGATATATCTTTAAGAATATTATCAAATAAGGAACACTTCACTAAATTATTATTAAAAACTATTTATTTTATTACTCTTAAATATGGTAGCCTTTGGTAGCCAAAATAACGACTTTCACGTATAAAATCGACTTATTTGTTGTTGTAAAATTAATAATTGTTAAAATTAGAAAATAAAAAACGCTCTCGTCATTATCTATAGTGAACTATGTGAAACAGTAGTGTGCAAAACTACAAAACGATCGGACTAGTAGATTTTGAGTTATCGTGCACATCGACCTCGAAACTAAACTGTTTAAAAGCTTTGCTCACTCACTCTTTGCTCTAGAGAAGAGGACGCTAAAATACTCATAAATTTGGTAATTATACTTCGATTACTGAAATTACTAAAATTGTTCTCAATTCCTACTAAATAGATTGCTGTTACTTGAAACATAATAGACTGCATATTTATTTTGTTTGACTAATAAGTAGAAATGCACCTGTATTAGCTTGGAAAATGTTTTAACTTTGAAAAGATCCTTAGAGATATGATTGTCAATGAAATACGTCATTTATAGGTTTGCAGATTTGTTCAAAGCTAATTTCCTTTATCTTAAAACTAAAACTACAACAATAAGTTTATTAGATAGCATTTAAATAAATCTTTTCAAGAAGTAAAATTGGTTTTCCAATGTTTGAATAACATCAACTTTACGTAGAATATAATTTTGGGGTCTACTTCTAACTATTTTAATTTTTAATTAAAAAATAAGAAAAAAATTGCATGTATAACGGGGTAAGAATTTTTACAAGACAAACTTTTAATTTATATCTGACAGGATTTATTCTCTGATATCTGATTCACGAGTCTTGAATACAAAAAATTATGAAATTGAATTATGTAAATATATTTTTCATAAGAATTTTGCTTATTGTGTAAAAAACAAATCTTAAATACATAACTTTATTCCTTATCTTTAAATCTGTTAACCATCGTTTTTTGTAATATTTTATTGTTGATTTTAAAAGGTCATTTATTATGATGGTACTTATTTTTAGCCCAGTTACCAATAGTTTCATTGTGAAATATAAAGAACTGAAGCTTTTTATTTTTTTATTTTCAAATGTTTAAAGATACATTTTCACCTAAATCAAAGTCAATTTTTTCGTTATGTCTTTATGAAATAAAGATTTAAAAGGAAATAAAAAAATGAAGCCAGGATATTTTTATAATTGAAAGTTTGTAAAATATTTAAAGAAATTTTGTTATTAAATTACCAAAAATATGGACTTGTAAAGAGAGCAAATATTAAAGAAAATTAAAATCATAAAAAATAGATTTATTATTTGACTGCGTAATGCTTTTGGGGTCTTTTTAACGATTTTATTGCGATGTTAATAAGTGATTTAAAGTAAGGGGGTATAAGTATAGGTGTAATTATTACCTTAACCCTTACTTGGCACACTGGGGTGCATTACACCCCAATGACATAAACTGTTATTAAAATAAACTATTAAACATTTTTACTTAAAAATTTGCTATACTACATTCCATAACATGATTAAGGTAATCTTGATAAAATCGAAATAAAAGTATACTAAAAAAAATGCTTTAGGATTAAAAAGTGAAAAAATGAGTATTTTCACACAAAAAAATTAATAAATTTTTTATTTTTTAATATTAAGAGCTTAAATTTTAGGAAAGTCTTCCATTAACATATTACTACAAGAAAATAAAAAGCAATTACGAGTACATGGCCCTTTCAAAAAATGAACGTTGGGATTTGGTGGAAAAGCAAACTATGCGGTTTTGTCTTAATATTTTAGGTTTTTTGTGATTGTGTTTGTAATTTTAAAATTATTATCAAATTATCGGGAAAAGCTGACTTTACTAAATTTTTATTACACTATGGAAAAGTGTTACGCTATTACAATATAGTAATTTTTCATTGCAAAATATTTGAAATTTACTAAAAATAAAAACAAAGATTAACTTATGTTGACGTTTTTTTAAGAAAAAAGCAAAAATCGTCAAAAATGCCCAGGGTTTTTACCAACGGTTCTATTTAAAAAATTTTTTCTCCGCCATTTGTTATTATTTCTAAATTTTTGCTATTTTAATAATGATAAAATATTGCTAGCTATAGAAAGTGTTTTTTTCTTACTCATTACTATCGAATAGATTCAAAAGTTATAAGTGATAGAGTGCGTGGGGGTAATAACGACGCCTGCAAAATTCAAGAAGCTGTAACTCGAAACCGAAAAAGTTAGACCCCCACTTGTTGTGTTTTTTGTCCATGAAATTTCATCTACTTTCTATCCTAAGCATTTGATTATAAATTTTTGGGCCACCCTGTCTAAGGATAAAAATTATTGTTTAAATAATATAAATAGTTCCATCCCCGCTCCAAAATGTTTCTGATTTCAAATAATATAAAAATAGTAATTTTTAAAAAAAAATAAATCATCAAAATCGGAGCTGCTCTATAGAACTTCGAGGTTTTGCCTGTTTTTTGTATTCTTTGACGCCACTAATAGATTCCAAACTCTTTATGTGTTACCAATATTATAGAAAAGCGATTAACACGTACATTCCCGCGTCATTTTCATTTGATCAGAAGATTTTTGTTTTATCAAATTAATTTTAACACAAAATTCTAGGCAGAAAATTAGTAAATAAGTTAAAAACTCTAAAAATTTTGGAGTGTGTAAAGACTTAAGATTCACATCATATCTCCCAAAAAATTTTTGAAAAATAATTTAGATTTCAAGACTAGTTGAGAACGACGAAAATTTTTAACATTAAAAGTTTTGAAAAACACACAACTTCATGGGACTTGAAAATTATTTTTATAGAGAATATAAATATTTGTGATGATTTTTCATACAAATTTTAAACTCCCGAAGACAAGAAATATATTATTAATGTATTTAGTAAAAGTTAATTACTTGTGAAGAATTGTTGGTCCCATTTTTTTTTTTGTAAATACAACTTTGCCTTTGCTGTTCTTACCTGGAGACGTGCATTTGATTTAGGCCTAAATGAAACATATTGCATAAATCTAAATAATATTTTAATAGATATAATTTTTTCATGAATATGTGTCACGGGGAAGGTGACACCGTGTTTAAGACACCAAAGGATCAAAAATAAGTTTGGACTTCCTCGGAAAATGTCAGGAAAAAGATATTCAAAACATTTATCAAATTTGAAAATCTTAAATGAAAATAAAAAAGAAAATTTAGATGTTATATGGGACTAATATTTAGATGATTGAAAATCAAAATTTTATGAGCATATGCTACTAAAGAAAGCACTTAAAAATAATTAAAAATATTGTACGATTTTCTTATTTATTTTATTTTGAAGATAAACTAATTCTGTGCGTCGCATTTTACATATAACAAAAATAGTTTTATTGCTAGAGTTTTCATTTTCTATGTAATAAAATTCCTGGAGTGCAACTAGATTTTATTGATATAAATTACGAGTAAACTAATTTATTCTTATTGACTTGTAACTAGAAGTGGATCGATTAACAGCTCTTGAAAGAAGTTTTTTCTTATTTAGTTAGTTTTTCATTAAAATTGTTACAGTTGTAAAAATTGCTATCTAATATCCATCGTTAACAAAAGTTATTAACTAAAATTCATATTTCAACTTCATCTAATGTGTATTAAAATTCTGCATCAGATTCCGATTGCTCAAAAAACTAATATTAAAAGGATTGATAATAAATTGTCAATAAGAGGTTTGAATGACGATAGAAATTTATTACCAATTTTTGCTATTTACAACCATTTAAATAATTTATTGAAATTATATTAAAATTCTTGTCTATAAATAATGTCTAAAACATTAATATTTCAATTTGTTATATATTTGAATTATTAAAAGAGATGTTTATTTTTTTTATTTTCTGGTCATTTTTAATTTAATTTTATCCTAAAAATTATCTTCACTACATTTTGGGTAGATGAAATTATTAAGCATATTTTTATTACTAAATTTATTTCAGTTTTAGTTTTTTATATAAAGTCTAAGAGCTAGTGGACATTGCAAAGGGTAAATCTTAGTAATTTCTGAAAGAGCAAGGAAACTATTCCTTCCGATTAACTTAAATTTAATAAAAAATACAAGTTGAACAAATTGAAGAGAGGTTTTGTTATAATAAATTTGTTAAGAATATGAAAACACATTTATAGTTCTTTTATATTAAAACATTGAACCATCTTTGCAAACTTAATCAGGAATTGTTTTATTATCTTAATCATTCAAATTATTATAATTTTCAGCCTAGTAATTAGTTGTAGATGCTGTAGATTCAATAATTGAAGTGTTGCTTCTTTCCTCCCCATTTTAATACGTTTTTTTTTCAGTAATTTAATCACTTAAGACTTCACATAATTTTAAAGATTTTAATAATAAGAAAGTTTAATTAAATTATATCCAGATAAAAATTAAATATGTTTGTTTAATTCCATCAGGTCATCCTTTAAGATCGATCTCAGGTGCAGGTACTAATAAATCTCTAGAAAATGGCATTTAATCACCTCCTCTGGTAAATAATATCTCAAACGTAGAAAATTATATTTGTGTGATGCCATCAAATATGAATATTCTGTCAACAATTCAATATTAGTGGGCAAATAGTCAAGTCTTTGGGGAGGTGAAAGAAGGTATAACTATGTGAATATCATTGCAAATCTAAAAACTGGAATAATGAAATATGAGAGTATCGTGTCAGCTTTAATAGTACTTCATATTTAATGACAAACATTATATATACAATTAAGTAAATTAATCTTTTTTTTAGTTAATTTATGGCATTTAGCTATAAAATTATTACACATTCACCATGTGTGTATCATTTCAATGATAATAAAATAAAATGCTTTGGTTAAGATATGAAAGGTTACGAAAGAAGATGCCAATAGAAATAGTAATAGAAAAATGAAAGAAACTTATGTAAGAAATACGTCAAATGGTTGTATTTATAATGCTATAAGTTCTACCGAAATATTTCATATGAACTTAAAGTACAAATCTAAGTACAAATTTTTTAAGGGTTTATATATATATCCTTAATACCAATAACTTAGTGTCAATAGTTGAAAAACGAAGATTAATAAAAAGATTAAATAATTATTACTAACTAATAAAGATACTTAAAAAGTGAATAAAAGAGATACAATTAATTTTTTTGTATTCATTTAAAAGACAACCCCTTCAAATGTTTGTTTATATTAACAAATTATGTTTACATAGATTAAAATCTAGTACTGTTCAACACTTGCCCATCGGTTATTTGACAGAAGACTTCAAAGGTAGCATTCAACCCTTACAATGTCATTTTAAAGGATAAAACAAATCTGAATTACCCAGCATATAAAATCAGGGTTTCTTTATAATCAAAAAAAAAAAAAAAGACATAATTTGGTCTAGTTTAAACTTGTAAAGATAAATACTAAGTGGAATTTTTTAATTAACTTTTTAACTTGAAAATGACTTATAGAAAAATGATGAAGAAATTAAAGTTTTTACATAAAATCTATAATGTTAGATTATTCATAATTAATATGAAATTTATTTTAATTATAATTAAATTAAATAATTTTTTTATCCTATTAGCTTAGTCTATTAATTATCTGTTCAATAATTTTGTTAAAACCATAAGTTAATGGTGTTGGAATTTTGTTTACAATTTACACACATTAGCATAATAGCATAATATATTTATGTAAATATATATTGAAAATTTTCATGTAATAATTACATTATTTATGTAGTAAGCAAACTTGGATCATATTTCAATGGTACTTCAAACGAATTAACATGTTGAGCTCGTATTATTCCCTTTTAAGTGCATTGTTAACAAAATCAGCAAAGAATTTCTCTATAGATTGTTGGTTTATAGCTGGAAAATGCTACTATTCATATCCTTTATATCGTATAAATTTTCCTACTTTGGATGCATTTCCCGATTAACATTTGTTATTGAAGAGGAGTATAAAATTGAAATAGTACTAGATATCATCTATAGTTTATATAGATTTTAAGTCAATTGATTGACGATGATAATGTTTCTAAGGGCCAATTAGTTAATTGAATTTATGGTTTTTATATTGGTTTTGAAATTAAATTAATCTTTTACACAGATGAAAAATTTTTTACAATACAATTAAATGACACATTAACATTTGAATATTATTTTTAAATCTAAAATCAGAACATTTTTCCTTGGTGCTATTGAAATACCAAGCTTTTAGATTATGCAAATACCTAAATAAATTATTTTTAATAAAAATGCTAGTTTCATAGAAACGATTTATAATATTTTGTCTTAAGTTTATTTTAGTCATAAAAGTCAACAAATAACTCTGCGTAAAGTAGAAAAACTAAAATTCATTAATTTTGTAAATACTTAATTAATTTAACCTAAATATTTGACTAAGATTAGATACATAAATTTAAGTTTGTTTAAAAATTTGAAAAGATAGCTGACACATCCTGACATATTTAAGCCCAAAGTATTGCCAACTAAAGCAAAAATTTCAATTCTGTCAGATGAAAATTTAATAACAAAATTTCAAAATGTCCATTCTAAGAAAAGTTTAGAGTCAGTCAACCTATATTTAATACCCTTGTAGGACTATAGAAATTAATTTATCTCATCTTATTCTATAAAATTAGTTACTTACTTTTTAAGATTTACACAAACAGAAATCCTAATGGTATTTACACAGGGCTCATCATCAGATTCTTCTAGACATTGAGACAGATTTTAATTTATTAAAATATTTGCCTAGAATAAGCCACCATCAATAATAACATCGCTACCTAAAGTTAGCCTTTGCCTAACTTAATATTAAGTAAATCTAGAAGATATTTTGCTATCATCTCCCACATAAATTACATAATTTGCGGTCATATAATCCTGCTTTATATTGTTATATGTATATGTAAATAATTGATGAAATTATATCAAGTTTTAATCATCTCTTAATTGGGGTGTATAAATTTTATGGGGGCAATAGGGTTCGAAAAACTGAATAAACAAGTTATGGTTTAGACTTGTGGCTAAATCAATTTTAAAATATGAAAATGGGCTTACTAAAGGTTTAATTTAATTCCTTCTATATTCAGTTTGCTTGACATTTTTTTATCTTTAGGGATACATACAATTATATTTAAAATAATATTATTTAATTTAAAATTTATTTTCTCCTTGTAGTTAGCTGTATGAGATATTTTTGAACTTAAAAATGTAGTCTAAAGATATAAATTTGATGAAATCTATTCAAAAAATCAATATTCAAAAAGAAAAGTATAGAAATTGTTAAAAAATCTTAGCAATATCAATTAAATTTAAATGAAAAATTATGAAATTTATTAAAAAATAAACAGAAAAAAGAAAATTTAGTCAATTTAGTAATCTTCATCACTGTTGTAAGTTTGGCAAAAGTGAAAAAACTTGCCGGAATTTAGCTTTATTTGCTGCTTGATCAGGTTTTTTTGGGTTTGTCATCGCTAAAATTAAAATGTCAAATAGCAGTGGCCCAAAATAGTTACTTTTCTGGCCCATAACAAGTTTTAGACGCCAATTTTTCAATGCACACAAAAAGTTTTTGCATTCGAATACATTTTTGTATGATAAAAAATATATGAAATAGCACATTTCACTTACCTTTTTAAATAATTTTTGATCAATTTCATAAATAGTGGGAAAAAGACGTAATTTTTGTAGCTTGAAAACTACATTCTGACAATAGAAATCGATGATCAAATTGAAAAGTGAGTTTTGTTATATTTTTAAAATCTTTATTTACTCATCCAAATCTATTTTATCCCCTTTAAAATAATCCCCTTCCCCTGCGATACACTTATGTCAACGAATTTTCCAGTCATCATAACACTTGGCAAAGTCTTCCTTCGGAATGGCCTCCAGAACCTTCTGCGATTCATTTTTTATCTCCTCAATCGAGTCAAAACGGTGTCCTCTGAGGAGTCTCTTGAGTTTGCTGAATAACTAGAAGTCACACGGAGCCAAGTCAGGCGAATATGGTTGTTGCGGAACAATATTTGTTGAAATGATCGCGTAAAACCAGTGCTGTGTGAGATGGTTCATTATCATGATGAAGAGTTTTCTTTCCAAAAATCTGGCCTATTTTTGCAAACGACGCATAATACTTAAATAATAACTTGTTAACAGTCAACATGTTTTTTGACGGGCTTTGACGTGATTTTTTCGGTTTTGGCTCGCGTCTTACACGATATTCACTTGATTGGCTGTTTTTGGGTCGCATGCATAAATCCAAGTCTCACCTCCAGTTATAATGCATTTGATTACGTCTTGATAGTCAGAGAGCATTGTTTCACATATGCATAACACGACGCTCTTTTTACCAATTCAAAAATCTCTTGAAGTTTTAATTAAAAATTTGCCTTTCAATTGGATCACAGTAGCATAACAAATTTGACATTTATAATGTGCTTTCTTAAATATTGTCCTGTCCCACAGTTAGCTACTCTTCCCTATATTTCATATTCTTTCGTTCTCCTTGTGGATAGAATCCTTCCGTAATTTCATTTTTATTTGACTATTTAGCTCTACGATTAATTATGATATAAAGGCAAACCTGAGTTAAATCGAAATTGTTCCTATAATATTAAAATATTTTCCAATCAGATTATAAAGGTAGGATAAATAAAAAAATGAAGATATTCCAAATGTTTTTGTTGCAACTTGGGATTAACAAAAACTTTATCTATATTTTGATTAGAAAGTAATTCAATTGTTTAAACTGTAAACACCAGAAAAACTTATAACAAATTTTTCTTTTAGTAGAATTATGAGAAAGAGACATATTTCCACCAAATATACAAAAGTAGTCACGTTCATTCTATTCAAAAAACAAAAAAAAAAAAAACAAAACAAAAAGAAAGGAAAGCAAACGAACAACATTATTGTGAAATCACTTAGTTAAGACTGTCGACATCTGAGACTTTTCTTACGTGACACACATTAATTTACCCACGGGATAAATTTTGATGGCCGGAACAAATCTACCATTAAGTAGGGGGTCAGAGATTTCCTTTAAGATATTTCTTATTTTCAACTCCCCTAATTGTTATATTACATTTGTCATTTAATTTAATGATTCAACAAGATTGTTGCAGTTCAGTGGCCGACAAGTCGTAAAAAATTTCACTCCTTATATCCGATAGTTTCGATTAAGTGCAAGGGCTATATAAAAAAAAACAAAACAAAAAAATGAATTATTAATGTCCAAACCATATTCCTGTCAATGAAATCAATTGAACGAGGATATCATTTAGCAGCTTCCATTTACATAAACGTCATTTAAACATTATATCGTTTTTAGTGGAATAACACTAATAATATATGAAATTCAGGAAGCTATAAATAGGTTAGAATCAAGTAAATGTATCGTCAGTTGTTGTTGACGATAATTTTGTGGTCGTCATTGTGTCAAGCAATGCTTTTAACGACGCCACACGTCTGCTAAACAATGTCAATACTCCTGTACTTTATTATTAAATGTTTATATCATTCCCGGTTGTATATATAGTGTCCCTGATCCACTCGCATAATGTTTAATGTGTATGCCTTTTTTCATGATAATATGCATATAAAAAGGCTTAATCCAATAGAATTTACTGTTTGCACCCGGTTATCACGAAAATGTTTGTTTGATGAACACTTTTAATTATAAACAAAATGTGTTCATGTTATTTTTGATCGCACGTGCAATCAAATTTATTTCGTTTTCAGATAGTTTTTCTTTACTTTTTTGGTTTTTTGGCTTCTCTCAAAAAGAAAATAAAATTATTTTATTGCAGTAATATTATTATAATAAAAAATATGTTAAACGTTATTAAAAATTATTCATTAGCTCTATTTAACATAAAATGGTTTTAATTTTCTGTTCAATTTTTAAAATTTAATTGTTTATTTTTTAAGCGATTATAATTATTATCAGCATGTGAAAAATCTTATATTTCAATTTTGCCTTCATATATTGACCTGCCTCAAACTACGACTAGACATAAGCAAGAATTTTTTGAAATCCTAATTTTTCTTTAAAAATGTATGAAACAGACCCACTTTTCGGTCTTAAAAGTTGATCCAAGAGATTTTGTAAAAGGCCATGTTGTTTGAGAGTGGAGAAATTAAGGCTTGTTTATTGGTTTTTGGTTTTTGTAAATTGTAAACATTTTTTTAGTAAAACACTTTTTTTGACATATAAGGAATTACATACTAGACCTTGGTACATAAAATAAAATCTGTTTCATAAAATAAAAGTATCTTAGAAAAAATAAGGAAAAAATGGTACCAAATTGGTTTTAAGTGAAATTAATTCATCGTTTGGTCCTCTGATTAAAGAATTAGACACAATTTCTACTGACCGAACTTTTTCAAGAGGTGGTAGTGATATAAAAATCATCAATACTTATTATTATAGAGCAAAAAATCACCTGGTGTTGATTAAAACTTTAAGCCATGAAAATAAGAAGTAACTTAAACACGAAGACAGTGTTAAATTTATTAAATACTGCTTTAAGGTCTAACCTACAAAAAAATTCCTTGAAAGAAAGTTTTTGTTAGAATATTCATATTGGTTAATATTGTAAAGGATATCAAGATATTTACAATTGTAAAAAAAAGTATTTTTGTATTCAAGAAGTCGGCTGAGCAATAAATTTGACAAAGAGGTAATTGCAATGCTCTGCTCAGCAGTGCACTGCTCAGTCAAAGCCAAAACGTACAAAAAAATATTTATAATAAACAAAAATCAAAAAATTTTAAAATAATAACAATTCCAAGTTATTTTATAAAATTAATTTATGGTAATTTTGTCTAAAAATCAATCATTTGAAAAAACCAATAAATTTTATAATTCAAGCAATGAAGTATCAATTTAAACGTGTTTCTTATGTATATGCAATTTTATTCAAAAACAAAACAAAAAAAAAAGAAAAAAAACGCAAAGGATCAATTGCATTTTCAATTCTTGTTACACAAAAAGGTTTTCGATTTGCATATTTTCCAATCCAATCGAACTAAAACGCTGGAAAATTTCTTTTGCTCTATATCATCAGGGATAAAAAGAAAGAAGGCTTTTTATATGGCTTACATTTATTTAATGACTCTCTGGTCATCCTTTTTCTATCGTTTTTTCTTGTTACTGCTTGTTGTTGTTTATTTTTCACTTTTTTCTTTTTGGAAACGTCACAGCTATACATTACCCTTACGAGCATTTGACTCCTTTCATGAATGTAAAATATTTCTCTAGTCAAAGGACTTTTGGTACTGTTCACCTTTTTTTGTATGCTTTCAAAGTACTCTATTGCTCCGTTAAAGGAATAGGATACCGTGTAACTTGATATAAAAGGTAAAAAAGATTTAACGTTTTATATAAAAGGCTCAATGCAATGAATGCTTTCCTTATTTTAGGAAAATTAGATTTTATTTGAAAAACGGTTGAATAATAAAAACTATGAATGTTCCCTTTATATAATTAGCTAATAAATTTGTCATTTTTACATTGGCTCTGTATATGATACAGATTGAATTTAAAGGAGGAGATTTTAATAAAATAATTGAAAATTAGGTAGAAGTATGGTAAAAATAATGTCAGGCTTTTAAAAAAATAAATTAACGATATTTTGTGTGTTGATTATTTAAATTAAATTTAAGGCTTATATGGAAATATTTACACTAATAGACGTGATAAATTTTATGTGATGAAAGAGTGTGTATGAGAGAGAGAGAGACTGAGAGAAAAAGAGTAAAATCTTTTGAAAAGCAAGAAAGGTGATATATAAAATGAAGTTTTAACGACCATTCATACCGGAGCTATTTTGCAGTCACTGTGTGTTCTAGCTGTAAACTTCTTGAGAAATTGACGCACTCAAATGATTCCTTCTATGCTGGCTTTTTCTTTGAAATACTCGAAGAAAAAGATATATGACGTAGAAGACATCATCCTGCTTCTAGAAATGTACAGTTTAAAAAGGGAGCGACAGAAAAAACCACCTCGGTGTGAATGGTCTTTTATTAGAAATCCTATTTTTTAATAACCACTTATATATTTCTAGCCAAGGGTGGGGTATTGATCTTCTTAGCCACACTCTAATCTACGCCACTGTTTTGTAGTAATTTTTGAAAATAATATTTTTGTCAACAAGATAAATCATTTGCGATGCATAGAGAGTCGTAAAAAAAGGTTTTTACAGTCTGAACTTCTTAAAATTTTTATAATTAGAGCCAAGATTTCTGAAAAAGAGAATAAGTTCTTTTATTATTAGAAGTTAGTAAATAAATAAATAAATAAATATACTTGAATTATTCAAATAGACAAAAGAAAAACTAGTGATTTTGTTCTATATCTATTTATCTAAGGTATATAATTCAAATGTGCTAGAATTTTATCATAATAAACACAGAACCAGCATGTTTTTAAAAACCCAAAAAAAAAAAATAGGGATAAGCCACTGAGATTTGCATAATTTATATATGAGATGCATACAGAATGTAACCCTTTTTTCTACTATCTTATAAGGAATAAGAGAAAATAAAAGAAGCAAAATCAATCGACCTGATGGGCCTTGCATCCAATAATTTCCCCCTAAAAAGTATAGGAATTTCACGTTTTATCCATAAAATGTACATCTGTCACATAATATCACCCTTTTAGGTTAAACTGTGATGTAACACTAAATCAAAAAGAAACACTTGACTCTGTGGGGCTCCAATATGAAAATTGCCTGACATAAATAATCAGCCCGTTTCCTTTCTGTGACATGTTTTTATCCCTTGGCGAACATAAATAACTTTGTATCCTGATATCAATTTGCAAGTCTTAGATTCCCGGTTGGTTGTGCAACTTGTTCCCTCGTTCTATATACCTGCCCTGTTGGAAAAAAAAGTAATAGTACTTCTCAGTTATATTCTTAATTTTATACATTGATGTAAACATTTTTTTGGAAATTATTTTCCTCTCCTTACAAGGGACTTACATATTTGTGAAATAATTTCAGTTAGTTTTCCAAATTTCTCTATCAATTATACAATAAAAATTTAGAATACAATTTATTCAGGTAGTTTTTAATTTATAATTTTTATTTTTTACTAACAAAAGTATTTTGTTAACAGTAAAGTAATTAAGGAAAAGTAGACCCTTTAGAATTGTGTCAGCTAACTGGCAATTAACTGAGTTTGTCCCTAAGGTACAATAAATGGTTCCTTCAAAGAACGCACTGACAAGCTTCTGCATGCTAGTAATTAAGAAGATTTGTGTACTTAGTATAAGATGTTGAACCCTTTACGTAGCGCGATAACAAGAGAGCAAAAAGTATAGCCGTGGGGTATTGTTGGGGTTGAAAGGAATACTAAAGCTATGGAACCTAATTGCACGTTACCTAATCTGATTGTTGTGGTAAATTTTCCGCTTTGTTATAGTCATTAAGCTAAATACAACTAAATTCTATACTCATTATAACTCTAATATGATAAATATACTTAAATTTAAATAATTAAATTTAAATATAACAGTATTTCATTTAAGATCATGGTTTTTAAATACTTTTTTGAGAGGTATATGTATATTTTTTATTGAAATGCTTGATTTCTTCAATTCATTTTCAAAAATACCCTTTTTATATTTGTTTGTTTGTTTATAGTGACCTTCACTAAAGGAGATTTTTGTCGATTTAGTTTTCTTTCAAACTGGTCAAAATTGGTCAGAAATTAAAAATGTTATAAATATTTAATGTCGTTGAATGAGCTCCTTTTGTAACAAATGTTAAACTTATCTTTTTTAGCAATTTTATGACTATTTGAGGAAAAAGTACAAATTTTAAAATTTTCTTAACTGCTTGATTAAAATGTTATTATGTTTATGTTATTTATATCGATGGCATAGAATTGATGTAATTCTTAATGTATATTATGAGCTTTCTCGATTAATAAAAAGAAAAAAATAATTTCGCCAGCGTTGGGCTCTTTAAAAATTTTGTAAAGTTTTTGTGGGAAAGGATGGTAGCTTATTGCCACACTTGAAATTCGGCTAATGCCAGAATAAAATAGGGTATTTTTGTGTTCTTCGAATTAAAAAATTTTCTAAACGATAACAAATTTACTTTAACTTTCTTTCGGGGGGAATTATTCGGTATTTATTTTTTTTAATTTCCTTAAATTAATGTCTTAAAATATTATTGCAAAATTTCAAG
Source organism: Acrocera orbiculus (assembly GCA_947359355.1). Lineage (NCBI taxonomy): Eukaryota > Metazoa > Arthropoda > Insecta > Diptera > Acroceridae > Acrocera > Acrocera orbiculus. Next base: position 18,301,897 of record OX375759.1, read on the forward strand.
TTGATTGGTGTAAAATTACCGAAGCTTATTTTTGAGCATTGGACCCTAGAGCAAGGAGTGAGTAAGCAAAAACGTTTTTCTGAACTTTGTCACTACGCACGATAACCCAAAATCTACTTGACCGATAATTACTAAATTTTACACACTACTTCTTCACATATTTTATCAGGTAATGATGATTTTTACAATAGCACATAAGTCGATTATTTAGGCGAAAATCTGTATTTTGTTTTCCAAAGGCCACCAAAAATCAAGAGAACAACCACCACCTTAAAAAAATATCACTTTTAATAAATAAATTTTAATTTTTTTGATTTTGGATAATTTTGTTGCGAGTTCTAATGCCTAATAACTTGTTTACAAGGCACCTCCAGATATCTACTGCCATTCGCTCACTTAACATTATTTTGAAACAAAAATTTGGAAAAACACAGTTCCATTGTCATGAAATTATAATTAAATTAACTAAATAAACTACAACTATCTGTACCGCCATAAAAACACTCTTGAAAACATGCCTTTTTTTCAATGAATTAACCAAACTATCCCAATAACAGCGGATAAAGCAAGGACATGATTATAATATGATAATAATCATAGATGTATTAAATGCACTAAAGGTAATAATCCTCGTTTTGATATAAAATTCTTCTAAGCTTTTTAAAATCTACAAATAATTTAAAATGTAGTAAACTAATTCAAAAATATGTTAAGAATCAAATGTAAAATTTGAAATCAGCTTTAATAAATAAAATATTTTTTTTAAAAAGAAATATTTTACTCAAAGTATTTCAAAGTAGAATAAGTATCTTCTTTTATTATTTTTTAATTTAACTAAATTAAACATTTCGACCATTAGAAAAACTTAAAAATATTTACTAAAATAAAATGCAGCAGCACTCAGAATGCTCATGTTTTCTGAGAATACAAAACTAATCTTAAGATATTTCTTATCAAGTTCATCTTCATCTTGTGTGCTTCGCGTAACTTTTATAACACAGAGGGTCTCGATTAGTTCACAATGTGCATAATTTTTGCAAGCGATAAACTGAGATCGCGACCATTTCAGCAAAGAGATAATGCAAAAGTCATGTAATCCATTAGCGTTGCTCTTTGTTAGTTGTGACAATGACAATATTAAGATAAGAGAAGACAACGCATCCAACTTTTAAGACTCTACTAACGTTGTACCTCTGGGCCAGATAGAATTAATTTGTTGTCACCAAATTCTATATAAATCTTATCATTTGCTATTGTCAGTACTGGTGGTCCATATGTAGATATGTATTAGTCAAATGAAAATTTAATAAAAAGAAAAATCAAATGAGATGAAGGGCTTAAAGTAATTACAAAAACAAAAACAACAACACTTAACAATTTATAATTTTATTATATGTATATATGTGTGTATAAATATTTTAATTTAAATATAATTAAGAACTAAAGTAACGTGATAAATCAATTATGAAAATTCAAATGAAATTAATTAAAACAAAGGTTAAGGAAGTTACATTTAATAATTATTTTTCTCTTTCTTTTTTTGTTGTTGTTGTTGTTTTTTTATTATTATTAATAAATAAAAACTAATACAAACTTTAACTATAATTACTTTGGATATAAATACATTAACCAGATACTGGATTGTATAAAAACAAAAGATGTTTTGTATCAAAGAAAACAAGTTTTTAAGGAAATTACTAGTACTACTATGAGAAGAACATATATTCCTTTGTCGTAGTTTCAATATGAATTTTTGCCAATTTACTGAAAAATATAAATACACCACAGTCAATATATTCGTGATCCATAGTCACGTTTCTGGGTGTGATTCTACCTATTTTATTGGCGGAATATGTTCAGTTTTGATTTTTCATTAAACTAAAATTATTCATCAGTCATTTTGTTCATGTTTCTTTTTGCTTTTTTTCTTTTTGTGTTTTTTTTTTTAATGCGGCTACAATTGTATCCCAACCTTACGCAGTTAGTTGGCAGCATCAAAGTAGGCTTCATGCTTCATGGTAAGTTTCTTAGTTCTCTTACGACAGGTGATTTAATAGTCGGTTGCGGGTTGATGATATAGAAGACGAGATATGCCCTCGCTTGTCATATGATAAAGAATGTAATTATTTGATAATGTCAGTGTGTAAAGATTTAAGAGATTTTATATACTTGCTTACAAAACTACTTTTGAAATCAAAAAAAAAAAAAAAAAAAAAAAAATATGATAAATAGATAGACACTGTATGTGGTATTAACAGTGTTCCTATTGTAATGTTGCGGTCATAAAGCAGCATTAGAAATGCAAAATGATTTGTTATATTGCTACTTATAATTTTTAATCACTTCTTAATGTTTAAGTTTTTTAATGTATATAAGCCAAAAATCATAATTATTTACCCCTTTTTAAAATTTTAAAATGAGTAAAATTTTAGGTATAATATTATTAAATTTAAAGCTTTTATGTTGAATGTAATCATAAAGCGTGATAATTAATTAATAATTTTTACTATTTTTACTAGGTTTAATAATAACATCTAAATATGTAATTCTACATTAAAAAGGTTTCTATTTGTAACTTTCTAGGTTTAATGATAATAATGAATATAAATTTTACTTATTTTTTTAAACAATTATTTGCAATTAAAGGTGTGTATAACAGTTTGTTTTCATCAAATATCATAAAATATAACTAAGATGATTGTGGATAATTTAATTTTATACCCTTATACCTTTTATCTATAAGAAACACTACAAAAAAAGGCTTATATACTGTATTATAATATATGATGGAAATATCAAAGTAAATATCATAAAAAGAAACACTGAATCGTATAATTGTCCTAGAATAGATTTTTAAAAGGTTTTAATTAAATAATAGAATAACATAAAGTTAAAATAAAAATTAATAACAATTTAGATAGTTAAAAAATAATATATTTAAAGACAAAATAATGTAAGGACTAAATTTTATTTTGTGGGACAGCCTGTAAGTCTAAAATAAATGCCCCTAATTTCTTTTGTATATAACTAAAAGGTTAAAAGGTATAAAAGGGTATAGGAAGCCTTTAAAAAAAGGCTGTATTTATATATATATATACGATCATCACACATGATTTTTCATGCAAAACTTCTTTCTGTGTATTGTAATATAGTGTGTAATACCTATTCTCCATTGAGGCTGGTTCAGTGTATTAGTCTCCCGTACAAAAAAATCGTTCTCGGTTCTCGATGGGGAAATTTGTTGGGAATGCAAAACAAGTGTCATAAAGTAAACATTGAATCATTGAATCTGTGAAAATACGCAAAATAATTACAATGTGCTTACTCGCAAAACTAACTTCTAAATATTATATTTAAAATATCCTGAAAAAGAATTAATTATTTTTAAATACACAAAATATTTTTAATATTCTTACAAAAATGCCACCATTTAATTCCTTTTTGACACATAAATAGGGGAATTTTTAATGTTGGACAACCTGTCAATTCACAATAGATGGCAAAATTACCTTTATGCAGCCTTTCAAAGGCTGTATTTTATACAAAATTGTGACATGCTTAATACACGTGTATTACACATTTCTCCATACAAAATTTCCTTCCGTGTATTTGAATAATGTGTATGAAGAATGGGTATAAGCAGCTGTGGAGAAAAGGTATCATATGCTAAAATCCTTTCTTTGCTTGACACTCGGAAATTCAAGCTTTCAATAATAAATTTAAATTTGTATACGTCATGACACGTTCTTATGTGTAGGTATAAATACGTGCCAATTGTACCGTTTATAGATGTTAAAATTTGAGTTTTTCTACTCATTCGCATCTTCAGGATTTTCATATTTTCAATTATGAAATTAATAAGAACATTTACTTTAATTATGTATATCAGGACTATGAATAAACCAAAAAAGAAAAAAACAAAATGCATTACTTTAAATGAGGATGAAAACTTCACCATCCACTTAACAGGCGATAATTTCTTTAATTATTTGAATTATTTCTGTACTCAATAGTTACTTTTTATGTTAGGGATTCGACTTTTTTGTCATAAAGTGACATTTTTTCATTCTGAGGTAATTTAAATCAGGTGAAACTTTTTATTTTACGTTGGACAAATGTTGATGGGAACCAAAATGCTAATAAATGAAAGCTCAAAATCACGCTAAAAGTTAAGCTCAGGCATAAATACATTATATATACATGAAAAATATATATATATAGTATATATATATTTTTATTTGTATATACATATATAAATGATATAAGAAAAAATACTGCCACCCTATGAGTAATCTTGCTAATAACAAAAATTGGCAGCCTGCATCAATCCTTGATTAAAAATATTGATATAGCTTTTATATGATCCAATTTTGTGTAAAAGATCTAGCAAATTAAAAATCTTAAAAATTCTAATTTTATTTATACAAAATTTTAAAATAAAATATTTCTTACGATAAATAAAATTAATAATGATATTGACTCCTCCTAATTCCTCTCTAGTATCTCTAGTAGTAAAAATTGCCATATCGTATGATTAATTATCAAATTATATTGAAAAATATACCTAACGAATGGTCTAAAAAATTTCTATTTAATAAATTTAAATTTTAAATAAAAGTAATCTAAAATTGTTATCAACTGATCCTTCAATCAATAGTAAAACTTTTTTCTCTACATCCAACAGTGTCATCTAAGCAAAAATATAACATTTGTAGGTCAACATTTAAAACCATAAAATCCACATTTTATAGTTTTAGTAGCTGAATTATAGCTATGTAAATTTTAATTTGTCTAATAAAATTGTCAATGACTTGCAAAATTTGATATTTTGAAAAGCTGAAGGTAGTTCAACTCTGTAAATATCTGCATAGTGTTGGAAAATTCTACTTAAAACAATGGAATTCAACAAAAAGTTTTATAGATGTAAAAATAATTTCATTTGGATTATATTTAGTTAATACGGTGACTCGCTACAAAATATTTATTTTATTAATTTAGAGCTTAGAATTATAACTAAAACTAAGTTTTACCTAAGTACTAAGATACTTGTAAATTTTTACATATAACATAAACATTTTTATGATATAAAAGTAGTTTTTTTTTTCTTTCTTTTTTTATATCTAAATATATATATTTTTCCTTTAGCCATAAAAATCATATTATTATTAAATTGATAATTTATATAGCAGATTCAATGTCTTAGCCAGTTACCACAATATATATTTACTTTTTCATATTTCTATGAAAAATATTTTAACCCCAATTTACTCAAAATATTCATAACAAAAACTAAGAATATACTAGAAAATAGGACTAACCTCTTGTCTTATACATATAATATTTGAGATGAATATGACACCCTAGGGACAGGTTACTAATCATAGACTTTTATATCTGACCATTCATTTTATCCCAACCTTCTATTTATATGGTTACATACTCCATATGAATTCTATATAAAAAGAAGCACGCAAAATAGTCAAGAAAATGTCTTAAGTAGGGTCATCACTTGAATAACACATGATATGGCTCGTCATGGTGTTTTCCTCGTTTACTTTAATCCATACTATATATAAAAGGATATATTATGGTGTAATATGGTTAAAAATTTATGAAGAAATTCTTATTATTGATATTAGTTTGCAAGCTATGTCCTTACTGAGATTAAACTACAAAGTTAGAAATGGTGTCCTAAAATTGAGATATGATTCCTTCAATGTGACATACTGAATTCAGTTATGGGATATATTGAAGAACTAAAGTCTAATTTTATCTACAATTTTACTTTAAAAAAGTTGAATATTATCGATAAAGGTTATAAAATGAAAATTTATTTTATTTGAAATCAACCAGTCTAGAAATTTTTAAGTGATATTAGGAACTTAAAGACTTTAAAGGTGTTATTTAAAATTCATTAAATTTTAAACTTTTTTAGATTGAATCAGATTTTTTTAATATCTCAAAGGAAAAGTGGAAACAAAGCCAACATCATGTTTTACTTAAAAGATTTTATTATATTTTATATCTATAAATAGATAAATATTGAATATTGGCGTACTAATTCAGTTTTAGATATTACTAGCTCCTAGATAGCTCTATGAACTATAAAACTTGTTCTATTTAAATTAATATAAAAAACTTTCCTAAAAAATTTTTTGATAATTTTTTTTGGATATTTTCCTTACAATATCTTCGATTGAATTTTGAAAACCCCAAAAAAGAAAAAAGGTTTCTTTTAAAACAAATTTACTCTATTAATTAGTTACAAAAAAAAAATAAAGGAACAGGTTTTGATGTATTTGCCCTGTAAAATTATGACTAAAAGGCTTCCGACGTAACCTTATCACAAATAAATAAAAACACTAATATTATTTTTTTTAATATTATATTACACAAAATTCTCAAAGGTTTTTATCACCATACAGTCCTTGGGATATTTATTAGTATACTGGTAATAGACATCTGTTAAATTGAATTTTGAGTTGTAAAAGTCTGTTTGAGACTCTCGTTAAAACCTTGAGAAGACTAGTAAAGAGTTTAGAGGTAGGAATATTTGATTTACATCACACAAACCGAAATTTGTAAATATGATGGCAAAAATTGATATACATAGTAAAATATTTAAAATTGCAGATGACATGGATATAGTAAAGGATTATAACAGAAAGTATCTGCCTCAATTGGATTCAAGGAAACCATCAAGGAGAAACTAAAGACAAAATTACAAAATTCATAGGTTTTGTACGCAGATGGATTAAAAATTGATTCTGGGATAGAAGCAAAGATTAATTGTTCGTGCTATGGAAGCTTTACAGCTCTAGGAAGAAGCCTTATTGTTTCTCATGCCGTAACTGTTGCTAATAATTAAGAATATAGAAGAATTTTGTTTCATTTTAAGATATTGATCATGTAAGGTTTGATTATACACTTTTTTTAAAAGATTTTTATATACATAAATATATAAGGATAACAGATCGGGTGGTGTTTAAAAGAACCAATCATATATCCTAAAAAATTTTCATTTTTTATTTACCGTCGAATTCAAAAGGATTATTATTCTAGAGATTATTGGTCTGAGTGGAAAGTGAAAGTGAAACACTTCCAGTTCTTAAGAAAAGCTTAAGTCTTTTAAGAAACTCAGCTGAGCAAAAAGTTAAGTACGAACTGCGAAGCCGGGCGTTTTAACCAATAGAATAAGGCTCTGAAAGATATATTTTAAGAAAAACTTTTGATTGAAAAATAAATAATCTAAAAATCAGAGAAAAAGTAAATTTACTTAATTTAAATTGGTTTTTAATATTTCTAGGTAGAAAAAAAGTCATATATAAACCAAAGTTTTCTTGAAATTTGAGATATACTAATATTCCAATTTAAGTTTTCAGAAATTATTATTATATCATTCGAAAATCAAATTTTAGAATAGTGAAATAACAACATATGCAAGTACATACACATATTGACCACAATTAATTTGATTAATCAATTATAAATACAAGATTTACATGAATGAAAAGACGAGAGATAAATCAAAACATCAAATAGCTTAGTTATGGCAGAGGCATTGGCATACATAAAAATGAAATCCCCATTCAACTTCTGTTTTGTATCCAAATTTAAGTCCCATTCAATCTGATCAACTCATCCAAATCCACTTGTGTATTATTAAAGAAAATTCAAGAGGGCTCATATTCATATTTATATACTTGATTGAATCCCTACCCCCCAACATAAAAAAAACTGAAGACCTGCTATTTATTCACTTTGATACAAAGATATTTAAGAAAAAAATTGAAAAATTGTCAAAAGTCTTGCCTGAAATTTTATCAGTAGGTATCCGAATGACAAATGATTTTAAAAAATTTAATTTTTAGACTCTAACTAAAAATCAATGTCCTACTGACTTTTGCTAGTTTATAAAAGGGGCAAAAATGAAATTAATGATTGATTTATTTACATTGATATGTCATTCTATATGTAAGGCTTATAAACATTTTACCACAATTTCTTGACTTCATTTATATTGAAAATTTTTTGTAAGAAAAAAATTATCTTTTATGTCAAATACTGACATCAGAAAAGTGTGAAGGATGAGCTCAATTATTCATTGTTCTGAATCAACTGTCGAAAATAAAAAAATTTAAATGTTAAACGGGTTGTGAATTTCTCTTATGATAGGATAAAAAGAAACACATCATGCAAAAATCTTCAACTTATTCAATTCTAAGGGGTTTTAGATGGTAGCAAATAGTTGAATGGCATGAAAAATTGGATTAGAATAATATTTGAAGGGCTTTGTAGTAGTTTCCCAAGAATGTCATGACTTAATATATACCATACAATTGAAATTTTACATAATTTCAAAAGGAATTCCATTATTCAATTTTGAATGTTAATCTCGGGTGTCCGCACTTTACTTTGATATCTTATTCAATTTTGAATTGATATCGAAATTGATGTTATAAATTTTAAATTATATCTAAATTCTTACTAATGATATTGAAATGATATTATTTTAATATTTAAATATTATATATAGTGTGACCATGTGTCCCGATTTTGAGCGAAATATCACAGAATTTCACACAATGAATTTTTGATTTTATACAAAAAAGGAAAATTCAAATAACATGCAACCATTCATATATCATTCTCCCATCCCACTTTCTCTATATGGGGCATTCTTTGAACAAATCGAACAAAAATTGACCGACACATTTTTGATTTGGCTGAATTTTTTTTACGGTTTTAGCATTGAAAAAAAAGAAAAAAAAACGTGTTTTAGGATTTTTCTTTTTATATATATATTTTAAAAAATGGAGAGGGACAAAGTTTTGAGAATTTCGTGAATTTCGCTTGAAGAGTAGTTTTACAAAATTCATAATATCGGGGCTAGGAGCTTTTTGTTTTTTTTTGTTTTACAGCCTAATGCCTGGGACTCACTAGCGCTTAGCGGCACAAAATTTAGTGCTAAATGCTAATGAGTCCATTAGTCTCCACTGATGTTCCACTCCAGTGGTATATAAAAAAAACTCTCCATTTTTACTGTGCTAAGTCTTCCCCATATGCTAAGCGCTAGTGAGTCCCAGGCATAAGGATTGGATGTTTTTATAAAAAATATTTCAAAAACAATTATTAAAATTTTTTTATTGTTATAAAAGAGTGAATGTTTTATATCGATTTTTAACTGTTATACTCAAGTTTTAGTACCATTGTATTCACCATCTAATTTTCAATAAAAAGCGTTTTTTTAGTTAATGGAGAAACTATTCCTAATATTCAAAAAAATTATTTTTTCGAGCGCGCCACCTCATATTGGGCTCTATTACATTTATTGTTTACCTTAGACATCCGCATCGGTGGAGCATGTTTTTCCTATGATCAACCAAATTTGGACAAAAGAAAAAACACGCCTCGCAAAAGCTACTACGTTGGAGAGCATAATTTTCGTGAAGTACAACATGAAATTTACTTGTATGGAACTTTTCGACTTACTATGATGCTTTACAGAACTAGTAAAACTTGAACTTGTCCCGTTTTCAAAAGCCAAATGTCTCCAAATGCTAAAAAATGAGATGATCACACTAATTATAAACTTAATATTTTAAATTTATACATAAGCTAACATAATAATATAGTTATCTAGATAAAATTTATAATATTCTTAAATTTCAAATAATATGTAAAGGAATATTGTTGGGTAGATTCATTTAAAAAACTAATATTAAGGAAAGCTTTAAGTTCCAGTTTAATTAAAATTAATATTTATGACGATAGAAATTTTATAAGAAATTCAGATTTCGTTACCTGGAGCATCTTTCGGGTACAAAAAATAAAAGGTAACTGATTAAATCATGCTGACTGGGGCTAAATTCAAATGACGGGAGGGCAGCTGATATCATTTTCCCTCTTGTCTCATTCTAACTTTATGTCCCGATTTATGTTTTAAGGATAAGTAAAATTAAATGCAACAATTTCATCTTTTTGACTTTTTTGATTATTCCTACATAAAAATGTATCTAAGTTTTTTTTCTAAATAAAATTTTCAACTAAGAAACCTATCCTTAATTATTAAGTGGCAGATTTTTTGCATCAAAATGCTAAAAAATGATTATTTCAACTGACTGACTGTGGTTTAATCACAAATTATTCTCTTAGAAATAGTTCATCAAATTCCCAAAAAGAGTTTTTAAGTGAAAAATTACTTCTAGAAAAAAAGCATTGATTCTTTCGATTGCTAAGTGGAGCTAAAAGTGAGTTAAGCTTGTAGGAGAGAGAGAGTGAAGCATCTTCTCACTCGACAAGTAACCTGCATGAGAGGGTTGGGAATAGGTTTGATAGATATCCTAGCTCTGGCAAGGAAACTGGATATTTGATTTCCAGATCAAGACTGGTCGCGATGCTTTTTGTTCCTCTTTCTTTTACTACTACTACTACTGTGAGTTAAGCTTAGCGAGCACCAAAGCAGCATCTATAGCAGGTCAAGAGTGTATCATAAGTTTTAGTCTATTTCTTAACTTCATTATAATAAACAATTGCACATAAATGAAAAACTAATATCAAGATGTTTACTAACGAATGATATCTTTGATTTGTTAAATTAAAACTTTTAATGCCATTCCATTATAAAGAAGGATATTTATTTATATTATATAAATATATTACAATAAAAACTAGAGTGATAAATTAATATTAACAAAATTGTTTAATGATATTTCGTTATCGATGAAAAAGTTCACACTAGTCACTTACTTTTATATGTAAGTCAATCAATTAACGCTTAACACCCTAAAATAACTAAATATTTTAGAATTTATATATAAAAGTTTACCTAGTTTCCTTTATACCATTATTTACTATGGTATATGAAAAATATTTCATGGTTAATTTCAAAATTGAGATAAATTACTGATTAGCAATGAAACTGTGTTGATAGATTCAACGACAACACACCCCTTAAATTTATGCAAATGACTTAGAATTTGATTTATTGTAAAAGTAGTAAAACTGACACGGGTTTGATTGAAGATATTTTTGGCCACATGGGGCCCTACAAAAATGTTTTTTAGGTAGTAAATATATAATTTAATAGTTAAATTTTCTTTATTTCAAATCTTATTGCCTTATATATTTTTTAATATTTTAATTTACCTATAAAGTTGTATTTTTCTTTAATTTTTATTCATTTTAATCTTTTAGTCAAAGCTATTTAAATTAAATTTACAAAAACTAAGTAAATATACTATGTATATATACGAGTATATATAAATTTCTAGGAATATCTATTAATTTTTTAAATTTACAATTATTTTTATTTATTTTTTCATTTGAAAAAGCAAACATAATTTGAGGTTTATAAAGTTTTCCATGTGTTTATTTAATTATTATTTGATTTAGAAAATTAAAAAGTATAAAAATATTCCAATATGTAATTTTATTGAAATAAACAGGTTATGAAATTTTCATCTAGGCTCTATCTAATTTAATTTTTCCAATATAATCAAATGATTATAGCTTAATAATTGTCAAAACTCTAAACATACATATTTAAATTCAATTAACAAATTATAATATTAGGTCACCATATTTTAAAATCATAATAGAATTTTTTTATAAGTCAAGTCTAAAAAAGTTAAAAAGGATTATTTTTACAGTTTGGTGATCACAAACCTTTATCATTAAAAATTTTTGAACAATTGATTTATTTATTTAATCATAATCATTATTAAAAGGATTGTCCGAGTTTGATATTTTTAATAAAATTTTTATTACTAAAAATTCAAATATTCATAAACTATACCAAAATAAATTTTTAAATATATTTCTACCTTTATGAAATTTAATTGTCAAATATCAGCAGTTCCCATATCTAAAGACATTTTTGTCAACAATGTCTGAACATAATTCATGGTTGGCTCTAGGAATATTGTTGACCCTAATTAGCACTTCCTTAAAAACAACTTTTTTTGTTTTTTCGTTGTTTTTTTGTTTTTTTGTATTTTAAAAATTATTATTATCCTTTGACAAAGCGGCAGTATAAGCAAGACTAAACTGGTCGTCATATGTCCAAACATAAATATTTACCCTTAGCCTAGGCACGTTCATATGATATTTTTCATTAACAAGAAGGACCTTGGCTGCTTATTTAGTTAAGATTCTTCGAAAATTTTCTTTGCTTTTTGTTTTTTCACCAATCTAACCTTCGGTATATTATTTATTAAGTGCCTGTCGGAAGGGATAAAAGTAATTTTTCTGGTCTTTCACCCAGTAGCATATTTATTAAAGTATATATAGGACTCATAGTGTGATATGCATTTACATGCCGACAAAAATATTGTTGTTGTTTTTACAACAATACCTTAAAATTTGGTTATTCAATTTTATTGTTTTATTTCATATTGCTCATATATAGAAGAGGTAACATAAATTTTTGACCTTCAAATAGGTTAAATTGAAAAATATGCTTTTGAAAATTCCGAAATTTTCGTAGAATCCTAAAATTCAGTTATTTCAAAATTATTTAACTAGTATTTTGATTGGGATAATAAAATTCATATTTCAGCTAAGCAAAAAAAAAAAAATAAATATATGGCTAAAGTAGAGTCTTGTAAAATATATAAAAACTAGTTAGGAACTGAAAATTACAGAAAAATTGTCATATTGTGATACATTTGGGATTAGAATAGAGCTAAAAACTATTTAGAGTAAAAGAGGTAAAAACTATTTAGAGTCATTATATAATGGCTTTGGTGAAAGATATAACATTAAGGATATTACGATATTGTGGAAAATTTGGCATAAATTTTTGCAAAAGGATTTTTTTGTACATTTCAGTTTTCATTGGACGAATTTCAAAGATTAGACTTAACTCTTATATATAAAAAATATAAAAGGCAAAAAAAGGTTTTTCTTATTTAAAAGTAAAAAATATATTTCAATATTTCAGATTATATGCGGTTTGCAATTTTTTACTTTTCATTCAAACAAGGTTTGATTATTTTGACATAAAAAGACATTTAAACTTTCAAATGATAAACATGAACTGTTAATTTTCTGCTGGCATAGTTAGAGTGTGCTAAAGCAAAGACAAATCTAAAATTAACAAAAAAGAAAACATTTACTTAGTCATATATCGATATCTATACTCTACGTCAGGGATGGCGAACCTTTACGTATCAACGTGCCGTTTTTCTAAAGAAATGTTTAATGAGATCATAGACGTGCCATCAAATAATTTTGACTTTGTGATTTGTGATTATGTTATGCATAAACAAACTATACATCATAAGATTAGTTATTTTGTAGTGCATCATATTGAATTTTGTGATAAGTGACGTGCCCAAAATATTGTGTCGCATGCCATTGGTTCACCATTGCTGCTCTACGTATTTCCGGATTCCGTAAATGTTTGAAATTAAATCTTTAAACCTGCAATTGCATTGATGTAGCACCACATGTGTATGGAAAAAAATATATTGACCAAATGATAATGCCAAAATTGGATTGCAAAATTTCATTCCGATAATTTAGATGTTGATGATACACCAGGGTTTCGGAAGGGCCATTGAAGCCGATGAAGAATGAAATAACGGCATTGATATATCTAAACCGTCAAATAAGAACTTGTTCGATTGCTGAGAGGTTAAAGTTGTCAAACGTGACTATTCATGATTACGTTAAGCGTCTTGGTTTAATTTCAAAATTGGACATAGGGGTTTCACATGTTTTTACCCAGCGAAATTTTTCAAACGTCAAAAAAAAAGATCCATTTTTTGAAGCAAATCATTACTGGTAACGAGAAATGTGCTATTCACAAAATTTCAAGCCCGAGATATGGAGTCTGACTTCTTCTGTACAATACCACAATTAATTATGAAACTTATTGTGATCAATTGGAAAGATTGAATGATTCACTCTAAAACAGAAAAGGCCAGAATTAATCTATAGAAAAGATATAGTGATCCATCACGATAATGCGAGACCTCATAAAAGTTTGGCCACTTGCCAAAATCTTTTACCGCTTGAATGGGATAAATTACCACACTCACTATATTCTCAAAAATTTGGCAACTATGAACCAGTACTTATTCCGGTCTTTGTAAAATCTTTTAGACAGGAACACCTTCACTTCAAATCAGGACGTTAAATATTACTTGGGCTAATTTTTTGCCAGGAAAGATCAGAAATTTTATAAGTATAGAATCAACCTACCTGAAATATAGAAAAAGGTATTTGATCAAAATAAAAAATATATAATTTAATAAAATTTTTATATACTCTAAAAAAAAATTATGTTTCACTTTCACCAAAACAAAAAATTTAAATGAAATGATTTTCCGAATGACCTAATAATTTTTGTTGGAACTTGTAAAAACTACAAGTGGAAAAAGGCAAACATAAGCGAAAAGCAAACTTAATTAAATTAATTTTATTTCAAAACAATGACAAGACAATAATTTATAAGAAATTGAAAACCAAGGATAAAAATGTTCAAAAGTTGAAATTGAACATGTATAAATTAAAATATTTTGTCTCATTGACAAATGTTTATTTATTTATTTTTTTGATCGATTGTACAGTCTTAATACCCACATTTTGTGATGCAGATCGTTTGTTTAACTAATCGGTTCATATGGATGCCCTATTTTTGGCATCAAATCATAAATATTTACTTAGCTAGCGCTACGATCACATTACATCTGTCATTTTGATGTCAAATACCTCAAACACATTTAGATGTGATTCTTTTTTTTTTCTTTTGTTTTTTCCTGTTTGTATTATACTATCGGAAGTATATAATGTGTTTGACTAAATATTATTGCCTCTTTTAATTAATTTCTAAGAAAACCTTGTTTGATATGATGTACGAGAAATAATTTATAAATGAAAATTCCATGAAAATATTTATCTGGTTTTTAGAGAATTTACAGGCACTTAAAAGATTTTAATATTAGTATATACAGATATATAGGTATATATATATATATATGTATTGACTTTTATGAATGTATTTATAGTAGTTTCTTTTTAATTACGTGTTTTATTTTTGAGCTTCTTTTGATGCACCTTTATATTCCATTACTTCCTTCTGTATATTGAAACTTCATTTATTAACAACAATACGCCAACGCAATGTCACCACAAACAGAAAATTTTATTCAAATAACTACAAGCTATATAGCATAGTATTTCAAGTAACAATCCTTGTGAAGACGGATCTTTATCATTATGCTATTTGTCAGTAGACAATGAAGCCCTTTTACAAGTTTTATACTACTGAAGGGGTCGTGCAGAATATTAGGTTAGACTCATTGTGCTGTTATTCATGCCCACAAGTTATATAGCTATAGATATATATATATATATATACTTATATATATATATATAAAACAGTTATTAGGGAGCCACATTAACTGAATCCGCGACACTAAAGATTATCATCGTCGGATCTTTTGTCCCCAATGGGAATGATAATTTCGTGACATTAATCGAATGACTTTAGTAGCTTATAATGCCGCTATAGATTCTTAATGTGACGTCCTGCCATTTATATAAACATGCAACTTGCGTTACGCAGATATAGAAACTTCTGACCAGATTTATCTTTTTGTGTCATGTGTGGTCACAATCGGGCGCGTTGATAGAACGATGTAGAGTCTTTCAATGACATTTTTGGCGATAACAGTTCCCTTGCAAAAAGATATTGCAAAACAATCTAACTGGGAGGTCTTTGCTATAAATATTAAAGATACTGATTACAAAATATAGGCTTCAATTTAATTTCTTTATTGTTTGAAGAACATATTTCGATTACGGAAATGAAATCAATTCTATAGATAAATACAACAACAAAAACAAAAAAGAAAACAAAAAACAAAAATTTAGTTTGCTAGTTCGCTTTGATTTTTGTTTTATTTTGTAGAAAATGCATCAATAATAGATCTACTTAAATATCTACATCTATGGCAAATAATCATATTTTGAATGAAGGTAATACAGGAGGGAAAAAATATCAAATTAGATTCATGGTCGTTCCAAATGAGTCTGTTAATTTACGTTGCCTGTCACGAATTATGATTTATTAATTACGTTAGCGCGTAATTTTTTTTAAGACATTTTAATGAAAAATGATATTAGCCTTCAAATGTTTTTGATCTTGGGGAATATAATAAGGTGAACCTATTAAACAATTTTCTTAGTATATTAGTACTTATATTTTAGGAATTTTAAGGTTTCTAAAGAGTTTTAAGAAGGACAAATATATAGAGCCAAGCATAGATGAATTTTAAATTTTTAAATGTTAAACCTACTTTAGCATATTTCGTGAAATGTTTCAATTATGTTTATCATTTTAGCAAAACAGCTGGGCAAAAAAATTTATTAAAGCTCTTTTCGACTATATTAAAATCATTACAATGGATTTGCAAGTATAGAACTGTAAATAGGTCTTATTTTTGACTGTAGAGAAAAATTTTGAAAATTCGGTTAGTTGATAAATTATAAGGGGTAGCACATCAATTTTGGCCACATCTAATAGAGTAGAGAAATTTTGTAGGTTTTAATTTTTAACTAATAAATAGAAATAATTAGTTAAAATTATGTAGAAGTTGAAAGATTTAGAGACCGTCTGGCCCTATTTCGTGAGTTTCCTTATTTTACTTAAAAAAATTGTTATTTATTAATTTGTTAATGGGTTTTCTATTTTATTGGGATTTCGGATCGTGTCACAAAATCCCCTTCAATACCAGGCTTCCTGTTAGGCTTAATCGGTCATAGTAGCTCATATTTCTAGAACGCCTGGCTAATTGGTATCTTTGTCAGCTTTTTGCTGACCGTCCAGATTTTGGTTAATTTTGGTAGTTTGTCCATAACAGAATAAATTCTGGGTTTTGTTAGCTGGAAGGCATTGAAGATTTTTTAATTTGCATCGTTTCTTCCTTCCAAGCAGAAATAAATAGCACTTTATAGAAAATATTATTTTATGATATATTATGCTTTTTTGAGCTGAAACCAATGAAGCTCGTTTCCTAATTGATTCTGCTATGAGATATAATGTAAAACTTTTTGGTTTCATGCAGCAACTACTGCTGTTATGATTTTTATGGCATTCACATGTATTTTTTCTCATAATTCTAAAGGACATAAAGTAGTTTTAATTTCTATTGTAGTAGTAGTACTTTTAACTATACAGAGAAATTTAATCGTTTTTTTGTTCCTTCTAGTCATTAATTCCAAATAAACACACACACATATGTATATTGGTATAGTTTTTTAAATTTTTGATACTAACCTAAGACTTAAATACAGTGAAAGTAGCCAAATGAGAAAAATGATAAATGATCAAAATCATTTCCATTTAATGAAACATACAAAAAATATTGGTGATTGTTTTTTCGCTTTTCTACATTTACTTGAAATTTGAAAATGCACACATAGACTTAACACTTTGTCAATATATGCATAAGAATTTTCATCTTAAATGAGATTAGAATAAAAATGAATACAAATAAGAAAATTCGTGAATTATCTGAAATCGTATTCATAAGGACAATAGTCTACTCTCAGTACTGACTCGGACTCTAATGTTATATGAATTGGGTTTTAAACATTTTAATGATATTTCATAGAGATTAAAAAATTTTGTTGGTATGTGGTCAGTTAGTTACATTCTATCAAAAATTTTTTCGAACCTAGAATTATTGTATAACATCAAGGAATCAAGTCTCTATGTACTAAAAATTCCATCAATTGGAAAATTTTAAAATATTTCCTACTTCACTTTATTCAAATGAATTGAAATTTGTTCCAATAGTTTCTTAGATTTATTATTAATATTGAATAATTCTAAAATAGTTCAGTATTTAATTGTTATTAGTATTAAATTTTAAGTTTATTTGTTTTTAGAAAGCGTTTACTTAAGAAACGCCCTTTGTTGTAACATAATTCATAAGTTACGAAATGGTCAACGACTGCATTGACCACAAATGCAGAACAATAGGATGATTACTGCACTGGGTCTATCAGCAATCAATCATTGTAAAACAACGCAACACTATGCGCAACATTGAGCATGTATGCCATATGTTCGATTGCGGCAACCACAGCCACTGCAAGTGTAATATAGCGGCGGCGGCCTTAAGCACGCTTGCTACGCCTTGACGGTCCAATTTATTTTCTGCGGTTGGCCGCACTCATTATCGTGTCATCACGAAGAAAATTCGTTTCGCATACATATATAATACAGTTTGGCTGACATGTAATAAAATTTAAAAAACAAATTTAGAAAAACCAGTACAACAATCCCAACTATTGAACTTTGTTAAAGTTATATCGAGCGGTAATAACATACATCGAATAATTGGTATGCACTGTAGATTGCACTTATTTCTTATCAAATCGAGGACCATTACAACACCTCCTGTCCAAGTGGCTTAAGACTTTGTTTTCCTTCCATTTGTTTTCACTGCAATGATCAGTCAACCTCTGTCAAGTTACACAAAAGAGTGTATTCCATAAGAGCATACCTGACCACAAGCTTGTATTGAACTTAAAATATATATAAGGTTGCGGTTGCCCTTCTCTAATATTTGTGGAACGATGGCGCCAATGGCTGTCATCAAAGGCGTTGAAAATAAGTGTTTCTATACCTACGCAACATTCAAAATGGAAATCTATAATTGTACTCGTAGTTTGTTTTATAGTGTTATGCACGCAAACAAGAAGCTAATATGTACACAAAAGCTAAATGAATAGATTTATCATTTTTTATGTCTTTTTTTCTTCCATAGGCAGCAGTTCAATTCTTTTCTTGTTGTTTTTTTTCTTCTTTATTTGAAAGTTACAAATTTTATTTGTTACCTAAAGTCTTGATCATGATTTTTATCTGTGTTTTATTTAGGTTTCCTCATAATTAAATTCGCAAAAAATTTTAAACAATTCAAACTCTTGAATTTAAAATAATTAATAGAGGTTAATATTTATTTTTTAGCTCAACTGTGAGCATTTTAAAGCCCTAAGAAAGAGAATATAGTTCAGCTCTATGTGTAGGTATTTATTAAACTTTTGTTTTGTTTTGTAAAGGATTACGTTTGATTTTCAAAGTATTTTCTAATGAGTATTAATGAGATTTTGGCAACATAAAATGTTAATATGACAAATGTAAAGTGAATAACAAATTTTTCCAAAAAGATAAATCCATTTAAATGGATATGGTAGAATTTTTCAATCGAGCTCTGAGTTCATTTTTAATGAACAATTGAGATTTATATTTAGCCTGCAAATTGCCATAATTTCCCTGCCTCTTTGACAACCTTGTCTTTTCAAAAGCAAATAATCAAGGGGCAAATAGGTAAGTATCAATTCAAACTTCTGACAGAATCTAAAAGGGACTATTCACTATCTCGTTTGCCGTCATCCTATGTAAAGTATATGGAAATTTTTAAATATGTTTAAACTTTTACTCACAAATGGCCATTTCCATATACTTTACATGCGACGAGAGAGCCATTTGACGATTTAGAAATTTCGGCCAATAAAAAATAAACAAATATTAACTAATTAATTTCTAAACATTTCAATATGAAGATGGTAAATGATAAATTAACGTATTAAAAATCTATCTTCTTAATCACTCAACTTAAAATTGTAGTCATATGAAGAACTTTTAAAAAAATTATTATTTATAATATATTAAAATTTACTTTGAAAATTTCTGACAGAAATCTTAAATATTTACGCAAATATAGCAGCAAAACGAGAGTGCTTCGTATACTAAAATCTACATATATCAAGATCTATAAGAATTAGTTTTGGGCGTAGGGTGCCAGTGCGTGAATTGCTTGTAAAAGGAGAAAAGTGTAACATTTTGAAGTCTATTTATGATAAGTTATCATAATATGGTTAGGCTAAACTACACAAAACAATAGTAATAGTATTTTGTTGGTAATAAAATTGTTGAAATAATTACAATGATACCTGCATTCGTCTTCGGTAATGAAGGATGCTTGTATTGAAAATTATTGATGCCAAAGTCAGCCAGTGTTAGCCATTACTTAATCTTAAACGCTAAATAGGATGGTAGAAAGGGTTCTTCTCAAGATTCTAAATGGAATAAAGTAAACCTTAAGTGACTAAATATGATTCTTTCGAAGGGACAAAAAGCGTAAGAAATTCCTAATTTATGTATGTTTGACTTATATTGTTTATTGTTTTTTAAGTCGCTATTTAAAAAAGTTTTCTATCATCGTGTATAGCTTTCGCCCAGATTGCCACATGATAGTCAAAAGAATTCTCTGAGTGGCAACGAAACCGATCAAGAGAATATAACTCTACAATATTTACCAGGGAAAAATGGAGTGTAGATCAGGGTTGATGAGTAAAATGAACAAGGGGTGGCAGCCCCCTAATTTTTCAATAAAAATATTTTATCTTATTTCCTTCTAAAATGAAAAACCAGTAGATTAATTGTCTGGCTAAATTTTTATTTTCAGACATCCAAACATGACACTAAAATTCCGGTAAAGTCACTTTATCAGTAGGGAAAATAGCTCTACTTCATAAATGAAGTATGATCTACTTTTTAGTCATAACACCTACTTTCTCGAAGAAAACATCAATGAATTTAGTTAACAAATGGCTTCAAAACTTGCCATCATGATGACTTTCTACATAAAAATATGACTGAAAAGTAGCTATGATCAGTGAGAAACTCACTGGTGAGTTATTTCCCTGCTGGGTTACCTTTTTTTTCAGACGAACACCCTAGCAAAAAAAACGCCTTCTAAATAATATTTAGAACAAGTTTTATTTTCTGAAAACAAAACAAAAAAAAAATTATTTCTAAAAACCTTTTCAAAATGAGACCATAACATAAGGACTACTCTCCAAAAAAACTTCAAGATTATATAATGGTGTATCTAATTTTCAAGTCTTTAATTCAAAAAACTTAAGAAATTTAGCCATACAAATATAAAAATAAAACAATATTTTGCTTGCATTAAGAGAACATATTTGCAATATTTAATTTCATAAATACTAAAGTCAAGTGTTTAACAAAATCAATTTTTATAATTCTATATAAATAGTTAAATAATAGATTTACACTTAAAAATAGCAATATTGTTGCCGTCCTTAAGTTTTAAGGTAGTAGAACAATGTAAAATATTATAATGATTCCCTTCCTTAATACATGTGGCTGCATATGGATCATTAGTTCTGCATTATTCATAGAAGTCGCTAACACTATATAATCTTTAAATAGAATTAACGGACGTCCCACTATTTGCTCTTCGTGTGGTCGCCAGAGCTATTAATTGCAAAAATTTCAAATTGAAGGGAGAGCTCTTGTTATTAATTTGCTAACAATAAAATACGGGCGACGATTTTGTTTACGAGCTTGTCACGTTTGGTTTATTTTCGTTCAAACATATTGCACGGAAGTCTAGTTTCAATCTACTACTAAAATTGGTTAGGTTTTAAGGGTCTCCTTTTAGTTTAAAGTTAATTCTTGTAATTTGATATATTTGCATGATCAAGGATTAAAAAAACAAATTTATAATTAAAAAACTATAGAAAATTTTAATGCAACTTCTAACAATAATAGAAATTATTAAATAATGATTTTTACTTTTAGGAATATCAGGTCCAATTGCTATGTTGAACTTAAAAACAATATTACATAATATTTTATAATTAAATTACTTTCTTAAAGTTTTTTAAGGGTGTCAAAAATTATTTAATGCTTCTTTAAATTTATTTTCAGAGGATATCTAGTGTGGTAAGCCCTCATAGAATTAAATCGGATTTACAATTTTTTTTTTGTTGTCTAAATTGAAATATTTAGTTTAATTTTATGTTATTACAGGATATTTTATCAGACAGCTGTTTTCTATATATTTTTATTAAACACATTTTTGTAAATGTATTTTTGGTTTTATTGAAAATTAAAATGTTTGACCTATGTTAATCATAAATAAGAGCCATAATATTTAATGTTAATAATTTTTCTTGCAACTTTCTTGGATGTTTTAGCTTTTTTTTTTGATTACTATCGAGTGGGGGGTGTGACACCCCCTCAAAGAAGGCAACAGTCGGCAAATCTCTATTATTCTATCATGCAATTCAAATATGAAATCGGTAACTTGACAGGGACTCACGAATTCTGGAATTTCTCAGACTACATTTTATGTAGAATGATAGGTGTAACATTAGTTTCTTTACATGTTTTTTATTTCAAACTTTTTGCATTCGATTGTGAATGTATGAGTCAGCACTTCCAAAAATATCTAATAGATTTTTGGTTGAAAATTATAGAAAACTTAACACTGATTTATTTGTTCTATTAGAATGAACACTGCAGTCAGGTCAGGTGATTCAAGTCATAAATCATTCTGACAAAACACTGACTAAATAAGAGTTTATTGAGTAAATGAAGAGACTTTCGCAATTGCAATTTCGAAGAATGCTAAACGATGAAGAATAATGAAATAAGTGCTTATCAAAAATTCCAATTTTGTAGATATAATAGTTTCGTTTGATTACTCATACCTTGTTTTATTAACTAATAAATTTTGAAATTTAGCGCTCAAAGTTTTTTCAATTCCATATTGAATAAATGTATCAAAATCCACAGTTTGGATTGATAAACAACTTAGTTACATTTGCTAAAAACTAGATATCAGTCCTGAGGATAATTTTTCAAAGCATCACAGAACATGTCGTATACCAAAAACGTATGATGAATACCCAGAAACAGCTACTAATTTCGAGTTTATAATAAGGAATTTAGATCTGTCTTGCAAGTTTTCACAAGCTGTATTGACGACAGAAAGAAACTTTTTCAATGTTTGTACCTATTCAAAAAATTTTCAAATTTCCAGTTAACAAAAGCAACGTCAGGATTAAATTAATCAAATCTATTGTGCAATTAGACCCAACATTTTTCACAAAAGAACCAGAATGCTTGCTTACTGAATTAGAAATTCTTTTGGATTCATGTACAGAATGTACGAATTTTAGAGATATTTCTTAAATAGTGTTCAAATTGCGTAAGGTGATTCCGTCCGCACATAAGCTTCTTTGTTTTATTTTGACTGCTCCAGTGATATAAGCTTCTTGTGAACGCTCATTTAGTAAATTAAAACTAGTTTTAAATTATTTACGTACAACAATGGAGGATGATCGTTTGAATGCGTTGATGTTGCTTCATTCTTCGAAGATAAAGTTAACGAAATTAGCCTGCGTGAAGTTGTTGAGAAATGGTCGGTATTGAAACATCGTAGAGTTCAACGTTGACATCTATCATTCTATGGATAAGACAATGCTCATTGTATACTTAATACTTTTCTTAGGAATTATTGATGCGATCCTTTAGCTGTGATAATGTTGTTTATTTCAAAAAACTCTTTAGAGTGATTATTTGTTTTGCTATAATAAAATTTTATGATAGCTAATTTGAACACATTGATATTACTATATTTCCATCCACATGCCAGATATGCAGTCATCAAGTTTTCTGGGTAAGTCGGCTTTTTTATAACCGCCCCCCCCCCCACGCTTAACACCCTCGCTTCGGCCCTGATTACTACTAAAATAAAACTAATCAAAAGGAGGAGGGGGTTCATAATCTTGATCATATCCTTATCTGCGCCTCTAATTCCAACATAGCTTAACAACCGTACATGGAACCAATTTTTTCAAGCGTTAACTTACTTAGCAATTTTCGAACTCTATTGGGCGATTTTGTTGACCAAAACTTTCACAAAGTTGTTCAAAGTGTAATTTTGCCTGATCATCTGTTTTTGTGATAAGTTAAATGTATTTAATGTAAAAGACCAAAAGCTTAATTCGTCATACGTTTCACTTGAAATTTGTCAAAAATAAAGGATAATAACATTTCATAAGAGTGAAATTAACAGTTTAAAAAAAATCAACCACTAAAATCCTAACATGAAACAATGAAAAGATTGTATATAGTAAAGAAAGAGTCAGAACTAATGTTGAGACGGTAAAACTGTTAAAACTACAAATAATTAACCTAAGTTAGAAATTTTGTTAAAAATATAATCTAAACAAAGGAAATATAATTTATAATATTCTAATTTCGAAAGTAATACTGAATTAGTGAAGAAATCACATAAATGTAACCATACAGGATTTCCTATATTGAGTAGGTAATTTTTGGCATAATGTGATTGTAATTGAACACAAATTTCTTCTGTTTTGCCAGTTATTTTTTAAAATAGAAGTTTAACTATTAAATAAAGCTTTTGTTTTTAATTTGTAAGCAAATTATGAGATGAAGCCTAAACCGTATATTATTTGATTCCGTGTTTCCTTCTGTTAGCTATTAGGCTAACTGGAAAAATTAATAAATCTATGAACGTATATTATGAAGTATTTTAAATTTAACAAGAAATTGTCATTTAAAATAAAAACAACAATAAAAAACTATCAATTTTTCATTGAAACAAAGATCGCTACTTTTTTCTTTTTTGAATCAATATATCAGTTAAAATATGACATAGATCTACCCTTCTATAAGACAAAGTAATACTTTGAAGGTGCTAAACAGCATCTGCCGAAATATATTCAAAATGATGAACGAGATATGCCTCAAGACATTTTCCATCGATAACACCTGGTTAATAAGTAAACTGTAACAAGTTGTGATGCAGACGATATACATAGCGGTTAACAACTATACACAAAAATAATTATATCCAAATCGTATTCATAATTAATTTTTGTTTTTATTGTTTTTTTTTTTTTAAATTTTTGTTATTATTATTCCAAATTGATATTCGTTCAAGGCCTGATATTCAAAAAAAGAGGAAAACAAAAAACAAAAAAGAAAAAAAAATAACAAGATACAAACGTTATAGATTATTTACCGGGTAAATTTCCAGCACTTCAAGTAATTTGTATTCAGTACAAGGATGAGCTTAATAACCGTTTACGTCATGTTAAACACTTATTACTTCATTACTGTTATTACTCAACACTGTCCATGTCTTTCCCTCAACGATCCAACCCATTGGAGGCTACAAATATGAATAAATTTCTTTATTAATTTGCCACTTTTATCCATTGCATCGTTATATTAGGCAGACCCAATTGCCCAAAGCTATTGTTAGTTTTGGTAATGACGACAATTACTAACAAATCTAAGTGTATCAAATAAAAAGGTCTTGTTGTTTTTTTAAATAAATTTTTTTTACATGAAATTAGTTATTTTAATGTAAGAAGTGTAGTTTGTTTTTTTATCTAAATCTTATTGGAATTAAATAATATATGATTTATAATATTAATAATAATAATAATAATAATAATAATAATAATAATAGTTTTCCTTTGATGTATAAATAAAAAAACATGGAAAAAAAATTTGTGTTTGCAGCAACGTTGTGCGACGTAATCTACATCATGTAGACTACGTAATTCTTTACACGTCAACAATCCGATGTAGATAATATTGTATTGTCTACATTGTATACGTCATTGTCGACATATAGTTGACATTTTCTACGCCAAATTTAATTGTCTATGCATTTTTTACGCGGAAGTGTAGAGAATTAAAGCCTACGTGTAGAGGAACAACCCTGGTTTGCAGTCTATTCTCTATTGTTTACTAAACAGTCTCTATGTCATCTTTAATACCTTTTCTTGACACACGGATATACACACTATTTTAATACACGAAAAAACACTTTTGTATGGAGATATGGTGGAAATGTGTATAAAGTACAGCTTTTCAAATCTTGTATAAATAGAAAATTGACATCTATTGTGAATTTTAAGTTTGTGCAACAACAAAACAAGTTCCATATTGGCTGATAATTATAATTTAAATCCAGGCTTAACTTTGTACTTTACAGTTATTTTCTTTAATTTATTAGTTAAAATTCTTCTAAAATCGTATTTCAGCACATTTTTGCAATCTGTTGCAAAAAAGTCGTTTTTTTATGAAAGGCTACAAGTGTGTATATAACGCCAGTCAAGAAAGGGTATAACTATAGCAAAAAATATTTCTAAACTATATCAAAATTTTCAAATTAAAAATCTTTTACTAGCTCTTTAACTTTCTAATAATTTCATGCTATTTTTTTTTGAAAGTGGTAAAGTCCACCTTTTTAAAAAAAAAGAGTTAACGGTAATTTTAGTAAGATATAGACACCTTCTATCCAATTAATAATCATAAGAAAAAAGTGGACTTCTACCACTTTCAAAAACAACAGCTCAAATATGAGATTGGGTTGACTAAACGTATACTAAAATATTTTTCCTTTAATTTGTACACCTTTATATATTAACATTATATTTTTTTATTAAACATAACTCTACCAGTTCCTTTTGGTTTACAAAATTTTAACTAAACACCTGTTTTTTCTTTTTTGCGCTTCGATTTAAATATAGGAAGAATTGTATTTTTGATAATTAGGTCTATACTCCTTAAATACTCTAATTTCAATTGTATTTAAAAATGCTACAGTAAAAGAAGCGAATAACACAATGACCCCTAAAGCTATTTGCTACCTTAAAGGTGGTTTTTCTTTAAGCCGGGTGCGTTCAATTGTGACCATTTAAATATTCATGAGATCTGCGACTGTCTACGGATATGAGACACTCTTATTAATGTTGTCTTTTCTAACCATCCTGCTGAGATCATTATCATTACCTTAGGATTTACTATATACACAATCAGTTGAGATGTTTCTTTTGAATAATTTTTTGATTCCAAGTTATGTGGTCATCATCTATGCAAGTAAATATAAAAATGCAAAATAATATGAATAGAAATAAATTCAAAAACAAAAAAAAAAAAAACAAACATATTCATATTGAAAATTAAAATTATTGGCATGAATAACTGTCACATTTTGGCACATATTTTTAACTAGCCCCTTTTTGCCAGTTGACTGGCCCTTGGATTTAATAAGAACAAAAAAGAAAACCAAAAAAAAAAAAATAAAACAAAAATTAAATATAAATCTTTTGTAGTCTTTCAATCCATGAATTTCTTGTTTAGTGGTTTTTTATGATGAAGGTATCATTTTGACCCAAAGCTACATAATTCCATTTTGTCATTGTCATCTTCGGCATAAAAAAAAAAAATAAAAATAATAACAACAACAACAATAATAATAAAAAAAAACAACTAATATTAAGGCATCTTATGCGTGATGGACTTCTCTAACCACAAAGAAACATTTCTTGTACATCAAATGAAACGCTTAATCTCTTTGGGGGGACTATGTCCAATTTGAAACTGTAACTCATTTCATTTTGTTTTCAACTCTTATCGTCATCATCATCGTTTTGTCTTCGTCATTTGTCTTCTTTTCATAGGCCGCGGTATTTTTCTCATCACGAAAAAGGAATCCTCAACATAAGATTGGCGCCTTCACGAATTTTTGACAGGTCATTAAGGTAAAAACCATCAGCTGCATTAACCAACGAGGACCAAAGACCTAAAATGATTTACTTTCTTCTATCTGTGACGATGATCTTTGGTGTTAACGAGAATCAGTCCCAAAAATTTTTGAATATCATTGCCAAGCGGCAATATCTTACAGCTATTAATATCGATAAAGTTGATTGTATACGGTTTACTGAGGGCGTCAATATATATATATATATATATATATATATATATATATATGATGAATTTCAAATTGTGCAAAAAGATTCCAACCTACAAAATATAGCTTATGAGTTTATAGCACCCAGTTTTATAATATGATCATCCTTAAGCATTTAATCTAGGGGGTATTCTTATTATTATTACTTTTTTTCTTGTTTTCCTTTTGCTTTAGTTTTATTAAAAACCATATGCTCACCACAATATGTTTTAACAACTGTCCAAATGCAGTGGTCATCACCTGGCATAGATTAGACTATAACCATTATTTAAAACATAATTATTCTTGTTGACGCTATTTAATTCTAGCCGTTTTAAACATAACAAAATTTTGTTTATTAGTCCAAGGATTAACCCATTAAATTTATTTTAATGACTGAATAAAATGTCAGTGGGTTACCATAGGTTTATATCGGTATACTTTTAAGTTGTTGTTGCTATTTTCCTTATTGGAAGAAAAACCGAAATATTTCTTAGAAAAGGATTTAATTCATAGTGACGAGGTGATAACTTAGTTTTGTTTATACTATGTTAAACGTAGTTTTTAAAAAAAAGGGCCCAGGGATATTACTTTTTTAATGTCCTTTAATATACATCTTATTTTTCATTTAGAATCACCATGTTGGGTAAATATGTTTTCTTTGAATTTTTGTTATTCAAATCAGTACATCATGATTAAGGTACCCATACTGGGCTATTTTAGGATGTTTAAGGAGTTATATTAGAAAAAGAAATTGTGTAATAGGATTTAGTTGGTATAGAAGGGTAAATTTGAACTAAAATCGATTGTTTTTACTGCAAGTAAATAGATCCTTGACAAAATAGAAAAAAAAAATAAAAAAAAATTAATTACTTTTGCAGCCAAAGAATCTCAAATGCTTAATAACCATAGGACAATTGGACAATCGTTCAAATTAACATATTAAAGTAATATAATTTTTGGTTATAGTGAATCAATGAAAAAATTATAGCTAAAAAAGTTATAAAAATAAAAAACTATTATTTCAACGTAGTTGATTTTAATTAAAATATTATTTCTTTTTCTTAAATTTTTCACAATTCATTCTTTTGATTTTAACCGACATTTTTTATACAGTTCCATAATATGTAATATTTATGGTTTGATCGTTTCTTCTATCAGACATTTGCAAGTATCCTTCATTTAACTTATTTGATAACTGGGTCAGCGTACAGTGTACATTTTTAGCATCAGTGTAAAGTAACTGATTAATTCCCAAATGATGGATATTTAAAAAAGAGAAGTAAAAACGGAAAATTGTTAAAAAAATAAATCTAAAATATTATTTATATAAACATAAATAATTCTACTTCATAAGAAAATTCTTGGTGTTAATAATAGTGTTTTAAATTTTTAGCTAAATCAGTTCAATGAATTTTTTTGAAGCTTGTAAGACATTTGAAAAAACAAGTTTTCGAGAAAAGTTTGTTAAAAGTGTTAAGAACAGAACTTACATAGAAAATGCATAAAATAAGCCTTAAGCTCTTTTGTGAGAAACGATTTAATCAATTTCTTTTTCTATGGCTGGCTCGAGTAGCCTCTGACTACTCTTGGCGAGCTTGAATTATGTAGATGTTATCGCTCATTTTAGCATTTATATAAATATGTATACATCTGCATTGCATTGAACTCCCAAAGCTTTTCATAATTTTTACATCAAGTATGAATTTTTCAATGAAAATGAATGCAGCTTTGATTTTTACATTTATTAAGTATAAAAAGAATTCTACTGTTTCATTCATGTTTAAGGGGGTGGTAAAGTATTTTTTTTGTATTTTTTTTGTATTTTTTATTGATGTACAACTTCCTAAGATTATTCTGTCAAAATCTGAAAGCAATTGAAGTGAAACTAACGTACTTTAAGGTGGGCACCCACTTAGTGCGTATATCTCAGCGGGTAACTTTTATGACGTCATAGAATCACGCTAAAGTTCCCCCTCATATATGGATATTTCAGCGTGAAATTCATTTGTACGTCATTTTGACGTGAAAAAAGTTACCCGCTAAGATATACGCACTAAGTGGGTGCCCACCTTTATAACATAAAATTCAAACTTCAAACGCGTTTTTCTCACACTTAGCTTTTTCAATGTCGGTGAACCCTGTAACTCGAAATCTACTAAACCGATCCTTATGAAATTTTGCACACTCTTTCTTTACATAAATTACGAGGTAACGCTGTTGAGTTTTTTTTTCTTCTTTTAATTTTATCTTATTTTAAAACAACAAAATTTCTGATATTTTTAATGAAAAATCAGTATTTTGACTTCCGAGCCTTGTAAAAAGTCGAAAAATCAATTAAAAAAAAAAACTCGACAGCGTTAACTGAGAAAACTTATCAACTAATCAAATCAATTTGGGTTTTTGATTTCAGTTGACCCAGTAATGAGTTATGATGTTCACCGCGAATCATCTTTTTTTTTAGACGTCTGCGGAGATTCGCTGCCATCGGCTTATTTTTCAAGATTTATTAATGAAACTTTCACAGAATATTTCCTAAATATTATATAATTATACTGTATATATAGAAATAAATAAATTTTAATTGTATCCTTAATTGTAAAGAATTGTAGAAGATATACCTTTTTTCGGTCGAATTAACTTTACTACCCCCTAATAAGACTTTTTTTTGGCATTTTTATGGAGGTTTTCTATAACTGTTGAGTAAAATTTTGCTACCATTGAAATTAAATTTTTTGTTCAGTTTTTTTTGGTACATTGTCAATCTTTACACTACAAGAACAAAAAGAAATTTTGAATTCAACTTTCTTAAAGTTAAAACAACAACAATATTCCTTAATGCTGGCAGTCAATTCTATATTTCATAACTTCATTAATACTTTTCATTTTGAGCTGAAAGTTTTTCAGTCAAAAATCTAACAAGTTTTACTTCTAAAATATGTAAAGGAAACGAAAGTTATCCTCAAGAGCATTTTTACAAGCAGTATTTGGAGCTGAATGATTTTGTTTGATTAAATCTTACTTAGGGACTCAATTATGACCTTCGAAATTTAGATCATTATTTTTCAATAAAAAAAGATACCCGTTTTTCTTATGTAAAAAAAACTTTTAATTACAAAAACAAACCACAACTAGGCCTTGGCTTTTAATGCTTAAAATATGTGAA
This sequence comes from Acrocera orbiculus, assembly GCA_947359355.1. Classification (NCBI taxonomy): domain Eukaryota; kingdom Metazoa; phylum Arthropoda; class Insecta; order Diptera; family Acroceridae; genus Acrocera; species Acrocera orbiculus. The sequence goes on from OX375759.1 coordinate 18,332,677, forward strand.
TCAATTTTGCTAAGATCTTTTTTTAAAATTATTTAAGATACAGTGCTTTAAAAAAGTAGTTTCGCATAAAATGCATTTAAGTTTTTAAGCTAAATTGAATTCATTACTTTTTTAAATTAACATCTCTAAGGGATTAGCCAGCAATATTCAGAAAAGTCACAGCTTTATAAGTTTTTGGGCATGTATATTGATATAGACATCCTAATTAAGCACACTCTGTAAATATTCACTTGACGGAATGGTGAAAATGTGAATCTGAAATGGAAAAAAGGACCATAAGCAAAAGAAACTGCTTTCTACAGTTCGAAATTTTTGTAGAATTAGAGGATAGAGAAGTTTCAATAATGAAAAGGTTTTACTCACTTTACTCACTCATTTTAGGAGTGAAATACAAGATTTATGCCTTTTCTCTCAAAGGCATTTTTTTCCAACAGAGAACCTAATTGTATTTCTCCACAGCCAAGTTCATATTTAAGCCGCATAATCAGTATATATTTTCAAAGCTGATATAATAAGTCCTCTTTGATAAAAATCTTGTTCGATTTTTTGGTGCACTATCAAATATGGAAAATCGATAACAGCATTTTCGGCATATTTTACTCTTTTACTATCCAAAAGGTAGTAGCGCAGTTGAAGCAAATCACCAAATAACAGCTAGAGAGACTCCCTGAAAGCTTAAATTTATTGAATTTGACCACTCTAACGACGTGAAACGTGTTGGTTTGATTTCAAAACTTTTCATATGGGTTCTTAAAGAACGCAACTCTTTCCGTCGCATTAACGACTGTGATTTGCTACTCAAATATAAAAAAAATAATCCACTTTTTAAGCAAATCATAAATGGTTCCGGGAAATAGTTTGCTTACAAAAGTTTTAAGTTTAAGAGATCATGAGCTAACGAAGATGAACCAGTTTAAACCATTTCTGACGCCGACATTCACCAAAAAAGGTTCTCTTTCTGGAATTTCAGGGGAGTCGTCTTCTTAGAGCTTCTTTTGGACAATACCATGTTTAAATTTGATGTGCACTATGATCAGCTAAACAAATTGGAGAATTCACTCAAACAGAAAAGGCTAGAATTGTTCAATAGAAAAGGTACAGTGTTCCATCATGAAAATGCAAGACCTCATAGAAGTTTGGTCATTCGCCAAAAGCTTTTACAGTTTAAATGCTACCAAACTAACCATATTCCCCAGATCTGGCAATTTGGAAGTATTACTTATTCTGTTCTCTTCAAAATTTTTTGTACGAAAAGACTTTATATCAGGACGTTGAATATTACTTGAGTCTGTCTTCTGCCAGGAAAGTTCAGAAATTTTATGAGTGTGAAATCAATTTCCTCCCAGAAAGATGGAAAAAGGTATTTGACCAAAATGAAAAATATATAATTGAATAAAATGTTTATGCACTCTACACAAAAGTCGTGTTTCACTTTCACTTTAGTGGCAATTGATAAAAAAAGGCTAAGACGCCTAATAAAGCTAACTAAAAAACTCATATCCTTTGTCATGGTAACAAGTTATCTACGCTACTGTTAAGAATGTAAATATATTATAATAATATTGAAACAAAAAATTCTCTATGACGGTAAAAAAAAATCTTTAATTTGATATTTGAAAATAAAGCCTTGTTTTTGTTTTAAATATATCTTAAAAAAATTCAGAAGCAATTTAAAATATTTATATAGGAAATTCGTAAAAATATTCCCAGAACAGAAAATTATGTTTATTGTAAAGACATTTAAATACTGGCTGCAAGACTTCTAACTAGGTGTTAATGACTTATGTGCACGATTTAACTTTAACTTTACTAGTGGACTCTAAATGCAAGTAGAAAATCACATCAGTTAAACCTTTTTTCCAATTGCAAGCTAAAAGAGTAATGCAGTGTTTAATTAGTCATTAAAAGGTTCAACAAAATAGTGTTATTGTTCTTCAGACGATGATAATTAATATTAGTACTAGATAAATAACAAAAAAATACTCAAAAACCTTCTTTCACAGATTTCTTGTTTGGATTATATTTCTTATATTCAACACTGAAACTTGTTGTTTACGTTTCGGTTCAGCTTGGTTACGCCGCTAATTTTAGTTAATTCTGTAATTCACCTTTTTTGGTTAAAATGCATTGACTGTGTTATTCTTGGAATAACTAAGGTTAATATAGTGCGAGAAGGTCTTGTGCCCTTTCATGTTTTTGTTAATGTTTAGTGTTATTTGTATCTATTCAATCTTTCTATTAGCTTTTTTATTTCAAATATATTATAGAAGAAAGCTAATAACAAAAACTAAAAAAAAGCAACTTTTTTTATTATTTATTTTTTTTTTATTTTTTTGCTGTATTTGAAAGTTTTAAGCATTTTCTAAATTATTTTTTGGAATAGTGCTACCAGTGTCAATTGATGAAACTATTCCTAAATTATTTTTACTTTGTTCTTTCTTGTTTTTATTAATTAAAATAAGGATAGAGCTTAAAATATATCTTAATATATTGTCAATCATAGTTGTGCCATATTATTTTTTTATTTTATTTGATAATTTAAATTACGCGTTTTTCGGCAAGAAATAATAATTACAAATATTAATGATTTATTAATTTTAATATTTAATATACTTCAAATTGAATGTCTAGGGTAGAAATTATCTAACTCCATACATTATTATTTTATTTAGATTATTCCAAAATTTATTCTATTTTATTAGATATATCAATATTGTTTTTTCAACATTTGATTGATTTTTATTAAATTGCTTTCTACACTAAAATATAAATAAAATATAAGTATAAGTGGAAGTAAAAATACTCAATGAGAAGCTGTTAAAGTTTAGACTTATTACATTTTAAATCCTTTTTTATAATTAAATTTATAGTAAAAAGTGAAAGTATTTTTCTATGCGACATGATAAAACTTGATAAAATGAGTTACTCAGAGGAACTCCTTTTTAATTAAAATATCTAATACAGGGAAAATATCAACAACTTTTGCTTGGGTTGAAATAATAGAAAAAAGAATTTGACAATGTTTAAACTTTTTCTTGTGAAAATATTACTGAAAAGAAGCTATGATGCACTAGTAAACTTTTCCATAATGATTTATCCATGAATTTGTTCCACAACAACATACTAGTTAGTAATTTTTCTACTGGATAGATTTCATTTTGGATAAAGTATTGGAAAGCCAAGAATTTTTCTACTAATTTCACCGTCATCAACTTAAAAGCAAAGTAATTAAAGCCCGAAATTTGAGTGTTAAGAAAATATGGCAAGCAAATTTCGAAATATAAAAATAATATTTTACTTTTTATAGCTTTATGTGACAGAGAAAATATTTTTATTTATTTACCTTTAACACTTTATTTGATTTTATATATTTATTATATAATTACTTAAATAAATAATTATTTATATTTTTTATTTTAAAAAGAAAATACTTACAAATTCTTGTTTAGAAATTCAAATAAAGTTATTTTTTTTTGGGTGCATATTTTCATAGAAGATATTCCTAATAGAATTTTTCGAAATTTGTATAATTTTTGGAATTACAGCTCATTTTGTGACACATTTAGTGCTCAGTTCAGCTCATTCTTTAAAACTTTAAATGCGTTTTTCTTGAAACTATTTTTTTGGAAACGATGTGCATGATATCTCAAGTTCTACTTCACTGATTCACTTGAAATTTGGCAAAAAGCTTCCTTATATTTTATAAAATTGCATTACAAAGAGTTTTGTAATTAATTTTCTCTTTTGTTTTTAAAAAAAATTCCTCAAGGCGAAAAAACAGAGAGAAAACACGTAACTTATTCTTCAAACGGCCGCCATTTGATGTAAAAATTTTGTTTAGAAAAAAAACTCCTCGTAGTACTATAATTTAATCTTTCTACTTAAAGAATTAAAAATAAATTTTTTTTCAGATCACTGGAAGGACTTGAATCTTGCACACCCAGGACACGCCATTTCTTTGTAAGCCCCCAACTTGCCAGCTTACAGTTTTTTCAATTTTGATTTTATTTTAATATTATTAATATTTTATCCTCATAAAGTATCAATAAATAAAAAATTAAGAAAATGGATGTTAAAAATATTTATTAGTTTTTTAAAGCGTCCGAAAAAACACCTAAATTTCAGATGTCTAAACCAGAATATCCTCTTAACATCAATATGTCTTTGGTTTTACAAATAGTAAAAAAAAATATTTAAACAAAAAATTTAATTTAATTTAACCACAATCTTATTTTATACTATCTGAAAACTAATGATATGTCAAAGTAAAAATCATAATACATGATTTATTTTGAGGTTAAAGCCTACTGCACTTATATTGCCTAAAAATATGTGTAGAAAATTAAAAGAGTGAATATCCGCCACATTCAAACCAAAGAAATGTAAAAAAAAATCATAACTTTGCAAAATTCTTATAATCTCAATGAAAAAAACTACAAACAAACAAAAATTATAGTTTTGTATTATATTCAAACTATTTTTAAGACATTAAAATTTTTTTTTGTATTTTGTTGAAAAATGACTATAGTACATTGATTACATTACTATTATTAAATTGTAATCAACTGAATCTGTTAAACAACAAAAACAAAACTTTGAAAAATTTTCAAGGTTGAATTTTAAAAATTTTTCACTTTAAATACAAAAAAAAAAACGTTTTGGTTAAAGCTTTAGACGCCATTTCTTTAACAAAATTATTTTGATGTGAATAAATTCTGACAACAGCAACAAATTATTGGAACTCTGAACTCCTAGATTGCTTAATATTTCATTTAGCATATGAAACGTCCATTTTTACCATGTCTGACCCTCATGTACAAAAATAATTGACAAATGTTCTCTGTGTGATTGATTTTAGACCTTCGAACGGTTGAATCATTATGAAAAATCGTTCATCATTAGCTCAGGTAATCTTACTAGTGGTTGAATTACCGTCACAGGGCGCATCAATACATTTCAAGTATACTAACCTGTAGGATAAATTATATTTTCATCTTTAAATTGGATTTTTTCTGGGACCCTGTTTCTTTTTTTTTTCTTCTCGTCAATCACATGTAAATTGCTGAAAGATTAATCGCACGTTTGGGATCTGTTTGATGCTTCCGATGAAATTTACGAAAGAAGACAATCTAAGAAGGATATTATAAAGATCCTTAATTGAAGGGCATAAATATGAAAAATTATTGCTTTCCTTAAATATTGATTCCAATCTTATTATGTTGATTTCTTACTATCATAAATGGTAATTAATTATGTCTGAAAATTTCATCTCACAAATTATTTGATGTCACCGATTTATAAAAATTTTTATTACTTATTTTTTTTTTGTGTTTTTGTTTATAATATATTCAGAAATTTTCAGCAATTACAATGATTAACGATAGCAACTCAATTAATTAAGTGAAGATTCAGTCAAGCAAAATTAATTTTTGTGGATTGCATCTTAATGGCAAAGTATCAATTACAATTTCAAACAAACAATTTGATAAAAAAAAAACCAAAAACTAAACTCATTATTTTTAATGAAAATGCAGACAAAAATAGTGTTAAAAATTTTTAATAACTTTTTCAAACGTTTTCAGAGCAAATATGACAGAATTTAAAAAATTAATTTTTATCTTTTTCCATTCTTGAAAATTATAATTTACATTTTGTGACATCCGCAGGGGATAATTTAGTATTTTGGCACATGTGCATTAATTAAGATGTTATCAATTTTTTAAAAAAATGTATTTTCAAAGATTTTTATTCAATTTTTTTTTAAGTAAATGAAGTTAGCAATTATGTAAATTAATCAATTGAGTATATTATCAACAATATTGACTTTTATCATTGGAGTTTTTTTATTGGATGTGTGCATTTAAAATGTCGTAAAATGACGTACGTAATTTTTTTGACAGTATCAACTATTTTATTGGGAATAGCGTCAAAAAATCTATTAAATTTTATCTTTCACAGTGAATATTATTTATTGACAAAATTTCAAGCTTTATGAACAGCATTTGCGGAAAACTTGAATTTACTCCTGAATGACATCGCTTACACATTGAAACCTCTCTCGACTACTTTGTAGATTTAAAGATAAGTCAGCTTTGGCATGCATGCTTCAAAGGTGATGATTTCGAAAAAATTTGAAATTGAAGAAATGGAGATATTACTGATTAAAAATTCATGTCAAATGCAAGAGGAGCTCGTAAAATCATTGGATGTTGATCCATCAACAATTTTCAAACCATTGAAAGCAATGGGATTCATCATAAAGTAAAAAAATCGGGTACCACATGAATTGAAACTGAGAAAAGTTGAAAGATGATTTTGTATTTCAAAATGGTTGCTTCAACGTTACAAAAAGAAATTATTTATGCGATTAATAGATTTATTACAACAATCCCAAATACCAAATGACGTATGTAAAACTAGTAGTAAGATCAACCCCAAAGCTGAATATTCATAGTTTGAACTGATCAAATTGAATGCAACAATTAAAGAAAAACGACCAAAGTATCAGACATTGATTTTCCAACATGAAAATGTTCGACCATATGCCGTGGTGAAAATTAATAACTACTTGATAAAAATTAGACAGAAAATTTTTCCTACACGATTTTTGCAGTCGATGCATAATCCTGTTTACACTTTACATCAGTACAGGGTATCGAAAATTAGCTTGATTTGCATTGAAAGATGAGAAGTTCCTTTGGGATAACAACCATAAATTGCCTGAAAGATGGATAAAAGTTGCCGTTTTCGATTCACAATACTTTATATAGCATTTTTCATTTTCATTAATAAATAAACGGTTATTTTTAACAAAATAAAATGACGTTTTCAATGCACACATTCAATATATATTTGAAAAAATAATAATCATAAGCATAAGAGTTTTAGTAGTTTTTAGATTCTCTTAAGCGTAAATAGATGAACAGAAACATGAAATTATTTGCATTAAAATAAATAATTTATGATTGATAGAGAAAATATTTGACGTGTTGTATGCAAATTCATATATGAACTAATTAGTACGGATAAAATCATACGAATAAAGTCCATACATGAATTCAACGGTTTTTATAAGGTTAATATTAGTAGGAAATTGTTATCCAGTATAGAAAAAAGTTACTAGAAGTTTTTTTTTAGATAAAGTAAGCATTATGAATGAGAAGCTGTCTTATTTCCCCAGTAGAGAAAATTAACCGTAGTGCGTTTCTATTCTATCGGGAAAATACTTAAGGGGATAATTAATCTTAACTATTAATTGAAATATAATAATTTATACATTTGCAATAAATTCATTTGAGCATCATAATTTCAAACTTCTTATTTATGAATTAAAAAAACTAATGTTTAAGCTCATCGGTAAAAGTCCATCTTAAAAAATCATAAATATATGTTCATGAGGATGATTAAATTACATATATTTTAAAAAGTCAAGCTTTCTTTCTTCTTGTAAAAACTGACAAAAGTCCATATGTCTTTTTAAAAAGTTATTTTAAAAGACGTAGTACATATACATACGTACAAAATGAGAAGCAGTTAACCCTTTGCCTTAAAGTAACATGTGGAAGATGTAGTGATACTATTTCAGAGCCTGAAATGAGAATCTCATACCAGTGATCTTTTTTACACGATAATAACTTTCTTGTGAGTTACTGTCATTTTTTTCTACATTTACAATATAAAAGCATTATAAAAGCTTATATTGAAAGTGGCACACATAATCATCGCTCCATTTATAAGGCAAGTTCTTAACAAAAACTAAAAATTTGAAACAAAAAATGGAAGTTATTCAAATAATATTTTTTAAATATACCCTCAGCTTCTTTTTGACAAATTTCTGGGTAAGTGATCCCCTCAACGGTAAGTTTCACCATAAGCATGTCAATTGGAAGTCCAATGGTATAATCAGCAAATTTGAGATTTATGTTTTGGCTTTTGCAGGCATATCCCAGTAGGGAAATTGCGCATCAGTGAATTTCTCTTCGACTAATTCTTGCGTCCTCTATGATGGAAAAGTGCATAAATGAAAAACTCACAGATAGAGCATGCAGAAAAACGCCGTCATAGCTACTTTTTCATGCAGAAAGTAGCCATAACGGCTACAATTTTTTATCTCTATTCTAACAAAATTCATTGATTTTTTCCCCGAGAAAGTTGTCGTTATGTTTGAAAAGTAGACCTCTTTCATTGATGAAGTAGCTCTAATCTCCCTACTAGGCGCTTCAAAATTTAGCTACAACAACACACAAATTTTCTTATCATTTGTTGAAGATAATTTACAGTATAAAATTAAAGTATTTTTGGAACTATGAAAATTCGAAATATGTACCTTTTTGATTAAGTTTTTTGGCTTTTAATAATGTTCTTATCTGACAAAAAATCAAAACATTTTCATATATGGAGTTCCTGGAGCTTTTTCCTGCGGATTTCACCAACAGTCAATGAATTTTTTTGTTCGAAGTAGGATTTTGTTTTTTATGTAGTAGCAGCAAATATAAATGAACTAAGCAAAAATTATTTAATCACATAAATGTTTAAATTTGTAGGCTAATATTTTAACTTTATTACTTGTTTTTATTTTAATGCCATTGATTAAGGCATAAAGTTAACGTATAGTAAAAACAAAGGAAATATATAAATAATATGGCAGTCTGATATTTTATGCAAGTCATTTAAATCTGTAAAAAATTTCATAGGACGACTATTATAATAGAGCTAAGCCGTGAGTTTTGTAACTATAGCAACGTTGTAGCTTTTCTTACTACCAGAAATAGAGAAACTAAGAGAGAGAGAGAGAGAGAGAGATAGAGAGCTTTAAGCTTAAAATTAGGTATTGAAGGGCACATTGTTATAAACTAAATATATGTATATTTAGAGTTTATTTAGTGACATAAAGTGATTAAAACATTTTACAAATCAAAAAGGCTTGTTTCATTACTATCTGTATGAATAGAACAGGAGCAAATCATAGTTTTTATTGATACTAAAATACGAAACGACATATCCTACTAGAGTATGGTACGTTCATTCATAATTATGTTAATTTAACATAATTAAAGCATGTAAACCTTAAAAAATTATAAAATTTTATTTTTAAGTAATATTGTTTTATTAAAAAAAAAAAAAAAAACATTTGATAAAATTTAACTTACTTAAAATTCGACTGGGAGCTTGGCATCTCCTGTAATCTGGCTACTCAGAAGTCGGGTTAATGGACGGCTTGAGGGCGAAAGCATAGTTCAATGGGTGATTTCATGTTGACGGCGCGTCCGCACTAAGCTTGTCATCAATATGGGTGCCAAGGAGGAGTCCTAGGTATTCAGGTTGACTAGGGAGGGATGACCCGGGCCAGGGGTGAAAACCAGCAGCCAAGAGTTCCCGTGGCAAGCAGTAGTGGGATAGCGCGCTGGAGTGAAATTCCATTGTCGGCCTCACCAAAACAGTTGAACATTAACCTTTTATCATTTTCTTGTATTAAATTTTAATTTCAAAAATAAAGTTATATTTTGACTGACGACTTTGATTTGTAGACTGGTGTTATAGTTTAGACACACGAATTTTTAGCGTTTTTTTCGGACGCCATAAGAAAAAGACAATAAATAATTTTACCATAAATTTTTTTTCTCCTTATTTATTAATACTTTAGGAGTATAAAATATTAATAATTTTGAAAAAAAAATCAAAATTTAAAAAGCTGCAAAGTCGGCAAAGTTGGGGCTTACAAGGAAAATGGCATGTCCTGGTGTACACGATTCCAATCCTTTCAGTAAAATGAAGAAAAAAATTTTTTTTTAATTCTTCAAGAAAAGGTGCAGTTAGAATTGTTTCTCGCAAAATGGCGCCGGTTTGAAAGAAAAGTTACGTTTTCTCACTGCCTTTTACGCCTTTGGAAATTTAAAACAAAAAAAAATGAATGAAAGCCGCATACTCTAATATAAAAAGAATCTTTGTGCCAAATTTCATGGGAATTAGTTAGATAAAACTTGAGATAATGCGCACACCGTTGAAAAAAAAGTAGATTCGAGAAAAACGCGTTTAAAGTTTTAAAGATTAACGGAACTAAGGACTACATGCATCACAAAATGAGCTGTAGCTCCGGAAAGTATTTAAATTTCGAAAAATCCTCTTGGGAACATTTCTTTAGGGCGTTGTGCTATAAAAACATACAAAAAAAATATCGGTTTTTTCGACTTTCACTCTCCCTAAATAGCCAAAAAATCAAATGCACAAAAAAATTTTTGGTAAACTTTTCAATATATAATATAAGAAACAAAATCCCACTTCGAACAAAAAAATTCATTCACAGTTTTTGAAATTCGCAGTTTTCATGTTTTTAATGCTCCAGGAACTTCACTAATAGTCGTCAGTCAAAGTATAACTTTATTTTTAAAATTAAAATTTATACAAGAAAATGATAAAAGGTTAATGTTCAACTGTTTTGGTGAGGCCGACAATGGAATTTCACTCCAGCGCGCTATCCCACTACTGCTTGCCACGGGAACTCTTGGCTGCTGGTTTTTACCCCTGGCCCGGTTCATCCCTCCTTAGCCAACCTGAATACCTAGGACTCCTCCTTGGCACCCATATTGATGACAAGCTTAGTGCGGACGCGCCGTCAACATGAAATCACCCATTGAACTATGCTTTCGCCCTCAAGCCGTCCATTAACCCGACTTCTGAGTAGCCAGATTACAGGAGATGCCAAGCTCCCAGTCGAATTTTAAGTAAGTTAAATTTTATCAAATGTTTTTTTTTTTTTTTTTAATAAAACAATATTACTTAAAAATAAAATTTTATAATTTTTTAAGGTTTACATGCTTTAATTATGTTAAATTAACATAATTATGAATGAACGTACCATACTCTAGTAGGATATGTCGTTTCGTATTTTAGTATCAATAAAAACTATGATTTGCTCCTGTTCTATACATACAGATAGTAATGAAACAAGCCTTTTTGATTTGTAAAATGTTTTAATCACTTTATGTCACTAAATAAACTCTAAATATACATATATTTAGTTTATAACAATGTGCCCTTCAATACCTAATTTTAAGCTTAAAGCTCTCTATCTCTCTCTCTCTCTCTCTCTCTTAGTTTCTCTATTTCTGGTAGTAAGAAAAGCTACAACGTTGCTATAGTTACAAAACTCACGGCTTAGCTCTATTATAATAGTCGTCCTATGAAATTTTTTACAGATTTAAATGACTTGCATAAAATATCAGACTGCCATATTATTTATATATTTCTTTTGTTTTTACTATACGTTAACTTTATGCCTTAATCAATGGCATTAAAATAAAAACAAGTAATAAAGTTAAAATATTAGCCTACAAATTTAAACATTTATGTGATTAAATAATTTTTGCTTAGTTCATTTATATTTTATCAAGGATTTAAATGAAAAGAAAAAATAATAACAAAACAAATACAATATCAATATGAAAGTATAATTTTTTTCTTCTATCAATGATGATTTAATTTTTAAAATCTTTAAATTTTAAGTTCAACTTTATATATTTTTATTGAAAGAACATGTATCAGAGATCCAGGGAGAACAAGATCAATAATCAAAAGTTCAAGGTAACCATCATAACAGAAAATAATAAAAGCTCTGATATATCTGTATGCTGTTCAAATAGTATGTCTTTGGTGTTGGAATACTTGCTATATAGACCCATGATGTAGCCATATACTAATATTTTCATCGGAATTTGATTAATGGATGTGATGTCATAAAAAAACCAATCGGCCCTTTTTGAAACTCTCCACAGGGTACTTACATTCTGTTCGATCAATGATCACATCGAAATATTTTTTGTTGTTGTTTGTTTTTTGTTGTTGGTATTATCACTATTATTATTATTATTATTATTATTATTATTATTATTATTATATTTCCAATGTTGCTTCGCATATCAATTTAAAAGGTGCAATGATCAATTTTTGCAACATTCTATATACCATTTGGTACATCCTTTTTTAGTATGATATTTAATAGAGATTCGGTATAGCAAAGTCTGTTTCATGTCTTTTATCTGATCGTTTCCTCTGTTTACATGATCTTTCGCAACTTCTTAATGTTTTCATGTCTTCTTGTACTCCTTATGCCTTTTCAATACTATCGTCTCTCTAGATTATAAAACTTTTTGATATTTATAGTTGGTTTAGTATTTGTTATATTTGTTATCAATTAAAGGATTGTCATTCATTCATCAATTGCACTATTTTCTTTACTCAAGGTATTACAAAAATAATTATTTTACAGTTAACAAAAATTTTTGCTTTGCATTGTAACGCGATATAATATACTTAAATTATATTTGAATAATATTTTTGTTGTTGCAAGGTAATTTCTATATGTCACACTGCTCAATAAAATAGCCATTGTCGTCTGTTTTTTTGACTTTAGTTTAATTTTTTCATTTATTGTTCCTTATTTTTTCTTCTTTCAAAGTATATTTTAAGGGTAACAACAAAGAATCATTTGTTCCTATGTTTATTTCTATTGAATTAATAACAAAAGTGATTCAGTTACGATTGATTTTGCAATCTTAAATAAGTGGAACAAAAAATCTTGTTCTGTAGCTTACTAAAATGTTAACAAACGCTTATAATTCTAAAATATAGTGAAATATCATTTATATTTTAGTACCGAATGTCAGGTAATAAATCAAAGTAAATGGATTAATTTTATTCAAGTTTCCTAACATCACTTACACTCTAAATGAGTGATTCCAATTCAAGAATGATACAATTTTCACATCATTTCAAATTAAAAAAAGAAAAGAAAATCTTATATCATTTACACTAAATATCCAGACCATCATGGTTTATATATTCCCGGTGTATAAATATAAGATACACACATTCAAATTTCGGACTCATGTTGAGCTTTCAATTGTTTCTCACATTTTGAGATATCGTTCGTTTTCAACGAGGTTTCGAGAATATAAGCAAGGATAAAATATAATAAAGATGACATTTTATAAAGAAAACCACTTATTTTAGTGAGAAATGATGAATAAATTTCAGACAAAACATTGGGATTTTAACCAGTTTTATATGAGAATTCTTAACAAAACTAAACGCCGTTTATGCCCTAATTAAGTTCAAATAAAGAAAACGTTTAGGGCAGTAAAAACTTTTCATTTATGCAAAGAAGATCAAATCGATAGTTAAATAATTATTTATTTGTATTTCGTCACAAAAATTCATAATACCTTCACTAATTGACATATTGAATAAAAAAACGCGGAAAAAAAATTTCTTCATACTAAGGAAAAAAATAAATTCACTGTTTAGAGAAATCAATTTTAATTATATTACAAAAAACGTATTCCGTCCTTGGTAATTTTGGTATTTTTTGGAACTTTTCTTCTTTTCGTCGCACTATTTATTAATTCCTAAGAATTTTTATAAGTATTAAAAATTGTCTTTATTTGAAATTGCTCAAAAGCTTATCCTAAGAATTTTATATTTATATCTGCTACTTTTAATAATATAAAAAACCGCAATAATATGGACTAGTGATGAGAAAAACAATCAAAAGTTTTTTTCAAGGAATCTCAATAACTTTCAAGGTTAATTTTTTTTTTTGAAAATATTTTTAAGTGTCGTAACATATACAAAAGTTCTTAAATGACATAGCAAGAAAATAATTCTCAGTAAGATGAATGTTGAAACAAAATAAATAACTTTTAGCACCTAGAAACCATTAATCATTAAAAAAAAAACAACAACAACAATATAATCATTCCCTTAAAATTAAAATCCAATAATTATATATTACCTCTAGTCATACTAATGTCGCCTGAGAAAATTTTTCATTAGTGACAATTTTGCTTACTAAGGATCTTTGTATGTATATATCGACCTTAGCAAGTTATTGGATTTTACTGACTTTTATCACCAGCAAATTGGCTCAAATTACATAGGTTCGAAAATTTATTGTCCTGAAATGAATAGGTTTAAGACGTGGTAGAATTTTTCCAGGATTTACAACCACCTGACTGTAGATTATTGTCATCAAATGTGAGAAAATTGCCTGTCGGATTCGTAAATCAAGACGCTAGGTAAAATAGATACAAAATATATAAGTATATATTTTAGTTTAAACTAAAAATGACAGTTATATGAGAATTATTTGAATATTCTGTAATATTCTATAGGAAATTATATACATAAGTTTTATATTAATAAAAAATTTGGGTTTTTATGCTACAATATAAAGTTTTTGCTTTTATATTTCTATAGAAAACTTTGAAATTTATCATAAAATTTGTGATTTATATATACTAAAAATATTGCATTAGTTTTTGTAGTAAAATTAAAAATTTTTCTGAAAGAAAATTGTAGACTTAATTACATAAGGAACAAACGCTGATTATGTGTTTTGATTGGCTTTTTTTATGGCTAGCATGCTTCTTCAAGACGTTATGAATTGAACTAGAAAAATCATCGGTGAGTATAGTTTACGGTTTGACAAAATTGAAAGAAATATATAACAAAATTCAATTTACTTAATTAAAACTTTAAAAATCGGCAAGAAGTACGACATTAACCTGCAACTACTCAGTACTAAACATTTTGTAATTTCAAACAATTATTATTAGCAATAATATTCAATAATAAGAAATAAAAAATTAACACTAAATAACAAAAATTAACGTTAAAAATAACAGTAGTTAATAATATTAATCAACAATCATTTAAAATATTTTTAAAAAAATCTCAAACAGATTTTGATACATCCTGTTTCACATGGCAAAATTCGTTGTATCGGCAGATGCTGTTACTATTGCTAGGCCTAAAACTTTGACGCAACAGCTGCTGCTTTATGTGAAATAATAAATAGTTGGTCAGATATTAAAAGCTGTCATTAATTTCCTTTCGCTAGGTAGCATTTTTTTCTTAAATTGATATTTTATAAAATTTCAAAATCACGGTTTTACATACAAAATACAGAAAAGATTATTTTATTTACTTGCATACAAAATAACACGTTTTTTGATATTTTTCAGTGTTTTTTTCAATAAAAACAAAAACAAAAAAAAGACATGAATTCAACATGATCTTTTCACAATATTCTGGATATTTTCATTAATGTCTGGCAAAAAGCATTTCGTACAGGTATTTTCATCTTTCGATGTCTTTTTGCTTCAATTCGAATGGCATCCATTTTCCAAGTTTTTTTATCTTTTCCATTTGGAAATAGTTGATTCATCAACTACTAATGCTTTAGAGCCAACTGTTTTTTGGTTTGTGTCAAATCTCAGTTTTTAATAATTCCTCCAACTCAACATCTTGATAAAATTTTAGTTCGAATTTTGAAATTTTTCAAGTGATGGTGAATCAAAGACACCTAAAAAAGTTGGCAACAACCGAAAATAATATCTCTCCCTCATCATTAAAGCTTTTCTTTATCCCAGAGTAGCATATTTTCTCTGAGAAAATAAAATTCCAAAAAACCCTTCAAAATGAGGTCAGAACATATGACTTCACATTTTAATGCCTTTTAGTATGCTGAAATATTTGTAAGTAGCACACGCATATCTTTTTCCATATTTGTTATAGGTCAAAAGATTTTCAGACAGAACATAAAACAAAAAATACAAATTCAATAAATATTTCTGTCTTTAATAAAAATTTTCTATCAAATAGATTAGCGAATGTTTGAATAGTGAAAGTTATTAAAAAAATGTTTCAAATTTTTTATTTTTTTTTTGCTTAAAAAATATTATTATCCTTGTCAATAATTATGTTACACATAATATGATATATAGAAGTGACATGATCTCATCCAATTAAAGAGAATAAGCCATGGAATATACTTTCCCTTTATAGTTTAAGGCTATGAGTATTTACGCATCTCTAATTGTTAATCATGTCATTAACATTTTATTAGATGTAAGGAGCAATACAAAGAGAAACGTCTTGAAAATGTGAAACAATTCATAATATGACTCTAAAGCTTAGTATTTATAAATAGAGGTACATAAGTTTATTTGTGCCCTGGCTAAATGCAATTAACTGCATAAGATCTTCCTCACTGAACACGCACATAAATTTATTGTGTCTTAATTACTAATACCATAAAAAAAAATAAAAAAAACTCAACTCAAGAGTTAAGGGTAAGACACTTAAACTCAGCTAATTATGAAAAAGTTTCTTAATAGTAGTTTTTCTATATATATATGAAACGCTCCAAAGATTCTAAATACTAACATCTAAATATTTTTTAAACAGTTTAGATAAAATAAGATTCGATCGTGAAAGCGTGGAATACTTAAATAAATCTAAGTAGTTTTAGCTGATGTTTACATTGTAAACTTTTTGTTTATTTTTTTTTTTTTTTGTTGCCTTGGAGTTTTCAAGACAACAAAATTTTTTAAATAAGTTTCCAAGAGATTTTTTTTATTAATAGGTGAAAACTTTTTCTTTATGCATTCATGGTTTATAATTCTCGGTGCACATGGCTTTTAGTGAAATTATATTTAACAATATAATCTATAATCCAGAATTAAGGCAATTATTTAGGAATTTAAATATCATAAAAGAAAAAAATAACAAACTTTTTTTATTAGATCAGTGGCCAGATTCTGGTTGTATGAAAAGTAAGAGTGAATAGAAATTTTTTGATCATAACTGATGATACTGGAACGTTTTTATTCTCATTTATATTTTTCGCAAAAATGTGATTCTGATTTGCAAGGTTAATAATAGTTATATAGATCGTAACAAATTTGGATCTATTGTGCTGAAAAACTAGTCCCAAAATCTCTTTAGAAATCTAGGATCTCTGTTCCTTGAACCCATGGTACTTGATGAAGGAAAAGGCATTTTCCTCTCTTTAAGATTAACCTGCGTCTCTTTCACCTCTTCTCTATTCTTTAATAAATTATGCAAAAATTTCCCACAAATCTAACATTCCTAACAAGCCTGGTATTTGACATTACGATCAGATAAGAAATAAACATCCAAAAAGTTTCAAGCGCTCTCAGGGTACATATTACTTGTGCGCACTTTTCATCAATGTTTGGACATGTTTAAAAAAATCCGGCTGATGTTTTGGTCGAATAGTGACCATCGATGAAACATGGATCCACCATCAGATTTGAAGGAATCAACAAAAGAGTGGGTAGGACCCAGTGGAAGTGCAGCAAAGCAGTAGAAGACTCAACAATCAGCTGGAAGTGGTTGGTATTTTTTGGGAGTCATGTGTCATATTGTTTATTGATAATCAACAGCGACTATTATTGTTAATTATTACATATAGGTATATTCATGCATACAAAAAAGTTAAGCAAGTTCTCCTATCATGGATTTTAAAGTAATTAAAATAGAAGAAACTTAATTTTTTCAACGTCATTTAATTTAAGTAAAACTTTGGTGAAAGGACAGCATATATTTTATTTTTTACAATATACACACACTTCAAAACTAAAGAACAAAAACAAAGCACTTGGAAAATTTGTTCTTTGTTTTTCGAAAATACGTAAAATAGAACTAATTGTTACTTTACTTCCACTTTTACCTCCTTAAAAATATGTATTCATACTTTAAAAGAGATTAACCACTGGGCTTCGCTTAAGAATGAGCAAAAAGACAACACCCTGTCTCTCAAAAAATTTAAAATTGAAAAACCAAGCATTCTAAAATACAATTTAGTGGAAATGACCCTTGAAACGGCATTAAATTATATATTGCCTACTTCGCGGTTTGACGTTTGTTATAGTGTCTTATTGTTCAAAATGTATTTTATAAATATTATGAGGCTTTTCTTCTTTAATCTTGTAATTTTTATATATTTTGTTTTTAAAAATTTTTATAAAATTCTTTGTTCAATTTTTATTCATAAAACATATTTTTATTTCAATTAATATTTAAAGATGGATACCAATTGAAATCTAAAATTAATTTTCTTCTCCTTATATTTTGAATACGATGTCAAATGAACCCGTGTCTCACGCAGTTTTAATTAGCCAATTAACTTGACAATTTCAGTTGAATTAGAAATGAAAGTAATAGCCTAGTACACACGCTTTATCATAAAGCAAAATAAAAAACAAAAAAAAAAATCTAGATGAGATGGCAAGTTAGCATGCAACTAGGTGTCATTTGCATAACAATACAATGTAAAATTTTTCGTGGACAATTATTGCCATAGAAGGACAGTTCATCTCCCTGAATAATTTATTTTGAATGCAAATCAAAATTTTCCATTATTTAGATTTGAAAGAGTATCTTTTGGTATGAATTAATTATATTCCATCATTAAAAAAAAACTAAGCCTCAGACTGTTTGACTGTTTTATGTTTTTAAATAAAATGTGATGTAGATATTTTTTAATATTTATTTTTTCTTTTTTGAAAAATATCTACAAAACTACTGTGATAGATCAAAAACATCAAAAGTTAGATAATTATTTTGAAAAATTTGTCCCAAAAACTAAATTTTTAGTCTGTCAAATATTCATAAAAACGGATCACACTGATGTTTCTTAAGTTTCATTGTTTCCAATATCAACGATACATTCCATGTTAAATAAAAATTGCTTGGCCACGGTCGATGCTTTTATTTCATTTACATATCTAGTTAAGGTGACTTTATGTTGGGAAACATCTAAACGTATCCGATGAAGATATCTTATGACACCAGACGATAGTTATTCATTCAACGACGATTAGTTCAGGTAGGTGTAGAACAGAATATAAAATTAAGCTAGTTTCAATTAAGAAAAATTAATAGTTTTACTATTAGAGTAGATAGTAGAATGATTCAATGCTTAATCAAATACATACAACTCTTGGGATATATTAATATGTAAGATCTTTTATTTTGTTGTATTTTAAAAACATTTGACTATATTTACTTAAAGGTTTAAATTTTATAAACAAATTTTATAAATTTTATACAATTTCGGGAAAATTACTAATTCAAACTTAGATTTTCATATATTTTTTTCATTAAGAATATTTTTGTGAATTTTAGTCGATGAATCGTATGCACGTTATGACTGATAGAAATATAAGACGATCTAATTAGAGTAAGTTAATTGGTTAAGTCTTGTTTGTTGACTAGAAATTCTCAATTATATATTGTATTTGAACGATTCTAGAATTTATATTTCATTATTCTGAAAAGCTCATTAGAGAAATATGTAACAATTGGAATCAGAAGTAAAATTATAAAAAGGGTGCGGAGCAACAACATCTGGAACAGAAACAGTAACCCAGCGCTGAAAATTCGCTCTTTCGTGGACGATGCGATGTATAAAGTCACCGATCAATGTAATTTTATAGCTTCCACGCTATATGGGGCGATTGATTCCATTTAACACGGCGACAAGATTGCAAAGTCACCGATAGAGAGCTTTTACCTGGCTAGGGGTAGATTCTCTTGTGTTATTTCTAATAAAATCTCTTTTCTTACATCTTTTGAATTAATGCGCATGTCCACTATTTTAGAAAATAAGAATTTTTGTTTAATTTTGTTCAAAATAAAACAAATTGAAATTTTTATAATTAAATTTTATTAAATTAAATATAAAAGTACACAGTAATTACATTAAACTAACTATTTTTTAAAACAACAAGAAAAATTCTAATGCCTGGGACTCACTAGCGCTAAGCGTGTGGAGACGACTTAGCACAGTAAAAATGGAGAGTTTGTTTTATATACCAGTGGAGTGGAACATCAGTGGAGACTAATGGACTCATTAGCATTTAGCACTAAATTTTGTGCCGCTAAGCGCTAGTGAGTCCCAGGCATAAGAAAAATACTTTTTGTACAGTATGCAAACATCGAATACAGTACGGAAAGATTTATTTACAATTTACACATTTACACAATTAAAATCTTGTATTAAATTTATTAAAATTTAACATTATAGCAATTAATTATAATTATAACTAACAAAAACACTAAATAACAGTATTAATTTAATTAAACACTAAATAAAAATCACTGACACTTTTCTTATCACGAAGAGTCTAAAGGTGGGCACCCACTTAGTGCGTATATCTCAGCGGGTAACTTTTATGACGTCATAGACTCACGCTTAAGTTCCCCCTCATATGTGGATATTTCAGCGTAAAATTCATTTGTACGTCATTTTGACGACAAAAAAGTTACCCGCTGAGATATACGCACTAAGTGGGTGCCCACCTTAAGACAACTGTCAAAGACTTTTATATTAATTTTTTATATTAAATGTTCATCGTCTATGCTGCAAAAAAAGCTTTGCGGCATTTTAGTGGATTTTTCATTGAAAAAAGTAAAAACCTATAATTAGTTAATGAAACTTATCTTAAATTATTACTTTATTTAATTTTAACTAAAAATATTTAAGAAACAAGATGAAAAAGATAAAGAAAAAGGCAAAAGTTTCTTATCCATTCCTGGACAAGGGATGATGGAATCCATCCAATTTTACAGAGCATTTCACCGCTGTGAAGACAGTAAATGAAGGTATTAGCCTGAAATTATTACCCATGTGTTCGATCTTTTCCGAATCGATTGAATGACGTGAAAGGTCAACAACAGGCTACAGAAGAACTAAAATAAATAAACCTAGGTCTTATTTTGTGTGGTTTCATACTTTTCTTCGTTTTTTACACTAAACTTACATTAAACTTATTTAAACGACTTTCATTATTGGATTGCTGATTTTCATTTTTCTTTTTTTTTCATATAAAAGTGCACTTTCTTAGATTTAAGCTCCTAGAAATGCGAATGTGAAAAGTGTTTTATTTCTATGTTCCACTACTCCAGCAGAAAATACAGCAATCAACGTGTTCCATTTGATCAAATTTTAGCTGAAACTAAATGATTAAAGGAAAACAAAAAATCTCAAGAGTGAGAATCCTCTTTGAAATAAATACTCAGTCAATCCATTTTATATAAAGATTAAGGTTTCATGTATTAGTGTAATTATTGAGCTGGAGTACATATTCCTAAAGCATCTCTCTAATGAGATTTTCAGTAGTAAAATCAAAAATTATTTCTAAACAGATGTTATCGAAAAAATAGGCATGATGTTGGTATTAGGTCAGTAGGCTTTACCGTTTAAAATGTTTCATTTATTCTACTTTCAATAGAATTTGATTATTTTAAAATACTTTCAGCAGTAACGTGGATAGGGATGGGACCAAGAGATTCAATCCCATCTATTGTCAGATAATGCTTCTGTGGCATTTAACATAAATAAACTGAAACGCCTAAGAAAGTTGAGTGATCGCCAATCATATTCTCCATTTCCCAACGGGAAAAAAGCTAACTGAATTAAGTCAGACTTTCTTTTTCAAGATAATCTCATATATTTTTACACTTATAAACTGTAAAAAATATGCTTCGGTTTTCAATCCTTATGCTATAAAGTTTAATATAAAATTTCCACAAAGTTTCTTTCAATATCAACCCAAAAAATTATTGCGATCTTCAACAAGACAATATACTATGGTATATTGATATGCTGCTATAATTTAGTTTCATATTGACCAGAATCTTCTTGATTTTGTCTGTTGTATGAGAAGTGAAAATAAAAAGATATTCTTTTATTTTCATTTATACTTTTCACAAAAATTTTATGCCAATGAATTAAGAAGAAGGTATGGAATTACTCAGTGAGAATAATACACTTTTATGTGCCGGGAGTGTCGGCATCAAAAAATTTTTTATTTAAAACATTTTTAAGTATGGATATATCAATGGCCGGCCGATTTATGCGTAAGGCTTGCAAATTATTTTTAATCTTTTCAACTAAAAAAAATTTCATTAATTCAACATGTTTATGATTTAGCATCAAAATTATAGACATTTTTAAGATTAGTAATCATTTTCTCTTTCAAGTCAAGTTCGGTTTTTTAATTTGTCGACTTTTATATTTTAATAAATGGTTTTAATGTTAAATGTTTATTTCTTATGGACACTAAAAACACTAAGAAAATATTTCTAACCTGACAATTTTTCTTCAAATTTGTTCAAAAGAATCTTTAATTAAAACAATAAAAAGCAAATCTGTGACAACCAACTACACTTGACTACAAAAGAAAATGAATTTTATAAAGGCAACAAAACGCCTAAGATATACTTACATAAATCATTAAAATATACATTAAAAATTAATAGAACTGTAGAAAAATAAATTAAAGTATTTTTAAGTAAAAGGAAAAATTACAACATTTAAATATTAAAATTTCTATTACAAAAATAGATTACCCTATAAAGATTACCATTAAAAAATGCGAAGGGCTAAACTTTAATAGTTCAAAGTTGACTTTAAAAGTGAAAAAATGTCATATTAAGTATTAAAGACAAATTATAATAAAAACTCCCAAAAATTTATTTAATTTATAAAGATAAATAATTTTCATAAAAATACTCTTACTAATATTTTCTTTTTTGTTGTAATGTTAGAAATAAAAAATTCAAAGTTATTATTAAAGTTATTATATTAAATTAATATAATTGACCGTTTTCGGTAAAGAGAGCACTATTTCTGTCTTCTTTTCTCTAGTGTCCGCATTTGCGAACTGCATTTATACCAAACTGAGATTTTTCACTTTTTGCAAGGAGCTATACACTTTTTCGGTGGTCACTCAATTAAAATACTGAAACTAGTTTTTATTTTTTTTCTTATTTATTTATTGAAAGAACGTGTAAGTGAGATAATGGGATATAAGGAATATAATAACAAAATTTTAGACATGTTTTATGAAGTTAAGGCAAATAATAAATTTAGACTTTTCAAGTTAACAAATCTATTTAAAATGATAATTGTGACAAAGTTTTATATTTTATACTAAGTTCGGATTAGGAATTTGAAACTATATCTACTACAAAATGGTAGAATATGTCAACAAGTGTAGATAGTTATATTTCTCGAACACAAGGGTGGCTAACCTTCCGCATGCTATCCAAAGCGTCACATGTAATCATCAAATGCACCAAGTTTGGCCACCCCTACTCTAAAACATAAATTTACATAAAGCGGACTATTCAATATTTTTTCCAAGTTGTTAAATGGCTCTCTCGTCCCATATGGAACTCACAAATCACTACCTTCATATAATTTATATGGGACGAGAGAGCCATTTGGAGCCATTTGGAAAAAACCCCTCAACTTTTTCAAAAAATGCTTTAATTTTTGGAAATTATTCGAAATATCGTAGAGAATTTCATCTTAAACCAAAAAATGTAAAATAAAAATGAAAAAGTAATATTTTCTACTTAAATCACCCAAATAAATATATACTAATAATTGTTATAAAAAATTAACTCGCAACTAACATATGTACTTGTAAAGCTAAAGCATAAAATTTTTCCAATAAAAAATTGAAGCTGAAAGTATGTAGATACAATCATAGCTTTTATAATAGCCATCTGCCTAAAGAAAAACAATGTCTTATGGCAAAAAAAAGGAAAAATAAAATTTCATTTAAACAAAATTATATATATATATATATATATGTATATATAGATATATACTCATGCATATAGCTTTTCTCGATTTCATGTCATATGCCGTTTGAGTGGCTTTTAGCTAATCTTCGTGGTTCAATTTGATTAAACTTTTGTAATTACAATCACTCGCCCTAAAATAGAAACTCAAGAGATGAAAATATAATTCTAGGATTGTATATAAAAATTTTATATAACTTAAAAGTGAATATTTTAATTTTCAAACAGATACAGAATGATGATGTCCAGAAGAAAAGTCGGGACACAGCAGGTTGTCTTTTGATGTCGATACCAATGTCGATCTTATGTTTAATCAAAAATGAATATTGAAACACACTAATCCCACACCATTCTATAAATATGTGAATCTAATTTTAATCCTGGACAAGCCTGCTGTGAAACACTTCAATAAATGTCATGCACACGCCGATTTAAATCGGGCCATTTGGCATTTGCCAAAGAGCATACATCACTTGCGTCCTGTTTTTTAACAGATCGTATCGGAAATTGCTTTTCGATGCTGTTTTTCATTGAGATCACCTTTCTTTTGGCCGTCTTTATATACCAAGATTATAGCTATATAGCATTTAGATTTTATTTTG
The DNA here is from genome assembly GCA_947359355.1 of Acrocera orbiculus. NCBI lineage: Eukaryota > Metazoa > Arthropoda > Insecta > Diptera > Acroceridae > Acrocera > Acrocera orbiculus. Next base: position 18,356,739 of record OX375759.1, read on the forward strand.
TTTTTGTTTTATTGTTATTGTTGTTGTTTTTATATTTATTTTTTTATTTTTTTTTATTTTTCTTTTTATTTGGTAAGATAGGGTAAACCGTATAAATGTTTATGCCTTGATGCTTTGTGGTATTTCATTTTGAACAATAAATTTACATACAGCTGAAATGTAAACTTTGTCATAGATTCAAATGAAATTTGTTTTTTTTTTTTTAAAAATAAAAAAATTCATTTAGAAAATATTTAGCAGCTAGTTAAAAAATTTTTTCTCAGTTTTCTAGATATAAGATAGTATATTATATCTTTCATTTGAAACAATAAAAATTTGAATCGTAATTTAGCACTGAAGGCAGAAGAGATTTTATTTTGAAATAATATTGAGCGATGTTAAATCCACCAGATGCTCTTTATAATCTTACATCATTTTTCTTTTTTTCGTTTTTGTTTTTTAACCTAATTATTATGAAATTGTATTCAAGACTAAAATATTATACAAATAGAGATATTTGTTTTATTTATTTAGTTTTCTTTAAATTGAATTTAAAAAAAAATAAATCTTGAAACTACTATTTAAATATAACATTAAAAATAATATTTAAAAAAGTTTTGGAAAAAAATATAATAAATAGGAGAGAGTTTCTCTTCGCTCTTTTCTCTTGTATCAATATTAATTATATTATATTGAATTTTATTAAGATATTTTTGCCTATTTTTTTGATTTCCTAATATGAGGGAGTATTTTTATTTATTTATCATGACCAAATCTCCTCAGATTGGGTAAACTCTTTGCTTAGCAGTAGATGACTTAATTAGGCATTTTACTCACTATCCATGCTAAAAGTCAGCTAAAAGTCACCAGAATAACATTATGGAAAACTGTATAAAATCAATTTTTCTATCCTAGGATACCCTGATATGCCTGCGGTTGAACAATAAAATTAAAATGGCTACCACAGTGAAATCTTTTTTATTTCTAGTATATTTCAAAGATGCTGCTAACAGCAAGTAAATGCTTAGTTCTGATCAAGTAAGTACGCTAAAAGCCTAATCAAGTTATTTCACATAACTTGACTATCATTTTCAATAATTTGTGACACGATGCACTTTTTCTTCTCCCAATGGAAGAACGTTTTCTCTCAGTTTCTTTTTTCATTGAACAAATAATATGATGACAACACTTTTTTCCTTCTCAATAGAGGGAAGATCATGACTATACTAAAAAATACAAGTTGTAAGCATATTAGGATGCCTTAGAACACTTCAAAAAAATATTTCATGCTGGTTTTTATGCTCATCTCACTCTTGATTTGATTTTAGAACATAGCAGTGTAATCAATTCTTCATTTACTGTCACATTTTCAAGCTTATATTACTCTTTTACGAAAACTATTTTTTTTCTTAATATAAAATTTGGAGTATATATATTTCATACTATAAAAAAAAATAACTGCTTAAGGAAGATGTAAATATTAATGTCTTTAGTTATTAGAAAAATCAAAAATCAGTTCAATGAAACTAAAAAGCAATGCTTTTCTGTTATTTTTTCAAAGAGCATTTGACAAAATATTTTTAAAATTATTTCATAAATAAAATAAATAACAAAAAAATCAATATTTCAGTAAATATAATAAAAATGAAGAACAAAATTATGATTTTTTTTATAAGGAAATAAATCATCAAAAGAATTTGAAAGTTCTTATTATCCTTAAAAGAATTTTTAAATAACATAATCACTTTTTGTTATTTTTATAATATTTAATTTAAATTTTGTCTTTTTTGGGCACTTCAAAAATACAAATAAAATGAAATGCTTCAAAATGGTTGATGATATTTAGGTTTATTTAAGGGCTCATGTTACGCCCCTGTTTATAACAATTATATAGAATAGCCTCCTAATATTATCTAAATAGTAGAAGACGAAAAAAAAAAGGAATTCTTTTCTGTAATTTCCGTTTCAAAATTTCTAATACATTTTTATCACAGCTCAATGAAGTTAAATAGGATGAAACCAATCGTAGTGAGTTTGTAATCTAACAAGGGTTGCACATGCATTCAAATATTTAATCCTTATATAGAGTACTTGTCATATGGTACATCTGCGCCAGCCATATTGCAACATATAAGAAATGGTAAATCCTACAAAAAAAAACATAAATATAGATAACAACAACAACAATACTAACAACAAAGCAATTCATTCTTTTGTTCAGTTAAGTAATCGACCTATTTTTCTATTGTCAATATCATTTTTTTGTCCCTATCCTGGTGGTCGTCCTTTAGCCAATATGATGCAAAAATATATCTATATATATTTATATGTATGTGTATAAAATTGTTTTCTTTCATTTTGCTTTGAATAGATATCAACGATGGAAACTAGAATGACAAAGTTTTGACATAAGAGCATTTTTTGATTGGTTAAAGACTACAACCAAAGAAAATTGAATTGAATTTTTTTTCCATTTTTTTTCTATTTTCTTTTGGTTGTGTCATTTCTTTTCAATTTGTCTTTGCTTAGTATTAGACTGAAAAAAATTTGTTTACTTCATTTTATTTTTATACAAATTCTTCGCTTATTATAATTACAAACACTTAACGAAGCTCATATTTGAGGATAGAAAATTTCTTGAATTGTGCTTCTGAATTAGTTTCTAGAACTTTCGTCGTAATCATATGCTTAGGGCATATTTTTCGTTTTAAGTTAAGAAAATTTTAATATATTTATATGTCCGATTAAGATCAAAATTGGGCATGAAGCGCTGCCTGAAGAGAGGAAGATATATTTAGTAATATTTTGTATTTTTAATAATACATACTGCAATAAACAAAAGTTTTTCACGGTTTTAAACTTTAAATAAAATATATAAGTGCTTTTTTGTAAAGAAGCTGCTAAGAGATGTCCAAGTAAAACTAATAAAATTTATTTTTACATAGTGTCAGAGGTGCAAAGCAAATACTTGTTAAAGAAAAGAAAATGGCTAATAGAACAGATTAACTTTTGTCGTAAGCAATAGATTGCTAAGATGGTAGTAAAATTTCTTTGAAACATTCACATTTTTAAAGTGCTATTCAATAATAAACAACTGTAGAAGTGCATCTCAAGTCTGTTCTGAAAAATGCCACTAATGACATTATAAAAAAGTTACTGTTCAGATTGATGTTATTAAGCTTACCTCTTATTTAATATAAAATATTACATTTTCTTGTCCAGCATTGAATGCTGAATTCCACTAATCCTAGTAGGGAAAATAGCTTTACATCATAAATAAAAGAGAGCTACTTTCTCGGGGAAAACAATAGCCACAAAATTCACCGTCATGACAGCTTTCTGCATGAAAATATGACATAAAAGTAGCTATGATGGCTACATTCTGAATCCTACATTAATGAACGCTCTTAAATTTCTTATGAAGCGCTCATATCAAGCTACTCAAACATTAAAAATATTTGAATTAATAAAAATTTTTGTTGGTAAATCAGATCTCTAAAGCTTTGAGTTTTTCTAATTTAAATCTCATAGAAAATATAGAAGGATTTTAAAATAAAAACAAATAAAAAAATTCATAAGAATAACGATTCTTGATTCATAATCAAATTAATTTTTGAAACTATTTCTATACCCTAAAAAAAATTTAAGGTCAATACATAAGAAAAAATGATGACCTAGTTTCTTTTACTTTCAATTTTTTTTAAATATTTCAACTGTTTGCTCCTTTTTTTTTGGTTTTTTACATATAAATTCAGCAATTATAAAAACAATTATAAAACTTATTAATTACAAGTAAAAAAAAGTAAAAATTCAAACAGAAACTGAAGTGATAAATTGTTTTAGTGATTGTACCGAAAGGATCTTTTGTTAATAAAAAACAAAAAAACACACACACAACAAGAGCAACAAGAGAAATCCATTAAAACAAGATCCTCCTATGTGTCATAACCCAGAGAATTCATAATAAATTTTGTCTGTTTTGAAAATCACATCAGCAGTAGATAACTAAAAATTGCCAACGGCATACCATGCACAACCAGCGAGACACAATTAAAATCGTCTACGCGCCCTCATCGTGAGACGATTGTCTTAATTATAGCCCTCAAGACCTATCCAAAACGGAGGACGTCTCGATTTTATTTTTGCAGAGTAGATAATGTCCATGGAACTAATGTATCCATGTCCAGTTTGGAAGGCTTCAACAAAAACTAAATAACGTCCACCCAGTCTGGCTGCTCCTTTATTTTATTAAACAAAAAATAAATAAAATAAAAAACATTAAGAAATTCCCAAAAATATTATTTAAGGAACCCTTTTTCTAATGACTAGTCAAATATTATATAGACATAAGAAATGTAACTTGCATATGCTCTGTTAAACATTTTTTATATTAATATTACTAACACAAATACAAATATATGTATATATATATATATATAAATATTAAATGTGCTATATGATAACGATGGGCCGCAACATAATCTTTTTAGATTATACTAAGCTTACAGCTATATAAGTTTTGATTGACTACAACAACATGCCTGTAAGTGTAGTAAACTGACCATATCGGAGTTATAAATGTTGCGGGCAAGTGCGCTCAGTAACCGCTAAGGTGCTATGCTCTAGGCAGCACGTGTTTCCTTCTCAACAGCTATAAACATGAGTTACTGGAATTTTCTTCCTTCAATTTCTTATTAACTTCCGGATCTGCTTGGTTTAAGCTAGCTACGGTGTCAGTTATTGCACTGATGTGAAGCTAATTTTGTAGCCACAAATTAGATATTCGTTCGATTTAATTAATTTAATTGATGCCATATTTTGTATTCATAGTTAGTGTTTTTGGCGTGACGAAGATACGATGCGAGGTTTATTGCAGAAATTATTATTATTATAATTTTATTTTATTTTTTATTTTTTTTGAATGAATTATCTTTGAATTAATAAGATTAAACCACAAAATTGATTTATTAATTGTTTCGCAGCTCTGAACAAAATTACATTAAAGTGAGTCTATTTGAAATTATTGAGTTAATATCTAAAAGGAATAATTTTATAAAAACTTTAATATTTTGTAAATAATAATTAAATTTTTATAATTTAATATATTTTTTGTAAAAAATATCAAAATCTTGCAGGGAAATAGTCGTAATGAAATCATTGTGAAAAGAATTGTTAAGTGAAATTTTTATTTTTCTCTGCTGACATCTTTCGTGATTCTGGTAGTAGAATTTGTATTGCAATTTAATAATCTGTTTGTTTCCTCGAAGGGCACCCTTAAGGGGTGCGAAACCTTATTTCAAATCCTTTGAACGAATATAGAATTATTGAATTTTTTACTATTTTTACTTCCCGATCTGAGCAGTAATGAGCATAGTCGACAGTTCGGCATTGAAATTTTAAACGCGATTATCTCGAAACTGTATCTTCAAAAACTGCTGCAGCTGTAGCTCAAAAAGTTATTTATCGATTTGGCTGAAATACGGAGAGGTTTCTGTCTGCGATATTATCGAAAGGATGAACTAAAAGCTTAGCGATATGACATGAATAAGTATTTTTTTGGGGGTAAAAACTGACGAAAAAATAGTCAAAAATTGGAGTCTTTGATTAAACAGCCCATATAAATTAAAGTTTTTTGCTTTTTTAGAATTTTGTTAGTTTATCCTTCCGTTAAATAGGTCAGTAATTTATTTCAGATCAGTAGAAAATTTTTTACAGCTGCAGCAGTTTTCAATGTCTTTGGAGAGGGCGAATGAAGATATGACCTGTAGAGCCGGCATTTTGTTTAAAAAAAAAGATATCACCTGTTTTTCTATTATTTAAGAATGTGATAAAATGGTGTTTATTTTCTTTATAATTAAATAATTATATCTGTATAATTTTCTTTATTTTAGCCCTACATTACACTTTTGATTTTATCCAATTCAAACTACCATTCTTTAATATTTCAAATTATTTTGACTTGACTTATGGCTCCAAGCTAATATTAATTTCACGAATTGTAAGCCTGCTTATAATTTTAGACTCTCGGTACTCATAAAACTATTATAATAAGCAAAATGGTCTGATACTGTGAGTTTAATTTGAATATATGTATCTTCAAATGTCAATTTATATTTGAATTAAGGAAATTTTTTCCTTAGTTTGGGAGCTTAGCTTTTTAACTAAAAGCTTCATATTTCATTAGTCCATTTCATTCCAAGTTTTGGCGTTAAGACTCAGTTCAGTTGCCATTTGTTGGCTATATTAGGATATTAGAAGAAATTTTAAATAAATTAATTGATGAAAGTTTGTTTTAATTAAGTAAAAAAACGAATATAGAATTGATATACAGTAAAACATATTAAATAGATATTATCCTATGGATAGGTGGCACTAAAAAGCTTATGCTTATTTTATTAAACAATAAGTTACGCTCTCAACACTAATTTACCGTTATATTAAAAAAATTAAATTTATGTAATTTTCATAAAAATTTGGAAATTATGAAAACTAGTTTTGATATTAATAAAGAATATTGCGTTAATTTTCATGAAAAACGATCAAAACGAATTATTTCCTCTAAATAGCTTCAAATTTAGTTTAAGTTAACTCAAGTTTAAGTTAACATTGAAAACTAACAATAAGTGTTAGCCTTAAAAGACCTTGCTGTAAGCTTTTTTTGGTATATTGTTAATTAGCCTGGGGTTTATTTCAGTAATGCCCTATGCGGTGATATTACAAGGTCATTGTGGATATAAAAACAAGATTTTTCAAATTTCATCAAAAATATTATCAATATTTAAAATACCACACTCCATAACTCTGACGGCATTATCAAATTTTCGGAACAAATAGAGTACTAAGCGAGTAATTATAACTATCCCAGTTTATTTATAATATTTTAATACTAACAATAAGATAGAAAAATAATAAATGCTAGTTTTGTTGTAAAAAAATTATTTTTAAGCTGTCAGTTTCGAAAAGAAACGACAATAACAGTAGCCTTGATAAGGATCCGTCTCCTTGGGTAGTAATATTTTAGTGGTAATTAAAGAAAAAAAGCTGAAAACAACAAAATCAAGAGCAAAAAACTATCTACACCACTAGACAAGCAAATAATTATATGTAATTAAAATTATTTACTACAAAATTATAAAAAGTTGATAAAAAGGAAATTATCGAAGATTTAAAGAAACCTCCTGACTCTTGCCTTTCTTCTTAATCAGCTAAAAGTTTTAAAACTTTACTTTAAGAAGCAAATTTGCGTCATAAAAAATACCTTAAATCCTATAAAATATCAAAAACAAAAAAAATTCTTTTTGCGTAATCCTAACATAAAAATTGTTAAATAAAGTTTAAATGATTAAGACAAAGAGTTTCATTTAAGTTCAACGTATATAATAACATTTAAAATTATTTATTGATCCATTGTTTTGAAAATTTTCATATTGAGCTCTTCCTGATTTAATATCGTTTATGATTGGCGCAATTGATAAATTCAGGCTATATAAAAGAAATGTACACCTCCTCTGATATCAGGAATTTCGTCCTAAGGCAACTTATTGTTCATATTTATATATAAAATTTATCATAAATACGTAATCTATCCGATGACCAAGAATATTGCTAAGAAATTGTGTCCCACCTTAAACAATCAATGTTCATAAGTTTTATTTAAACAATTTCAGAAAATTTGCCTTGTGGATATTGTCCATTTAAATTAAAAAATATCTAAAGATATCCATTTATAGACCTATGATGAACACAATCAATCATAAGGATTGACCTATGATTTATTTATAATTTTTTGCTAATTTAAATTAAAAAGTAAAATGAAATATTTCAATATTAATAATATTTAATGAGTATAATATATCCTTATAGAATTTAAAAAAACAAATCTTGTAAAATCGTATTATTTTCTGCGATTGATAAAACACAAATTAATCATAAGAAAAATACAATTTCAATAATGGCTACCTCTATTGTGCTTTCAAGAGGTTTTATTTTCAATTTCAGTACTGATGAAGTTAGTTTGTTACCCATCTGCCAGCCCACAACTTTTTAAGTAGAAAAACTCAAGTGGCATTATTTAATATTTATTTGACTAACATTTTTGTTAAATCCACTTATAATCATCGCTCGCAAAGTATTATAAAATATTTAAATGCAAGCCAGCGTTAAAGATAACCAAAGTACTTGACTTTAGTAACTTTTTTATCCTGTTGTTATTTTTGATTAAGAACACTTGAAGGATTCACGCTATAAGCAATCGAATACTTTTTGTTTTTTTGTAAAAAAATATTAGAAGGGGATTACAACGAAAACTATTTACTGGTACTAGTAAGTATTTAATATCATGTTTCAACCGCCTTTTTTCTGAAAATAAAAAAAAATGATTTGCTTTAGCAATTTTCATAGCAAATATAATTTTGTTTAATACATCAGAAGAATTTATGTTTTTTTAAAAATAAAAACTTATTAAAAGGGTTCACTTTTTAAAATCATTATTTGTGCTTATTTTAATAATTATATTTTTTGTGTTTATTTTAATAATTATATTTTCATTTTCATTATTTTAAGCAAAGCTTAATTTATTTTAACAATTAAAGGCTCAAACACTATGCACGCGGTTGCGGAGCGAAAGCGGTGACAGCAAAGTAGAACCCCGAATGAATTAGGCTTTCGCTCCACAACCGCGTGCATTTTTTTTTCAGCGTTTAGGCTTATATTAAAAATTTATATTTAATTGAAGTAAATTTTTCATAAAATCTCTGTTCCTAAAAAAGTTTTGGATCCAATTTGAAATATTCAAATATAGTTTTTCCATCTTCTTTAGCTAAAGTTCGGAAGAGAAGATGAATTCTCATCTGAAATTACCCCTGAAGAGAGGAAGTAAATCAAATTACATATTATTTTAGTGAAAGTACTGGTGAGAAGGACTCTGAGTAGTTCTGATAGTTTCTTTGGACGGAAAAATTATTTTAGGAATAGGAAAAAATGCAAAAGCCAAAGAGGGTTATATAAAGTTTTTATAGGATAAAAACGGACTATTTATGCTCTTAAATATTATAATTTTCTATAGTTTATATGCAAAACAAAATAAAACAGAGCTTGTAAAAAACAAAAAAACTATTTTTACTTCTGATTGTGATAATTTCAAAAAAGTTTTTATAAAAAGAAAGAACTCCAAATCAGTCTAAGGATAACAAAGATCTGTTTTACATTTATGAGCAAATTGTGACTGTTGTATTAGCCCAGTCTGAAGATGCCTTTAATTTTAACTCTTTATATAATAAGGTGTCTTGTAAGAAGCTAAAACTATCATAAAGAAAAAATTTTAAAGTGTTAACAGGTATCCTATCAGTTATAGTCAAACGTTGGCATTACATTGGACCAATAATACCGTTTCGATTTATTAGGATTCAAACTGATCACGTTGGCTCCAAATTTTATTTTACTTTATTTTACTTTACATATAACAGACAATCATACATATTTAACAATAATTGTTTCACTAATTATCACTAAAAAATCAATTTTAAAATGATTTTCTTAATGTTAGTACATGGGAAAATTTAATACGATATTTTTAAAAACATTCTTATCAAATTGAAATTCAAAAAAAAAAATTAATTATAAAAAAATCAAACAACAAAATAGAAATTAGCTGAACAAATTAATTTTAATCATTTCCATTCGTAATTTTTATATAAGTAGATAAAATTAGTATAGTGAAAAAATAAATATACAATACCTTAAATTTAAAATTAAAGTAGAACATATTTTCTATTTCTCTCTCTAGATATATATGTATATATATAAGCTATTTGTTTGTAGGGTCTGTTAATTTAACTATTTTTCATAAAATAATTAGATCACATATAACAAATATCGACGCGGTCCACTGCAAATTGCAATAAAGTCTAATTTTGGATTTAATGCTCAAGTTTCCCGCTACAGTTGCTATTTATGGACTTTCCCAGAACCACCAAAATTACTTCGTTGAAATTATAAAAGTTGTATACAGTTATTTGGAATTGATGATCACTAGGAGTCTATTGCCGTCGTTATGTCGTGTGTAGATCAATAAAAGTCATTTCTCACGAAATCTTCATTGGCTTGATTTTAATACATTAAAAAACGGAAAAAAAAACACAGAAAAATAAAATGAACAATAAAAACAAAATTAATAAAAACTAAATGAAAAGCAAAGTGAAAGAAAAAGCATAAAAAACTTATACAAACGTTAAGATTAATGAAATAGTAAACAATAATTTTTGTCAATGTTTGTGATATTGGTGCGAATAAGAAAAAAATCTGATCACCTGGCCAACTTATTCTAGCAACAAAACAAATACCTGAAGAATTTTATATGATCATGATCATATTGTAATCATCTTGCACGAAAAAACCCGTTTAATCATCAACATAAATACATATGTGTACATATATATTTTTAATATTCTAATAATATTAGTATTATTTTTATATTATATTATAAACGCATACTATAATAAAGGTAAGCTATATAGCTTAAGGCGTTAGTGACAGTACAGGTGCCTCATTTTCACTTCATGCAATAAGTGAATCTCACTCGCACAAATCCCATAACTCATATGATATAGAGAGTACAGGCCAGTGATCTCAATTCCAGGTCGTGCAAGATTGCATTAATTTTTTCCAACTGTTCATATATGTACATATATATATATATATATATATATATATATATATATATTTGTACGTGGTCAAATTTAACTGCCCAAGGTACATTTTGAAAGATTAAGCGTATAGCATGAATACAATAGCTTAAGACCTATATGCAATACTTTAACTTTTTCTTTGATCTTTGTCGATCTATTTTTCAATTTTTTCTGCTCAGCGGTAATTTATTTTTACGCAAGTTTAGTAGCAAATAGAACGCGGAAATGAATTATTGATCATTTTTGTTTTTTGTTATATTTTTTAAATTATTTTTAATTCATTTGCCATTTCATATATATATATATATGTAAGTAATATTATTAAATAAATTACTCGCATGTTCTTGAAGAGGGTAAATTAACTTAAACGTCTTATAGTACCTTTATTTCTTTTGACCTTATTACTACTATCATTAAGTAATATCATCCCCGATCTCTCATAAAATGTCCACTTTACCTGGCATGAACAGGTTCGCCCAACTATTTATACACCACTCACTGTTTCTTACTGCGATAAGCATATAGTATATATATATGTATGTATATTTTAGTATTAGAACATGCAATTCGTACAATATTGTAGGTTAGATATATTTACTTGCTCGTGACTCTTTAGAATCAGAAATACCTGTTGAAATTTATTATCTTGTTCTAATTAAAGAATTTTAACTTATTATCTTGAGCTCATTACGAAGATGTAGCACGCGAACAATTTTGTAGCTTTTTAGTAAACTATAGTTGTAAATATACGCCCTTATAATCAAATAAATTAGAAATTATCCAAAAATAAAATGACAAGTACCTAAATGACTTTTTGGTTTTGTATTAATGTTGGCTTGACAGCATCTTGGAAATAATATTCTGGGTTTTTCGTATAGACAATAGATTATATCGAAGATCTTGTCTATATCTAGAGTTGTTTCACTTTTTTATAGTAGCATAATCCCCAAAAAAAATTTGACGATCTTAAATACTTGGACGTTGTCCGTCATAGTCTCCGAATAGGCTTTTAGTGCTTGGAAGCTGTATGAGATAATAAAAAATTATTTAATTATATTAGCCAGCGCTGTTCCTTTCAAAAGCTGAAGAGATATTTACTTAGCTTGGAAGTTATGAAATTATACATCTCATCGTCTACAAAAGAGAAAATTTTTACCGCTATTAGCAAAAAAAACATTAAAATTTTTATAATAAGACTTTATTAATTTAATTTATTATAATTTGAAATACTAATTGTTTAAGCAAAATTCAAATAAAACTTTTAATTTAACATTATTTGACACGATTATCATTGCATTCTTATTGCATTCAAGGACAGGACTCTAGGTGCATACAATCATCATATAAAACCATTTCTGATCATTATCTTAAATCAATATTTTTGTAATGACTTCTATACATCTGATTTGATTAAAAATTTAGTCTTACTTCTGCTTATAATTAAAATAACATTCCTTTTCAATTTAATATTATCCAATGTAGAAGCAATAATAATACATAAAAAAGAAAGGAAAACTATTTTCAAAAAAATATCCAATCTAAATTTTCTCTATTTTAGAAATCATCCTCAATGATTAAATATATCAAAATATTAATAAAATAATATTTTATCAATATTTAATTAAATAAAATTTTATGTTAAAAAAAGGAAACAATGCATAACTTTAAAATAAAAAATTTTTCTTTTACATCATATTAAAATAAGTAAAGTAAATTCATGAACGAATTCAAATCAAAAAATATTTTTAGATTAGAAATACGAGCAAGAGAAACTTTTTTAAAGGTAAGAAAGTTAAGCTTAATACCCTTGAGCACTATAAAAACAAAAATAATAGTTGTGCGTGTTACTAATTAGTTTTATTGGTTATACCTAGTTAACAAATAAATAAATTTATTACAATTACTGTATATGTATATATGCATATATATTTGTGTACATATAAGTTAGAAAAAAATAAAATAGAAAACTTTTCACCACTTTATTTAATAGTAGACCAGTTGGCTCTGATTACGTCAAACAAAGCTCTTTAATGAGGTTATCTATAATTGATTGTGATTAAAATTAACCATCAATTATAGAAGATGTCCTCACCAGCATATAAAATAATTAAATTATAGTTTTAGCCACTTTAATTTGGTTGCATTTAGAAAAATTTAGATAGTTTTCAATTAGTTATATCGATAACTAAATGGAAAGGACTTGAAAAATATATTTTCTTTTGATGGTTTTATATTGCTAGCTACACAAAAAACTAAAATATAAAATTAAATTTTATATCGTATAAATATAGCTAATAGTTAAAATTTATCTAGTAAACTAAACAATTGTACAGAAAATTACATTTGTGTTTTATCAGTTTTTGTTTCTTTGTGTGTTTTTTAAAATAAATTCAATTAGTTCCCTTTTAAAAATTAACGCATCACTGTAATAAATTTATATGAACCAAAAAAACAAAACCTTGATATTTTGAGCATATGCAGTATATACATATGTATAAATGAATATATATTTTCGGGATATCAGACACAGCTATTTGAGATAAAAATAAATATGTGAGAATAATAAGTATAGAGAATAAATTTTATTATTTCAAAGAAACCAACAGAGCTTCTAAGGTCAATAATTTAGCTAAAATTTCAGTTTATTTTAGTGGAGGTACCAAGTGCAAAATAATTTTCAAATAAATTTCTTATTTCTATAAAGTATTTCATCCACTTATTTATTAATATGCGAACAATGAAATATATATAGCATAGCTCTAAGATCAAAATCACTTTCAGATTTATTCAACTTAGCTGTTTAGATGCTTACTTAGTAGTTTTATTTTGGGAAATTTTCATCTAAGTATCAAATATTGCTTTTAGGAAATATTATCAGAGTTGCTGTATTAAAATAAAACAATATCAAAAATCAAATGCATTATTTATATATTTTTTTATTTAATAAAAATCTTCTTATTAAAAAGATGTAAAAGAAATAAATCAAAAATCAGGTAGATATAAAATTTATGCTGAATAAATCAAAAATTTAAATTTTACTTTGATGGATTTCATTTTAATGATTCAATCAATTTTTGTATTTAGGCAACAATAAAAATTACTTTCAAAGTGAAAGATAACAAGCCATCATTACCAACTTATAATGTTTACTTAGCCCGTTTAAAATTCTATACAGTGGTGTATTATAGCTTTTTGCGATGGGGTAGGTGATATGAATTTTTTGTTCTTAATTTTTTTACACGTAGTCCTAGTAAGATTTATTTAATTATACCTATTACTTTAGGCCAGGAGGCAATTGATCTCTTTACTCTCTACGAATGAAAGATTTGAATAGTTGAGTGAGAATTTAATAAAAAATGAAATGTCTGGTCTAACCAACATATACTATTTTTTTCTCTATTGATCTGAAAATCGATAAATTCATTCTAACACTCTTTCACTTTTCGATGCAATCTTCGGTAAAGCATTTTTTGCCTCTTCACAAAATAGGTCTCAGTTTTGAAAATAACTTCTTCAATTGAGCCAAAGAACTATCCTTTTTATGTCTGCAAAAAAAATCTAACAATCAATCAATCAAATTAACTTAGAAAATATATTCTTTGTTCTTCGAAAATGTGTGAAGTAGTGCTAAGTATTCCTTAACTTCCACTTTCACCCCCTGAAAAATATGTATTCTTATTTTAAGAGATATTAATCATTTATACCACATTTGACTTTCGCACATTGTAAAATATGGATATTTCCCTTGATAGTCCTAATAAACCGGTTTTTCTTACGTAATCTTTGTTTGAGCACAAGCTTCGAACAATATCCAGCAGGAGTTTGGTCCAACAGTTGACGAAACTACAAGAAAGTTTGAGAACAAATTTGCTACCGCGACAAGCACAGAAGTAAATGTTTATCTATTTAATACGTTTTTTCAACGAATTTATAACAAATTTTATGAATTTGTATTAGAGCATATGGAGATTCATATATTTATATGAACTTGTATTTGTCAAGGCAAACAAGGCACTGCACTATGTCTAGCAAAGGGTTATTTCACCTGTCAAGAAGGTGGATTGAAATATTGAAATCAGGCATACTGTTTGTAGCTAATTTTCTTATAGAACTTTCAAGGCCTCCTCTACTCTACAGAATCATTTATAACTGTTTATCAATTCCGTTAGCTTGTCCTTTTGTCACTTTACTTCCTTTGTATAAGTGGTGAATTTAGGAATGCTCTTACTTCTTATAACATTGATAGTATCACATGTCATAAAAATTAAAAATTCGACTTTTGACATATTTACCATTAATTACGTGTCAAGATTGAATTTTTTCATTGTAATCCTGACTATAGTCACAAATATTGAATCTACCCTGGGGATAAAAAATCTTCTGGTTTTTGTTGTAAAAAATTGTTATAATTATTTATAATATCTGCTTTTAATAATAACATAAGAATTTTGGTTTTATGTTGAGATGATAAATGAAAAAAATAACAAAAAATCTAAAGGATGAATTTATCCAATTAAATAATCATCTTAAAAAATTAAATCTGCTACATGCAATTACTACAAATACTTTATACACCAAAAAATTTATCTTTAGTTGTAGCCCAGTAGGTGGTCAGATGTTATTTTACTTAAATGAGCACAAAATTTATGAAATTACCGACAAAGGGACTTTTAGTGATTTTCTTTTGTTCACAGTCAAATTTTTGGTGATATCTTTTGTTAGTCCTGTCAACAATGTTTCCTTGATGATTTTGTATACTATCGTAAGTATATCTTTATGTTATTCTTTCGCACTTTGGCTTTTCCTGCTGTTCAATTCAGCTAGACTGTAAATATATATATATTATGGGCAGGTACAAATTTGTAGCACAGATAATATTATTTAAAAGAACTTAAATATCCTGGCTGTAATAAAAGCAATTAAGATGTCATATAGATGGGATAATCTCTGGTAGCGCATGGCGCTACTAAATATTATTTTGTATAGATTCAGTAGCCTATGCAAACTTAAGTATTGCAAATTTTTTTTCTTTTTTTTTGAGAGCTACTTGTTATCCTTCGTTATAATCCTTTTCAAGATGTTTAGGAAAAGGATTCTAAATTTATGGGTGTATGAATTTTGAGTGATATACAAGTTGATAATAAATTTTGCTGTTTTTTTGGTTAAAGGTCAAAAGCGGTATCCTTTGATTCGAATGGAGTTTCCGATTTAGAGTTGTCCATTTGAAAATTTCAATTTATTGTAACAATTTTCTTTTCTTTATGACTAATTACATTAGTCTATGCTCTATTTATTTAGTTCATATTTTTTGTGTCTCATATTTTTTTTCTAAATTTTTATATTGGCATAATTGCTTAGCCTCTTGCTTAAAAAACAAATATAACAAATTTTGTGTTTGCAATATTGCAAGCTTTGCCTACTTTTTTGTTTACTCTTTATACATAATTTTTCCTCTTCTAAGATTTTTTTATGTATAAATATCTGTTATTTATGAAATTAATCAATAATAGAAGAACAACAATCAGTTCGGATTGAATTACCCGAAACGATTTTACAAAATCATGGAATTTTGATTTCGGTAATAATACTGTTATGTAATTTTATGGCTTAGGCTTGTTACTTAAATAACAAAAATACAAAAAAAAAAAGTAATTTAGATAATAAATAAATAACATTTTTAATGAAGAGAGAAATAGGAGAATTTTTAATGTTAATTTGTTGAACAGCCTGTAAAATCACAATAGATGCCAACATTTTTCTTATACAGGCTTCCAAAGACTGTATTTTAAAGCACGATTGCAACATGCTAAATGCACATGTATTACACATTTCTCCATTTCTCCGTGTATAGTAGTAATGTGTATAAACTTCAATGGAAAATAGGTATAACTGCACAAAACATTCAATATTTACTTCAAATACGCGTAGTTTCAGTTTTTTTAAACTTTAAACAACAAAACAGAAAAAAATCAGACATGTTTTAATATAAGTATGTATAATTTGTTACAAAAAGGAGGTTTAGGTGGAATAACCCAGTAAATGATTATTTTGTATTCATAATAAAACTCTAAACAAAATGAAAAACATTGGTTAGAAATGCTAAAATGAAATACTTCATTTTAGTACTAGAAATAAAAGTGAAACATACTCTATGCATGTTAAAATAGGAGTTATTTCAAAATTGATTTGTCCACCCTAAGCATAACAAATTTTATGATCAAAAAAAAAAAAAGTACACATTTGCTTAAACCATCCCGCAATTTAATTTAATTTTTTTAATTTTCTTCTTATCTAGTTAGATTACTACTGCATAAAAGTCTATAAAATCAATCTATCTGTATATTGAATCTGATTTTTCTTACACTGAAAAACAAGTAACCTACATATACATACATATACATATAATTATATATGTTTATATGTTGATTAAAAACCGTGTTAAAGCATCCAAGCGGCAGATAGAGGGTTCAAATTAAGGTCCTATAGCTAATTATACTGTAACCGTTTTTATGGTTTTATATTCGGTCAATAACATTCTTATATTCTCATTTTATTATCTTTATAAACGATCTGTCGGAATGTTCGTCAAAAATTAGAATTTCCATAAAATGGGTGTCATTCATTTCTTGGATTTTTTTAATGTATGAAATATCTTAGAAACTAAGGGTGTATTCTTTTGGTACAACTGTTTTGATAAATTAATTTTGTGACTCTAGCACCCATCCAGTGTGGTTTAATAATTTTTTAAGAAGTTGACAAATTGAATATAATAGGAGTATTTTTATAAGAAGTACTTACAATACAAAGTTTTTTGGCATAAGGACTTAACCTGATTTCTTAGATACTAGATTATTATACTCTTACAAGGAAAATGCTGTTTCATTGAAAGTAGTACCTACGTATAAAATATAAACCAAGAATACTTATAATAGTTTTGAATATTTTGCATTTTATTTTATAGCTAAAAATAAAGTTTTTTTTAGCTCTTAAATACAAAAATAAGTTCCTGTTGATCCTTTACTATTTTAAATCTAAAAGTTTAGGCTAAAACTGATTATTTTTTTAATAAACTAAAAATCATCAAATCATTTTTAATTTAAAATTTAATAAAAAAAGAAAGAACTGTTGTTACTAAGCTCTTGAAGGCATTGCAAAGAGCAAACAATCAATGAAAATATTTAATATAAATCTATTGGGACATAATCTGATCAGGTAAATATAATATAAATAGGAGCAGATCACACTATTTAGCTCATGAAAGTCATTGGCAAATATCATTTGAAGACGATACATAAACATATTTGACAAGAAGCTTGCAAATTATTCAAAACTTATCGAGTTATATATAAAATATTCACTGCTCTTAGCTAAAAGCTATCGAAAATTTATTTTAAAAATTTTATTTGTTCATTTGTTTTAACTTCACTCCAGCCTATAAAATATTTAAAATAGCAAAACACTTCCCCTTTTAGCAAAAACACAATGAAGAAGCAAATGAAGGAGTTTTTATATTTTATCTACAAGTTTTTAATTATGAATTTGTGATCAAATAAATATTTCATTCAATTCTAAGTTTTATTGATGCTAACAAATTAGATTTTATGAAAAACTACTACAAAATATTAAAAATCTAACTTATACATGAAACAATCAAAACTAAAATTGAAATTTTAATACTTATACAACTATTGTATCTATAGATACAAATAAAAATAGATTCATAATTGATTTTAAAAAAAAAATTAGGTTAATTTCCTAAGTATAATAACAGGGAGCTGCATTTATATGTGTTGCCTCATATTCATATTTAATAATTTTGAGGGAAAACATATGAAAATCCGCTATCAATTATTTTAGTTATTAGTTTTAAGTATCAATTATTAAAGTAAATTTGAATACAATTTAATTTATAATTGTGTTTTATTTAAAAATAATAAAATAATAATTCTAAAAGCGTTTAGCTTGTTTTTTCATTGTTTTAGATCCAAATGACTAGCTAACACAAGCAATGTTTTTATATGAAAATTAGTTATTAATCAACTAAAATCAATTAAATAGTATAAATTAAATTGATGTTCTAATTTAAATTTTACTTATAGTCAAATATTTTATTACACTACACTGAAAAAGAAAAATCATATCAATTGAAATAATGTGGAAGCATTGCGATGGATAAAACACAGATCAAACTTAAACAGCGTCAAAATACAAAATAATGATTTATACATAACATCATCAAGTGGATTTGGATATATAGAATCTAGTTAAGTAGATGGTAAAAAAACAATTAAATCATAACATCATCTAAAGAAGTCAAAATAAATTTCTGTACATGATAAAAAAAAATACAATCAGAAAATATACAAAAACTTAAACATTAAGTAGGTCAACCAAGTGATCCATTATTGCGCTAATAATCACGAAAAACAGTTACCTTTAGTCATAACAAAGTAGAAGCTATTGAAATCCTGGATATTATCAATGAGATCAGGAGCGTATCAAACAAAATGAACTGACGTAAAATATAAAAAATAATAAATTGGGAGTTTAATATTGGTTCCAAATCCGCACATGTTTTGCTAGAAAAATGCACTTTTTAATTATAGTAATAAAGTAACTAAGTTAAGATTGTACTAGGCATATCATATAAAGCATAACTTTAACGAAATACTGATTGAAATTAATCTTAGTTGACTGTTAGTTAAGATGTTTTCTTCTGAATATTCTTGGACAGATTTTCAACACCGATCGTATATCCGTGTATATCGAAGAAGCAATTAAATTTTCACGTTTCATTAAAAATTTAGTCTAAAGCCTTTCGACAAGTTAAAATCGGTTTTTAAATTCAATTTACATTTTTGTGTTTTGAGCTCAAAGTTTATTCGGGATAAATTTATATTAGATAATAATTTATTTTAAGTTTTGGTGTTTGTTTATAATTCAAAATCAGGTCCTTGATAGTTTGTTTACAGGTTTGTACTTGCTGCAAACATCTAAGCTCTATACAGAATTAGTTACTGGAATAGATTTTATAAAAACTCTTCTATTATTCAAAGCTAAGTAGGATATGATCTAACAAATCGTAGTCTTTAATATATACATATATAAATGGGATGCAAAACATTTTGTTTAACATCATATTTTAATTAACTAAACTTATTTTTTCATAAGGACTTATAAAGCCAACATAATCAAATATCAAATATTTATATTTCTAGCAAAAGCAAAACCTTTTTTTTGTTTTTCGTTTTTATCCATATCAGCTAATGTCCTTTGAGTAGTTAAAAATGAAATTAGGGCACTTCCATTCAATTTTTATTACATTTAAGGTAGAAAAAGGTGGTTTTTGGTCAATAAAAAAATAAGCAGTGGTTTTTGTACACAACTTTTCTTACATAATTATTTAATATTTGCTGTATGTAACCCCTTTCCACCTCCACTCCACTGTCCAATACTCTAACACGTGGAAAACTAAGATTTAATACAATATCGGTTGAACTTTTGTGTATTTTTTACAAAATACTTTTACAAACATTACAAAATAGGCAATTAATTTATAGGAAAACTATGAATACAATTGTGAATCCAATAAATACCTAAATAAAAGCGAATATTTTAACTACATGTCCAAGTATATGCCCAACTTTTTTGTAACTACAACAGAAACTAAGAAAATAAAATTATGCACATCTTCTTTGGAAATTTTTTCAAGAAATGAGAATAGGTTTACGGTCGTATTTACATTCTGTGCTCTATTTCTATACAATTGATTTTCAGTGATAAAAAATTGAAATAAATAATTTACAGACAAAATATCAAAGGATAACAAGTCCAGGGATGTTATAAATGACTTACAGAAATATATATTTTGAATTCTGTAATTTTTAAAAAAAATAAAATTCTAGATACACGCTTCTCCTTTATTTCATCGAATATGCAATAGAATTTTGTTATTAAATATACTCAGAAAGGAACCTGGTTTATAATATCAAATTGATAATCTCAGTTTAGTGTTAACAAAAAAGAAAAGAAAAAAATGAAGTAATTTTATATTTAATTAAATTATATATTATAAATTTCATAAGATAAAGACCGTGAGAGCATGTTTTTTTTATTGTTTTTATGTTGCATATATCTGACACATTAATTAAAATCTTGATTATTATCAAATGCAATCCAATGTCTCCTAACTGATCAAATTTTTATAACAATAAAGAAATAATAATAACAAGAAAAAAGAACTACATATATAAGATGCCATACAGGTGCAAATGATTCACATCCTCCGACATCCTCCAATTGTGTACATTTTGCCGACAGAATACTACGAATAAAAGTATAGCCTTGCCTTAAGCAATAAAGGAAATCACTTTATCACGTCTTTGCTATCCTCATTTTGAGTATTTTGAGGACAATGTATATGTGTAATATAAGAATTTTTATCCTAGCCCTATAGTTAAGATCAGTATTCATTTTGCTGGTTTTTCCTTTGTTACTTTTAGTTGTTTTTTCCAAATGGAATTTATTAGTTTTTAACAATGCAATGGTGCAACTTGGGAATCTATTAGCCCAATATTAAGAAATTGAAAACAGAAAAAAAAGAAGCTACTATTTGATCTGATTTTATTTAAATAATAATGTCATAAACTATATTTACTGTTTTATATATACAAATATCTACTAAATAAATTCAATTTCTAAAATAATGGCTGTCGTTGAAAATGTAGTACTCAAGCAAATTCTATTGCTTAAAAATAGTAAATGAAAAGATTCCAACTCAAACATTTTATATTAAAATGTACTCTATCCTTTTTACTCTAAGCCAGATTACAGGGCATGGTAAGTATATTTTCTGGTTACACAAATACAATTACAATCTTAAATAGTCATATGTCCCCAGAATTAAGGTGACGTCCCACTTAATGCAAACACAAAGCCTGAGCTCTGCCATTCGTCGCAGCTGTGACATTGACTTCATATACTGCACAATTTGGGGTGGGGAATCTTGCATGGTTTATATATGTGTATAAAATTAGCAATTGGCAGTGTATATGAAATTTATACTATAACTGAATCTGAAGCTCTTTTTCCTTAGATTTTATTTTTTTATTTAATTTATTTCTCTGTTGAGATGTCACATATACATTTAGATTAAAGTCATTTACTTGCACCCACCATTTCTTTCGGGTGTCACATTATTCTACACATATATATATATATATATATATATATAACTACTTTTCACATATACAAACAAATCTAAAATCAATTTTCATATAATAAAATTTTTGTTTACTACTTGTTAAAGAGAAAATTTGTTAGAACTGTACTATCGACTTCTCTCTTAGAATTTGTTGTGCGTAATGTCACAAATACAAATGCCATATAGATATGCGGTCAATATATATACATATATATATATATTCATTTCCGTTTATGTATCAGTTGCGGTGTCTCCGTTTATTTGTCTCCAGCATTGGACATCTCTGATAGCAATAGGTTGGAGCTATAGCTCCACATTTTAAGGTGTGTTGTATTAGTTTGTGTTTATACCACTGCCGCCCCTTTTTTTATATTGTCAACATTTGACCATCTTTTGCTGAGTTGATTCGGGCGACACCTGATGTTTGTTAGCTTTCTTTTGCGTGTATTAAAAGACGTCACCGTTGGCCGTATTATATTCTTTGTTGAACGCAGTTTCGATGAATCCGTTCAAGGAGATGCCACCGCGTTTTATTTTGTCGCCAGATTATTCCGTCGCTCTAGTTGGACATATATATATTTAATATAGAAGGTAGGAGTTTAAAATATTTATCCCTCCGTTAAGTTTATATTAAAACTTATATACCAAGGATTGAAATATTTTTTTTTTTTTTGTAAATGTATTAGTAAACTGTCCTCGTCACCTGATTGCCCGGGCCCGATTTGTCGCCGGGTGTCATTGGTTGATGCGCTGCCATGCGAGCTCGTTTAGGTTGTGGACTTCTCCTAGAATAGGTGTGAGTTCCACAGGATCATCAAGGCTATCGTTTAGCCAACAACTTCTTCCTATGTTGGAATCATATAATAACTTGTATCCAATGAGTTTCCGTTTTAATAAATATTTTTTCTTTATTTGATATTTATTGTTTTGTTTTTTTTTTGCTTTTTGTGGGTATTTTTGTTTTTAAATTATTTTCCATTTAATTGTTTTTGTGATTCAAAAAAAAATATTTTTAGTGATGTATGCAATATGAAGGATAAAAAAAATATATTATGTTTATTAATTTCAAATAAGAAAATTATGTGTAAAGCTTTTTTCAAAAATTTTCATAGTTTTAAAATTTAAAAGAGTGATCAGTGAATTTTTTTAATGTGCACAAAAAAAAATTGTGAACTTATGTGAAACGCTAATAGTTTAAACGGATAGCAGATTTTACAAATTTTTATCTATGGTGTATAATTGGAAAAGGATTTTAGGTTAGTAATGTCATATATAATTTTAATATAAGAATATAATAATTTTGCTATATACAAGGACCGTCATTTCATATTTTTGAGGTGTCGGAGAAGGTAATGAGCTATAAAAAATTGTCTTTAATATGAAAATAACATTATGTTTTTTTTTTCACATCTTGTAATCAATTCAAAAATTATAAATATTAAACTGAATAGTAGAAAAATATATAAATAACTTTGAGCCTTTTGATTTATAAAATTTCTCTATTGTGAAATCTTTCATGTACTTCACATGGCTAATAAAATTTAATAAAACGTGCGACAATCTATTTATTCAAGTATTAGAAGATCACTTAATGCTGAAAAGGGCTTTAAGTAAATTTCTTTCCGTTTTACCAAATCCAATAAAAATTCATTATTTTACTTAAGTCTTTTGGAATATTTTATTTTCAATTTTTTGTAAAAGTGTTTGCTTTTTCCCAATTTAATTAGTAGAATTTATGATTGGCTGATAAATAGATAAAGTGTTAATTATAGTAGTTCCTAGCCGTACTAATTTAGAATATTCTCCTTTTGCTAGACTTTGCTTAGTTTACGCAGATAATATATACGTAATATGATATTTTTTATGTATATTTTTATATTTAGGTAAATTATTTTTGAGCTTAAAATTTCATATTGGTATTTTTATTATAGATTTATCCACTTATCATTCTCAAAGGATACCCTTGGATTGTTAGCAAATATATTTAATTCCATTGCTGTAAAAAGCAATGAACTCTAATCTTTTGAAGAAAATTTTTCAATTCTTCACACATTGTAGATAAAAGTAAAACTTTATGCTCAAAATTTTTTGGCATTGTGTATTTATAGTTTGCTGACTACTAAAATAACTGAAATAGCCAAGAAACCAAGAAAAAGGACGCAATCAATAATACATTCCTTAATTTTTCAAATATATTTTTGTTACAATTATTGTTATGTTTCTATAAAAATAAACTAATTTCTTGCCAGTAACATAGATAACTTGGGTTATGGGAGAATATCATTGCAGACATTTAACTTTCTTAAATATCATAGTATTTTTCCTTTAATTGTCACTAAAACATTATTAGCCAGGAAAGGAATTGATCTATATACTCCACTGTTTCTTGCCACTTCATGCAATCATGAATTATATCATTAAATTAATTTATATACCTAAAATTGTGGTCTTAATTGAAGGGAGTTTCAGTGATTTATTATATTGGGCACAACATCATGTAACTAGAAAATTTTTTTTTTTGTTTTTTGCAAGTGCTGAGCAAATAAAAAAAATCGCTTGAAATCATTTTTATGAGGACCATGGCTTTAACTTAAATAGAGCGGTTGAAAAGTCACTTGCTTTAAATTGAATATAACATTTTCGTTAAATTTCTTCAATTTTAAATTTCAAAATCAAAAATTTTAGAATTCAGATATCAGGGATCTATGCTTTTTGTGAGTAACATGATAATTGGTTTTACTTTGATTTTATATATATATATAATTACAATCACAGGTGTAGTCATTCTTCTCTTTCAAAAATTTTATGGCTTCTATAAAAATACTTTTTAAGAAAAATTTAATTGAATATTTCATTAATAATATTTACTTTAAGAAATATTATTCTACAGTCAGGAAATTTTATTAAAAATATTCCAACAGTCATTTATATAATATTTGATATGAATTTTTTATTGTTGCACCAGTAGAAGTTTTCCTATTCAAAGAATTCTATATATATGTATACGTAGAGGACGAATTGATATTGAGGTTGGCGATATAAATACTTCCAAAAGTTAATTTTTCCTGTGTATAAAGTGAATACGGAACTATAACCTGTTTAAAAAATATTTGATTTGAGTGTTTAAATATTTTTTGAATAAAATAAATAATAGTCTCACATATTGAGTACTCTTAATGTCTTAATGATTAATAAATCAGTCATTATAGTACGGATGGTTACGTTCTTCATTATCCATTAATTTTTGTATTCTTATACACCAAGAACCTCTGGTGTAGATCAGGGGAAAGAATGCCACCCTGTTTTTTTAATGGTAATCAAAGAAAATAAGCTCATATACATAAAAAAGCCGGGTGTTCGTAATCATACCCCAAATATACATTTACGCTACTGCTAAGAAATATAGGAAACAAAAAATATAAAATCAAAAAATCTATTGGTTATTATTGTGTGTGAAATTGAATTTTTAATAGCCTGAAATAAATTTATTTACAGAAGTGTACAAAAAAACATACTATAATTTTTGAGAATGGTTCAGATATTTTAGCATAATCAAACCTCATAGCATCGAGGAAGTTTTATGTATCATGTAACTTTGCTCTGTATTAAATAGATTACAAATTCTTCCTAGAATTATTTTCGTTAAATTTTTGAAGTATGAATTAATCTTAATTAAATTTGACTCTTACGACTTAGCTAGGCTTGCTTAATTTTAGCTGTTAATTAATTATTTTTAATAGAAGCTTTTTGTTACTGCATATACACTCTACAATCCGAATTAATCTCCTGGGCTGGGATTCTGTCTCAGTGAAAATTCAGCGTGAGAAAGTTTAAATCGGGTTTTGGCATATCTTTTCACGCGAGGGATTCTAAGTTGCGATGAGATTTAAAAGAATTGTCAAAACTTTTCACGTGATAAATATTTTCTCATTCTTACTTCTCTAATTTCCTGCTTCTAATCATTGCAATTTGTCTCATATATTCTGCATTAGATAATTTCAGGATATGCTAGTTAGTTACTAAATAATAAAATCAATACAAGAAAACTTTCAATTATACAAATTAAAAATCAGTTTTTCAAATATTTCGACTGTTTCGAAAACAGAAGAATTGATTCTATCAATTATTTGAAAATATTTTAATCTAATAATTAATTTGCTCTATTTGAGCAATCATCTAATCATTTTAAGATATTTATATTAAAATTGTTCCTACTTGGATTGGGATTTAAACTTAGTACAGACTACTCACTTTTTTTGTCTAATAACCATTTTTAAATTTCTATAGTATTTGCACGTTGTCATCAGTTATTGATCCCATGACATTTCTAAGAGTAGTCTTTACAAGAGTTTTCTTTAAATTTCATATTTGATCTGGTTTTAACTACAAATGAACAAATTTTAAAGAAGTGATACTTTTCCGGTGATGTTCCTAATTCGAAGCACACAGTGCGAATACTAAGTATAAAAAACTGCCATAATCGGCAATTTGTGTCGTTTTATCCACGTTTTATATCTTAGGCTAAAAGACTAATTGTCTTTTACATTTCTTTCAAAATAAACCATCCATCCATGAAATTTATAAAATTTGCTCAACAATTCTCTTATTGTCGAATTATAATTTGATATTTAGAATTTCAAAAACCAAAAAACACAAATTTTTTTCTGCTAATACTATTAATTTTATGCTTTTTAAACTAAGAAGGGTGATAATATTACAATAAAAAGCTTTTCCTTAACTCAATATTTCATTATAAATTCTTTCTAGACGAATATGAAAAGAGGAAAATTTTTGATTTATCATAAAAAAAAAATCTTAAGGGGAACACACTTGAATATCAAGAGCAATCAATTATTGCGTTCAATTATTGCGTTTGCATACTAAATGGGAAATTAAACAGAAGCCTGTGGCAATTTTCGTCAAAATGTCTAACGTATGATTTGCATCAAAATTATTTTGCGAAATTAATTTTGCTTTTAGTAAAGATACAAAAAAAAATAATTTCAAATAAAGTCTCAATTAAAAACACAAAGAAAATTATTACATGAAACATAATTGTCAAAATATAAGTATTAGAAATAAATAAGTAGTAAGGAATACTTAAGATAATTTATTAGAATTTACCCGCAGTTTCAGTTGATTCAATTGTGATACTTTTAATAATTTTAAATTTCTATCATTGAAAAATGTTCTATAAAAATTTGAAAATATCACAAACTAGGACAATTGTATCAAATTAGCAAAAAAATATAGAATTGTAATAAGCAAAAAGTATGATTTTGTTGATCCCGAACATGATTAAAATCGCTTTGTCCAAGCAAATTTATTTTGTACAAGTATAGCTGACAGCTTAATGAAATTATTCAAAAAGTTTTGTTTAAGTTTTTTTAGCATAAATATTTTATTGAACAAAAATACGAATATATTTCTAATTTTATTAATAATTGATAATAAAGCTAAATAAAGACTAACCTAGTTTATGGTTTTTTGGTTTTTCAGTTGAAAGTTAGAGAGTTGCTTGAGTTAAAACAAATAAAATTTCTTGATCAAGAAAAATCGATATTTAAGGTTAAGCCATTTGCTTAAATTTCACCAAGTTAATTTGATCAAACCAAAAGTAGCCTTAGTTAAACTTTTCAACTAAAAATTAGGCAGATAGAACATACAGCCAAATAGTAAGAGTTAAAACATTTTACCTATATTATACACACATCTTTGCAATCTACAAAAAAAGAAAATCATTTTTATATGCTTTAGATTTCACATTCAGTTTCTTGTGATGCTGCAAGTAACTAATAAATGTATGTATCAATTTTTAATGAAAATTTCTCATACCTTATATATCAGTGAAATAGGAAATATTAAATCGAAATTATCCTTACGGATATGATTTTATTTGTCAACTTTCCTTTTTTCAATTACTAGTGAAGATGTGGAATTGATCTTCTGATTTCACCCTTATTTACGCCACTGTATACAAAAAAACGACAAGAAGGAACAACTGAAATTTTAGACAAAAATCTGTAGCTAAAAAAATTTCTATATCACAATTTCTATCACTAATCCATTGAAATAATATTATTTCTTATTTTCAAGAGTCATAAATTAATATAAAATATTATTAGACCCTTTTATATTCTTGATAAGTAAAGAAAATAGTTTTAAGAAACTATTCGGCTGAGTGTGAAACAAAAAATAATAAAAATTGATGTCATATTAGGCTTCGTGTGATAATGGCCTTTCAATCTTTGTTTCAAAACTATTCGTTTTACCCGATTGCATATTTTGAGAGAATCCCTGGCTGTTAAAAAGCTTTGATCAAATTAATTTTTTAAATTGTATATAAGTTTTATAACATTCAATAATAAATATGTTAAAAATATATAAAATTTATTACAAATTTCTACTTGGATTACAAACAAAATTTTTTCTGAAAATTAAAGGAAAATACATGCACTAAAAAATATTTAAACTTGATAGATTTATAGATAATATTTTGATTAGAAAAAATTTATAATAAACTAATAAAAATGGTTGGTATGGAAAATACGGAATTTATTTTTTGCTAGAAAGTATTAAAGAAAAGAAAGAGCAAAATTTTTTGCTAATTAGCTCAGCTCTTTTATTAAAATAAAAGTCCTAGAATATAAAGTTTTCTTTTTGCAGTGATATTTGTAAATTCTACATATAAACAAAAGCTAAACGCTTTAACGATCTATCTTTACAATCAATTATTTAATTTATTAATTATTTAAAAATTAAATTTAATCCGTTTATTATCTGAAGTAATATCCTTTAATATGTAGAATTAAAGCTTAGCTACTTTAATTTTTATTAGGATGATTTTATTTTTAGTTATTTTTAGTTCTTTTTACAGTGTTCAAAGTTAAAACTTTTAAAAAAGCATTAATTTTGCAGAAATAATACCAAAAGGAATAATAATAATAATAAAAATGCACAAAATGTACTTGACTTATTGTTGCTGTATTTTTATTTTTCCTAAAAAATTTATTTCACATTCAAACTCAAATTCTAAAGCTTTTAAAGGCAAATTTAGTCTGCATGAATAATTCTTAGTGGGTTATTTTTCTCCAGGGCCTGCTTAATTTCTCATGCTTTAAACAGATATTGATCTTTGTGTTACTTTTGTTTTACCTGTTTTACGTATAATATATCAACGTGATTATATTTTTTTCGTTTTTTATTTTAAGCTTTCAATAATATAAATCTACTGAATTTATATAATTTTTTACGTTATTTTTTACTAATACATAAGCCGATAACAAGTATTGCACTCCGAAAATTAAGTTATTCTTATATGATTTTTTGAGAATAAATTAAAAAACGATATGAGAATGATACAATACAAGAAACAATGAAATTTTGATTTAAGAAATATCAATCAATCTCGATTATTACATCGTTTCTAGAAATATTATCGAAATTTTTCTTTTTTTTTTTTAAAAAAAGTTACATCCTTTATTAGATATGCCTAGTACAATCTTAACTTTTATTTAATTTATTACTATTGTTGAAATGTGCTTATCAAACAAAACATTGGCTGAACCAATGCTCAATTCTCAATTTATTTTTCTTTATATTTTACGTCAGTTTATTTTGTATACGTCAAGGATAATATCCAGAATTTGAACAGCTTATACTTTGATGTGACTAAAGGTAAACGTTTTTCGTGTTTATCAATGCATTCCTGGATCACTTGTTAGTTGACCCATTTAATATTTCAGTCTTTTGTCAATCCCGATTGCTCAAATATCTGTTAATTTTATTTATTTTGACACTGTTAGATGATATTGCGATGCGATTGCTTAGTACATTCCCATAACAGGATTCCATACATACAAACTAGGTTGATGATGGATATATAAATCAATCTTTTGCAATACACATTATGTTGGGAATAGTGTCCTATTAACCAATACATTTGAAGTTGTTTAAGTTTTATTTGTTTTGCTTTTTGTCTTATATAATGGTTTCAGTATAATTTTGAGTGTAAATAAAGTCCAAGATGCTTTAGTGATTCTGCCTGGAATCTTTAACCCCCATTAAGATATAGGCTGGTAATTTAATTAATAACGCATATCGTTAAATTTTATCGCGATAATTGTTGCCTTATTTTAAATCAATTTTGTAATAAACAAAGTGTTCTTTAGGGCTGTTTAACTGAAATGAAAAGGTATTTTGGCACTAGATGAAAATTGATTTTATCGTTTTGATATAAACCAGCAGTTTCCTGAATTGTAAAAGCCAAAATAAAAGGCAATCAAAAAAACCAAAATCTCAAAAGTCGGCCAACAAAAAAATTGTTCCCATTTTTTCCTGTATGCATAAATGTCATTTATTAACTACTTTGGAAAGAGAACAATCATCTACAGTGATTATTTTTGCACATTATTTGGTACTTTGTAAAAAACAATTTAGAAAAATAATCTCACTATGCAAAGTAAAAAAAATTCCTAAATCAATTCTTAAATTCCTAAAATCAGAATCCATTAAAAAAATTTTCTGCGTAGCTTAAAAAAATAATTACAATAAATAAAGGTTATAACAAGATTTTGGGTTATAGCTTAATTTTAAAATATAATAATAATATTTTACTGCCTAAATAGTCTGGTTTTGATCAACAGTTCTAGACATATCAAATCTTTACCTTCCTTGGAAGACACAATTAATTAAAAATGAAATACAAAATTTAAATTTTTGAAATGATTATAAATAATAATAAAAATGTATCTATTTTTAAATATCTTATCTTCTAAAAGCCAAAAAATTATTTAATCCATTTAAAGTAATTAAAATGAAATTTTTATTCAGTAATAATACAAAAATGTGGACAATAAACTGAGCATCACTTTTATAGCTATAATTAATTATAAAAATATCTTTTACTCGAATTCAAATATATGAAATTTTGCTTCTAATCCAAAAAGAAAAAAAGAAGAAGATTCATTTATATATATATATATCTTACAATTAGATTCATATTTAGTCATTGTTATTGTAACCTGAGACTCGTTATCGGCTTCATTGATTACAGACATAAACAAACTGGTAATCCGTTTCCGATTCTATTTGCCTTGTCCTTCTGACAATTTTGTCAGTCAACAAATCTCATGAGACAATACTAAACAACGCGGTTATAGTTTAAATAACAAGATATTGCTGTCACATGGCTTTACCCGTTCTTAAATCCTTTTGACATCTTGAAGTCTGGTTTACATCAAAAATATTTCTAAATTTAACTATTTCATACGTCGAAAAGATAATCTCCCCTTTTTTTTATGAGGACGTCTAATATAAAGAACATTCGATCCGATATAACATTCAGACCATGACGATGAGGGATAAATAGTATATTTTTGCTGTTGTTATTCTTTGCATTACCAAATTACTTCCTAGATGATATTGCCTGTTGTCGTAAAAGGATCAATAATTTAGATTGAATAAATATGAATTTTGAGTTTATGTGGCTCTTTTTTTGTTGTTGTGTTTTAGATAAAGAGATATATTTGTAAAAAATTATGGTTAATCAAATTAAATTCAGCTTTTTTAAATCAAATATTTTGTGATTATTAGGTAGATCTGGTTTTTGGTATTTTTAAATTTATTGTGTCAAATTTATAAAAACTTTTAATTATAACTAAAAATTAGAAGTATCTGAGAGTATTTTACTTATTCTTAAATAAAGAGAAAATCAATTAAATTATTCTTTTATCAATTAGGAAACTAATTAAAAATATTTTTATAAAATGCCTTACTTTTCTCTATAATCAAATTATTCTGTAAGAAAAATTAATTGAAAGCAACATCAATCAAAAACTAAGCTTAGGAGAAATATTATTTGAAGATTCGGGTTTCTTAATCGGTACTACAAATTACAAATTTGTAAATATTGGACTGGCTAAAAATAAAAATATTTAGAAAAATTTAGCTCGATAGCTGTATACTATATCATTTTGATGGGTGACTAGTCTGAATATCAAATTAGTTATACAAATACTATTATACAATCTGAAAATTACATTGAAAATTATTATGAAATATGTTTTACAATCCAACAAATATAATTTGGATGAATAGCTTTATACCAGTTTCCATGGTAATAGCAAAATATCATTTAGATTCACTTCCAAGAGGCAGCTGGATAATAAAGGAAATAGTCCCTTGCTCTTTAAGATATTATAGCTTTGCAAAAGCAAAAAGCAGGTGAGTAGTAGGTGTTTTTTTTGCCAAAAGGTGTTTTTCTTATTTGGTAGAGGTAGAGAATCGTGACCAATATTAAACAATAAGGAATTATATTATCTGGAATCGTTATAATTTAATTGAAAACGTTTTCGATTGCCATAATGAAAATGATTTTTATAAATATTTTATATGACATTTAAGTCATCCGCTTATGTGGCTGTATATTATTATTTATCCATCAGTTAACTCCTTACTACTTCTGCTCTACGATCAGATTCTGATAATTGCAGTAATTTATTTATGTCAGTTTGAAACTTAAAGTTCTTGCTCAAAGTTAAATTTTATTTTTACTAACAGAAAAATTTTTGAAAATAAAATTATTTTTCGTTGAAATCTTTGAGATATATATTGATAACATTTATAGGTAAAATTTAAGTTTTGTGATGTTACACGAATATTTTGGTGTTTTTTTATTCTTTGAAAAAATATTTAACAGCTGTTTCAAGGAAAAATAAGCAGTTTTAAACTTTGAATTTCAAAAAGAGAATAATATTATTGTAGTTTTGAAAAATATTAACTTATTATTTATATTTGCCTGGTATCATTTTTCTATGTCTAACATGGTCTGGTGGAATCCTTTTCTATGATCATCACTTACAGCCCCCAAAATAAAAAAATTTTGGCTTTACAATGAAGAAAGATTGCATATAAAGTTTTAATAGTTCAGTAAAGCAGTCCGTTAATTAGTTTTTAATAGTTACCTTTTTCATTTTTTGATTTGAAAATCTTTCGGTTTTTTTATTAATAATGGCCAGATTCAAAGTAATCAGGTAACTTGAAGTTTATCATTAGTTGACAGAGTGATAGAAGTAAGCAGAAGTGATGAGAGTGTGAGATTTCATATCACACCTAATGAAAATACATTAAAATCTACTTATTCTTACGATGAACTTTTAACTACAACCTTAAACATACTTTTTCTGCAGCAATTATACATCAATATTCATATTTTTATAAACTTCTTTTATATTAGAATCAAGTTTTAATGGAACAAAATCGTTATAGAGTATAATCCCTTCAAAAATTTATTGTGTCTATGAGTTTATAAGGCTCGATTGGCTGGCTAGCTCTCTGAATGCCAAGCTAACTGGCTGTCTCTCTCGACGCTGATAACTGGACAATTTGCTTGCAGACTAGAAAGTGTGTTTCTTTTCCTCTTTTCTTCTCTCGAGTTACAAAATAACTCGATCTCAAGAGTTCTCAATTTTTTCAATATTTTTGATATTCCAATATTGTTTAAAATCTGAAAAAAGAGAATATATAATATGTGATTTAAAATTAAGTAAAAAAATTCATAAATTTGAAAACTATTAAAGACTTTTACATTTTATTAAAAAAGACTTTTTTTTGCTTTAATTTAAAGAATATTATAATCAGGACCGTAGCGATGGTGTTGAGCGTGGGCGGGTGCTGGGTATAAAAAAGCCGACTTACCCAGAGAGCTTGATGACTGCATATGAGCATGTACAAAAGAATTTCTAATTCATCAAACAAGCATTCTGGTTCTTCTGTGCAAAGTGTTGGGTCTAATTGCACAATAGATTTGATTAATTTAATCGTTACGTTGCTTTTGTTAACTGGAAATTTGAATATTTTTTGAATAGGTACAAACATTGAAAAAGTTTCTTTCATATTGTCGCCAATACAGCTTGTCAAAACTTGCAAGACATACATATCTAAATTCCTTGTTATAAACTCGAAATTAGTAACTGTTTCTGGGTATTCATCATATTTTTTTGGTATGCGACGTATTCTGTGTATGAGTAATCAAACGAAACCATTATTTATGACTTGAATCACTGTGATTTAAAAACTGACTTTTGGCAGAATATACAGCTCAGTGTAGTTGATTTCCTTATTTTATAGAATAGTTCTATAACCTTTGGCTCACTGATAAATCCAACATTCTAATCAATACCATATCAACATTTCTCGTTATGTTTAAAATTTTCAACTTATATTTAAAGAATTCTATAAATTGTGCTGATCCTGTAGTCTCAGACCACAATTCCTTTTGCACCAGAGACTTTGAATTGTTTATTTAAATACTACTGCAATACACATGGAGAGTAGTTGCTATTTAATAGTACTCTTCTTTAATTTTGATGCTTTTTTCTTCTTTAAGGTTCAAATGTACTTGAATAAATAAGTGTTGAAAAATAGTTTTTATTTTTTCGTCATTTTAAATATTATTTTAAAAAGAAATTCATATTCTATCGTTTCAAAAAGTCTTGAATGAATTTTAGAGAAGAACAAAAAATAAATACAACGTCCTGGTATCCTACTAAAACTTTAATTCGTATACAAATCGCTTATTTCAAGCTTAAATAAATAAGTTTGGATTTGCTTATTTTTCATATAATGAGTAAAATGATTTAGTTTAACAGAAAAGTTGAGAAATATTTTTAATAGCTATTAACAATTAATTAAAAAAACTATAAAAATTAATAATATTATAATTTTTACAAAAGTTTATGTATTTACATCATTTTTTTTACTAATCATTAAATTCAATAAAACTTCAACTATTGTTAATACTTGGATTAAAACTTTGTAAGAGTTAAATTTCTCTTAATAACTGTCTTAAGTATAACTTAAGAAATTCATAAGCTTCGTGCGATTACAAATGATTAAAAACTTTTTTAAAATGAGACTTCATAGTATATCTTAAATTTATATCAAATACTTTTCCTAAAAGGTTATCATAAATACATTAACATAAATTTCAGATTTCATTCACTTTTTGTTTCAAAATTTTAAAAGTATTACTTTCAAATCTTAAAAATCTTATCATCCGTTTTAAAACTGTTAATAGGAAATCAATTTTGGATTTATGTCCATAAAATTTGATTCATTACTTTGACATTGTTTTCAACATTTTAGGAGTTTAAGTTATATAGTTCCGATATATGTCATGCTATTGTAGCTAATAAAGACTAATGACCGCTAAAAGTTTTGCCAGTTGTTTCCAATCAAATTAACCATTAGTTTAATTTTATATCTTCCAGTTTTATTGAAAACAGTGTATAACTTGTATTCTATAGGTTATAGTTTAGTGCCGATGTTAATCCATCAAAAGGCACGAATGTAGTTAAAAATATTCAAAAAGAAAAAATAAAAATAATGCGTCCACTGGTAATTAGAACATCGCTAAAATGAAATAAAAGAAAACCAAAAAAACAAAACAAAAACGAAAACTTAAAGGAAGAAATAAGATTAAAGTAGAAAAAGAAATATTAAATAAACCATAGAATTGCAGCTAAATTTTAATAACGAGCGTTTCATGTCTGCAGTCATATAACGACGAATGACAATTACATTCACATTGCTATACAAAAACCTGTGATTTGGAAGCGACATAAAATTTTCGAAGGAGATGACTTTCATCATCTCACGGATCCAATAATCAGCTCACAAAGAACTCCACGAAAACTCATAAAAAGTGACAATAATAAAATATAAACTAAAAAAAATAAAAAAATAAAATTAAAGAAAAACGGTGAGGATACGGGGCCAATGTAATCACATGGTAAGCTGAATCGTCCGGATACTATAGCTTATATGATCGTTGATAATCATATAAGTTGCCTTCATCTTCATCTCTTTTACCACCATCTGGTCACCTTGCAACTTAAGATGGATGGCTGCAACAATCATTTTCTTATTGCTTTTCGGTGAAACCGCGGATTACATGCGAACAGACCACGAGATCAACACAAATCTTTCATAGCTTTAGGAATTTTAATAAATTTTGATTTGTCATCTGAGGATTGACTTTGTCCCGGTCACTTTGTCTGTTTGTCCGCTTACTTTTGATGGATTTTTTTTGTTTTTTTTTTCTGGTTTTTTGTGTTTTGTTTTTAAATAAGAGAGCCTTACTGTCACATGTTTTAATTTCCTTCGATAAATTATCTTTTATGATCTTACTAAATGTAAGAAACATTTACCGCGTAATATATTAAAGCTTCAGTTTACGGCATTTAAGTTCATTCACTGGCCTTACGATAATATGTTTTCCTGATATTAGATTTTTCTTTTTTTTTTTTGAAATAATTCCAATTGTATTTTAAGATATTTTAAAAATTATGATTGAAAATTAAAAAAGAATTATTTTTAGATTAATTTTTTTCATATTTTTAAGAAAATTTATTATTTTAATTTAAATTATTTATATTTATGTAAAATATAAATTATAGAGAAATTTTGTATGCTAATAATGCTAGCTTAAAATCTATAAATATAAGAATTTGTAAATTCATATTGCGAAAAATGCGCTTGGAATATAAACTATGAAAATTAAAAATTTAAATATACATCTGCCATTTTAAGGCTTGTATATTTGGTAAAGTACAAGAGTATTTCTAATAAAAAAAAAACCATGATTAACGATATTAATGTTTTGTTATTACATAAGTAAAATATGTGAAATTGAAGACAAAAGTTGTAATATATAAATTTGCAAAAATTTGCTTATAATCATTGAAAAGGTACTTAAAAAGTCATTTTTTATTTATATAATTGATAAAGTATAAAAAATTTGGAATAAAATCACAAAAAAAAAAAATTACAAGCTATATACATATATAAAAAATATAAAATAACTGAATATAAGTTAGCTAGGCAAGTTCTGAGCACATCACCAAGGCTCAAACAATACAAAGAAGAACACTTCAAAAAGACATTTGACTGTCTTGAAGATTTTTAAGTGGACACTTTTTTTATTTACTGTGACACTTAGACACATCGAAGACTTTTGTATTATCATTGTTCATAATAATCAGTTGTTAAGAGAGCGAATGACATTTCTAAGAAATGTCACTTGTCATTTATTTACTCTCTCAAGTGACATTTATATTTTATTTATTTATTTATTACTTTTTTTTGGGTTTTTTGGTTTTTATTAAAATAACTAATGATTCTAGACTAGACAAAAAACTTGTTTTCCTTTGAAATAGTCTTTTGTTGAAGGCTAAATTTAAAAACCTAAAATTTTATATAAAATAAATATTCTTTATATATAGGTTCGTTTTGATATATTTTTTTTAAATGCACAATTTATTTAAGTAAATTTATTTTTATATAAGTTATAACTATTTTTATCCTTGAGAAAAGAAAAGTTACTGACAAAATCAAATAATCTTTTAAAGGAAAATAGTTTCATATAGATTTGTATTTAATAAATAGAAATATTTATTAATAAAATGCTTAAAAGGTGATCCTTAATATATTTGGCTCTATTAAGCTTTTAATTGTAAAAACAAACAAAAATTAAGGTTTTATTGTGATTTTTTCACCTTTAATCTATAAGAGATAGATTTAGTAATTGCTTTGTTCACTCAACCTCAAAAACATTTTTACATTAAATGAAAACCATTCAAAAAATTCAATTGAAACACCTTCTTATTAGAAAAATTTTACTTTTTCCATAGTTTTCTTTTTTAACAAACTTTTCTTAGCTAGGTTTTGGTTTTTTTTACTAAATACTACAAGTCAAAGTTTATGGTTTTGATTTCCAAAAGGAACGAAACAAAAATAAATTGAAAGAAAATTCTTAATTTTTCTAGAAACGAAATAATCTATATACTATTTAATCTTAAAAGGCCAGTAAAAACTAATTTGATATTTTTAATTATTCAATTAATCTATGAAACTTTTTCTATTTTATATATTTGATATTTGGAATCCTTCTTTATTTTTCTATTCTCATAAATATGTTCAAAGATTTCTTTAACAGAGAATTTCTTAAGTTTTCTGAAGAAATAAGAATTTTGAATAAAATCTTTACAAGCAAAAAAATACTTTTTTATTCTTATGGTGTTGAGAACTTTTTTTTTTTTTGTAATATGGCAAAACACACATATATTTATAAGCTTTACCTTCGCAATCAATTAAATAGAATCATAAAATTTTTAAGTATCCCAAGGATTTAAATATGCATTGATTTTTCAATATTTTCAAGATTTTAATTTCCATTTTAAAAACTGAAAATAAAGTGTGTAAGAAAAAACATTAACAGACTATGAAAATACCGTATTTTTAATTTAATTGAAGTAAACTATGTAACATAATCATGTTACCCATTTTAACAGCATTTAGCTTAAATAACAAGATTTTTTCTAAATAATTTACATATTATATTACAATGATCATATATCTACTCAAAACTTCTTAATATGACTCTGATTCTTTAAGGTAAAGCCTATTTTTATCTAATTTTGTTTACTTTTTCCTATTAACCTGTATGAGATATAAATTACAAAAAAATAGTGAAAAAAATTACAAAAAAGCGTAAATAGTTTCGGTAAAGAGCCCAACAATTTAAGATAATAATCGAATAAGAAGAAGTTGCAAGCAGCAGATAACTGCTGCTGCTCTTGGTTTTAGGATGAGGTTATGCATCGGGATTAGATAATTATATAACCAGGTTGCCTAAACAAGGACCAAACAAAGAAACCAACTGATTCTGAAGAATCTGTAGACCTGAATTACGGTGCAAAATAAGCACTACATCCAAGTAAAAATTAACACAATATAATTGAGAACTTTTGACGGATAAAAGTGCATGTATAAAAGTAATTACAGAATGTGTTATTGAAACAGTATTTTCCCTCAACTGAAAACATCATGATAAATTGGTGCTAAGTGATAGACATAGATAAAGCCTAATAACAAAATTTTTGGCCCAAACTGAATTGAATAATTCAACAAAAAACAGAAAGAAAATGAAATTGGCATAATATAATGATGTGTATTTATATTTTTTCATATTAGATTTAAGTAAATAAATTAATAAAATGACAATTAATAAAGCTAGTCTAATTGATATTTATACATTTATGAAAACTTTTCGTGTATTTTACTAAAAAGGTTGAAATTTAAAGTTAAAAAACCTTCAACCTATTTATCTTAAAGTATTTTAAGATCTTTTCACTTTTTAAATTTAATTTGACCGTTTTTTTATTGTTGTTCATATCTGTATAAGTGAATATAATACTGAGCTCAATTTCAACAATTATTTTTTCACTAAGCAGCAATAATTATGTTTTTATAAGAACCTTTCAAAATAATAGAGTATATCTACATATTAATATTTCAACTTTTTTATATAAAAAACCAAAAAATTTAGTTTTAACACATTCCAATTAATCACTTCCTGGCATCATCGTCAATACAATTTTAATTAGCCCACCCTAAATTATTATTCTATCTATTTCAGGGTATATCGATATAAATCCAATTTTTTAGAAAATATTTTGACTAATTCAACTATAGCTTACTTAGAATTGGGAGCTAGCTACTTGACAGATTTATTACTTCACGTGTAGGACGTGTTGAGTTTTATCTTGTCCGTCATTTAAATATTACAATAACAAAATTTTACTTCCTTTAGAATCTATAACAGCCTCTCAGTTGGTCATATATTTATCCAAAGATTACAATAGCACTATATAAAAGCAAAAACTCATTTATATATACATATGTATACCTGAGAAGCATTTAAAGATTTTATTTGACTTGACAGATTTAACTGCCTTTCGATCTCTACCAACGCATAAAATTAATTTTAATTGATCGAATAGGTAGCGTCTACAAGGCCATTTTGGTAATTTATAAGATTTTGATCGGATACAAACTATACATTTTGATCTAAGGTGCGACTTTCTGTGACTAATCCTGTGGTGAGATATAAAAGCCTGTTTTAACGCTATAAATATAAGTTTGTAAGTTGATTGACTTGTACTAGTTAGTGGACAAATTGTAAAATATTTAATTTAACATTTGATGGATATCATAAAAATGTTTTATGCTATCTAAAGCAACACTTTGAAAAGATTTAGTATGCTGTCATTAATGCAAAAATAATAAACCATTTGTCGACATTGCTAGATTAAGTAAACAGAAAGTAGCAAAATTAAAGATAATTATATTGACAATTTCTAATAAATCAACTTTTACTTCAATTGAATGAAACTTTCATATAGTAATAACATTAAATCCATGATTTATTTTTCAATATTTTCACTAAAATAACGGCAATATAAACGATATTTAGTATAAACAAAACTGATTATGGATGTTTGCATAGCTCACGGCGTTCATTTTTCACCAAATTTAGTAAAATTATACTTTTTTCTTAAAAGTTTTTGTTACTTTATAATAATACATAGACAAAATTTTTGTGTCAATTAATTGTTTTATTTTTCAGTTTCTTCAAATTTACACTTTTTTTGATCCAGTTAACCCAATTGACTTTTTCTATTTTAAATTTCAAAGGACTAGTACAAGAGCTCAAATTGTGTTTTTTTAGATATAAAAACTATCTATTTAAATAAATAAGTACTGAACCTAAAAACATAAACGAACAATAATTTGCTTGATAGAAAATACAGTTTATAGTTAGGATCGTTGTAATTAACATATTATGCCAAATTTATCATTTATTGTGCCATGGACATCGAAATGTCAGTTTATAGCTGAAGATTAAAGTTCGCAGGGGAGTTATTTGACTACAAATATGTAGAAAGTATCATAGATCTTTATTATGAGAAAATTTCAGATATTTGACACAACATATATCTGATCATGTGACATTTAAAATATTTTGTAGAATTGTAGAATTACTATTTCAACTAATTTTATTGTAAAATATAAAAAAAAAATTCATAAAATAATCAAACACTTAAATTTTGCTTGCATTACTAAAGAATGTTATGCTTCTACAAGTCATCTTATTTTCATCTTAAGTAGTAATCCTTTACAAAATTGGCAGCCAAATAGTATAGAGAGATAAACTGCGAAAATTGCTAATGTTTCATTCTAGATTTCCACTTTGCAATTATCTTCCTTAACTGTCTCCTACTCATCCATCTTAAGATGCTCAAGGGCTTGATTTACTTGTTTTTCTTTTTCATCTTTTTTAACAACCAGTCAAACTCTAGTATTATGGTACGACACGAAACAAGATGAGTGGTCATTATGGTATACTCGTAATTGCAAAATGTTAGCCAGATAATACCATAAACGCGTATAGCTATAAAACAAAGAAGAAAAAAATTAAAATATTTAAGAAAGTCATATTTTGGAAAAATACTAAAAAAAAAAAACAAAGTAAATAAAAGCCAAAGATGTGCCATTAATCTGTCTGAAATAAAGAATTTGGATTGTTTTGTTACATAGAATCATCATAAAACTTTATGAATATTTATTTTAATATAATATACATTTTTTGTTTTTCTAATTATTAAATTATATATTTTTAAAAATGTTTTTGCTGCACATAACATTTTTTTGTTTTTGTTTTAATTGCTTGTTTGTTTGTCGATTTTGTATTCAATGGGGAAATTCAAAGGCATTGCATTCAAATAACCTACAAAAAAATATCAATTGCTCAAAGTTATAATTCTTTTCTTTTTTAACAAATCAAAGAGTTGTTGCATACTTTTGGATATAATATCTACATAAATATCATAATATTTAGAATATAATTAAATTTCTATTTGTTTTATTTCCTAGAAGCATAAGCCTAAACTAGGTCATATGCAAGTGAATTTTTGTTTCATGTTTTTTTATTATTATTTATTTTACTTATATTCTTTGTTAATTTGTTTTACTTTGATGATGATCTAACAATAAAAAATTTTTAGCCAGTTATTGTGACAAGAAATATATAAATCGATAAACAATGTTTCTTTGCTTGAATAGATTCTAGTATATATAATGTTATAAAAACGAAACAAATTTCATAAAATTTTAATGACCAGCATATCGTATAAGACACGATATATGCATTTCCAAATAGCAAAGTTTGGAAAAACTGCCGATACAGGGGCATAGGATATTAACATTTTCTTAGAATACAAAAAAACAAACAAAAATCAATATCTAATGATGGGTTCTCTGTTTAGATTGGAAATTCTTTGAACATTTAAATCCAATAAAATGTTTTAGGTATATACTACATTGGTTTTGGAAAGAATACTATCGTCATAGGGAAAATAAATTAATAAATGATCATCACCTTTGCGATTTGTTTATAGACTCATTTAGTTACTTTTTTTTTATGTACATATCACTAGGACATCAATATTTTATTTAGATAATATCGTTTTTTGCCTTTGTCTTTTGATTAAAAAGTTTCGAAATAAAATTTTATGATTTTTATTGGCTTTCTTGATCACTTCCCGCCTACAAGTAGAAAATTCATCATGAAATATTAGCCAAGTATTAGATTTAAATTTTGATAGATTTTTTTTTTAATTCAGTAAAAAAAAATAAAATTAAAACTAGACACTTTTATCTAATTATTTTGCAAGCAATTTTGTTAACTACAAAAACTAAAAATCCCAAAATATAATAATCAAAAGTAAACTTTATTATGTTTCCGGTTCTTTATGATTACTTCCAAAAGAATCCAGCAACAATCAGATAAAAAAGTAAAAACTAAAGTAAAATTGAACAAAAAAAAAAAAAAACAGCTTATACAAATTAGTAAAATTAAGTAAATTTTAAAATCAAAGTTCAACAAAGATTTTGGGATCAGCTATTAGATAATTTTGAACGCATAAAAACGCTAAAAAATAGTCGAATGGTACTGTCAACTCTTAAATCTAAACAAATATCAAAATTTAAGAATATTTATTTAGTTTTCTTTCTTTTTTTTTTTTAAAAAATAATAAACATAATGGTTATACTAACCGAAATATAAATACTATGATATTTTGGTTATATAGCCTGGAATCTGTTGTCACCGGCCATTTATCACTTTAGCATTAATTTTTTCACGTCCTCAACGGTTGGTTAAAATGCCATTCGCCTACTTTGTTCAAAATTTGACTCTAAGAGTGCTAATGGGGCCTTAACTGCTTTCAGCTGTCATATTTGTTATCTTCAATGGCGGTGTCGTTTTTAGCTAAATATAAGTAGCTAACATGACTACCGAAGGCCTTTCTTTAAATTTTGACAAATTTAAAGAGCAAATAATGTCTATTGCCCGGCATTAAATTTAAATTAATAATTTTGTTTGTTGTTGTTGCTAAGCAATTTTTTTATTTTTCCTTTTCTTTTTTTTAAGTACTGGGTTGGAACTTGATGTCAATTTGTTTTCTCATAGTATTATAATAGTTGCTGTTTATTATACTTTACTGATTTATTTTTGTGTATGGATTTAGAATAATTAAATTTCATTTGTAGCCATTACGTTTTTATCTATCTTCTAGAATAGTCAGAAATATCAGGATAATTTGGAAATATAATCAATTAAATTAAATACATATTTATGTATCATATTTTATTAAACTTATTGAATATCTAATTTCTTATTTAATTTTTTAATTCATAAAAACATCATTATATGTTTTTGTTAGCATTAGGAGAGCACATAAACTACAAAAAAATAAGGAACTATTTAGTTACTTAATTGTTTAGACAAGTTTTTATTTTCAGCTAAAGAAGTCGAATATCTTAGAGAAAGAATTTATGAGTACTTCCTTAACCCGTTCTTCATGATTTTATGAGTAGGCTGAACAAACATCTTCACGACTGAAAGGGAAATATTTAAGCCACAAGAAAATTCATAGTAATTAAATTTAACATAAATGAACGGTTAGTGTATATTTCTACAAATAAATTAATTTAACAAAGCTTACTTATGCCTTTAATAAATAGTAATATTCACCTAAATTAAGTATTTATTATAGGACTGGATATTTAATTAGAATTTAAAGACATATTTATGCAGAAAATTCTATATCTATATTTAGATATTTTTCAAAATTGTTTTTATTAGGAGCGTCTACTGAAAGAGTATTAGCGATTCTTTATTATTCAGTCTTAAAATAAATTGATGAACATTATTAATTGAATTTTTTGTAATTGAAAAAAAAAATTTTTTTAAAGAATTTTCAAGGACAATATATGCAATTATTTTTAATTGTATTTTCGTGGCTTAATAATTATGGCCAATGAAGAGATAAAATTTATCTATAGAACTAATAATTCAAGTTAAATTAATATTATTGTAATTTTATGAGCAATGTTAATAAGTAGGAATTCCGTCTTCTGTCCACTAATATTTTACATAACTGCTCTCTAACAAATTAAGCTTTGAGGTACTATGCAAATTAAAATGTTTCACTTTCTCACTAATCCTTTCCAATCTTTTTACTTAGGTGGATTAAAAGTGGTTTCAGATTTATACTGATTTCTAAACTTCATCCTTCTACTATTCTCTTTGGGCTGTAAAATTGCTGATTTGTTGTCTGGCAGCTGAAAGAAGGTTATTGAAAGTTTACTTTTCCAGGTTGAAGGGGATCTAAGGAGGTTAAAAGAGAGCTTGCCATTTTTTTTGGTTTTTGCTTGAAGAAGCTAAAAAGGAACCTTATAAGAGATCTTATATATATTTTTTCAATACTTGATGAACAAAAAATATAACTTTTTATGTCTTACAAAACTTAGGAAAGATTTATTATCAATTTTAAAAATAATTATTTATTATTTTATATCACAAAAAATACATCATGTAAGAATAATCATTATAAATGTGACGGAACTCAAATTGCGCAAAGAAGGAATTTTATATTTTACTATCAAATACAGTATAAAAAGTGTAAAAAGTAATATAAGTTGTAGTAGGCTGAAGATTATGACAGAAATCATGTTGCATGAAAAAATAATTTTTCAATTCTTTGACGCTCAAATATTAAAGCGATATGATCTTGGTAGCTTTGATAAAATATATCAAGCCAGTTTTAAATTTGCTGGCATATTATTTTTTATTTTGTTAGTAGTTTTGTTTTATAAAGTTAGTTAATATTTTAGA
Organism: Acrocera orbiculus; assembly: GCA_947359355.1. Taxonomy (NCBI): domain Eukaryota; kingdom Metazoa; phylum Arthropoda; class Insecta; order Diptera; family Acroceridae; genus Acrocera; species Acrocera orbiculus. Next base: position 18,401,686 of record OX375759.1, read on the forward strand.
AGTGATTGGAAAGTAACATTTCTAAAGCAGCTATTAGTTAGAATTGTTTCACTTTTTTATCTAATTTTAAAAAAGAAAACACAAGTTAAACTTAAACAAATCAAATTTTATCCAAGCTTGCTTTGAACTGAACATTCACAAAATCATAAATAAAAAAAATAAATTGAACAAAGTTTTTCAAAAATTTATTAATTGTACAAAAGTTCATAATAATTTCTTTTTATTTCAGATGTAAAGCAAATTGGACTTGGATATATAAATGGTGAAAAACAAGCTTAAGCTCAAATTCGAAAAGTTTTTTCTACAAAACTAAGTAAGAAAACAAAAATATCAAATATTTTAAAGTACGTTTCAAATGGTAATGTCGCCAAGTAGACGGCCATCACCACCAAGAGCTGCTATACATCCAGTAAATATGCCATTAAGTTCATTATCTCATGCCCAAATGCAATTTCATTCAGAAATTCACCAGAAAATAAATGCCGGCCTACCACCTAATCATACATCAAATTTTTTTCGAGGTGCACCATCACCATGTCTACCAATTAATAATAATTCAAATAGTACAAGTGGTATATCATCAAGTAATCCACTTAATCATTTACAAAATATGCAACCATTTGATTTTCGTAAAATGAATAGTGCTGTATTGAATCCTCTTTCAGCTGGTATGACAAAAACTCGAGTGAGCCCAGAATCAGCTCAACATCATCTTACACAGCAAGCAATGGCTGAAACTCGAAGAAGAATATCTGAATCTTCAGTAGCATATAATATGGAAAAAAATGCACAAAATAATAATATATTTAATATGACAATGACGGGTCATCATTTACCATTTCATTTGCCACCACCACCTCTTCCACCATCACAATCATCACTTGCAAATAGTCAAATGCCAGGTATGACTGCAACTGTAACATCACAAAATAGTTTTGTATCAAGTATGCTACCTTCACAACTTTCATCATTACATACCAATTTAAGACGTTCAAGATCACGTTCACCCTCTTTGTCAGACAATTCAAAATTAGATGAACGAATATCAGCTCAGAATGCATTAAATTTAAGCCGGGAATCAAGCCTCAAAAGCCCCCAAAATATATTACATAATCAAACTATGAATAGATATGGTCCAAGTGTACCTAATATATCTGGAATTAGAAAATCACATTCACCAGCAAAACGACAATGGGGATCTGTTCCAGTTAATCTAGGTACACAATTTATAAATCCTGTTACAGGAAAGAAACGTGTACAATGCAATGTATGTTTGAAAACATTTTGTGACAAAGGAGCTCTTAAAATTCATTTTTCAGCTGTACATCTCAGGGAAATGCATAAATGTACAGTAGAAGGATGCAGTATGATGTTTAGTTCACGTCGTTCTAGAAATCGTCATAGTGCAAATCCAAATCCAAAATTACACTCACCACATTTACGTCGTAAAATATCACCACATGATGGACGTAGTGCTCAACCCCATCCACTTTTACTTCAACCACACAATGGACTAATGGGACCACTAAATCCACTTAATCCTTTTGGTACATTCCCATTACTAACACCACCGCCTGATATGCGACATCATACTTTGGCCGGTATAGATCTAAATCATGGAGCTGAATATCTACATCGATCTTATATGGATGATACAAGCCGAATAATGAAATATGATGATAGATATCTTAGGCATGATGATGATGAGGATGAAGGAGATGGAATTGTAGTTGTTGGTGATGAATCGGAAAATATATGTGATAAATCTGTATCAGATGAATGTTATACAGAGGGAGAAGATCAGCCAGCTGATTTTAGTTTGAATAAAAGTAGAAAACCTTCTGAAGCTTCATCTGATATTGATGATATACACAGTAATATTGGTAGCAATGATGATTCTGTAAGCATAACTGATTCTTGTGGTGGTTTGAAAGAAGATCATGATACTGCACCAACAATGAGTAAGCGTAAAAGAAAAAGTCAGAATCCTATACGTTGTACTATGCAATTAGGGGCAAATTCTGCTGATAATTCTTCAGATGATGATGTTGAAGATCTTTCATTTAAGCCATCATCTGAAAATGTAATTATAAAAACTTCACCAAAGAGATTCAATGAATTAATTGAAGATAGCGAAATTTCAATACATTCAAATGATACACCTAGAATTATTCCATCACCCCCACCAACACCATTTACAGATAATATAAGACAATTTGCAGACGCTCCTAGTAAAATAAATAAATGTTTAACATATTTCAGAAATAATGTTGAAGATGAAGTGCAAGAATATTTAAATGATGATAGTAAGCCACAGAATCTAACACTAGATTTATCCAAAAAAAGTACTCAACAGAATGATCAAGAAAATTCTAATAATACAAAGAATTTAGATGAAGTAAATTCCTTAAATTCATATGGAAAAATAAAAAATACAATAAGCCATATAAAAAATATTGAAGATCCATGTGATCTTAGTCAACAGCCGAAAAAATGGAATGAACGTAGTAAATTAGATATTTCAACAAATTTAAATTATACATACCCAGAACATATCATAACCAAATTAAATAAAGAACATGAGCTTGAAAAAGAAAGAATCATAGATTCTTCATCACCAAGCAATATAGAAAGAGTTTATGAAGAATTAAGTGATGATAATTTCGAAAATGGTGAAGATTCATCAGATGATGTTCCTATTGATAAAGATAATCCCAGAAAGTGTACAGCATGTGGAAAATTATTTCAAAATCATTTTGGTGTTAGGACACATTATCAGAATGTCCATTTAAAATTATTACATAAATGTAATATAGATGGATGTAATGCAGCATTTCCATCAAAACGTAGCCGTGATAGGCATAGCTCTAATCTTAATTTACATCGAAAATTATTATCAACTACCTCAGAAGAAAATTTTGATGAAAGATTAAACCAAAGTAATAAATCATTTACACCATTAGCTAATACATTTCAAGCAGAATTATTAGCACGTTTATATAGTGGTCATCAACCGTCACAACATTTTAATTTTGATAATTTAAAATCTAGTTTTCCAGGTGTTCAAAATTTAACTGAAAATTTACTTATATATGAACAAAGATTTTTTAATAATACTAATCATCAATTGAATCCATTATTATTTCCAACATTTGGTGGTCTACCAAATTTTCCAGCATTAGCATCATTAGCTCCACATTTTCTTCCACATCATTTTAATGGATTAAATCCATTTTGTCGTCGACCATCATCTGATTCAAATTCACCAATTTCAACAGCATCACCACCAACACAATTATCATCTCATATCGATGTAAAATCTGCAATTTCACAAAATTATAATTCTGAAGATGATCATATAAGTCAATCAGATAAATTAGATACACATCGAAATAGAACATCATCACAAAATATGTCATGACATTAACTTAACAAAAATATGATTTTATTTAAAATATTGAAAATATCAAATAAACTACAGTTATATGAAAATTATTATTAATAATAAATTAAAAAAATATAAATATCTATATATAAATCAATTTCAAAAATATATTTAAAAAATTTTTGTGGTATAATTTAAGCTTGTGCATCATCTACCCTTAAAATTTGATCAAGTGCAATATTTCATATAATATAATAGACTTTTAATTAAATGTTGTTGATAAAGTTCTATGATACTTAAAAACTAAAAGAGAGAGAGAGAGAAGAAAAATATCCTTAAAAAGAAAAATCATACTTAATTCTTAGATTTGTATGCATTTAAAAGTAAAAAAAGTATAGTAGAAAAAATGATTGCATAAAAAATGAAAAAGAAAACTACTTTCATAATATTTTATATTTCTCTCTGGCTAAAATCCTTTCCCTGTAGCTCTAATGTGAGATTACAGGAACTTAAGAAAACTCAATAAAAAATGATTAGTACTATCTAAAATAGCTAAATAAAATTTAGACATTTTTTTTAAATAAATAAAAAAACTCAAAGATCATTTACATTAAAAGGAGCTCATAAAAGCTATTAGCTCTAAAATCAAAATAGAAAGATATTTTTAATTCCTTGATTATAAGTACTTTTTTGTATTGAAAAAATTTAGATGATCTTAAAAGATCCTTTTTTTGATTTTATATTCCAAAATTTTATTAATCAATGTTAAAATAATTTTTTTTTGTTTCATTTCATATTTTTTTGATAAATGCCTATTTACTATATATATATTTCATCTTTTAGTCTGCTTTTAATAAAGAAAATTTATTTTCCTTTTTGCAAAATGTCAACGACAAGAATTATCATAATTTTTAACCCTGAAATTAAAAGCTTGAATATTATGTTAAAGGAATTTGTTTTTTTTTTTTTCAGTTTTTGTTTTTCTAAAGAACTTTCAAGGTGTTAATAAATTGCATCATAATAAAAGCTAAAGTAAAGTTCATAAATATTTTTTTTTAAAAATCAAAAAATTTCACAATAATTCAATATGCAAACTAAATTAACTTACTTAAAAGTATTAAATTTATCTGAGATTCTTTTTCAATGTTTACAGTAATAAATAAATCAAACTATTTAAGATAAATTTAGTAATTAAAATGTAAATAGAAAGAAATTTGTATAATTATAAATCATTATAGTCAAATGTATAATATAAATACAATTAAAGATGGAATATGGTTATAAAGAATGAAATAGCATAGTAAAACTAGTAAGTAGCATTTCAGCTTATTTTAACCAAATTAATTTTAAAAATTATTGTAAACAGCTAAATAAATATATTATGAAATACTTCAAATTAGTATTTTTGTTCTTTTTTTTTACTACTTTCCAAAATTTCGTGTTTCTGTTTTTAGTTTTTCTTGATACTACTAAGACTGGCGCTGGATAACGTCTACTCAAGTCTTGAAGACCTTTTCGAGAAAAACGCGTTTAAAGACTGTAAGTACTACATGCATCACAAAATGGGCTGTAACTCCAAAAATAATCCGAAGTTTTAAAAATCCTCTTGAGAACATTTTTGAAAGAAGTTAAGCTATGAAAATATGCAAAAACAAAAAAATTGATTTTTCCAAATTTCTAAACCAGAAGATCCCCCTTAACAGTGTCTAACATCTTGAAAATACTGTATCAAAATTTCAAAATAATCAGAGTAAAATTTACGAAGCTATGAGCATTTGATTGTCCTTTGTTCTAGTCTAGAGTAATGAATGAATGAGCGTTTACCTGAAAATTGTTCTTTTCAAAGTCGGTGTTCTCGATAACTCAAAATATACTCGATAAGTTGTTTTGAAATTTCACACACTGCTCCTTCATATATTTTACCAAGTAAAATACGATTTTTTAAGTGAAAGTCGGTATTTTGAATTCCAAAGGCTACCAAAATATTCAAAATCGAAAAGGAAAGGAAAAGAAACCCTTCGTCATTACATTAAAAAATATCTCATTGAATAAATAAGTTTTGATTTTTTTGGTTTTGGATGATTCTGTTGCAAGTTGTGGAAAACACCGCAAAACAACCTCTTTTCGAAATGCCCCCAGATAATCGCTGCCACTCGCTAATAAAACTATTAGATATTTGAATATGGGATTAGTAAAATCATACATTTAACTTGTTGTTTTTTATAAAATTGAAGAAATCCATTTAATAGATAGCTATAGATATTCAAAATCTTGTATTACAAATCAATTCAAAAATGTTGGTAACCATATAAATGATAACTTCTTGCTAGTTTTTAGTGTCAGATAAAGTAATAGTGATTGAAGTCCTATTGTAAAAAAGCAAAAGTCTTATTTTACTTATTTTACTCAATGAAATATGGTCCTAACCTAAAATATTGTATTGTTTACATTGTATACGTCATTGTCGATATAGTTGACATTTTCCACGCCAAATTGAATTGTGTACGCATTGTTTATGCTGAAGTGTAGATAATTAAAGTCTACGCGTAGAGGAACAATCCTGCTTGTAAGTCACAACTGACAAAAAATAATATATATTGTTAGTAAATATAAAGGAAATTTTTGATTATAATATATGTATTAAATATAGTAAATTTGAACAAGTCTAGCTGTTTTTATTGAAGACATTTCCAACTAGTTTTCAATTGCAGAATATCTAAAAGAGGGAAATATTAGGAATAATTTACATTTTTAAATCGATTTTAATGTATTTCATTAAAACTTAGGGTAAAACAAAGAAGAAAGTAGAAATTATAAAAAATCATTTTTATAAATTTGTATTAATAATTTCTTTTATTTAACATATTATTTAGCATTTCAAAAATTCTTGATTTAATGAAATTTTATTTGTAAGATCAAGTTGTCTTTTTTCATCATGATTCAAAAAACTAAAAAATAGGAAAAGTCAGCATGTTATTCTATCCAAGCTTGCTTACCAATATTATTTTCGGTATGATCTTTTAAATCTGGAGCAGTATATGACATCTCAAATGGCATTTTATTTCTTGTTAAAGCTTACTTCTGCAAAAGTTGTGTTGATATTTGATTTTGTCAAATAAAATCTTTTCTTTTTTCGTGTAAGGCCAATATATTAAGGTAGAAATTCATTATCAAGTAATTGCATATATATACAAATCACTTTTAGACATTTTTCTATTTTAGTAATTATATATGAATATTAAAATTTTTCTAAAGTAAAAAACTTCTACTTTTACTTTTTATATAAAAATTATTCAGTTCCTCAGTTAACTGCCAGCTTGAATTAGTTGTTGTGCTGTGGTAATCTAATTTTACACTTAGCTGCAATTTTCTTAGTTTTGTTTTGTATAATATAAATACCAAAATCTCTCTATAAATATTTATATTATATATATAGTACAGTATAATCACAATATATTTCAATATTTTGTATTGAAATATCTGTCCAAAGATTTAATTGTTTTTGTTATGAGTAAAAATTGAAGTGAAATATACTCTTTAATCTAAAAAAAGCCAAAAAAGAAATAAAAGCAATAATTATAATATTATTTTGTATGTACTTTTGTGATTTACTACAGCTACAATAATTGTAAGGATGTTCTTACATAGAAACAGGAACCCAACAAGCAACAAGCCTCATAATAATAGATACGCCATTACACAACAAAATTCTGATGCCATTAATATTAACTTTATCTAATTTATTTGAAATATGATTTTTACTTTTAAATGATATAAAAGAAAAATTTTAAATTCTCAAATTGTATGCCGGGAATGGCACTGAATTTTATTGAATCTTAAAAAACTATATAATTAGTCTTTCAATTCTAATTAATATACTTTGAAAATAGTTACAAATTTGTTTGAAAAAATTACTAATGTCAAATTAAAGAAAAAGATTATCATATTATAAATTAAAAACAAATTTTTCTAATTTTAATTAAATAAAACAGTATCAAAATTTAAAAGTATAGGAAATCCACTTAAGTCGGGCGTGAAACAGCAATTGAGCCGTAAATCCATCAATTGTCACTCTTAAAACATGTTAAGCAATTGATTGTATTGAAATTTTAACCTTTTTGGTATCATTTTTTATTTTAACCCTTAGGTTACCTATCGTAAGTATAAATTGACTTTTACTTTTTTAAATAAAAATCAATTACACTCCAACAAATACCATTTAGGAATGGTCAATAGTGCACCCCAAGGTATCAATTTGCATATATCTAAGCCTGAAGAGTATTTTAAGTGTGATTTTACTTTAATTGAAAGGGTTTTTGAACATATATTTTGCTGATTTTTATTATGCATTTTAAGGTTTATTGTATATTTTTAAATATCCTTTGCTTACATTTCAAAAACATATTAGAAAACCTAGGTTTATTTAATCATACTATAATCCTCCTTCTCCTTTTTTTGATTGATGAGACTATATATAATTAAAATTAGAATTTCAGTTTGTTCTATAATTTTGTTAATTTTCCAAGCTTTAAATAACCAAAATTAAAATAAGATTTTCACATCAATATCAGATTTTAATTTTAATTATTTTAAAATAACCATTTATGTAGTTAAAAAAATGTTTAAATAGTAGTAGCAATTATAGTGTAATTGTTTGGCACAGAACAAAATTCTACTAGCAAACAATTTTTTTGTCTACGTTACAAAACAAAAAATTATCTAACTTCAGGGAAAACTTGGTAAAAATACAGCAAAACATACATATGTAGGAAAACGAACACTTATCGATGGCCTAAGCTTCTTTTATATTTTGTTTTTAAAGGCAAGGAGAGAATAAAAAATGATAATTATGAAAGATAATGAAGCTGGGGAACCCATAATGATCGATAAAATATTTCTGTTAATGATTACAATTCTTTGTAATCAATTATGAAAGAGACTTTAACTAATATCAGTAGAAGAACGATTTTTGCGATTTCTCATGAGAAATTGGTTAAAAAATTGGCTTATGTCATTTGTTACAAAGAAAACGATATAGCTGTGTGAAAATTATCCAAGTTTAATGAATTCAACTAACAACCATATTAGTTTTTAGTACGTTGACCAGCTTAGGTTTTAAGTGAATTTTTAAAGCATTAAAATATACATTTTGTGTATGTCCTACACAAAATAGTTCTAGGTGATCATAACTGGCTGCTTCGATAGTTTTCATGTAGATGTAGAGCAATATTTAAAAACTTCGTTTTTTAAGGTGTCGATTTATTGTAGCAAGTACTGCTGAATAGATAATAGATATAAAATCTTTCAATCTTTCCTTTCTTTAATTTGAAAAGACTTTTGCAACTTTCCAAAAAAAAATTTTTTTACATGTATAAAAAAAAAATATATTTTTTGTAAATAAATTTTAATTTTTTCAAAATACAACAAAATAAAAAAAAAAACAAATTTATTGATGATACTAAAACTGATTTCAAAAGTTAAAGAGAACATTTCATGTTTTGTAGCTATTAAACATATAATCAAAAGTTTTATCTATACAATTGTATAATTACTGCTCTAAAACAATCAAATGACTGTACACACTATTAACCATTTGCAAGAAAATAAATTAATTTGTTTTACTTTAAAACAAGTACAATCTAATTGCAAATAAACATATTCTAAGGGGATGTACATATAGTACAAAAATTTATAATACGGCCATATTTAAATCAGGTCTAGGTAGTACCGCGTAACTTTTTTGTAAAAATTTTCTAGTTGCTACGCCATTGCGAATTCTGACAAAAACAGGAAGACATACAAAAGTTAAAAAGATAAAACACGCTAAGCTACTAATGTACAAATTATTCCTACTATAACCGTATTTAACATATGTCCTTGGCAAATTTGTATTTACATATATGCAAATTATACCTAGTCCGCTTTCTCAATTAATTGCAACTGATATAATCACAGGTTGAAATAATTTCGTGCTCTACTTCGCTAAAAAGTTTACCTATAGTGCCTACCTTTGGCTAAGGAAGTCCACTTGATGTATTGCTTCCATTTTAAATGTTATGGAAGCCAACTTAAAATAAAAAAGAACTGAATGCATATAGTTCCTTAAAACAAAGTAATAAAACTTTTTTATAAATATATTTTTCTTTTAGATATTGACAAATGTATTTTCAAAAGTGCTCTGAAATTCTGAAAAATTTTTTAATTTTTATACTACGGATTAAAAATCGAGCTCTAAAGCCTAAAATAAGATTAAAGTTGCCTGAAATTATTTCACACACTCATTAATTAATACTAAATTTTTTAGTTGGTTAAAGTAATTATTAATTTATTTTTTAGTATGTTTGTTTAAGTCTTAGAATTAGAACGTTTGCAAGGATAATAAAATATTTTTTTCGTGTTCAAGAAAATTACTGGAGATGCTATGCTCTTCGGCCTTTAAAATTTATCTGAATTTCCTAAATATAAGTTTTTTTGTTACAAACAAAATGTCTACATTAGTAAATTAAAGTATTCAAATTGAACAACATAAATACTTAAAAGTGTATAAATTTTAGTTTTTTTTATTTTGCGCATCTTCAACGCATCTTCAACGCATTGGAAATTTTAAATTTTTTAACATATTTAGTAGCAGTAAATTTATTACTTAACTTTTAGTTAGATTATCAGTGAAAGTAAATCTAAAAAATAATAGAAATCAATCGATTTTTTTTGTTTAGTCAAAATGGGAAAGCATTATACCCTATATCCCTATATAGTAATGAGGTAATATTTAACTGTGATATTGCAAATTTTCAGCTAAATATTTCGCTTTCGTGCCATTTTTCAGCAATGGTATTTAATCCAAATATTTCTTTGCTTTGTTACCAAAGTACTCTGGATGAGTTTTTCTTTTCCTTCTCAGTCTAATAATAATAATTTCTTCAAAAACAAGACCAAAAGATAAAGAAAGAAATTTCTCACATATATAGCAAGTAAAAAATCAACAATTCAAATGAGGATAAGAACTTGCATTTAATTTTGTAAAGTATTTTGTTTTAAATAATGCAAAGGACAAAACATTTTTCGAATGTAACAGATATATTAGTTAATTTAGAAGACATTATTATAAACTTATAATGATTAAGAAATTAAAGAAATGGGATTCTGTCCCTAGAATGATATCATTGCTTAATTTAATTATCAAATAATCAAAGCAACTCAAAATACAAAAGTATACAAATTGGAAAAGTCTTGTCTCTAAAATTTTCTAAAAACTTATTTAGCCTATTTTAACTTAGTTATAAAATTCAACATTCTTACTAATGGATTATTTTATAACGCACAAATATTAATAATAAATAACTACCGCTTGGGTATAATAAATGTAGCACGCTAAAATAATTTTTAACTTAAATCTTTTTGTCATTTTAATTGTTTGCCGAAAACCACAAAAACCATAATTCGTTTTACTGCTCCAATCGGCTAGTAGTCCCCAAGCTGTAGCTTCCTAACATGTCATTATCAACGGTAGAGACCACGAGATCCTAATTACAATGGAATGTCAAAAATTCCTTCTAGTCTGTTATTACCTCACATGGACATGACCGCTGGAGTCAATCTTCCCAAGATCAAATTCATATATGAACCCTTGAATATGATGGATGAGAGGCTGGGGAGACAGCTAATAGCGCACGTCTTGCAACTCTAAACAGGCAAACGTGTAATTAGTGTCTGCAGGCGGTAAATGACTCGAGGTCTAACGTTGACGAGTTGAATAGTTGTCGTAGAGGCCAATTTTATACGGTGACCACTAATGACAAATGGTACAAAAAATTTTAGATTTCCAATCATGTGGCTTAGAAAAGTCCGCTAAGTCATTTGGGTTTAGATTAGTTAACCAATTACCTTCAGCAATCCACTGTTTCAATACTATGTCCATCAGAAAATCAGTTGTCTTGTGGCATTTCAAACAAAATAAATATCTTTTAATCAACAGTTACCTTAGTATGTTCCGCCGAAATTATCTAAAACGTAATGGCTCAGATGAATTGCGTCGATTTTTTTAAGGAAACAAATTAATCGTTGTGCGTGACTTGTACAAAGCCTTTCTAACAAAAAAATTATATATATACATATACGTATATGAAGAAAAGTGTTTAAAAAATTATTTGTTTGGAACAATAAACAATTATATCGATTGTTAACTTATTAAATCAGAAGACCTTAAAAACAAAAATCCTTAATGTTACATGGTATACATTTATGATTTTTGTTGATTGCGACTATTGCGGTTTTTTAAATAATTCTTCAATCAAAAATAACTAAAAAAAAATTAATTTCACTATATTCACATTAAAAAGTTTGTCAAATAAATTGGATTTATTAAGATTCTCTTTTTTTATTTTGTTTTTGTTAGTTTTTCTTTGAGAAAAAAAAAATCAAACAATGATTTGAAATTTTGGATTTCCCTTAAAATCTTAGTTAGTCGCTTGAGTAATGACTTGATTATGAAAAATTGTGCTGCAAAACAAAATCTATTTATTTTGTAAGTTAACAACAATACTTGATCTTCAAAAGACGTACACATGTGTGACTATAATGAGCAATAGTAACTGATATTAATGTTTTACGTAAATGTGCTTTGAAGATGAAGACATGGAAAATTATTACGGTCTTTTGAGCTTATAAAATACACTAGACTCAATTTTGTTTGTATTAACGTCTATTTTTGAAATACATTTAAAGAAACTAAAACTAGGACTTTTATTACTCTTCGAATTTCTCAGATCACTAAATATCTCTTAAAGACAACAAATTTTCCCAAAAATTTAATTAAAGAAATAAATAAGTCAGAAACATCTTACTTATAAGGTTGGTGTTTAAAGTATAAAAAACAAAAAACAAAAAGGATTTAACTCAAGCCCAATGGTTGGTGATTTTCTTCTGATTTCAAGAGAATATTAAATCAACCATAAAATATGCTTTGATGTTCTTATTTCGACATTTAATACCATCTCTTTACAACTCCAACTCATTTATCCTTTATTAATTTGAAATTTGAAAAGTTTTTTTTCATATTTTCATATTCAAATATTGGTTTTGATACTAAATGATTCTTGATTTTAAATAAAAAGGAAAATTCAAAGTTTTTCCCTTAAGAATACAGTTTTTCGTATGCCTTATTCTTTTCTTGTTTGGGCTGCATTTTATTTAAGCTCTGACAATGTTAAGTATAACCCGATTCACTTATTATTTCGAGAAAGCCCCATGCGAAGGATTAGCTGAGCCATCGAAACCATTGACTAACAAAACGATTAATATTGTGGAAAAATAAATATACTTGATTGTAAAACAGTCATAGAACTTGCTAACCTATCAAACAGAAGCATCAAGCTACTTGGACTCCAATTTGTAATGATTTTCTTTTGTTCCATTATCATAGTAAATATGGGTCACATTGATTACACTGTTATTTAATCACAATTCGCAATAAGTACAAATAAATTGTGATAAAGCATTTGATTGAATTGTGGAAATACATTTTTTGGTGAAAATTTTGATAGAAAAATGAATACTAAAATGTGTCATGTGACAAACCATGGCATTTAAATATACTTAAGCAATAATATAATCAACATTTATAACATTTGGATTTCATGAACTGTTCTCTAATCTCATCAAATTTTATGATTACGCTGTAACATCAGTGCTTGGACGCAGTTATGAAATATAGATTTTATTGTACAGAAATTGCTTTTGTAAACTGAATTTTTTAAATGCCAGGTTCGACAATATTACTTACTATCGCAAATCTTCGTAAGCATCAGGTCACTTGTATATGTTTATCAGTACCTTGATGATCAGAAGTGAAATTATATTTAAATATTTAATATAATTCTTAGTAATATGGTAAAAAATTTAGTTAAACAGATTTTCATTAAAAAATTCAAGCAAGCTTTAGACTTAACTAAGGAAACTACATAAATGCTGGCTCGAAATAAATTTTATTACATCGGATCAATTAATTATCACTAATATGAAAAGGAAGCGATGTTTTATTGTATTTATTTTTTTGTTTTTTAGATGAAAAAGAGCATTAAATTAGTGTTTGATTTAAGTGTGTGTATCATTTAACAAATTCATATCAGTTTTCAATTCATAATTTTTCTGACAATCGACAAAATTATGAAGATGCTTGTCTGTTTAAATTAATTTTAATTTAATTTTATCCATTCATATATATATATTTTACACAAATTTTTAAAACCGAAAAAATGGTATAAAATAAATGTCTTAAAAATCACTTCGGGGCATTTTAATAAACAGACTAATTCGTTACAATTAATGGACCAACCGCGAATCCAATTAAGTCATCATATTCAGACATCAAGCCATTCCAAATGGATATGTGATATGCTATCGGATATAACTCTCGTCCTTCTACTTTTCCACTAAAGCCTTCTCTTGTCATACAAAAGCCATTCAAAAACAGTCGAAATTGATTTTGATGCTGAATTTGCAAATATATACATTACGAAGTAGTACTTATATATATATATAAATATATATATATATATATAAATATATATATATATATATATATATATATCAGTATATCCACTAAAACTCGGAAGCTATAAAATGCATTTAGACAAATGTGTGGTAATTTTTTGGGAACTCCAATTATGGTTAACCTTTTGGTTGATTTTGATTTCTGATTAAGTATCTTTACATGATGAATTACAAACTTTTTTTAGTTTTTCAAATAAAGCACAATTCAAATATAGCTATTTGTCTTTAAAAGACAAATTTTAAACACTTTTATTAATTTTTTTTTTTTGTTTTCTTTGCAGAAAATATCTAATCTCAAAATATTTAAGTATATTTTATTCATGTAAATATTAAATTTACAATTAAAATACAATATTTTCATCATTTTATAATTATTAAAAACCTGTAAAGCAATATATGTAGATTAAAAATTATAAAATATGATTTTATTGTTCATCGTTGCAAAAAGAGGAAGAAATATGATTATACTTTTAATAAAAGAAAATTTGGAAGACATGGTCCCATAAATACAAAAAAAAAATTTATATGGTTTAAAGGTGACACTTTAAACATCTGTAGTGCTATAAATTTCATACGTGTTTTCATCAAAATTTTCTTCATTATATGGAAAATACAACGAGATTAATTAAATAGCATGAGCGCAGCTCAAAGAATGCTAACAAATTTTAATTTTCTAATTTAAAAATTAACTAAAACCACTTGCACTTAACACAAATAAAATGGATTGGTTAAATTTTTTTGAATAAAGTTAATAGTTCACTAGCGTTCTGCTAAATCCCATATAAACTAAAACACAGCCCTGATTTTAATTAATATCCTTTCATAACAAAAGAATTCACATACCAAAATGTGAAGTTAGAAAATTTTTAAAACAATTTTCTTTCAACGCAAAAATGCGTTATGTAGTAATGAAAATATGAGAGTTTTCTATGTACTATGTACTAAATTTTCCCTATACGTAAAGCTCAATGCACAAATTTAAGTACAATTTAAGCACTCCGTTTATTACAGCAAACGTAGATGAAGAGATTGATAAAAATGAGATCGTAGTATCATCATATTCTGTTCGTCACAGTAATCTATAAGAAATGGATTACAATAACGAGCAGAATATAATTTTTTTTATGCTTCAATACTTTTAATATCAAATCATTGAGTGCACCAAAAGAGAACTTGCTTTATATTAATCCAAACTACTCATCTGCCAAAACTCTTTAGCCAAATATATTTGTAACAAAGTAAAATTTAACTTTTAATTCATTGTTTTTACATTCTAACATAGACGTTTTTTTGCAATCAGTAACTGGGTCATAATTGAAATTGCTTGTCATGGAAAGTTGTATAAAACATGAAAGTTTTTTAACTTTATTTGAAAATAAATTCTGAAGTTCTTTTTTTCACTATAAGTGAACACTAATTGATAATTATTTACTAATTGTGTCTTTATTCATATTTTATTTATTTTGTGTATCATTAAAGTAAGTCTTTTCCATTCCATAAATTAACAATAGAGAAACTACTGTAAAGTAGTTACTAAAACAGCATCACCTTATTCATTAGCTTCCGTGTGTCCCACGGAAAACGAGACTTTTTCGAAATATCTTATACTAGTGGCGCCATCTTTAAAATTTGTTGTTTAAAATTGTTGACGTTTGTTTATGTCATCGGTCGGATAATAAACTTCGAACAAAGAGCAAATATTAAGTTCTGTTTTAAAATCGGTAAAGCTCGGTAAAGAAACGTTTAATCTGATTATAAAAGCTTTTGGTGATAATTGTTTGTCCCGTGCCAGAGTGTATGACTGATTTAGGCGGATTAAGGAAGGCCGTGAAGATATACAGGACAACGAGCATCCAGGTCTTTCAAAAACTATTGTTACTCAAAGTGGCATTGAAAAAGTGCGTTAATTTATGAAAAATAAGCCGAAATCTTCATTGCGACACATAGAAATAGAATTAAATATGTCCAAAAATTCAATTCATTGCATTTAGACCGACCATTTGAATCTGAGGAAGATGTGTGCACGATTTTTTCTACACAAATTAATGGAAAACGATAAATCGCTAAGAATTCAATATCGCAAAGACTTAATTAAAAAGTCAAAAGAGGGTCAAAACTTCAAATATTTCATTGTAACTAGTAACAATACGTCTTATTTTCAATTTGATGCTGAAATCAAGCGTCAAAGTTGTGCATGAAAACAATTAACCGAGTCAAATCCGAAAAAAAGTCGTCTTGGAAAGGCAAAAGTGAAGACAATTTTGACTTTCTTCTACGATGCCAAAGGCATTATACACCGAAAATTCGTTCCACCTGGTCAAACGGTTAAGACTGCGTCGACCGATATACTAAAAGCTATTGATTAAAATGACCTTAAAAATTCGGTCGACATGCTAATTGATCACGCAAAACTTTATATCGAAGCGGAAGGATACTATTTTTAATAAAATAAATGATATATGCCAAATTAATGAGCTTTAGCTTTTATTTTGATAAAGTCTCGTTTTCCGTGGGACTTATCGTATAGTAATTTAATGAAAGCTGTGCTCATAAGGATTTCTTAGACACTCATTTAAAAAAAATGTGCAATTTTAAAAATGCTTCAGCTCCTGAACGGATTTTTAAGACAAAATAAAAATCAGTTTATAAAAACTTACAAGAAATCAACTCTTATTTATAATCATTTCATAATATTAATGAATCAAAAGGAGGAAAACAGTTTTTAATATCATTAAATAGAAACAAAAGGATAAATAATGATTTTTGCAAGATAAATTTAGAATTTTATATAAAATGGGGTATGCCAAGATCTTTGTCTTACTTTGATTTTACCCCTTTGTAGGGTAATTTCAATATTTCAATATTAGTTAATAGTTTAGTCATAAGAGATCTTTATATCCGTGACTAGAATTTAAAACGGGCTAATATTTCGGAGAAAAATTTTTCATCCATATTGCATTGTTATCCAAGCAGTTTACGATTTCTTAATTAAAATTTCAATAGCTCATTCTAAACTAATTGGGCGAAAGACTCCACTTGAAATCTTGTCTAGAGCTAGGAACAAATTAATTTATTGGCAAACATTTTTTTACCTGATTACGCTGTTATATTAGAAACTTATGTAATAGAACTTTTAAGAAAATATCTCATCAACAAGTACTTCAAAAATCGATTCTCAACAAAACAAAAACCAAAGTTAGATAAAAGTCTTTGAAAAAAACTCAAAAATAAAATAAAAATAAAAAAATTTTAAATAGATTTATTAAATTTGCTGTCCGGATCAAATTATGTAGTGAAAACCATTAACATAAAATATTTTTAGTATTAACATATTATAATTTTTCTCTAATAAAGCTGTTCATTAAACAATATTTAATTAGAAATTACATATAAAAAGAACAATTCTTTATTATAATTTAAACAAAAACAAAGGGGACATTGTTGATAGCATGTGAAATTTAACACACCTTCAATTACAATAGTAGCAATTTAATCCAATAGCAAAAGAAGTTGAAATACTATCCCCCTTAGAGAGCATATGCTCCGTTTTGATACTCCAAAAAGGCGGTACCAATTCCTTTCCCATCATGAGTCTCAAATAAATTATCGTGTTGTACAACACAATTATAATAACAGCAGGTGAACTAATGTTGGGAGTGTTTTTAATTGAAAGTAACACCGTAGACCTAAGTGACCTAAAGGGAGCTGCGCGTGCAATAAATCCGGTATGACAGCCAAGCTTCTTGGATATAAAAGCCAAAAAAGTCAAAAAAAAACAAAAAAAAAAAACAATTCGTTATTTTTTGGCAAATTTTTCAATGTATAGTTGTTATTCTGTTGTTCCATATGTCCAATAATTATATATACATCCTTTTCAACTGCTTTGATTTCTTTGGATTAGTTTTTCAATGGTGCCATCAACCTCTTCTTGTACGGGAAGGTAAGCGAATGCATTTTATATGTATATATATATATAGATATATAAGTATATGTATACCATGGCATATGTTTTTTGCCTTCGAAAGAAAACGATACAAGCCTTTCCCATGATCTGGATAATTGCAATTCCCAAGGAACTATTATTGGGAATCGACGGCAAATGATTAGACACATGCATAATGGTTGCTCCTTTTAAATAGCAAATAATCTTGAGTTCACCATCATTTTGATCAAGAACAGTAGGGCACATATGAGAATTCAAATGGATAGTAAAAGAAGCGTGCAAGTAGATAGGTAATCATCTTTTGATGGTTAAACGTTGTAAACATCAATATAGAAATTCTTCTTGCTTTACTGCTATTGTGTGAAGGTACATAAAACGATCCAAATATATGTATATATATATATATATATACATCTATATATGTATCTTTTTATATACTAGCAATTGCCTAGTTGAAACTTCATAATTATAGTGCAGAGAACTTTCGGGAGCATTATTTAACAGATCGTGTTTTGACATGCCCCAATACTTAGCAATACACATTAGCTATCTGGAACGACCTTCATTGGAGCACAATATGTCTTTAAGGAAGATCGTAAATGGTACAAGTTTTTTAACATTTTTATATACATAGCTGCTTTGATGGATATTTTAGTCAAATGGCACATATTGGTAATTTTTGTTAAGATTGAAACAAAATTTTGCAATAAAATTTAATTGTGGAAGCCAATAAAGAGAAAGGGGGAAATATTTCTTAATATTAAAAGATACAAGATCATATCACATAACTTACCTGTTCACCTGTAAATCACTTAAATTTAAATCTATAAAGAGAATAGTGATTTAGTCTTTAAAGATATCATAAATAAAAGCTACTGAAGGATTTTTATACTTTAATTTTTTATTTTATTGGTAAATTAAACCTATAAAAGTATCAAAAATTATTGCGAATTAAATAGCATAAAATTTTACTTTTACCACAGTGACTTTTATATTTTCGTCAGTTGTGAAGCAAAAATTATAGAATATGCTGAAATCAACATAAAATAAGCACCTTGTCCTTAATTTATCGAATTTGTTTTACTTTCTGGTCACTTTGGGTGAAAATATAATTTCCATGCATGAATATAAGAAACTCTAGAAATGCTTAAGGATGAAAAATGTGTCGGATAAAACACAATAGGGCTAAATATTTTCCTTTAAAAAACATTTACGTTCCATTTTTTATCAATCTGATGAGCTCTAAAGTTTTATAACTTACAATATTTTTCTTTAATTCACTTTGTATGTTTGTTCATCGAAAAATTTAAAAATTAAAAATTTTACTATATTCGATAAAAAGAGTGCAAAATCTAATTACGGTTAAATCTTTGAATACTTTGATTCATAGGAAAATTCTTCAAAATCAATAATTTTTTAAGTACAAAAAAAGAACTCAAAAATATTAATCCAAATATTATTTAATCAAAAGCAAATTCGAAAATTTGATTAAATCAAAGAAATTTATGAAAAATAGAATCCCCCTGACATATATTCTTTACTGTCCTTATATATATTGGTCCTCGAGGGACTAATTATATAATTTCCTTGTCTTTTAATATCAAAATTAAGTGATATCATGGTTTCAAAAATTATCTACATTAAACTTTAATAATTGCTAGCACCTGTGCTTAATTTCCTTAAATGTCTTACAAAAGCTATAAAAATTAGTTGAATAACACCAAAAAAACAAAAAAAAATGTTCAAAAAGAATTCATCAAGTAAAGCTCTTATATTTTTGCCCTCCATAATAGAAAAACATGTTATATAAGGTGCTATTTCTAATGTTTTATTTTGTTTTTTGTTTATAAAGAACCTCCTTAAAACCCTTCAGTACATGAATCAAGTAGTTAGTAGTTATTTTCATTTTAAGAATTTAAGATAATTTAATGCATCACGCGAATCAAGGAAACAGCACCCTTCTTAGCATTTACATAAATAAGAAAATGAAGCACTGTTTGTAAACTTTACAATTTTCATTTGAAGGATGCATCAATGTTTTTAGAATAAAAGGAAGGAGTTCAAGCAATTTATGTTGATTATAGACTCGAAACACCAACTTTATTTACATAGCTAGAACTTTTATTTTTACTATAGCCAGCTCCTACTTTTAACAATTTACGGGAAAATTGCACCAGAAAATATAACAATAAGGAAGTTTATAGAGGTTATTTAAATTAGAGGAAGAATATTCTATGGAATTGATTGATTAGCTTAAAAGTTTGTGATTTATACAAAGTTTATACAAATTGAAATAAATAAAATCCTTTAATAATATTTTTAAAGAAAATTATCTTTGTTTTATATTAAAATTTATTTTCACATGTAATTTTAACAACCAATTATTTTGTTTTATGTTCAATTAATTATTTATTTTAAAAATTTTAAAAATCCTAAGTTCTAGTACATAAAAGTAAAATTTTTCTTTAAATTTATTATTTGAGTGGAAATAATGATTTTGAAAGCAACTCCAACGATTTGATATACAGTCAATTTATTTAGGTAAAATAGTACTTTTTGTACTTCATATGAGAATTTTTTGGTTATTTCTTCTTGAAAAAAACTCCAATGTTGTAATGTATTATGTTTTGTTAATAAAAAGCTTAAAAAACTACGAATACTGCTTTAAATCATAAAAGAGTTGTTATTTTTGATGCACAAACAGAAAACATGTCACCTACTTTAAGAAATTCTTTCGCATGAGTAAAGATTTCATGTGAAATACTTTTGATATTTTCAAAACGTTAGCTATCCCTTACAATTTAACTTTAAGATTTTTAAAAATTATTCAGGTAAACGTTTAGTAAAATTAGCACTCATTCGACCACAGTTGAAGTCAACTAACTAAGGTTTCATGATTACTTCGATAGAGCCAAATCCAGAGTACACTTATCAAGCCAAATTTTGGATAGTATTCTTTTCTATCAAAAAGCAGACAAATAAATTTTTGTTTTTAATTCATGCTTTTAAAAATAATAAAAGTGGCATCAATAAAACCATTGTAACTAAACGTCAGATTATCATTTTTTATAAGTTTCATTGAAATGTTAGTGCTCCTTTAAGTTAATTACATAACTAACATTACAAAAGAGGTGTGAGCTTAGATTGTCCCTTGCAATTTTAATTCAATGACCAAGCTAAGCACAGAAATTATGTTTTTGTTTTTAAAGTCAAATCTTTCTGGTTACAATTGTTTGATGTAATATGAAAAAGGCTTTAACAGCAATCTCACCTGGAATTTCTGATCATTCAAAATTGTAAAACGGTTATTTTATTGTATTAGTATTAGAAACAAAATTAATAAAGGAATTATGAGCATCAGAAAGGATCAACACGAAAGTACAAATTATGAGAAGGAGAGGACTAGGTATAGATGAAAAGTTGCACAAATAATATTCATCGAGTAGGAGAAACAACATGACATATTAAGGCATCCTATACTATCAAGTATACTTGATGCAATGTAAGCAAAATTTGCTCAAATAGTTGCTAGAAATTTCACCCCTAACTATCAAGTCTTCTTGATCAAGGAAATTTGAGCGTATTAATATCAAATTTGCTTTTATTAATATCAGTCGATTTGAGATAGGTTATTTTTATGTTTTTTTTTATATATTTTAATATAAAATTTATAATTTGAGACATGTCTTCTAGAAAGAAAAAAGTGGCTGACATTATAATTTTGGGTTTGAGTAATAACGTGCTCAAAACGCGGAGGTGACTTAGTAAAACATGGTTTATGCAGAGATATCAATACTCACATGAAGTCTTGCTAAAAGTCCTACTTTCATTTATAACAAACTAATTACTACCAAAACTCATTTCTTAGAAGAGATTTACTGTAAAATTACTAAACTATCAAGTTTACTTGAACAAGACGATTTTGATCAAGTATACTTGATAGTCTAGGGTGCCCTTTATATTGGTATAATTTCTATAAAGAATTTTTTGATTTATAAATAAAATTACCGATTTTATATTAGAGCCAGTTTCGGAAGTTCCAAAATACAAAATCAACTCTTTATTGGCTAAAAGAGTCCAATTTATATTGCTATAAAAAAATGCCTTTAATAAGGCTTCTAAGAAGAAAAGTGGATGTTTATGATCTTCAATAAAATATATATGACGAATTAAATATAGGCCATAAAGTTCTTTTTTACCTTTAAAATGTTTGAAGGGGTAAACATAAATTAGTTCAAAAAATATTATGGCCAACTTAGACAAATGTCATATGATGTCATGCGACGCCAATGTCAATAATTTTTAAGACTAAAAAAAATTGGTTTTCGCTAGCAATAATTCCTAAGTAAAACCTTTAATAAAGTTTCACACTCTTCAACGTATTTAAACAATAAAAATATGTAACTGATTTTTTATAAGAAATAACTAGCAAATTGATAAAAACTCTTTCTCATACTAGCAAAATACTGGCATGTAAATTATGCACAATATCTAATTAGAAAATATAAATTATTTTAATTATTTTACCAACCGCTGTGTATGTACAATACATAAAGAGTTTGAATGTTATGTTTTCTTTTGTTTTTTAAATCAAACAATTGACAAAACAAAATCGTCAAGAATACTTGGATACTCTTTAACACAAAAAAAAATAAAAATAAGACAGACAATGTTAGCTTTTGGATAATTGCCATGATTCTATATTGCCTTGACCAACATTTCAAATAAAAGACACGGAAGGCATTTAGATAAAATAAGCTTATAAGATGAAATTATGAGAATATAGCATCTGTTATGCTCATTAAAATATCGACAAAGGTGTTATATAGTTGAGCTGCCATTTATAAACGAATATCTTGCAGGCATATAGTAAAGCGCTAGCCCATTACATCCCCCGCTAAGCGCAATTATAAAACTAAATCGGAAAACCCGCAGGGATGTACGCCTTAAATATAACACTTGGTATTACAATAATAGAAAACCGTTTGCTATTATCGTCACCCAAAATGACCTTTCCATTATTGTCAATACTTGACTGAATTAAAAGGACAGAAAGAACAGCATGTTAAGAGTTACCGGCAATCATTTTTGATAAAAAAATTTTTTTTTTATTTTTTTTTTTTCGCTTTGTTTTTATTAGAGTTTTTCAATTGCTTAATAGCAAAAAGGAAAACAAAAAATAGAAAACTATGACGATGATGATCAATTGACGATGATGATGTTGAAAAATTTATTTAAAAAAAAAACAACAACAACAACAAGAAAACCAAAGAAAAATAAAAAATTCATGCTGAAAAATGAAGAAATTGGGATGGGAAGCGAGGACAAATCTAGTTGATTCACTATAAAGCTATATAAGCAGTAAACGACGGTTGAAACATCTTAAGGTCAGTCAATATCCCACAGAGTTTCATCTTTTCATGTACCGAGAAAAATGATTAAAACAAAGCTGTGTTATGTAGAAAAAATCACCGAGTATATATCAATGACCTCTTTAATTGTCTTTAGTTTTGATGCATTCTTTAATTTTTTTGTTGTTGTTGGTTTTTTGGTATTTTTCTTGTGTTATTACCTATGTTAAAAACACGCAATAGGCTCTTGCAGACTTCTCTTAATATGTACCTCATTTTTAGCAGAAATAATCATGAACAAAATTTTATATTAAATGACAACCATGATTAGGCTAGCAGCCACGCTTCAATGTGTTTTATGGTCGAAGGTCCGGATGACAGTATTATAATTAATTACCTGCCAGAGCTGCTGTCATTCTAAGCCTTTCTTTGACAAAAAAAAAGAGCAAAAAATATTTCCTTCAGTTTCCAAAAATGATTGTTGTCATATATATATATAGAAAAGACCTTCCTTATAATTAACAAGCGCCAACTAGATAAAAAGTATTACAAAACAACATGGGGCTTTTAGACACTTTGAAGACGAGCAAGTTTATTTGACAACGGAAAATGAAAAACTTAAATTTTCTATAGTATAAATTAACCTAACTATGATTAATCAATAATGTTAAGACAAGCTTTAAATTGGTTACGTTAATACATACTTCACTTACTTAGACAACTTTTAATAATAAATTTGTTTATTATGTTTTGTAGTTGTTGTTGATTTCTTTTTCAACTATAAAATTCGTAGATTGTTTTTTTTTAGCTTCATTTATTTAAATAAAACAATTTAGATATTTTCTTAATCATAAAAAACTCAATATTTTATATAAACAATTTTAAATCTTTAAAAAATTCAAGAATATAGAATAACTATATGGGTATTTTACCTGAAGAGTGTTGCTCACTGTTATCTTTGATTTTCGTTCTAAGCTAAATTTCTTCCGAATGAAAAAAAGGGGAAATGACGAATATTAACTTTCAGACATTTCTGTCAAAAAAAAAATTTTTTGACGTAAAAGGCCAGATTTGTTTACACAACAATAATACACCTTCGCACAGAACAAAAAATGTAAATACAAGGCCAAAAATTCAAATAATACCATCGATCACTCACTGTAATCACCTGATCTTGTACCGTGTGACTTTTTTCTCTTCCCTAAACTATAATTGTTGTTCTATGGAACCCGTTTTTAATCAATTGAAATCTCCAACAGAATTCGCAGCGTGCAATGGAAATAATACCCTACTTTAGGCTATGAAAAATATATATAGCTGTACCGTAATTATATTGAATACAACGAGGACTACTTTAAAAGTATCAAAATATGTTTGGATTATGAAACTTATTTGATTTTTTCATTAATCACAAATAATTTTTATATAGAATTATGAATTAAAAACAAAAAAAAAAATAATAGTAATTATTTCTTCTTTCTGAATTTAAAAATCTTAAAAGTATTTAAAAATAAAATTGAACATTCATATTGTTTTCAAAGTGTTATTAGGACCAAAAATTTTGGTTTCTTTATTAAAGAATTACAATTTAACTAACTTTAGTAAGCCGAAAAAACTTTAATTGTACTCACAAGAAAAAACAACCCATAATATTTCCCAAAAACCTATGTAAAATATATTATATCAGCAAGCAAAAAAGGAATGATCTGCTGAATGATCGTTTGGCATGCACTTATATCTTGTTGGGAAAAGGTTTTCTTCACTAGGTTTGAATAGCAGCACATTGGTGAATATCCTTTCTTACGCCTAGGCCTAGGTATTAAAGATAACGGGGAACAATAGTATACTATAGAATTCTTAATCTAATTACACTTCTTATGTACATGAGGTAGCAGTCATCATCCTGATATATTTTGAGTTGGTTACAAATGACAATCCCTGACATTTGGCAGGGATTAGTTTTGTCCTTTACTAAACAAATTTCACATTTATCATTTGTGAAAGCATGAAAAAAACATAGCTAATTCCAATTAAAAGTTTTTATATAGTTTTTGATATTTAAAATTAGGATTTCTTCTATTGCGAGCTAGTTTTTATCATTAATGAGATATTACCTAATCTGTTTTGTCTTAGTAAAACTTTACCGGCTAAACCAGTAAACCTAAAACATTTCACAGAGCACAAGGATTCGATTATTTATCTAACCTTTGAATGAAAAAAACTACTTAAATATCAAAAGATACGTTACTTCCAATCAATGGCAAATAGAAAAAAGTGAAATCAGAGGACTAAATTAGGCCTCTCTTAGCTAATAATATTTTGGATGTAATCAATAAGAAAAAGCTGATATGCCTAAAAAAGTTGAGCGTCCACAAATTATATTCCTCAAATTAATTATGTCCTCAATTTATCTGGTAGACTCAACCACTCTCTTTAAATGTCTTACATAATTAATTAAAGGAAGCATATTAATTAATAATTTATCATCACAACTTTTGATATTGATCTAAAATCTATCCAAACCATGCAAGTAAAATTAAAACATTATAGATAGCTCTTTTCTTGATTTAATCGTAACTTTTGAATTATTCAGTAAAATATCCCCACTTTATTTCAAATAAGGCTTAAATTAGACCAAAAGTAAAATTAATATTACTAAACTAGTAATTTCAGAAGGATTTTTATATTTAAGTCTTTGACTAT
This sequence comes from Acrocera orbiculus, assembly GCA_947359355.1. Taxonomy (NCBI): domain Eukaryota; kingdom Metazoa; phylum Arthropoda; class Insecta; order Diptera; family Acroceridae; genus Acrocera; species Acrocera orbiculus. Next base: position 18,427,619 of record OX375759.1, read on the forward strand.
ACTTTGTTATAAGTAAAGCAAAACATATAAAGGAGAATTGCTAAATTTTAAATGTCATTTTAAATCAAGTATCTTAAATATTTAATATCTTTCATAAATCAATGTCCAATATCTGTCTAATTCTACAAATGAATATCAATTTTAGTCCACAGCCTTTCTACATGGGTCATGAACTTCAATTTCAAATCAGTTGATAAAGTGTGATTGAAAATGACATATACATATATATTATACCCTTAAAAATATGTCAATAATTAATTTTAAATTGTTTTGTGTCTGTATTATCCCGACTATAGGCTTGAGAAAAATGTTTTAATCCACTTTTGTTTTAATACAGCCAAGATTTAAATAAATAGTTTATTCTTTTCTAACAAACTCAATTAATATTAAATAATAAACGAGTCTTCAATTTGAAACTGAGACTTAAAATCAACAGGAAAACTGATAAGGATATCTGATAACTATTCGTGTTAAGGCTTCTAAACAACGCATTTAATCAGACGGAAGGTAAAAAATATTTTAGCGATTGATAAAATATTAGAGTACTGCACTTAAAATTTTATATTTATTTATATTTGTATAAGTACTAGAAATTTTACATGATTCGGTTTGAACTTTAAGCTCATCCTCACAAACTACTTTAAAGCTGTTTTCTTTTCGTGGTCAAAATGTTCATAATTACCCTTAAATTATTGTCTCTTTAAATAGGCCAAGAGCCGCCCTGCACAAGCCCAAATTTTACCATATAAAATTAATGAAGTTTGCTTTTAGCTTCTCATTTAAGGATATTTTTACTATTTAATTCTTTCTTGACAGATAAATATTTTATACTTGCTATTCTACTTGCAAAAAACTTAACCAATGAACTAGATACAATTATCTGATCCATAAGCTTACGAAACCTTTAGAAAAGGTAATATTACTAATCTAAAAATCTTACGTCAACATCGGGTCCGTGTAATAATACCTTCTACATAAGTTCGCTGTTTTTATTATCGATGATATGCTGTAATGTGATGGGTTTTTAGACTTATTACCCTAATTATTCGAATATTTTTAGACTTAGTACTTAAATGTTTATGTGTAATTTTAGATTTAATATCTGGAAGGCTAAATTGAAAATTAACAGGGAAATCAGCCGCGTTAAGGTTTTATTCAATTGGGTTAGGGAGTTTTACAGAATTCCAACATTATTTGTAGTAGCAATCTTTGCTATAAAAAATTAAACTTTGAAAATATGCAAGAATAACAAACTACATGGCATAAAAAATAAATATTACTCTTTTTCTCATAAAATAATGTTCGTCTTCCTGCATACTTCCTATGTAAATCAAGCTAGGAAATTTCATGTAACGAACATTTTAGATCGTATTTCACAAAAATTCTAAATTTTCACTTATTGCTTCTTTGTCGTGGAAAAAATTTTTGTCTTTTTTGCGATCACAATTGAAAAATACCAACAAAAAAAAACACTATGCGAATATGCCTTCCCTATTTCCAACTTGATCTGTAAATTATCATAAATTGAAAACAATTTTGCCAAAAATCCTTCTTCTTATTCTACTCTAATTTTTTTAATATTTTTAAATAAAAAAAACATTATGAGCCTTGAAAGGAACTCCTGGACATCAAACATATGGCGACCGACATATTTCAATGTCATAGACACATATAATCATTAAAGGTGGATTAGCAGAAGGTTAGGGATCAGCAGAATCACATAATCTGTTAAACGAGTGGGCGTGAACTAATCATTAGACTTTAGGTCTCCGTCATAGATATATATATATATATATATATATGTTTTATGGAGTAGGTAAAAATGATTCTAAAAATTTTTTACCATTTCCAAACAACAACAAAAATAAAAAAATACAGACCCTGTGATTAAAATTTTGACATACCTTGTAGGATCGCAAAACTGGAAATGAATTATGTTTCTGGATCATCTTTATGCCCCAAAAACGACGACTAATTTTAACATTTTAGTTTTGATTGCTATTTTGATTTTTTTTATTAGTGCTGCAAAAATAAGAAAGCAATCATTAGACCCAATTTTGAAGAATTAAAATTTTAAATTAATGAATTTAAATATTTTAGCTTAATGATTACTTAACATAACTCATTTTGAGTTAAGCAAGCGCCATCATAAGGAGACTAAAAAAGGTTTGTAAAGTTATTATTGATTTTATTGTTCACGAAATTAATTATTGATAAGTTATTAATCTTTGAATATATGTATATTGATTAAGATTAAGTTTCAATTCAATGAGCAAAATCTACATGAACTGAATTAACACATTCGTGATCATTAATTTTTTTTTCAAGTTAAGCGAAAATAATAAATAAAAATTAAAAAATTTGTTCAGTTTTCATAATAACTCCTTCAACTGATTTGTATTCCCTTTCAATTTTATTATATTAAAAAAAGCACTACTCAAATAAAGCGCTACAGAATTATGTGCTACAAGATATCAACTGTTTTTTATTAATTTTACAATCCAAATAAAATATTATAACAAACATATATTGAAGCAGAATTCAAAATAACATGATTTCACATCAACAATGCCGAAAGTGTCAAACGGGAAGATTAGCTAATGGTTAGTTTTTACTGAATATAATTTAAGAGAGACCAATTTATATTGATATCCTATTCCAAAAACCGTTTTATGCCTAATTAATTAGACTATTATCTATTGTACTTGATATTAAGGCTAGTTTTTAGATGAACAACTTTCTAAAATCATGAAACCAATTGTAGTAACATAATAATTTAGCATTTTTCCAGATGAATTTATTTATAAATAGGAGAAGTATGAAAGAGAGCAGTTTAAGCATTTTTTTGTGTTCCAATTTTACTTAAAAAGTTGAAACTAGACAAAATAGATAATTTTGAAACTAAAATTTATTTTTGCCTTTTGCAGTAAAAAGAAATTAATTACTTGTAAAAACGTAATTAAACAAAGCTAGGCTAAAGTCTAATAAATATTTTGAATACGTTGATTCCCATTCAATTTATTTGACAAAATGAATTATTATTTAACTAATTATAATTTTATTTAAAATATTTGAGGAATAGTTAAGTAATAGGATTTAGTGGTTGCTTGGGAGTTTGGATACATCGTGGCCAAGATAGATTTATTGAAATCCCTAACAAACCTATTATCTTAAAAAACTAATTCTAAGATCTGCTCGTCTCCAATCTATAACAAAAAAAGGAAAGGAGTCCTATTATGTTTTTTAAAAATTAATCTCCTACAATCAATTAATATGAGTCTCTTCTACCTAATTTTGGATTCTAAATCTCGATGTTATTGTTTTCCCAATTCTATAGAGGAAGTAGTTGTTAAAAGGATCGCATCTTGCTTTGAAAAATATCAGCATTTTAAGGCACATTATGTGCAATTCTTTTGCCTCACTTAAGATTTTACATTTTTTAATTGATAAATACTTTAAATGAAACAAAAATTTAATACTGGAACTCCTCTCAATTTGTTTCCTGTAGAAACTAATGAGGATGATGAGGATGAGGTTTACCATATTGTTTACATCCAACTAACATAAGAAGTTCACCACTTCATTTTATTTTCCCTTTTTTGCACCTTCTAACAAATTATTTAATTTTTTGGTTCTTTAGCGAGTCAATTAATTCAATATTTCTACTATAAAATGTCCTTTATTTTTTAACAGTTTTAGAAGTTTCTATCCAATAGTTTGTCTGAGTACTTGAGATTTATATAATCTTGTTTTATGCTTTTGTAAGAACAGTTATTTCTAGTCAGTTGCAAGTTTTGGTATATATAAAAACAAATCACTGGCAAAAGTAAAAATCTTAGCAAAGTAAATGCGAACTTTTAATCTTACTCCTGTATATTATTTACTTAGACAATCACATCGATTCCTGATATAAGTCAAATTACTAAATCAGATGGTTAAGTGAAAATATATCTAACAATGAACTAACTTGTCAACTTGTTTGACTTTCCCCCTTGTTTTATGACCATCTCTTTATGAGATTTTTGTCATAACTGGAAATTTCTATTTTAATATGTCAGAAATAGATTTCATTAGATCTATTTGGTCTCTCCATGGAGCATAAAAGAATATTAGACATATTTAAAAAGTTTTATTTTATTCACTAGTAAAAAGTATTTATTTTTATTAAAATATCTAATTGAAAAATTTCTATCACAAAAGTTAGCTTCATATTTAACTGTTAAGATATTTAGTTATTATTCCTTATTATAAAATTAATTTTATTTCTCAATAAAAGTTGGAATCCAAGGCATGGAATCTTATAATCATTTGAAATGATTCAAATTTTTAAACTCAGTAAAAATGTTCATAGATCACAAACGGCAACTTACGAAAAAAAAATTTCAATAGATATAATAGATAATTTAATAGAGGATAACGATAAATCCTCTTAGGTCTTAGTAACCATATTTTATATTTCTTTATTGTATTTTTATAGAGTATTACTATTTATTTCTCTTAATAAAACGATTTACGAATTTCTAAAATTTTAATCCCTTTTTTTTATTCTTAAAAAACATGCAAACATATTAACAAAACCACAGAATTAAAAGTATTTAGAATATTTCACTGAATGAGTAATTAACTAAATTATTGTTTTTGACACATTACTCTCTAAAAAAATTCAAACGAAAATATAATAAAATTTTTAACAAAAGATGTTTTCTAATATAAAAAATTATCATAGTATTTTTGCATTATACAATATCAAATTCCCAGGAATTTTTCAATGAAAATTTAATATCTTGAAATTAATTAAACGCATTAAAAAACACAAAGTTAAATAATTATAATTAGACAACATTTTAATTTCAATGCAATGTAAAGTTGACTATTTAAAATTTTATAAAAATGTCAATTAGAAAATTTATGTATTGACATTTTTAAGTATTCAATTCTTTGATCAACAATATTCTTAATATTAATTATGCTGTAATAATATAGGAAAAATTTTCTAATACTTTTGAAAAAATATTTTGATGTAATTCATCTTCATGTTGACAGTTTCATGAGTAACATACTATTGAGAGCTGATAGCTTTTCGAACTCATTTTCATTTACAAGCAAACAAAACATTTCACAACTTGGGTGGACACTATGGAACATCATTTGTTACCAGCGGCTATGACAACTCAAAAGAAGCGGAGAAAAGTTAATCACATTGATTGTCATTAAGCGATGTGGTTACCAATGGAACACACATGGTGTCTTGGCCTAATCTTCTATTGTTTGGCTGAAACGCACCACTGGCATTGGATTTATTTAAGTCCCAAAAGAAGTTTTTATTTTGTGTTTTTTTTTCTTGAAAAAAACCGAAAGACTGCTATATAATACCGCAAGTAGGACAAAGGTGATAACCTCTAAACTGTTAACTCATGAACACCACGTATGGATTTCATTATTGTTTGGTGTTTTTATTTTTGTTTCTTTTTTTTTGTCAACGTAATAACGCCTGCAGGTTTTGGCTGATATTTAAAAGTTTAATGATGATTTCACAGAATTTTTATTTAAACTAGAATTGAAATCAAAAAATTGTTTTTAATAGTTTCATAATAATTTTAAAATATCTAATTGAAATCTTAAATAATTTATAACAAGACTTTTATTTCTCAAAATATTATAGGCGTATTATATCACAATACAATAATAGTTTAAAAAACTTTTTATATGTATATATACCATAAAAAACCAGATATAAAATAGGAAACTTTCATAACTATAGTATATTCAAATATTTGAATCATATCTCATTTCATCTTTAATATAAAAATCTCTTAATATTATTTTTCGTAGAATAAGAATTGTCCTTTCGACATCCTTTTAATTCAAGCATATCATATTACCAGCTTTACAAGCGCATGTCCTATAATAATTTTGTCAAAATCGTCATCAGTTATAAAAACCTGAATATAAAAAGGTCAACGCCAGTGTGCAATCGTTAAAAAAGACAATCTTGCTGGCAGCCAGACAATAGAACCAAACCCTAACAACTTGTCCCTAGTCAATTTATCTACTAAAACTCTGAGACGACAGTTATTTGTATATGGTCCCAGATTTATAAGAAGGAGGCATGCAACTCAATTATCCCTTGCCGGCTGCCATTTTACTTATATTAAAGCTCGAAATGAACGTCGTGAATTTGATTTGGTGTGATTTATACAACCCCATGGGGTAAATATCTGGGATCAAATATTTATATCGATTAATACACGAAAACAAGCTAAAGTGTATGAGCTGCTTGAAGCTGAATCGACCTTTTGACAAATGCCGACTTAATCACATGTTCAACTTATTACATTCGGATGTATTGTCATTCAATGAAAATGGCTGATCTTTTGATGGTCTCCAGGCGATTGTACATAACATCATTTATTTGCATCCATTCTATGTGAACTATCAGGTTAGATGATTAATCATTTTTTCTTCTTTTTTTTTGGAGAGCGTCTTCAATTCTGGGATACAATTATTTCAACTATGATAGATGTTGACAAAGATTCCGTCAAATCACTTGTTAAAGAAAGTTTTTCATATTGAGTTTTTTTTTATTTTTAGGGTAAAGAAAAACATAGGCAACTTAAGAAAATTAATGGCGCTTCATTTTGTAGCTGAAAATTTAACAGTGCTTTTGTTAGACTAATTGAGTGGAAGATTAGGTTTAATTTAAAGAAACCTGAAATATTCATGAAAGTAAGCATTAAAGGAAAAATAAAAAAAAAAATAAAAAAACTTATTGATTCCCCAAAGTATATTTTATAACTTTCATTTATCATATTTAATTTTATTATATTAAATGTATATTAAGTAACTCTTCGATTTATGAGCAGTGATTAAATATTAGAAATTATAAAAAGTACTTTCAGATTATATTTTACATGTTTTTACATATCCTAACCAATTACATAATTCTATACAGCCTCTTAATTAATAATTGAAATAGTAAAAAGATATTTTAGAGTTGATTTTTCAAAAAATATTCAATTACCTAAAATAAGTAAAGGAAAAGAAATTCAATAATTTCGAATTGTTTGTTAGTTCATTTGAAAAAATTGCCTATTTTTCAACGTAATTGTGTGTACCTACATAAAGTCAACAAAAAGAAGAACTAACATCACAAATAACGATATTTGGTGAGTAGTGTATAAAAAAATATAAGGGAAAAGCTTTTCTTCTCGTAATGCTCTTCGGTTTTTGCGGGTGCTCAGTGCCATCTTAACCATAAGGCCCAAGAGGAAAATATAATTGCTTACGCAAAATTAAATCCTTTTTATTCACGATTTCAGAAATTTATTTGATTATATGTATAGGGCATGCACTGTAGCCATTGACTGCTGTTTCTTTATTCTTTTTTTAACAAATTCCTATTTAATAGCCTAAAATTTGCAGAATTCTATCACGAAGACTTATGAGCTCAAGTCAAAATGTTTGCATTTAAAGCAGTACTTGGAAAACATAGCCATGGAATCAACAGTAATATTTGTGACATATATAAGCGTATCTCCAAAAAATTGAAAAGAAATTTCTTAAAAAACATTTTAGTGATTTTTTACATCAAAAACGAGGTATAAAAAATAGAAAAATTTTATTTAAAAAAAACAGAAAGCATCAAATTTTCTAATTCATAAATTTTTTTGGATCTGTTAAAACAGGCTTTAAAAATTTTTTGGAAGTAGCATTGTGTATATACAGCACAAATCTTAAAAATCCTTGCAGTAATAGTTAAATGTTTCAGTTCTTATACTCAGAACTTACCAAATTGTTAAAAAATACTACGTTCATCGATTATAAACTAGATCTTAATCAACTGTTATTATCTGCACTCCTGTTTTGGTTTATACAATACATTTTTTGGAGAATAGTTGATGCACAAAAGAAATAAATATTATAAGTAGAATTCAAGATAATAAAACCTCTGTAAAATTGTGAAAAAGACTTTTATGGACGAACAGTAACGGAAATTCAAATTAAAGAACAATTAAAATCTCATGCCACCAAATTTCATAGAACACAAGCCACCAAAGAATAAAAATTAGCCTTTATTTTTATATAGTTAAAGTTTAATAAAAAATTATTTAAATTTAAGCATGCAACTTTTCAAAGCTTCTAACGTAAAAATATAAAATTTTTGTTTTAGTTTAAGTATCTTCTTAATTTTATTTATGAATCTACACTGAAATATTTTTTTAAATTTATTTGAGATTAAAAAAATTAAGGAAAAAATCTATTACTTTTTTAAGCCATAGACCCTCTATGGGGATCCTAATATACCTATTTTATTCGTTATAAAAATTAAGTACATAATTTTTAGTAAATAAAATTAAAAACAAAATAAATTACAACCAGTTAAACATTGGACAACTAATCCTACTTTAACTCTATATTTCAGTCAATTAATTATCACATTATTATGGATTTTAAAATCGTTAAATTTTTTATAAAATATATTTGAAATTCTAGATATTATTAATTTAACTAATTAGTAAAGTTCAAAAAACCCAACTTATTTTAACAAAGAGTGCGTGATTCAACAATAATTTAAGATAAAATTAAGGTACGCCCCATTTTGTTGTAGGACAATATGGAAGCCCTCCGGTATGGTTATGTATCATTGAAACTAAACACGCAATATACCGATGAGTTTAAGCTTTACAATTTCACACACAATAATGGGATGCCATTACGTTGTAGATTGATTTTGCCCCCAATTTACACAATAAAAATACATATGTAATTTTTGCAAGTTATGTCTTTGAAATGATGTTTAAAAATCGTCAATCTCATCTGTAAATTGAACAAAGAAGATACTAGATTTTAGCATGGGGAGCAGATGCATAACAACAGTCCATAAATGTGATCATAACTTAAAGATATGGAAAAACATTATATGCAATGTTTCAGGCTTGTAAGGTGCCTTGTGGTATGATTCCGGGGCTCTTGCGTCTAAATCAAAATCCACAGATACCGACTTTGTTCTTTAGTCGACATGTGCTCTTGCCAAGATTAAAACTTCAAGGGATACTTGCCATTCCCGACTGGGTCTGACTTGGCGGCCAGACAAAACGTGAAATCATTTACATGGACATAAACCTAGGGACCCCGCCAAGGGCGAAATGAAATTGACACGTGATGATTTTATAACCAATTACCTGCTTGCTCTTTCAGAATCTTCTTTCTTTTTAGATTAGTTTTTATTTTAAAATAAAATGAAACAAACAAAGAGAAAAAATTTAAAAAGATTATATGAAAAATAATTTAATAAGTTTCCCAGAACAATTTCTCCTGTAGAAAGATACATTGCTAATAAAAAAACAACAAAAACAAAAATTAAAAAATTATTTAGAAAGTTTATGTGTTCTAATTTTTTTAATTAAAATTCGAAAGGTTTTTAATATTCAGAGCCTAGACAAAAAAAAGGCAAAATGCTCGTCATTAATAAAAATAGTTTGTTCAACAAATTTTCAAAGCGTTTTTGTTTTAAAAGTTTTTTAATTAATAAATTCCTGACAAAGAATAAAGGAAGATCTCTCTAAATTTATGTGTACAGGAAAACAAGCTTTTGATATTAATCCTAATGGCTAAAGTTCAGATTGTTTAACTTTTTTTATGGCCATTCGCCAAGCGCACAAGAGGCTAGGCGCTACCGTTTATCTCCATCAGAGAGGTGAAAAGCAAGACGAAGTTTCGAAATTATCGAATTTTTCGAAAGTTTTCGAACTTTATAAAGTTTGCTGAACTGCTGCTGCTGCTGAAGTTTAATGAACTTTATAGTTTATTTTTATTGTACATTACTTGTTAAGATCGACACAGCCTCATATCTGCTCGCAAATTAAATACCTGAATATCATTCTATCAAATTTTAAATCTAAAAAGAAAAAAGGAATTCGAGTAGTGCTGAGAAGATGCAAACAAATAAAACTTTGAATCAAGCAACAAGAAATTCAATTCAAGGAATATATCAAAATGATATGAGCATTGAATTTTCATAAAAATTGTTCTGATAAATTAACTTTTAGCCAAAAAGATTTTAGTAGATATGATTAAAAGACAATGTATCAACATACGGCATATCACTGGAAAATTAATCTTCCTTGCAAAGTATTTATTTAAGAAACTCTTATCAAATCTGACGTTTGGCTGCTCTTATAATAAAATCAAAACATAACTAAGATAACTTAAAATAAGTCCAATCAGGGGATCACCCAATTTTGGAAGGGTATGATAAATTTTTCATATATTAAATATTTGAATAGCAAAACTTTCTTGATCTGATCAGTTCATGATCAGATAAAACGTCTGTCTTACATGATTATGTGTAATATCGAGAAAAGTATCCTATTCTAGAAACACATACGATGTACACAAGAATTTGTTATATCGTATACAAAAATATTAACAGTAAAAAAATAAAATTTTTCTGTTGTCTGTTAAAAATTCTGTCAATAATTCATGGAGTTATAAAAAATGTTAAAGTTAAAGATCCATGAATACAAAATCTTTTTCTTTTTTTACAGTGTCGTAGATAGGGCGGGGATCAGAGGGATCAATCTCTTCCTTTGCTAATAATATTTTAGTGATGATCAAAGAGAAAAAGCTAAGGTGCCTAGAGGGGACTTTTGTCTCTCTCGTTCAATCTAAAATTTAAATTTTTACTCACAAATCGTAATTTGCATATATTTCATATGGGGCGAGAGAGCCATTTGACGACTTGAAAATAATAGTGAATAGTCTCCTAAAGAATTTTCATAAAGTTATCCCTCTCCTGACCCCTTTCTCTTTTTACTACATATCGCAAATACCATTATTTTATTTGATCTTTTTTACATCATATTTTTTGTAGACTTCTCTTTTCTTGAAAAAAGGAAAAGGTTTTTTGATTAATTCTTTCAATATAAGCTTAGCAAAAAGATCTTTTAATAATTTACATTAAAACAAAATTTAGCACTCGTCTCTTCTAAAAGAAACTTTCTATTGAAATATTGTCTGCAAAAATATGTATGTAAAGGATCTACAGTAGTAAATAAAAGCAAAAGGATATTATATAAAATATTAAATTTTGAACATTTTGATATACTTGTAATCTAAACATAATTAAAAAAAAAGCTACCACAAGTTTTTGTTGAGCTTCAAAATAACTTATTTAAATAGCAAAAATTCGCTACACTTCCAATAAATTATGGCTGAAGGAAAAATTATATAGTGATTGAGTTATGGCTATATTGTCAAAAACTTTGAACTTGAGTACTTAACAATTTTGTAAACAGATGCATCTTAGGCAATTTTCTCATTTCATGCTATGTAAAAAACTAAAATTGCCACAACACAACTAGCAAGCAGTCAAATTCAACCAGGAGTCCGGAAATATGGTTAAAAGGAGTAACATAATGGTATTCACCTTCAATTCTAAATACCATATCGGCCTTTAGCTGTTATTTTTATTTTTTGTTTTGTCCATCATTAACGTACAGTTCATCCCTTGAATTTCATTTAAATTCGTATTTCTTTTTTAAAAAAATAATTTAAAACTACTTTTGTTTTTTTAAATTCTTCTATAGCACTTTTAGAACTGCAAACAGCATTTACATGAAACGTTAGCAAAAATGGCCTGGACACCCATTCAGTGAGACATAAATTGGTTTGCATGAAGTGACCCTTCGTATTAGGTTTTAATTTATTTTGCCTAACTTTATGCTGTTTCTTTGCCATTGGTAGTTATTTATTTATTTATTGCGGGATAAGTTACAACCAATGCCGACAGGAGTTAAAGTGAGCGATTTGAAGATATGCAGCGAAGAGGCGGTCTGCATAAAGCATGAAAATTAAATCACTGACACATTTAAAGTACAAAAAAGAACAGAAAAAAATGTAAAATTTGATAGAAAAACAAAACAAAATTATTACCAGCAAATTAAATAAGCTGCAATCAACTGAAATAGGTGGGACCAAATAAAAAACATTAAGCTGAAAATTGAAAACTAAAAGATTTGATGAACGTTTTTAATTTAAAAAAAAAAATAAACAAAATTACCATGAAATTTTCCTAACAGCTCAAAACTTTTTTTGCAAGCAGTTTTATTATTATTTAAAGATAATTTTCGAATTCAAAGTTGATTTTTAAATTCTCAACTAGTTTTTTTAACTTAACCTTTTTATTAAGTATATGTATTCAAAATATTAATGGAGGGATTCAATCTTGTATACTTATACTCAAAGTTAACACCAAAAAGATGAATTTTCAAAAAAGCTCAACTCGTCTTAAAAATCTTGGAATTATTTCCTCTTTGCTTTTTCTTAAGTTTTCCTAAGTTGGTTTCCCCTAGAAACCATTATTGAACCTTTTATTGAGCTAAAGCCTTATATGTTATGACGATGGATCAAATAAAAGTGTTATTTCCCATGTACTAATTTTTGACCATTGTTTAAATTACATATTTCGCATTTTGCTTTCCTAAATTCTTAGGGAAAATTGTACAAATTATTTCTCTACTTGGCGCTAGGTTTGGTTTGAAATGGTTTGAGTCTTGGAACTTATTTATTGTACTATTTAAAAAAAACTCACGCAGTAGGGACTATCAATAAAAAATATAAAAGCAAGAATAGATTTCGGGAATAATACAAAAACTGGGCTTTTGAAGACTGGAAAAATGTTATCTAGTCGGATAAAACAAAAATCAATAGATATTAGTCAGATTGGAAGGGCTACTACTACCACCGTCCATATTAAACTATTAAAAATCATCATGCAAAACCAACTGTGAAACTTTGTGAAGGTAGCAATATGGTTTAAGGTTGCTTTACTTGGTGGCACTCATTACATTACTCATACCATTACAGGTAAAATAGATGGATAATTTAGGGAAATTTAATGGAAATTTCAAAGAAAGTGTCATAAAAGTAAACACTGAATCATTGAATCTGTGAAAATACACAAAATAATTACAATGTGCTTGCTCGCAAAACTAGTATTAAACTAATTTCTAAATATTATATTTAAAATAACCTGAAAAAAAATTAATTATTTTTAAATACATAAAATAATTTAAAAATACTGATCAAAATGCCACCATTTAATTCCTTTTTGACACATAAATAGGGGAATTTTGAATGTTGGACAGCCTGCTAATTCACAATAGGTGGCAAAATTTCCTTTATACAGCCCTTCAAAGGCTGTATTTTATACAAGAGTGCGACATGCCTAATACGCGTGTTTTACCCGTTGTATTGTAATAATGAGTATAAGCTTCGGTGGAGAACGGGTATAGCTAACATTTGTTGGTATAAAGCTACATTCACACTGACGGTAAATATTATGGGCAAACTTAATCTGTGAATTCAATTAAAAAAGAAATATATAAGGATCTTTAAATTCATTTCTTAGTTAAAAATAAAAGAAAAGTGAAGAGTGAAGAAAAGTGTTGTTATCGATTCTATTACATTTTATTATCATTAGAAGCATTAATGGTGCATTATGCTGATCAATTCTTATTTGAGGCCTCATTAATTTTTAACATAACATTAGGCGTTAGTGAAGCCTTAGCATAACTAAAAATTTTTCTTTAAAATATAAAAATAAAGCTAATACTTTAGTTCTCTAAAATAAAGTTTAATTAATTCAAAATTTTTGCTAAAGGATAAGGTTGTATTTTGAAATGTTTCTTTTCAATAATCATAAATTGTAGATAATATCATTAACATTATTTCTAATTTCACATCATTCTAAATTCAAAAAAAAAATAAAAAAACTTAATATCAACAAATTTATCTATAAATCTTTATATATTCAAATTTTTAAAATCAAATACATAAAATTAATAAAATTTGTATAGAATTTAACTTCAATGTGACTAATGATGACTTCAGCTTATTTTTCATTCAATATATTAAAATAAATGGCACGCGTGATGATATGTGGTCCATTTTTGCAATGTAACTAAATTTTTTGAAACATGTCTTCATCTTTAGACCCTAACTGGGACATTGGGTTTATGATGGCAGTCATATATAAATTTAGTGGTTATTACTCATATTCAAGCCATGTTTAATATTTTAAAGTGGATTTAATTTTTTTTCCTTTTTAGTTTTTAAGCAAAATGTGACAACATTTCAACAAAAAAAAAAAAAAAGGACAAGTCTTGAATAAAATTTATAAAACTTTATATTCATATGAAGGTGGTATCTAAAAGGACTAAGAATTAAATGCTTCGATCAAGATCAGAAGAGCCCCATGGAGCGAGACATTGGCGCCTTTTTGAGACACTGCGGGAACTTTTCCTGCGCGATCCAATGTTACTTCCCCCGCTGTTCTGTATTAACCTATCATATATAGTATAGGCAGAAAAACTCATTTAAATGAAATAAATTAAAATTCGCGACAAAATATTATCGATGTTAATGCGCGAATGGAAAACATTAATCATATTCGGTTGTTAAGAAACTTTGAACGTTTGAAATTTTACCTCACATAATTTTTGAAGCACACTTTTGAAATTTCAGTGAATAAAGAAATATTTTGTTATGAAAAACAAACCAAAAAAGTAAAACAACATTTAAATAAATAAGATGAAATGATTAGAATTTTTGGTTATTTAGTATAATAAGAATATTTAGGAATATTTGGCAAAGTGCTTGCAGCATTCCATTTTGATAGCAGCACTACAAAAAAAAATAGAAAGGCATCCAATAATACTCGTATTTAAAAAAATATGAAAGCACTTATCAATGTGCATATTAGAGGACTTCACAGTGGAGCACTGTGAAATTATAATGATAACCTTTAATTAAAAAGTAAAACAGAAATTGAATTGTCTCCAATGGAAGTCGAATAATTTTAAGTGTATTCAAAAATTTCTAAATCCAATTTGATTTCAATCTAAATTTCGAAAAGTATTTCAAAATATTTTAAATATCTTCAGCTAAATAATATTTGAAAATACTAAAAATATTACAGAGCGTGAAAAACGAACTAATTTAGTATTTGTATTAAATCTAAGGAAAGCAATTATGTATTATCTTCCCCCTAACCGATAACCTAACGGAAGTACCTCTTTGCATGCAATATACCCGGAAAACGATCGTCGCCTTAGCATTAAGGCACCAATCCTACCCTTGTAATTTGACGTAATTTTCTTTCATTAAGTTCTTGATTAGCTGATGTAGACACATGTCAAGGATATGTCTCTTAAGTTATTAATAGGTTCGCGTAAGTTTTACACCCTTGATATAGTAAAAATATATATTAATATATATATATATATATATATATATATATATATATATATATACATTTATTATTATTGCGCGATATAAATTCTAAAGACTCCGCCTTTTGACTTTTGTTGGCTGACATTTCATTTTAGAAAATTGCTCGCGCCTGGTTGCTTTAGCGTCACGAAAGCTTATTGGTATGTATGATAAAGTACCCTTCTTTTTTAAGTACTGGGGTGACAAATTATGTAATGTAACCTATTTAATGTAAAATAAAATTTGATCCCATTATATGCCATAAATTTATGATAGCTGAAATTGAAACTTAAATATTTTTATTTAATTTCTTTTTCATTATTCAAATATTAAAAACTTGTGTACACAAATATCATAAAAATTTACCTTTAAAAAATGGTAAGAAAAGAAAATCTTTCTGATAGAAGAAAAGTTTAATTTAAATTAACTGTTTATAATTAATTATATATTTGAATAAATAATATTTCTGGGGAAGTTTCCAAAAAGGCTAAAAAATCAAAATATTTGAATTTCCCGGGGAAGTTTTATTTTATTTGACATCTTTTGTTGGTTTTTAATGTAAAATAAAAGTGGGACATATAGACATATAAAATTTTACCTCATAGTCACTTTAACCAGTTTAAATGTTGTGAATTTTCTAAAGATCTAAGATCTTAGCTTTAACGGCCACTATTGTATTAAACTTGACAAAGAAAGTTTATCTAGTAAATTTTGTTTTCTATCTAAATGATGTTTACATTTTACTTTAGACAACAATTCCTTATGGTCTCTGCAGAACTTTTTTCCTACACGTAATTCACCAAAATTTAATCAAAAAGAGCCTAGCGAAAAATATTCTCAGTTCTCATATCTTATTCCTAAGACCATAGTTTTGTAATCTACCAGAAAAATCACGAAAAGTGATTAATTAAAATATCATACGTAGCATTTGCTTGGTCTCATTTATACCAGCCTACCCGCCTTCTTGTTACCTTGAATATCCTAATTACAAAGAGCCTACATTAAGGCTACTTTATATACTTTGTGAAAAAGTATTAAAGGTTCTTATAATGTCTCTATCCGACCTTAAAACACGGTGCTTTGATGTCCTCAACATTACTATATTTTTTCTTATCATTTGAAAAAATATAAAATTATAAGGTTTGTATTTTTATTTTTTGAAAAAATTTCATGAAACTAATTACTTTACATTTGGAATTTTATGAAAGCAATTAAAATATCTAAGACAGTTTACGTGCATGCAAGAAATCTAAAATCAAAGCAACATAACCTTCTAAAATGTTGATCACTTTAAAATTCCTCAGAAAGTTTTTCCATTAAAAAAGAATTGTAAAACTTCAATAGACCATTCGAAATTATTATTATTATGATAACAGCTAAATTTTGGACACTACCTTGTGAAATACCAACATTTATTGTCACCTTCATCAAAATCAGTATATAAGTCTCAATATGTCTTGTTAATATTATTGAATTGAGTTTTCAATCTATCATAAAAGATTCAATTAAATCATAATAAATTAACTTTATGAAGCATCATTACATAATCGCCGAATGCTGGAAGGCATACTAATTGAGATAAGTTGAATGCAAATGTAATAAAAAATATCTGGATGTATAAAAATATAAATGCCGACTACTAGTCAACTTTATTACATCTAAAAGTGGGATGGAAACTACAAATATGTCTAATGATCGATCCAGTACTCTAATATTAAAGCTGTACAATGAAAAGATAACAAAATATAGGGTATGAGCATTTCATTAAATCTAAGAAAAGAAAAAAAAACAAAGAAAATTAAGTAACTAAAGACCAGAAGCACTGGATTGCTGGATGAATTTGTTATACAAAAATAACTAATAGATTAAGTTCAAAGAAAATTACAATTTTAACACACGATTCAATGAGCCTCCAGCATGGAACATAGATGGCATTACTATTGAAAATTACATAAAAAAATTACTAACAATAAATATCAAAAATTATTGACGATGTGACGTTTAGATAAAAAGCTACAATGATTTCAGTGACATTACTTTTTATATTTTTTAAAGCAATTTCATGTGTTGAAATTCAATTATTTCTGCAAAAATCTTCATTTTTATCACCTTAAGTTACTGAAATAAATAATTTTTGGAATCCAATGAGCGTGAATTTTGATGGTCACATATGTTATTATGGATGCTTTTTATAATAGTGTCAATGAAAGATGTCAGCATCTCTTTGTCTGTCACATTAAGATTTTCAGTAGTCAAAGTTCGCGCAACCTCAACGTCAGCCTACGATGTTTTTGATTGATCTTGACGGCGATCACTTTCTTAATTCAACGATATATAAAAGACTTTGATGCTGTTTCAATACAACTGTTAACTTAAGGGGATGATTCGTTTAATTCGTTCAAAACAAGGCATGTTTTCAAGAAATGTTTTTGGCAATACAGGTAGTTCTAGTTTATTTAATTAATTTTTATTTGATAACACAACATTTGAGCAATATTTTGTCAAATTTTTATTTCAAAATAATAATAAGTGAGCGAGTGGCAGTGTAAATTTGGAGGCACCTTGAAAAAAGGGTGTGCATTACTACTTGCAACAAAATCATCTAAAACAAAAAAGTCACAATTTATTTTTTAAAAACGATATTTTTTGAGGTAGTGACCAGGGATTTTTGCGATTTTTCAATTTTTGGTAGCCTTTTGAAGCCAAAATATCGACTTTCGCCCAAAAAATCGACATATTTGTTATTGTAAAATTAATAATTATTAAAAAAAAATAAAAAAATCTCTTTATTATCTGATAAATATTTGAAAAAGTATTGTTCAAAATTTCACTAGGTTCACACTTCGAAAATATCAAGCTTCAATAAAACGCTTTAAAGTTTTGCTTACTAAAAAATTGTAAATAAACTCGAAAATTCTTTTAGTTATACTCAAACAGTCATCGAAGCCAGATCCATAGAGCAAAGGGCTTTCATCTAGGAGATTTAAAGTAAATTTTTGTTGTTTTCTACCCAAAACTCTTTCTTCTTTACTGTCATGTGATGTTCGATCCTTCACCTACAAATTCAGTACAAAGCAGTTTAAAACACAAAAAAGGACAACTTAAATGAATGAAAATGGAGTTAATAAAAATTTATGTAACGCTATCTGAAACTACGCTTCTATTTGACTTGAATCCAATTCCAATTGACTTGAAATTTTGACACAATATTTTAAGGATGTTTTACATTAATTTAAAAAATAAAAAAAATAGAAATGAAAGGTTAAATACCGAACTATTCCTTTAGTGCTTTGAAAATATTAAGGGGTTATATACACTTAGCCTTTGCAAAAAAATTTATTATTTTATTTCATTTTTGTATTTTACATATATTTAAGTACACACACAAAAAATTTCAACTTGATCCGACAATTGTTCTAGAAGTTACACAAATATTTGTAAAGAAGTGTCAGAGCGATTGAAGGTGATTTTGAAACGTTAAGCGCGTTTTTCTCAAAACTGTGTTTTCAAAGTCGGTGACCACTATTTCTCGGAAACGGCTGAACCGACCACCCTGAAATTTCAACACAAGCTTTGCAAGTATATTTTTTAGGGTCTGATCGTGGATTTTTTTCTGAACAATAAATATTTTTTTTATAAACAGTTTAAGATCAAATCTTTTATCAAAAATCGATTTTTTTTTAAAAGCCGCCATTTAGTCAAAAAAGTTTATTTTGCTTATTCCTTACAATCCGACCCGAGATTATACACTACTTTAATTAAATTTATTTGGTTTTATAAGTTTAGATGATCCTATCCAGAGATATGGGGGTCACCGCAAGAAGTCTTTTTTGAGTGGAGCTCCAAAAGATCAGCTATTGTTTCTTTCAATATTATTATTTTTAAATATAAAACATGTCAAAATACAGTTAAAAGTTACTTTAATATGTGTATTAGTTAATAAATTTAAAGGTTTTCTCAGGAAAAACACTCGAAAACCCCCTATTTTAGAGGCTTCTAAGTGTATATACCCCCTTAAATTACAATACATCCCCTTAATTTACATACATCAAATGAATTTTTTTACTTAAGATATATATTTCCTGTAAGCAATAAACACATTTAAGTATGTCAATGATCAAAAATTATTCAATTGTTTAAATCCAAAATATAAAAAATAGTTGTTTGTTGTTTAAAATGCCTAATTTTATGAAACAGAGGTACAAAAGCGTAGGATTACCAAATTTCAAAGTTAATTAAGCCTCCAAGAAAATTAGAATGTTATATAGGCGACAAGAAAATAGTTTTTGTAGCTGAATACGTTTTTAATTCCTTGTTTTTTACAAAGAAAATTTAAAATGTTTGTATCAATATTTTTGATTTCTTTTTTAATTAATTATTATTTTTCTTGCCATATATTTGTAAAGCTGATGACTACAAGCAAAAATTTTATACACAAAATTCTAGCAAAATTTGAAATTTCTGAAAAACTATGAAGCAATAAGTTTAATATGTAGAACCAGAAAGAAATTCAATTTTTTGTACTTTTTTGTCGTAAAAAAAATCAATATTTCAATAAATAAAATTACAATTAAATCGATTAAAAATGCCTCATTAGGATAATCTCAATAATAATAGATTTTCAAATTCTTGTTTTGACACAAAATTGAAAACTGTAACAATTTGTTTTGTTTTGGTTTTTCTTCTATTTTTTGTAATTTATATAGCCTGAAGCAGATACACTCTATAAATGGTTTAAAATAATTTATTTTCTTCTTTTTATATAGCACTTATCAATTATTCAGAGTATAAATTATTTGTCTCAATAATATAACTATCGTAACTTGGTCAGCGTATCGTTCCTATAAAGAAAAATAACATTACCTTAGGGTGGATACTAGAATACTGTGGAAACGAGTATAGCATTAACGATGTCTCTAGCAAATATTTTTCTTTACCACAAAAGTAAACTTATTTAACTACTTGATAATTCTGATCAGGAAATTTCTTATCTCAAGAATATAGCACTTTCCATTCCTAGTACTATTGATGATTGCCTTAAACGATTGTATTGCTTCTTTAGTTTTCTAACAAATATCTACAAAACTAAGAGTATTGTACTATAAAGCAATAACCCCCAACTATCACGTTCATTTAGTGGACAAGAAGAACTTCTTAGCTAACAAAGCAATCCAATGAACCCTTTATATCCGGGGGATATGATTTGGTAAATTTAATTAAATACAACCATTTGGATTCTTTGTTACAATTGATGAATGTCTCAGGAAATTGTCGAAAAGTTGGAAAGCATTAATAAATTTTTATATATCTTAAGAAATTCTTTAAATGTTTTAGATCAAATATGAGAATATTTTATTTGCCAATATTAGAAATAAATATCCACAACTAAATAATACAAGGCTTTTTCCAAACGCCAATCCTCCAAATACAATTAGCCTTTTTTTCTTCAAATGATATACTTCGAAGTGTGATTTTAGAAAATATTTTAGTAAGCAAATAATTAAACTAAACATAATTTAGGACTTAAGCTTATGACACAGACAATAATGTAATAGCTAAATATCCAGATAAAGTTAGGTAGTTTGGGATTGATTCCTATATATGATTTTCTTAAGCCTCCTATTCTTGCCTGTTAATTTTTCTCAACTTTTTCCTTGCTTGTTTCTGGCCCTTAGTAGTGTCTCTTTGTTCCTATTCTGTTGAACGGAAAATAATTTTGTACTAGTCATATCCAATAAATATGTTATTTAAAAAAAAAAAAATATGATTTTTTTCCTATATTTATGAGCATTCATAAAAGAGGCTAAAAAGTTTTCATAAAACCTCCTATGCAAAGAACAAATGTCAATAAGTAAAGGATAATTATGAATCAATACGGTCTTTTTTTTAATTAACAAAAATAAAAATCTTTACTAAATTTACTATTTACTAAATAAACTAAAAACTTTGTTTTACTTTTTCTCTAAACATTTCTCTTTTATATTTTTCAGAACTTTATTATTCAAACTTAACCCTTTTAAACCTAAAATTCACACCCACTTCAACAATCATGCATTATGTCTAGACCCTTATCAGTCAATAAAATTGAATATAACCTTTAGACAAGAATTTTTGTATTTGTTTTTTTTTGCAGATATTTCTTTTGAAGCCTTAAAATCAGCCCCTGTTAGTTTCTAAAGATTTATATAGAATTAACTTGACGTAATAATCTCGACAAAGGTATAGATAATATAGAAAAACTTACATTTGAAACTTTCTAAAGCTAACATGTAATTTAAATCTTAAGCTTATCTACACCTTTTTTTGACGTCCAATAGAAAGTTTTACAAGGATATTTATTTTTTTGGCTTTTTGTTTAGAAAATGGTTTATTCTAATATTTTTCGAAAAGTAAAGATAAAAGTAAACAGTTGGGAACTAAGTAAATCCCAAGGTTTCTAGCCAATATCAATCAGAAAATATTCAAAGGAATTAGCTTGGTAGTGTATGACTATTAAATCCAACTACCATAGATTTTGAATGTAAAAATTAGGCTACACAAATAAATAATTCATTTTTAGTATTCCTAAATACATGGACATTAAGCTTTGTAGTAATAATTTTCAAAATCAAAAAAAAAAAAAAAGACATTTATGAATTTTTTTCCTTCTTTTTTGTTGTACAACATAGTTAAATAATTTTAAAGTTGGTACTTATCCATACAATGGACTTATGTTTTATATAAACTGTCTTCAAATTCTAGTAAATTAAAAATATCGCACAACCTTAGTGTACATAATTTCTAGATGTACATGAAAAACCTCAAAAAAATTCCAAAATATATTGGGATAATTTTTAAAATTCAGAGCAAAATTTTTGCTCTTAAATATCAGCTTAAATAAATAAATTATGCATTCTAAAAGCTGTATATAAAAATCAGGTCAGATAATAAATTGGTCTGCTTAAATTTCTTTCCGACTCAAATAAGTTTTACGTAATTTTTGTGTTAGGACGGAATTTTGCATGCTTTATTCATATAACAAGAGGCATGTAATGCTAACAATAATAAGTTATATTTGGCTAGAGCAAGAGCAAGCATATTTCGATGGGCAACGTTTAGGCAGAAGCTAGAATTGCCATAGGTAACGTTTTTCACATTTATGCATAATTTATTTAGGCTTGCCAAGATCGCCTTATCTACTATAAGCCACGAGTTATGGAATGATCAATGTTTGTTCGCTTTTGTAATAGCGCTAGGCTCGGAATAGGTTGGCATAAATTGAGTAACTTACAGGATACCTTGAAACCTTCACTGTATAGAGATTCTCTACTGACTGCTACGGAAGCAATTGGAATATATACTTAGACTTTATAACACAGTTAGCAGTAGCTTGAGCTCAGCTTTTATAATTCTTATAATTATAAGAGCTTTATTCAATAGTAAATTATTTATCTGCTAATATATGAAATTTTATATCTTACAATGACTTAAGAAACTTTTAGAGCAAAAAATATTTTTTTGCTATATTAGACGTAAGACATTTTTTCACACACAAAGCTTTTCTGGCAATGAGGCATATACGCGTAATTTTTAAAACAAACCTTAATTAAGCCTGCATATTACACCATACCACCTTTACTTGAGAATATTAAGGATCCAATCATTTCATTTTACCTAATTTATACCGTAAGGCTGCCTACAGAGTGCCAGCTTACAGCCGAGCTGACATCGATTCCTATTTCGATAGACTAATCTTTTGTAGACTTGCACTCTGAACACTTTCAACAGATTCCTATTGATTTTCCCATAACGTCTTTATAGTATTCGATATTGGAATTATTCGCATTCTAGCTGTTTGCTTTATTGTCTTCTCATAATATCTAGATCTAGATATGTGTTACTATGTTTTCTAGTTGAGTTCTTTTAATTACCATCTGTGTGCGTATATCTTCTACCTATGTTAGTTATTAATACGGGACATTTTGAAAAACTTAAAGCAAAGAAACTAATTTTTAATTTTGTTGGTTACGATATTCTTTTTCGTTATTTTTTAAAAAGGGCAAATTGTCTTTTATAGTTAATCTCATTGTGAAAGAAGCTAAAAATGGAGATTAGCTATTTTTTGAATTACTTATTCTTCTTGTAGATCCTCGTAGCTAGAAGGTTATTGTTCAACCATCTTTTGAAAAACAAAGTAATAATTAGCTTGAATATTTTTTTAGCTGAATTTTATATTGTATAAATAATAAAAACAATTTAATTTTTGATATCTCTAGCAGTAGTAAACTAAGTAGATAATAACTTTGAGACAATTAATTTTTTTATTTTCCCAATAATCTAAGTCTAACTATCTTATTTTCTGAATTGTATCTTAACACGCACTGTTATATTTTTCTCAAATAAAAAACTTGAAAAATGCTTAAACAAAAATCTAAATTCATATGCCGATTATTATTAATTTGATATTCTGATGTTTTTCTTTCTTGTCTATTGTCAATTTGCATAAATTATTGCCTTGATAGCTTAAATAATCTGTTATTATTGTATTTGGGATGTACAAAAACAATCTAAACGCAATCTTTTGATGTATCGTCTAGACAAGGAAAAAAAGAACTCATCATCAGATATTTTTGTATATCTATAAAAATACATTTTTTGATATGAAAAAATTTTGGCCAGGTTATCTTTAGCTAAAGACGTAGATTTGTTTGTTAAAAAAAAGCTCAGTTTTATAAACTGAAATATAGTATCTGAGCTAATGCTGAGCTAATTCAATTTTATAATTTTATAATTATATTTAAATATTTTATTTGGCTTGGTTTTTCTAAGCACATGAATTTAATTCTTTTGATTAACAATCAAACCTACTAATTGAACTAAATACTAAAGTTTTTTTAGAAACTCAAATGTGTCTACAGTTTAACTTGTTAACGGAAATTTCATTTGGAATCAGTAAATAAAACAAATTTTGAAATTAGGCTTTTTTCGACAAAATTAAACAATTTGATTTAAATATAAGTTTATTTACTGTAGGAAATTTAAATGATTTAAATTCAAGACAAATTATAAGGACAATCTATTTCACGCCTTAAATACCTATTTAAACAATAGTTAAACGACAAGAGTGTAATCTCTAGCTTTGCAGAATTTTGGTACCAATAAAAATTAAATCTCTGTGAGGAAAACAAATCAAAAAACAAGATTAAAATTATAAAAATTATTTCATTTATTTTATATTACATACTAACATTTTATCTGTTAAATTTACTTAACTTCGGTATTTTTAAAACAATAAAACAGTCCTTTATGTTAACTTGCCAGAAAGTTCATCCTGATAACTTTAGTTTACACCACTAAAGATAACTGGACTGGTCTGATATACATCAAGATTTATACACCAGATTAAAAACTCAAAAAAAGTTATAGTTTAATATGATTTTAGGGCTAGAAAAAATTTGACTTATGTGCATTGAAGAGTTTGTTTCACAGATCTATCACATTTAATTGTTGCTAAAATCTGCAAATTTAGCGGTGAAAAAGATGAATTTTCGTTAAGTTTATGAGCGAAATAATCTTATACTGCATGTAGAGTGCCGGCTTATAGCCGTGCTGATTCAACTGGTGATTTTTCAACTCACTTTTTAATCCATAAATTTACACTTTACTCCTGTTTGGTTTTCTCAAAGTGCATTTGTTTAAACAATTACACTTGAAATGGATTTTTAATCGAATTTATGCATAAAATGACTCTTCTTGACCACAAAGCATAACTCAATTCGTTACTTTTGAAAGCAAAACGTGCACGCGCAAATCAAAGTAAATGATTTGTCTCTGCTTACGTGCGCCTAGTACCCAGTTTTCAGATTTTGTCTGATTCTATTGTTCAAATCCATATTTTCCCAATATATAATTTTTTTTTCAACCATAAGATAAGTTCTACACATGAAAATAAAAAAACATGCTTTCCAAACTTTCCTAAAAATATATCCTCTTTGCATATCAAACATTTTCAATTTTTTTTGCATTTCAAATTATCAACGCCTGAAATGAAATGAAAGCACTTAACCCGCACTCCAAACTCCTGATCGCCTAGTACTTGATTTCGGGCTTCTGACAAGTCTAAAGGCTTTGTATGGGATTTGCCTCAAATTGGACTTGTTCTAAGTCCAGTTTGGCGAGTCCAAATTTCCACATCCTGACATCTATGCGACATTTGCTGGATCTCCATGCGTCAACACTCGTTCCCATACGTTCCGATGCGTTCCTGAAAAATTGTTCCGGAGTCGTGACAGCTCCAGACTATTCCTGACTCCTGACATCTATGTGGCAAATACCCTAAGCATCATAGTGAATAAAAAAAATAAAAAAACGCCAGCATAAAAATTTATTGAAGGTCAATCTTTTAGTGACATCTTCTTGTCAATAATTGAGCTACAAAACAATTTTCCTAGTGGAATTACAGAGAACTTGTTGAGAGACTTCGCTTTATATGCTGAAAGCATAAATAATCAAAACAAAGAAAGTATGCATTAAAATTTCTAAAGTTTATGTCTTTAAATTAATTTTTTTTCATATAAATATTATAAAAACATTGAAATAGTGTTTTTTATTATATATTCTATTAATGTAAAATAAAGACATTATTGTTAAAGTGTAAATTATAAGTAAAAAGAAAACACATCATGTTTTCAAGGTTAAACTCTTGTTTATAATAGTATTTTGGAAAATTATTAATTTCAAGTGCAGTGGGTTAATATACTACAACTAACTTTCTCTTATCAACTAATGTAGGTAACATTATCAGTTGAAAAGATGTTGAACACTGACCTATATAGATAACAAATTTTATCCCCTGTAAGTTTAAGGCTACGTATTTAATATTCATATTACTATATGAATATTTGCTTTATCGCAAATTTTTTATTTTAATGCGTCATAATGATAATTTATATAAATTATATGCAAACAATACGTATACATATATATTCATTGTTTTTATTATGATATTTAAATACATATAAAATAATTTCTTTGTTTTAAATAATTATAAATTTTTATATCTGTTTATAATTGGAAGAAACATATGATCAAATTAAAATTAGCATTAATTCATTGCCAACAATTTAGTTTATTAATTTGAATAAATCAAAACGAAATCTGATAATATTAAATTTTTTAAACATCAGAATATATCTTCTTTTACGCTTCAATATTTCTTAGTTAGAAGCAGAGTGAGACTAGATAATAAATTAAACAAATATTATATCTTATTTTTGAACTATACAACTAATAATATTATATTTATCCTTAATATATAGAAAAATGGAAAATATTGATCGAAAAGAACGAGATATAACTGCTGAATATGTTAATTTAGGAACAGATACAATGGAATCATGGACACTTCTCCATACTTCACCTTCAATAGAAAAAATACAAATTAAACCACTTAATACTTCAATCAATGAGGAAACTACAGAATCAATAAATAGAATCGAAAATATACCTGATACCACTGAATGCCATGAGTAAATACTAAATTTAATTTTTCTATATTTAAGATTTTATACATATTTAAAAAATTTTTTAAACAGCAACAAAACTCTAGTGTTTTTTAAAAATAACGTCTTTAATTTCTTTTTAAGCTTAAAATTTTTAAATTTTATTTTAGAAATGATGCCAACCAAGAAAACATTGAAAATGATAACAAATCTATAATAAATAGTAATGAAAGCTCTGATACTCCTAAAGCAGAATGTCCTGCTGAAGTTGAAAATAAATTTCAAAATAATTGGAAAAATCAAATATTATTTGGTATTTTTAATAATATTAAAAGATCAAGTGAAATAAAAGAATCAATAAAAAGTGGATTTTTTTCACAATTATTTCTTCTAAAGAAAAATTTCTATATATGGATATTGGGTCTAGCTGTCTTAATTTGCATATCTAAAATATTTGGTTTATCAAATAAAATTGATATATTAGAAAAGAGTAATAATTTATTGCATCATGAAATAATTGATGTTAAAAAATTAACCGAAAATTTAGAAATTCAATTTGAAAATTTACGAATTCAACTAAATAAAAGAAAAAAATCTAAAAATGAAATTTATGTTAATAATATTAAAAAAGAGGCAAAAGAATATTTAAATAAAAATGAAAATTTGTATGAAAAATCTACAAAACCCAAAAATAGAGAAAAAAAAGAAACTAAAATTTTTGAAAAAAATGAAAAACAATATGATAAAAAAAATATAACTTTTAATCATTATAACGACGATAATTGCGTGGATATTGATAAAGAGAGAAAATTTTGTTCAAATACAGGATATGAAAAACAACAAAAGAAAAATAAACTAAAACAAAAGAAGGATAAAGATTATCATAAAAAAGTTTATGAATCTAACGATTATATCTCTTCAAAAGAAAAGAATTCTAAAGAAAATTTTAAGCAATCAAATAATTTTGAAACTAAAGAATATAAAAAAAGTGACATAAATCGTAATGAATTCAAGTCAAAAGAAAAATATAAAACCAAAGATAAAAATAATCCAAAAGATGATCGTGAAATTAAACGAATTAAGAACACTATACATGATACAGAAAAGGTAAAAAAACAGGAAATAATTCGAAATAATATTAATAATTAGTAATTTAATGTTATTTTCTTTGAATTTTTAAGTAATTAATGTTCATATATGTAGTAGTAGTATGTTTTACTTTACTAGAGTTTAAATTAATTTGCTGGCAATATATATGTTTTTTTTATGTTGTTTTTTTTGTAATAAGTCTTATAAGTCGAATATAATACATGTTTTTGATTAATTATAATGAAAGAATGACTAAGGTACTAGGATTGCTTAAAAAGCCCTTGTTAGATTCTGCTAATTCATACGTAATGTTTCACCTTAAAAACAATATTGCTAATAAAAAATGTTTATAGTCATTTATGAAATCCTTTGTCCGTTTTAAAAAAACTGATGAAAGCATTTGCAAACCATATAAAATCCAACTAAATATTAAATATTAAATAGTTGATTTGTTTATTTTATTAAAAGCTCACTGTATAACAGAAAAGCTTCGTATATTGTATATAGAAACTTTAGCAATATTCTGTGTACTTTTTAAAATTCCAGAAAAAATTTATTTCGATATGTCTACTTAAATATAACACACAGTACCTTTAAAGATCTTGTGTTTTGATGTTTAGTGTTTTAGAAAATTAACTCACAATACATTATATTAATTATATATATTGAGTTTATTATAGTATTTCTAAGTACAGTATCTAATTGTGTTTTAATTAATAAAATAATAAAGCTATTTAAAAAATTTTAACCTACGCAAAAAATTATTTGAAAATTAATTAATGAAAATTATTTATTTTTCTAATCCATGTGTTGTTCTTATTTATCTAAAAATTCATGATAAAAGAAGCCAAAAGACTTATATAAAAGTATTTTTTATCCATCTAAATGTATCTTTTCGTATCTGTGTAATACCCTTAAAAGTTATACTTAACCGTCAACGAAGCTGATCAATTTTTTTAGATAGAATATATGTATATCCATTAAAGATATTTGATATCTATTTTTCTGGAAAACTTCTTGATCGAAATTTGAAGTAATCCCACAACCATAAAATTTTGTGGAACAAAACTATCTTTGAACTACATGATTTTATA
Source organism: Acrocera orbiculus (assembly GCA_947359355.1). Taxonomy (NCBI): domain Eukaryota; kingdom Metazoa; phylum Arthropoda; class Insecta; order Diptera; family Acroceridae; genus Acrocera; species Acrocera orbiculus. The sequence goes on from OX375759.1 coordinate 18,456,555, forward strand.
ATAAGGAATAAAAAATTTGCTGCGAAACATGATAAAATAGAACAAAGTTCGCAAGATTTTAAAAGGACAGAAATGAACGATTGTCTTACGCTAGTAAAATAACTTTTTAAGGTCATTTTTAATAGCCAAAGGTAAGAAATTGCGTTCATTTGTTTAAATTTAACTTTTCGTAGAATCCAAGTTTACGGTAAAGCTAGCAGAGCCATTTTATACCAACGAAATGCACTATAAAATCTTTATAAAAATTACTAAATAATTAAGAGCTAATTATATAACTAGCAAAACGATTTGATATCTTCAAAAAAATCTTAAAATAGTAATTTGGCTGTTGAATCTATAAATAATAATAACATTTAACAAAAAATTGTGATACAGGTGCGAACCTGTTAAAAGACATTAAAATCTTTTACATCTAACAAAAAAACCAAGGCAATAATTAGTATAGTTGATATAGTTAAAAACAAATTGATGATATCAAATTACAAATTATTTTATTTTGAGTATGTAAACGATGTTTACAAATCAACTGTTTTTATCAACATATTTCATTTCTTTTTTATAATAAAATACACATAAATTTCTATTCACCATCTACACACGAAATTGTTTTTCATGTAAAGTAATTCTTTGTTGGGAAATTAATTCAAGAATAACCTCATTTGATGCTGGGCCTTCATGTATCCATGATGGCATAGCATGGGATTAAAATAAAAAAACATATTTTAGCTCATTCTATAAAGAATTTTTTCTTTCATTAAAAAAGTTTAAGTTGAATGTAAAATAATCTTTACAATAAAAAACTTATATTCCTGAAGTTAGCAATGTATTTTTTTGATAAAGGAGTGTACAATTTATAATTAGTGTTGATATATAGATATAATATATTATTATTTAAAACCATAATTATTTCCAGTCTTTTCCTTTTTTTAATCACCTGCTTTTAATTCTTAACTTTCCTTTAATTTTTGTTTCGTGTAAAATTCAAAAGAAAGCCTTTATGTATTATGCATAAAAGAGTTAATTTTGATTCCCATAAGCATTAGTATTATGTCGATATGCGATTGTTCAAAATATACACAACCAACAGGAATATATATGAAATGGTAGGACTATATATTTCACATGGAAATTTCATGAATGTTAGCTTTGTGTATGCTGCTTAGCAAGACATTTTCTGTTGGGAATATTTTTCGAACGCCTAATTTAACAAGTATTTAATTTATGATTTCATGATATTTTGTTAACACTTTGTTGTTAATATTATATGGTATACATCAACATTCGTACGTATATATTGTAATATAAATAACTTATATCAAGATGGAAAAAATTATGTTCTTTCAATTGTAGGAAGTTGTTTTTAAAACAATTATTTATGAAATTGGAGTCCACAAAAATAATTCATCAATACCTGATTTAAATGTTCCTCATAATTTTTAGAATAAAAATATGTGTAAAAAATATACACAAGGTACTAATAAGAATGAATGTGAGCGAATTATTACTCTGTATTTTTTCTTTTTGTCTTTTTCATACAATGAAACTAATTTTACATATAAATAAATATTTTAGGGGGTAAATTTCGTTTAGTTGTTGTAAAAAGCTTTACTGTTAAAGAATTTCAATTATTTTTAGAGATAATAATCAAGTTATTGTATTTTTTTGTTTGTTTTGTTTTTGAATTTTGCGAGTTATTACTAATATATTATTTAATAAAATTATTAATCTAAAAGAACTATCCATCGTTTCAATGATAATGAAGTAAATTCGCTTTAATTTTGTTTTTGTTTTTTTCTTTTCGCCAGTTATAATTTGAAAAAGCTATAAAAAAATAGTTCTCTGTCTGCACTAATTCTAGATTGTCAACAAATTAATAATATATAATAGAAGCGATACATTTTTTAGCATTTTTAATAATTTTGATCGATTCCTTAATTTATACAAATAAATTTATACCAGTTGAAAATAAATAAATCAACAGAAATAATTAAATTACAACATTAAAACTCAATTAGGCCTAATTATTATTAAATGTATGTTACAATTTCTTTTACACGTATATCATTCCTTTGGGGACAAACAATGTAAGACACACACCACGTTTAGAAATTTATCGAGTCATATATCAGCTAATTTACAAACTAAAATTGAACTATTCGGATTCTTCTTCTCTTTCTTCAAAACCTGTTAAATCAGCAGATTTTAAAAAACCTCGAGATAGAGCATATTCTATTAATGCTAAATGACAAAAAACATATTGATCTGGCATTTGTATTGAAAAAGCTCGTTGGGATCGAATTTTTTCCACCGTTCCTTTGATATCAGCTGTTCCAACATCCTCCAGGCGTGATATACATATGTCTAATGTTATTAAAGTACCTAAAAATTTGAAAAATAAAACATTAGATAAAAAAGATAATAAATTATGTTTAAATATTATTTAAAAAATATTAGATTACTGATTGATTTCAATTCATATCAAAAATGTAGACCATTAATATAAATTTTGTACTACTATATTAAAAATAACCTATAAGAACAGATATGATACTCTAACAGAGTAATATAATTCTTACTAACCCGTATATATATTTTCTAATACAGAATTAAAAAAAGCAAATATCATTTGGCTGTACGAATATATTAACTTAGGCTACCTAAAACTTATTTGTCTTTTGCTTAGATAAATATATGCTATAAATTATATTAATATTACCTGTTCGTCCTATTCCAGCACTACAATGAACAACTATTGGTGGGCCTCTAGGATGTCCAGCCCAGGTATCTCCGAGTGACTTAACTAATTGCATTTGTTTTTCTCTTACTTTTTTCAAAAAATTTATCATTGCTATTGCTGATGTCGGTACACCATAATCAGGCCAACTTGTAAATTGCCAATGAGATACTTCTCTCATTTCATCAGTCTATAAATATTAAATAATTATTTTTATTTTTCTTTTTCAAATTTTAAATCTATAAAACCTTAATATTTTTCAATTCTAATGATGCTACTGTATAATCTTCATTTGTTTCTATACTAATTGTTCGCACATGAAAATTTCCATATTCACATATGGTACCCTCTGTAGATTCCCAATACTGTCCACATTTTATTTTTCCACGTTCAAGAACTCTTGTTGTCATTACTATAACTAAACAATGTTGTTCCCAAATCATTCTCCAAAAATCTGATGATGTCTTTGGTAACGGGCCTAAGGATAAAAAATTAATATATTTGAAAAATTCAAATGTAAACAATTTTAGGGTTTCTTTTTTTGTTTTTTAATTACCTTGTGTTGATATATATGCATTCTTTTGTTTATAACCATCAACAAAGTTTGCATTAATATAATCAGAAGATGGATCATCATTTTCTTGTGATAATACTACTCTACTGTGATCATAGCAAAGTACATCTGTGTACCGATTTTTTGATAAATTATTACGCATCCTTAAGAGAAATTATTATTATTTAATGATTAATTTATAATGAATTTGAATTTTTATTTTACATGTTTTTCATATATCACAAAAATCAAATTATATTTGACTGTAAGACCTTGAGCACACCAAAGCGATTTCGCTGCTATTGTAGCGGTTACAACTGCCATATTTAAGGGGTTTATCAAAGCTGTAGTTGCTACTATAGCAGCGAAATTGCTTTGGTTTTCACAAGGCTTAAAACAAATTTGTAAAAAGCAGGAAAACAATAAAATATTTTGAATTTAACGAGTGTATTGGACAGATTCTTAAAATTATTAAAAGAAAAAGAAAATTTTACATATATACTCGTACATAAAATTTACCTTGCATGTAAAAAAGTTCCTTCAGGTGCCCGATTTCTAATTTCACCATATTCCTTAATTAAACCCTGTCGACCAAGTTGTTTTACCATTTGAACAATTTGTTCAATTGTTTTAGGATCTCCTTCTGCTCCAGCCAGACTGTCGTCATCACTAAATCCCGATGAGGCACTACTTGGTGGATTTTCTGTCCAATATTCATTTAAAGGTGGTGCTGTTTCATGATTATTTAATTGAACACTTTGATCACTTTGACAGACCAGTGGTGTTACTGGTTGTCCTATATTAGTTAAGATTTCACCCTCACGATTCGTCATCGATTTGTAACAGTGTAGTAACCTTTTATTTATAAAAAATATAGAATTTTTTTCGAAAATTTAAATTATCAATATTTTTACCATGTGGAGTGGTCTATTTTAACAGAACCACCCAAATGAACTGGTAAAGATTTTCGTGGTATATGTAATCCTAATGTTGGTATCGATACAGTAAATACTCTTTCTCTTAATTTTTCACGTACAAATAACCTTAAAATTTTGAATGGAGCTTTAAACCAAAGAGGTGCTGTTACAATAAGAACTTTTTTAAGTCTGGCAGGATATCCACCCTATAAGAAAACATTAAAAAACCAACTATTAAAATTATAATTTTATAAATATAAATAAATTTAGGTCAAAACAAAAAAAAGAAAAACTGTTTCTTAATTATTTACCTACTAAAATTTTACTAAAAATTATTTTTAATTTTTTATAGTTATAAGATACATAAAAATAAAATAATTTTTACGATTTTATCTTAAAGAACTATAAAGCACTTCACTCATTTTTCTTGTTATATTTTAAAACCGCGAATAAGAAACTCAAAATTATCATGGTAAATGAAATAGGGCAAATTTATTGGAGAAAAAAACAATGAATTCACCATAAATTTACTTAATAAAATTATTATATTATTATTTATTGTACTTTTTATATGTAATATCAAGAAAATCAGCAGCTCTTTGAAAGGGAACCAGAAAACTATTTGTTGTACTTTTATTTTTATTTTTATTTTTTTCGTTTAGAGAAAGTATTTAGACTGACCCTAAAGACCATAGAAGTGGGGATGACACAACGACCTAATTCTTCATGTGAAAAATTTTAAGTATTCTAACAGCCCTATAGCAAATGAAGGGGAAAGCGAAATTCACTTTCATTCAAACACATATACAAAGAAAGATATTTTACATGCGATTAAAAAGAGGGTGAATTTATAATACTACTACATAATATTTTTATACAAATACTCGGATTAGATCTTATATAAAAATGTTAAAACTTTCATCTACATATACAAATATATATGTATATCGTTTATTATTTTATAAGGTATGGGGGTTGCATTTGTTTGCTAAAACTTTTATTATCGATTGTATCATATATACTGGAATTTACCGTTATTACTTATATATATATATATATATTATTCATATAAGTCATAAAGATCTTTATACAATATATTTTGATTATAAAATAAAGTTGAATAAGTTAAATAAAAAATAAGCATCAAATTATATTAAAATAAAAATGAAACCAAAAAAAAACTTTAAATTAAACAAAAATAAAAAACACCTCGTTTTTATTTATATATATAAGTAACCCCTTAACTTGTACGCTCAAGTTAATTCGAGCGCGATAAACTGGCCAAGCTTTACACACTTGAGATACTTCGAGCTGCGTTGTATTAAAATTAAAATAAGAAATTTACATTATTTTGTATTTTTTTAGTTTTTTTGCAATGTGTTTTTTTACATAAAAGAAATTAGTTTTTTTTTCAAAAAAACTCTAAGGTTTAACTATCTGAAATCCTAATTAGTACTAACATTTTAGTTAAAGCTTCCAATTTTTCTTAAAAATGACGGCAATTAAATAGAAAAATAAAAAAATATTCCTTATGAAAATTTCTTTTAGTTTTGATCAAAAAGACAAAACTGAAAAATGAATATAATTATCTATGCCAAATGCATGATTAGGAAATCATGAAAATAAATATTTCAGTTAGTATTTTCGCCACAATGTTTTATGATATTAAAATAAGTTATACTGTACTTATCAAAAGTCCAATGAATCCTTATGAATGAAAAAACTAACTTCAGTGTTCATTCAAATAGATGAGAATATTCGGTGTTAAGTTGCCTATAGTTAATATTTCCTTCTATTTTGATAAAATTGTATATAATTGACATTTTCACACTTAACATTTTTGTAAATTTTCAAAAATGTCAAAAATGTGTAGGAAGTTTCAAATAAAAAAAGAATTAATTCCATTCTAAAAATTTTTACAATTTTCGAATCCATATCATATTTGAATTGTTGAATTTTAAGATAGATTATCCGAGATTTGCTGAATGTTTTGGAGGGGGGTATCACCCCCTACAACCACTGCATTCTTCGCTTTACTCTCACTTTTTGGTTGGCTTAATTCAACTGTCAGAATTGTGATGCCATTGGCTGAAAGCTTTCCAACTTAATTTCATACTTATCAGAATTTTCTTTTGCCACTTAATTGACAAGATACTAAGTCTAAAAATACACGTAAATGACTTATAGTACTAAATCTACAAAAATCACACGCATACGACCGTTGATGAAAAGAAAAAACCTACTTCGATTGTATTATTTACCGGCTTGACTATTTTATAACTTTTTACAACAGGTAATATTACCCAATCCGATATTAACGTAAGTTTTCACCTGACCCCACTTTTGCATAAGTTTTCAAGGCAAATATTTTCAACCGAGCTGATGATTAGGTATTAATTTTCTTCTTGAATTCAAAAATAAAGATCTTGAGGTGGAAATTAATATAACTCTTTTTATACCACGAACTATTCACCATACATTTCCATATTTTATTTTGATCTTTTTCTCTGTCTCTTTCTCTATGCAAGAGTCTCGTACTTCGCACATCGCCATAATTGTATGTGCCATATTTATATGTAGATCGTGGTTATTGACCACTTAAAAGTTCATCTTGGCAACCAATAGTATTTTCTAGACTTTATTTCCTATCCCCTTTCCTTGTTCACAATATACTTTTTTCTATTTAGTTTCCTACTCATCATTAGACCTACTATAGATACTTAGTTTCACTCTGAAATGTCGGTTAAACTGCAAACATCAAAATAGATAATTAAAGTATATTACAAGATGGATACTACTACCTTCGATAAAGAGAAGAAGAAAAGGATAAAATTTTGCAAAACACATTAGAAAAGTATTTTCACCTGAAATTTCCATACAAAACATGTAATGGTGGTATGAAAATCACGTTGTAATTCTGTATTTTAAAGTTATTTTGGATGTGGATTGTTTATATCATTGTATTATTTTTAATTTGGGAAATTATTTTCACGGGATGCCCTGCTAAAAAAGTGAACATCGCCTATAAGGCACATATCCAGAAATGATAACGTAATAACGTAAATATGTATTGCTCAGCACCTGCAGCGCCAACAAACCTCATTGACAATCTACGGCGCCAGGCCTCTTTCGAGATTTTGCATGTTATTTTTTCATAAAAGCGGTAAAAGGTAAAAAGAAGTTTGTAAGCTTTCATCCCCCTGCTTGAGGAAGAAATTCTACTGTTACTTTGTCAATTCTTACCAATGCATATTTATAAATTCGAATGTAGTTAGCTTTATAGTCTATTTTTATTGATAAATTTCAAAACAATCCTAGTTTCGTCTGATATCGCGAATTGTAATTTAAATTAAGTAAAATTTATATAATTTTAATTAAAAATTTTATATTATGCAATAAATACCATTTTTTCCTAAGTTAAGTTAATAAACACAATGAAAACGTTAATTTTGATTTTTTGGATTACCTTGAGTGTTGGGTTTGTATTAAGTAGATCTAATTGACCATATTTTTAAATTGAATTTTCCATTTATATTTATTTAGTAACAGTCATTTAATTCTAACCTATCTGTTCTCTCTTTGGAACATTTAGCCAAACAGCTGGTTATTCTATTTTGACTTAAATTAATGAAAACATCTCTAGTTATAATTATAATAGTTTTTTTTATATAAATCAAAAATAATTGTTGATTAAAGATCATCAGTGTATTTGTAACTTAATATATGTATAATTATTTTTAAGTAAAATAAATAGCACTAAATATAAAAGAATTAATTATTTCTAATTCCTAATGAGCTTGAGAGTAACTCTTGATACTCCTACATATTTTACGTATTCTACATTAAAAGTCAACTCTTATAAATATACCGTTCATAATTATACAATTATAAGTAATTAACGCAATAAGTGATTTGAGTCCTTCTGTCTTCTTGGGCTAAAGTTAGACATTCAGGGTATTCACATTGAGTCCGGGAACATTTAATTTCACGGTAAGCGGAGGTGAAAGGTAAGACGGAGTTTCGCAAATTTCGAAAAAGCTTTTACCCCTTATTGAGGCAGAAATATTTCTGCCTCATGCTTGGTATCTTAATAATACACATTTATATACACATGTTATCTGTAATATTTTCCAACACATATTCACATATTTTAGTGGACTGAGAATTGTAGGAGAACATTTCCGAAATGTTACAAGCCTCAATGTGAATACCCCCATTGTTTACTTTTTTATTTTTTTAGGAAATTATTGTTTTTTAAAAATAATTTAACTATAGTTCTATTTTGCTTAATCTTCTAAAGCATAAATTTTTGACACATAAGTCTCAGCTGACTGAAAAATGGCTTACAAAATTAACTATAAGTAATTCAATTGGGGTATATTTGACGGCGACTCACTTTGGTTTTTTAGGCTAGAGAGACACCAGGTAAGGGGAAAATACGAAATATTTAGCCTAAAAACCAAAGTCAGCCAGGTTCTTGAGGCGCCGTCAAATATACCCCATTGTTTAGAATTAAAATCTGGGCCTGATTTTATTTGTATAAAAATTGAGAATAAAAAAAGGAAATCAGATTTTGACAAGGGTAAATGTGACTTCAGTAAAATCGGCACAAAATTCAACTAAGAAATTGAATTTTGAATGATAAGTGATTCTTCCTTTCTTATTAAAGCTGTTTACATTTAGCAGGAAGCACACCAACAGCATATATATTAGGCAAAGGGGATTACAAACAAGAAAGGGATAAACTCTGAACATAGGAATTAAAAAGCACATTTCAAATATCTGTTTGAACACAAATACCCAGAAAATCTGTTTCGACATTTGATGATCAGCTATTTGAATATTTATCTATTTTCTAGTTATTTTGGTGTTGAAGGAATAAAACTTATTAAAATATATATTTCTCAATTAAAAACTATAATTATTGTAAGGTTGCATAGTTAAATAAGTTTTGTGTAATATCGAAAATATTTTTTGACAGAATTTTGTAGTGTGGTTCCCCCTAAATGTAAAACTGCCGATTTCAGGATAATTAACAAAATTTGAATATCATAATTTTGCTCAATGACTCTTATGTTTTTGATCCCTTCAACGAAAGACGACTTTTATCGTACCTTTTTTTCATTCAGTCCACTGTCGATATGTTTCACATTAAAAAAAAAAACAAATGAAAAATGATCATTCAATTTAATTACAATTTGAACTATATTGTAACTTCCTAAGTTAAATGTCATATTATCATGAAATATTTTCATGTATCGTTTAAAAGTTGGTACTCTTTAAATGAATATATAATTCAGATATTGTCAACATTTGATGACATTCATGTATAATAAAGGTCATGGATTATTAACCAATGAAAACTGGAAGAAAAATTCTAGAGGGCTAATTATAATATTACTTTAGAAATGACAATAAAGAATTTTACATATTGTGTTCTTGAACACAAATGCTAAAATCTTCTATTTTTCCGACTAGATACCTGATCCTTGTAATAAAAATAATAATAGCAAATAAATTATTAAATATTAGTTTATTTTTTAACCAGATTAACTAATTTTGCATTATCCAAAAAACACCAAAAGTGATTGTAATATTTAAATATGTGCGTGCTATACAAACAAATTTCAGTGAAGATATTTTTAATCAATTTGTTATAAAAAGTATAAATATATATTTTCTTATTAACATTATATCAAATATTTACGTAATATATACACATAAATATATTTTTCAAGGGTATTTTTTTAGCAGTTAATCACCTGTTATACTGCTTATTCTATTGTTTACAAAACAATCATATCAAATACAATCAGATAATAGTTGAAGGGGAAATCATTTTTTTTTAGTTTTTTTTCTGTTTATCAAATTGAACTAAAAATTTCAAAACTAAGGTAAACATATATTAGAAGAAATTATAATTAAGACAAATTTTTTGCTTTTTGTATAAAAATAAAAACATCCCACGTTTACATTGAAATATTTCACTTAAATATAGCAGCATACGCTAAAATACAAGTGTTGAAATAACGTCATCTAAACACATAAAAGAGTATCACGTAAAAACCGCTGCTGCTGCTGCTTAGATCAGAAGTTAATTTATTGTATTCCAAATTTAGACAAAAGAAATCTTGTCATTTATATTAAGTAAATATTAATTAAAATAAATAAAGAAAAAACAAACTAATCAATAATTTTTTTGTTTTGCATTTTTACACATACCTATGATGGAATTTTTAATAGTAAAAATAGATTTCATATTAAATAAATGCAAACTTTTATATTAGTTTTTTCCTAAAAAATTTTTGTACTCTAATTAAATTATCATTGTAATTGAGGAACTATTTTTTTTGAATAATTTAATTTGTAACTATAATATGGCCGACACAATTAAAACATTTTACTATACAAACAAAATACTGTTCAACTGTTGAATATTATATGCCATTTTATACGGACGGTAATTTTTCATATTATTCACTATTTAAATTTACACCATAATTGTTTTTTATTTTTAACTTTTTTTTTTTGAAAAGAAAAGCTTTAAAAAAAAACTACATATGTATATATATATATATATATAAGTTCAACTTTAAATCGAAATAACAAAGTAAGGATTCTTTTTTAATTTTAACAGGGATTCGTCATAGTTAGTTTAACTTGAAAATTAACCGAATCCAACGCGTAGAGTATATTATACACTAAAATATTGCACGCCATCGCAATATACGGATGAACGGAAAAACTCGCAATCGATTTACGGAAGTTGGCGAGTATGCGCGTGGGCTATCCCCCAAGTTTGTAAATATAATTATATATATATATATATAACTTTTATATATTTATCGTATATATGCTACACCTTTGCAAATGAAATTATAATTTTTGGTATGCTTTTAAAGGAATGACGATTGAGCTTATAGTACCCAACTTTGTATGCATACAAAAAATTAACTTTAATTTTTTCAGGCCTTATAAGTAAACCCAGAATGTATAATCTTTTGCTAAGTGCAAACTTATAATATATAATAAATAAAATGTATATAAATTAATGTGTATAAGAATACACATATATAATTTTTTTAATAAATATATTTGATTTAATAACGGAACTTTAGGTAACAAAATTAAAATTTCTTTTCATTTCAACTTATTTTTCATACAGTAAACAAAATTAATAATTATATATATATATCAATTTATTTATTTTTGCTAATTAAAAAAATGCAAAAAGAAAATCCACACAATGCAACGCTGAAAAAGTTAAGATTCAACAATCCAACAGAAAAGAAGCAACCATACCAAAACCTATCAATATAAGTATTGTGCATGGTTTCCGGACAAATAAGTTATATAAAGACGATGATAAAACCGTAAATAGAATTTAAAGCGATGCTGAAAAACAATATTAAAATAATAGTGTCGAATAAAAATGCGATCGATCTATCAAAAAAAAATCTATTAAAACATTAAAAAATAACAGTGAAGTGAAAAATCCATATAGTAAAATTCAATTTAACATCTATCAACTAAAAAGTGAAAGATGGTAAAGATTTGTGATACCCGCTGCCTGCCATCCATCCCCAATATCGCATGATTATATATTGCTACAGCTATTGAAAATCTTGGACACACGATCACAAAAGTCAACAATGTAATTAAAACATTAAATTTTTATTATTAAAAATTAATGAAAATAATATATCTAATCTTTCATTATTTTTCATAGACATCCTTTTGCAGAAAATACATAATAAAAATGTTTTCAATATCAACAACTTGCTGAATTACAAAGTGAAAATTGAACTTCAAAAGAAAAACAGAAGCATTCCACAGTGTGCCAAATCTCAACAACTTGGTCATATATACCGAAAAATTATTGCAAAAGAGCAGGCAGATGTGTAAAATGCACTGAACATCATCTCAAAAATATCTGTACAAAGCAACCAGGTATATGTTCAATCTGTCAGTAAAAAAGATATACCGCCAACTACAAAGGTTGTCGAGAATATCCAAAGGAAATTAAAATTTTCCAACGTTTACAGTACAAAGCAACTAAGCAACAAAATAATAGTAAAACCGTCCACATTAGGACTAACATAAACGCAAATCTACAATAATTATTGTAGATAAAACTAAAAAACAAGACCACAAGAAAATAAAGTGCCAATAATTAAGGATCTTTGATGTTAATGATCATTCAAATTTAAATCAAATTTTTAACAAAGTATTTATCAATTCAATTGTAGGATTGATAAGCTAGAAATGGAACTCAAGTCATCAAATAGAAAAATAGTATAGAAGAAATAGAATGAAAATATGTCCTTCGTATCATTACTTGGAACGAAAATGGGCTTAACTAATTTAGCTATTAATCGTTTTAAAACGGCTAAAATTAACTGCAATTAAATAACTAACTTTAACATTTATCCTGACAATATTATAATCTGTCTGTGATTCATTTTTTCAATAACGTTTTGTGTGTGTTATCATAAAAAAGACAACAGCCAATCTCGTGTGATACATTCCAATGGGCTGTTTATATATTTCTCAAAATATAGAAGCAAATAGGTATTAAGGGTTTATGGTGATGGGTTTATGATTTTTCTCAATAGTTTACCGTGTTCGCCTATGGTCACAGTGAAAGCAAATTCAAGGGACTTCATATATTTGCATGACTTTAAGCGTTTAGCAAGATTTTACATTTTTATGGAATTGATCGACACTTATCACACAAATGTGTGGCATTGATAAGTCACACGATCAAAAATCACTTTAACACTGATCACAGGCTTACACACAAATAATTTAAATCGTAACTTGGTTGTGCCATAAAAACAATTATGAAATTGTCTAGTCACTTAAGCTCTAGACTTAAATATATAATTTGAATGATAGTTATTGTATTTTTATATTTGACGTATAAACTACCATTCACACCAAAGGAAAACACTTAAATTGTAAAATTCCTTGAGGCTGAGTGCTGTCTTGTCCTTCAAAGAATATTTGAAGGGTGATTCTTTCTTTGGAAAAAAGCATTTGACTTAGATATGAATGAAAAGACAGCATCCTGCTGCAAGAAATTTACAGTTGGAAAATGCAGCGACAGAAAAACGCTTCGATTTGAATGGTCCTTGGGATGGAATAATTTTTAATTATCTTTTTCAAGACGGAGCTGTTGTTTAATTTATTTTCTTAAGTTGAAGTATATTTTCTTATGTTTAATGAGTGCATTGGGTAATTTTACCCAATTAAAATGATCTATTGCAAAAATTTACTGGTCACTTATGAAACATTCATTAATCCAACATGCAAAAAGTAATCATCATAGCTACTTTTCAGTTATGTTTTGGGTATTTTCATGCAGGAAGTCGTCATGATGTCAAGTTTTACGGCCATTTGTTAACAGAATCCTATGATATTTTATCCCAGACAATATAAATTCTGATTAAAAACTCATGAATGACATTTGCCCTTGCTGAATATGTATGTATTTAAACATTTTTGCACAAATATTTTAGAAAATTGTATATTTTTCATCTTAAAAAAATTTATATTATTTAATAATAATTTAAACTAATTCAATTCAAATGAATTAAATAGGGAATACTAGGAATCTAAGCAAAGAATATTTTTAGTAATCCCTAAATACTTTTTGATATTTAAGTCTAAAGAAACAATCAAATATTTTAAGAATATTATACGATATCTAAGCTAAAAATATTTCTCAATTGATTTGATATTAATAAACTCTCAAGCTTAAAAACAAATTTAGGTGGATTTCTGTGCTGTAATTATCTAATTACAGTTTTTTATTTTTGGCAAGATTGTCATTAATTTCTAAACATGCACGAAAGTTATAATTCTTCTCCCACCAAGCTTAGTTTTAGAGATGACATAGTTTGTTTTAAAGTCTCCCTGACTGCATTCTTCATCTAAATTTCTTTCTTCTGGTAAAATTTATTTTTTTAATTAAGATTAGTTCAATTTTCTGGCTAACATGTTTTGTACATATTTTTGCAATTCATTTTTAATTAATATTAATGTTAATTTTATGTCTGAAATTTATAGAAAGATTTGATTAAAGGTCTATATGAAATTTATAATCAGCTGCTTTCTATTAAAGATATTAGGATTTTTGTGGGAATGACAGGATGTATTATATTGAAAGTGATTGGGAATCATATTTTTATAATTTATTTGAATTTCGATAACAGAAGCTATTAAAGAAAATATTTTCTTTGCTATGTTTAATAGTAGAACAAATTCTAAAATTTGTTTGTTGAATTTATTGATCCTTAAGAGGGTTTCAGAGGATGTAGAAATCGATAAATTTCTAACTAGTTCAATTTACTTTTATGAGTATATTTTCCTTTGGATTAAATAACACACCGAAATTAATTACAGAGCAAAAAAAAACTGTTCAAAAAATTAAAAATCATGTAGACCATATACACGACCAGGATAGAAAGTTTTTATAAAATAAATTTCACATTTTTGAATCATAGTTTTAAACTTTAATGGAAATTTTAAGATTTTTCAAATAGAATAAATAAATCTTTGGTTTTTAGTTTAATGAATTAGTTCTATTAAAAAGTATTCATGGCAAAAAAAAAAGTATCTTTTGCATAAAAACGGCATAAGAAACACTACTTATTATGTCGAATAAAATGGTTGCAAATTATTTAAAAATTTTCATAATCAACAGGCATTTAGGGTTGGAAATTCCTTACTATATTATCAATTGATATGGCTGAAATTTTGAGGAAACAAGATATCTGAAAAAAATATTATCATAAGTAGTATTTTAATTTACCATAAAAAGTTATTCATTGTATTAGTGACAAGATTACAAAGTAAAATATATTTAAATTGGTTGTAAATCATATGATTTAAGGAAACAGATGGAAATAGGACAAAATATTAAATACATTAAATTTCAACAACAAATAAAGCAATATCAAAAAAAAAAGACAATTACATAAAACATAAAATTAAAATAAATTTTATTAAAAGCAATTGTATTTAAACGAATTATATTGTATCAAAATGGTTTTTTTAAAAATCTTTTGAATCATGAAAAAAATATCCCCATTATTTGTGTTAGTTTGGTTTTCAATACGGAAGATATTCTACTTGTAGAATATATAATAATTTTTTACCTGTTATTTTTAACAAAATATTTTCTTTATCATTGTAACCAAATACCAGAAATACATATACCACTTAAAGCACATTTAATTATTGTGAATTAGTATTTATAGACTTTTGTATTTCAGTTTTCTAAAATTTTCATATAAAATTATCAAATTCACATTAATTAAATGTGCTTTGAGAGATATATATATATATATCTGGTATAATTATCGTTTTAAATTTAACATGTTAATATTAGTTAAGGTTAGTAACAGAAATATTTCGATGACTTGCACTACTTCGCCGATTAAATAATTACATATTTCAATATCTGACGTAATAATTTTTGTGCATGATTATATATAAACATTAGCTACTACATAACGAATTTATTCATTTTTGTCCTATTTAAATGATTATTATAACAACAATCATCAATTTACTACTGTATATACTTGTTAAAATAATTATAAAAATTATACACATTGCAAAAACAAAAAGCTTAAATAAAGATATAGATAAAAATAAGTGTACTATAAATATTATTTCGGACACACAATAAACTTTTAGATTTTAATTTATAAATTCGCTTATGGTTTTTTTAATTAAAACAATATTAATTTATTGTCAATTAATATCCATAACACACACCTTAATTACTTTACGGACATAACTATTTCCATGATAAAACATGATAATTTATGTCCTTCGACAGACAATATACACTTATTTTTTATACAAGGGATATATGTCACCCATCTATGACGAACTTTACTTGGTGTCTAGATTAGAGTTTTGGACAGCGGTTTAATAAGAGATTTTATAGGTATTTTGAGGCAAGTTTATACTCAGAAGTATATTGACTACAATTATAACATTACATATTTTATAGAAAAGTAGAATTTGTACCTTTCAACTAATTTCATTACATTTATAATGCATTATTATTTACGGTAAGTCAATTTATTATATAATAAAACTAGTTAAAAGGCATAAGTTATATATTTTCAATCAAAATGTCAAACTTAAACAAACTATTGAGTTTAATCGCGCATTAAAACTTCTATAAAATTTCATATAAAACCACTGTGCAAAACGCTTATCTAGATACAACCTTATGGATTGTATATTAATGGATTTTTTACTCCCCCAAAAAACAAAACAAAAAAAAAATTGAAATTACTTACCTTTAATAATGTGAGAATTTTTTGTGATAAATCATAATCAAAATTAGAATATTTTGATCCACTCATATCATAAATAAAAACTAATCCTGCCTTTTGTGTTTCGGTATTTTGTAAAGCTGTATCTAATTGATAAACGACACCTTGTAATGTCGTTTTATGTGTAACTGCTAGCGGACAATGTAAATTTGCTGTAAATAGAGCTATTGCAGCACCATTTAAATCTCTTCCTTGCTAAAAACAATAAATATATATATATATATATACATATATATTTAAATATTTACAGACACTTACCAATATTGTAAATTTTCCTGTTTCCAATTCTGAACGAAGTGGTTCACTATTTGGATCAAAAGCATATAAATTTTCCTTTTGACGAATTAATTCATGTGATTCATAAAGTGCAACTGCACGAGGAACATCAAATTTTCGAGCATATAAAAATTTAATAGCTGTAGAAACTGTTACATTTTTTTGAATGTTACCAACATTTTTGTTACTCACAATTTCAATAAATTCTTTGACAGCCTAAAATAGAAAAAATAAATAAATATCAATGCTATGTGCTTTAAATTTTGATTATAATTTTCTTTCCGTTTTTTTATACATCTGACAAATTGTTTTATTAATATTGCAATACTAATTATATATTATACAGCATAGTTTTCTTTTTTTAATTTAAAAAAATATATTTTAGCTTTTCAGAAAAACAATTGACTGAATTAAAAAATAATGTAACAAAATATTTAATTAAAAGCTGTAGCATACTTTGCTATATAATTTTTGACTATCATTTTGAAACACTTTTTCATTTTATTTTAAAAAAAAAATAAAAATAATTTTTTTTGTAAACATCACTTTCGCAACACTGTCTCTCAATTAATTTTGTAGATAAATTAATAAATCTTGCTTTAAATGTCAATTATAAAAGAGAAATATCCTAAATACCTTCATACATATATAAATAAATTTTATTAGGTTTTGAAATTTTCTTGACTTTCTTTTATGCTTAGAAATAAAATAAGAACTTTCATTATAAAAATTTCACATCCAATTTAAGTATTGTTAAACGTCAAACTGAGATTATTTTTGATTTGTATTATAAAAAATTTTATTTGCAAGGAGTTTGTTTGCGCAAATCAACTTGTTGCACACAGTAATAAACTTTTTAAATATTATTTTTAATAGATTACTAGTAAAAAATTTGTAATTTAGTTAAATGTTTAATGCTAAAATTTTTAAAAGTTGTAGCATTAAACTTGTTTATTTGATGTTTGAAGTTTCCAAAGGAAAACATAAACACTACTACTTAACAAATTAGGTAAAATAATCTTGAAATGTTTTATAATTTGACATTTATTTACAAACACAGTACTAAATAAAAGAATCAAAAATGAACTAAATATTTGTAATAATATAAACACTTGATATTATTTTATTAGTTAATTATGAATAAATACAATTTGTTTACGAGCTCTTGTTTTCATTGTTCATACATAAACTCAACCAAAAATATGAATTTAGTACTTATTAAAAATATATATTTGTTATACAGCATATGTAGAATTATTTAAAACTCACTATTATTTTATTACAAATAAATTATTTACGAATTCACTTACCTCTTGGTTGGCTGGCAAATTTGACGCCATTTTAATTTCATAGGAAATCTTTGAATGTATTAGAGGGCAATTTATACTAATTTATTTTTAGAACTATACTTGGTTAAATCTTAATGAGAAACTAAAAATTTTTATAAAATCCGTACTTACTTTTTTTAACGAAAAATTATTTTTGAGAAAAATAATACTTTAATGGATAATATTAATTAAAAGTATTTTATTAAAAATTTTTTATAAACATAGGGAGTATTTACATTAGGCCGGCAACTGTCAAGTCTGATTCGAAAATTTTCCCCTATAGGCTGTGTCTCGACTAGCGATTTGAAAAGCGATCTGGAAAGCAATCTGGGCTGGGATTCTGTCTCGGTGAGAAGTAAAAATGGGAATGAGAATGTCAAATTTTGACATATTTGCCATACCTCAGTCTTTTCAAAAAATACAATTTTATTGCATTTATGATGCATTATATTATTTAAGGTTAGTCAATTTAATATAATAAACGTAGTTGAAAAGCATAAAGTTACATATCATCAATAAAACTGTCAAATAATGTTTCCCGTCAATATACTTCTGAATGTAACAGCGCCGCGCTTTTCAAATCGCTAATGTAGACACCAAGTTAAGTAGAAGCACAAAATGAAATTCTATTGAAAAATATTTTCGGTATTAAATATTGAATATTGTGCTATATATGCATTTGCTTGGCTTGTTAATTGGCATTTAACATATTAAGTAAACTTTATAAAGTATATAATTATAGTTTTTAATTCAAAAATATATATTTCAATAGATTTTGTTCTTTCAACATCAAAAGAACAAGTAAATATAGTATTTACCCAACTGATCTTTAAATGTCAAAAATTTCATTTTATATATTTTGTCTTCAACCAGATATTTTGCAGTGTGCTGTTTTAGTCCGAATATTGATGCCTCCTCTACACATTCGTGATATTCGCCAAATGTCAAATTTATTCTTTGCCGCCTTCACTTCGTGCATTTAAAGGTGGCTATACACTTCAAAAAAAATCAATGATTTCTGCTCATTTTTCCATACAAAACCTGTTTTCTAGGACTTTTCTGGTTGATATTAAGGTGGCTATAGACTACAACTAAAAGTGGACAACTTTTGCTTCCTTTTCCATATAAAAACCTGTTTTCTGGGACTTTTCGGGTAGATATTAAACATGTTTGATATTTTTCTGATTTTTACATGCTCTGCACTAATACATATCTATACTAATACAATCAATTTTTCTTCGAGTAGTGCACATCAGCCCCTACCATATGATATGTCAAAAAGTGGGATTGCACTATGTGTGGGCTTGTACTGCAAAGTTTTTTTTTTCAGGTTAAGCAAATTTATTTTGTAATTTTCTTGTGCATTTGAATTTTATTTCAATGCCATGCTTCTAACAAGTAGGAGAGGTAGGTATATATATATATATATATGAAAACTTGTATAAAGGTGGCTATAGACTACAACTAAAAGTGGACAACTTTTGCTTCCTTCTCCATATAAAAACCTGTTTTCTGGGATTTTTCGGGTAGATATTAAACATGTTTGATATTTTTCAGATTTTTACATGCTCTGCACTAATACACTCAAAGAAAAATTCATTTTTCAATTTTTCTTCGAGTTGTGCACATCGGTCTCTACCATATGATATATCAAAAAGTGGGATTGCACTATGTGTGGGCTTGTACTGTAAAGTTTTTTTTTTCAGGTTAAATGATAAGCAAATTTAATTTTATTTTTTCTAATTAATTAAGTTTTCTTTTTTATATTTGTATATTTATACTATTATCGATATTTTTACTATTAATATTTTTTGAATTCCCCCTGCTTTTATTAAAACGATAGCATTTTAATTCTTCTTCACTAAGTTTTTGCTTTAGCGCTGGATATAAAGGTTAAATGTTTTCAATGTTAACTTTTAATGATATTATTATAAGCAGGGAATTCAAAATGAAAATTATAACTCTATAACTCTAGAAAAAGTGCAATTAATTATATTCTAATATGTTAAATTGTTTACAATATTGCATCCGTACAATTTTTATATACAAATAAAAGTCTATATGACATACTTTTGCAACTTTTTTGCAAAATGTTCGAGATGCATACCGTACATATTTCAACGGCGTGGGTTCAATTGAATCACAATGATAAAATTTTACAGATATAATTAGTTTATAGATTAGTGAATACTATTAAAAATACGTTTAAGTAATTTAAAAAGAAAAGAATTTTATTTTCATTTAAAATAAATTACTTTCTTATAGTGCGTTTTCACTGACGTTAGTACTTAGTATTTAGTACTTTTTTAAAAGTATTTTTAATGAATATCTCTAGCTTAGTTTTTAAATATGTCAATAATAATTATTGAGTAGGTACTAGGCACTAGGTTCAGTGAACGCGCACTATTATTTGAGAAATAAACTAGAGATTTTCCCTAAAAATACTTTTAAAAAAGTACTAAATACTAAGTACTAACGTCAGTGAAAACGCACTATTATTTGAAATTAAATACAGCTTTGTTGATGGTATTAAAGTAAGATTAATTAATTTAAAAAAAACGTAAATAAATTTTTAATTATCACTAAAATCTCAGCCATGCTGTCACTATCTAACGACGATGTGGATGGCCGTGGTAACTCTTGATCCCTTAAAAATTCCAACTACCAAAGACGGCACCTGACTTTTGGCTCCTCTTTTCTTTTAACAACTCCCTTCTGAAACTTGTCCGCAGGGCATTTAATCTTCTTTTAACTTTATCAATACTTGCATTTGGTTCTAATTCTTTCATTTTACCCAAGAGCTTTTCAAATGCTTTTAATTTTAAATCTCTATTCTTATAAATATCATTTTTATTCTCCATAATTCAGGGTGCTCCCTAAATAAGGAAATAAAATCACGCCAAGTCTCATTGTTTGTAAATATAACCATTTTAAATAATATATAGAAAAAAATTTCAAATGTAAACTAAAACACTAAACAACACTTAGCCGCATAGAATATAATGTAACATAAAAATTTTTTACTTGACACAGGAAAATGTTAACAGGACAATATTCAAAACACAATTGTTGTGAAAATGAGCTTGAGATGCAAAATAAAGGGTACAGGAAATGGGAATTTCCCTTAATTACAGAAAAAACCCAAAATCTGCAATTTTATTAATTTTTTATTGTCTACACTTAGGACCTTTTTAGTTTTTGCTGTTGCAATTATTTTAAATTTATCTAATTTAATTTAAAATGTCTGTACAAAAAGTTGCAAAAGTATGTCATATAGACTTTTATTTGTATATAAAAATAGTACGGATGCAATATTATAAACAATTTAACATATTAGAATATAATTAATTGCACTTTTTCTAGAGTTATGGAGTTATAATTTTCATTTTGAATTCCCCGCTTATAATAATATTATAAAAAGTTAACATTAAAAAAATTTAACCTTTATATCCAGCGCTAAAGCAAAAACCTAGTGAAGAAAAATTAAAATGCTAACGATTTAATAAAAGCAGGGGGAATTCAAAAAATATTAATAGTAAAAATATCGATAATAGTATAAATATACAAATATAAAAAGAAAACTTAATTAATTAGAAAAAATAAAATTAAATTTGCTTATCATTTAATCTGAAAAAAAAAACTTTACAGTACAAGCCCACACATAGTGCAATCCCACTTTTTGATGTATCATATGGTAGAGACCGATGTGCACAACTCGAAGAAAAATTGAAAAATGAATTTTTCTTTGAGTGTATTAGTGCAGAGCATGTAAAAATCTGAAAAATATCAAACATGTTTAATATCTACCCGAAAAATCCCAGAAAACAGGTTTTTATATGGAGAAGGAAGCAAAAGTTGTCCACTTTTAGTTGTAGTCTATAGCCACCTTAATATATGTATAGTAATAACTGTTATATTTAAAACGGGATTTTGAAATTTCTTCATTTATTGCAGTGTTCTTTTTGCTGTTTTAATTTTTTTTCGGCAAACATGAAAAATATTTCTTTTTTTAGGGGAAATTTTGTGATTTATGGTTTCTGAATATTTTTAAAGCAATTTCTTTTAGATGGTTAGTAAGCTTTGCATTGGGGTTTTTGCAAATTATGTATTTAGAATTTTTTACTGTGGCAGTGGGGAGTTTTAGATATAATATTTTTTTCCATCTTTTAAACTAAAATAAAAATGCTTAATTTCTAGCTCTTAAACGTCAAAGTTCACACACACATTTGTGTTGCCCTATCTGCACATGACATGTTGCCAGGCAACTTGTTTCCTCGATGGTCAAATCAGAATCACAATATTATTTATAATTATAATTGCTGGAATTGCTTAGTTTGCCGAATGTGTAGATGAGGCACGAGAATTTTCTCCTTGCTTGTATTATTTCCTTGGCCAAATATATCAGCTTTACCTGTGCAAAAATAAATTTAAAAAAAACATTCAAAAGTTGTATGAGATAAACTATAAGCATTGAAGACTTTCGTGATGTGGGGAAAGTTATGCTTAGAAAAAGAAATAATTCCTAATTTTGGAATTGATATTATTAAAAGATTCCTTACTTGATACATTATAGATAATTATTCAGTTTAAAAAATATAAGATAATTTGAAAATTATATTTTTTTGTATTATTAAAAAATGCTTGTACAAAAACGATAATAAATAAAGCTTTTGTGTTAAAATATACAAAGTAATTAATAATAATGTTTTTTAATTACATTTACATCAAAAATTAATTTAACATGGGTGGAAATAGTCATAGTGTTTTTTTTTTTTTTTTTATATTAATATTTTTTTAAATAAGTGTAGCTGTAAGCTTAAGAAGATTTGTCAACATAAAAATTAGACTGAGTTTAAACATATGGCAGCACAATTTATTTTTTTTTTTTTTGATTAACGAACGAAAATGTCTGCGCGTCCATATATTTTAGACGTCAATTCTTTAAGTTTTACATTAAGTAACAACATCTGTGGTTTATATTAACATTTGCACAAGAAGTTATTACGTATGATGGACTATTAATTTTTAACTGGCATTTATGTTATATTTCTGTCAAATATCTTATTTTAATTATTACAAATAAAAATTGAATGGCCACCGAATCAAATTTTTTAGTAATTTAAGGAATATTTACTCAAAATGAGTACACAAGATAATCAAATTGTTGCTGTGACAAGTGATAAAAGTACTAGTCAAGTTCAAAAAGTAGCATCATTCCCAATTGATCTTGCACCAGCAAAAATTTCTCATGTTAAATCAACAATAGATTCAATCAAATTAAGTAGTGTTTCACAGCAATCAGGTACAGCAACTTTTAGGGCTATTACAGGAAATCAATCATCACAAGTACGTGTTGTTATGCCACCAGGAGCAACAATTATGCCACAAGCTATGATTAAACAAATTGAAACTAATAGTACAGGAATAAGAAGCCAAATTACAGCTTTACCATCACGAACAATATCACAAGCTTCAATAACTGTTTCAAGAGCAGTTACTCCAAATACGTATGTATCAAGAACGGTAACAAATTCAAATATTTCATCTCAGCGTATGATAACACCACTTCGTACATCTACATCATCAACAGTAGCAAATTTATCTGGTAATTTTGTTAGAGGTGGTTCAGTTGCTAGAAATTCTGCTTCACCTGTAACAACAAATGCAACTTGGATGGCTGCTGGAACAGGACAAGTACAATTAATTCGTACAATAAATCATCAACCAAGACAAAGATTAATAACACAAAATATAACATCATCTAATCAAAATACTGGTAATGTAGTTGCAGTTGGTCAACCAACGAATTTAGGAAATAGTCAATCACAAGCAAATCAAGGTATATTGATTAAATAACTAAATATTCTAAATTATGAAAAATTTAATTAATAGTTTCACAATCGGGACAACAAACATTTGTAGCTACATTAGCCACAGTACTTTCACCGCGTCCACAGACAGCTACTCTTGTATATAGTAATGTGTCTAATTCACAACAACAACAGCAATATAATCCAAATGTATCAGCACAAAGATTTACCGTTGCTGCATCATTATCAGGAAATCAAAGGCAAATGCGCCCCATACAATTAGGAAATAGAACTTTTTCTACAGCTAAAATAGGTGTTGGTACAATGAATGCTACCAATATAAGTATACGTGCACCAAATATACCAGTTTTGACTCCGACTTTAGCAAATGCATCAAATGTGACAAATTTACAAGCACGTACGACAACAGCAAATGTTACAACTAATATGTCAGCTACACGAATAATTCAATTACAACAGCCCCAAACAGGAAGTGGAGCACAACAAATAATTGGTTCATCTGGCCGAATTGCTAGTAATTTAATGTTACAACCTATAATTATGAATTCTACAACAGGCAGTAAAATTGGTAATTAATGAATAATTTTATATATTAAATAAACTTTATTCCTCTTTATTTTTATTGAAAATATACAAATTTTGTGCTTTTCAGGAATACGTCCAGCTACTACACTTCCAAATAAGGTTCAACCATCTTTAACTATAACACAACTTGGACTTAGTAAACTTGCAGCACAGCAAACATCTTCGGGAACTAATGTATCTATATCAACATCGAATATACAAAATAGTTCAATTTCATTATCTTCAACAAATTCATCAAATCCCACTACACAGTCAGAGACATCAAATCAGCCACAATCTCAATCTGTTAATATTAATATTGCAAATCAGACACAAAATATTGCACAAATTGTAAGTGTAAATCAAGGGGTCGGAACAAATTCCGCTGGACAAATAATAGCACAAAGTGTTCATGTACCATCTTCTGCTACAGTTGTACCTCTAGGTATAAATTCCAGATCAGCAAATGTATTGGCGGCTGGCACTATTACTCCAATTAAGCCAAATACAGCTATATCAGCTGTTTCTATTCCTTCTACAGCTAAAATTTTATCCCAACAAGGATTACAATCACAAAAACAAACTGGTCAACAAACAGAAACAACATCTACATCTCAACAAAGCCATCAGACAACTAGCGTTTTTATACAAGCTCGTCCACAGAGTGGAGGAAGTTCAGCATCTACAACAGTTATTCCAAACAATGGAACATTTCTACCAGCTGGAAATACATTTTATTATGAATCTGTTCCAGCTAGTTCTGTTTCAATATCAACAGGTGTTATATCATTGACAACGACAACAGCAACTAATGCAATATCTAGCAATCTACCAATTACATCTACAAATTTATCAACAAGTTTAGTATCATCAATACCGTATACACCATCTGCAAGTACATTTACTGTTGTACAATCAAATCGTCAAATTCAAGTAACAGCACAATCTGGTACTCCATCTTCACATCACACTTCACAAATACAAAATATGCCATTACGTTTTAATCAACAAACAAATCAAGATCAAACATTAGCTTTATCGGGACAAAATTCAATTACACAAGTACAAAATCAAAAGCAACAAGAACCACAGATACTTCAACAAAATCCACAACATTCAATTATAGCAATAGGTCAGTCTCAGCATATAAATCAACAGCAACAATCGCAATGTGGACAACAAACACATATGCTTATTCCGGTACAGACACCTATAAAATTACAAACATCTAATACAACTCCTTCGGCTCGAATTATAGGATCAACTTCAACACTTAATACTATTGCATCAGCATTTTTAAGAAAACGTAATTCAAGTGGTTCTCCAATTAGAGCAGCAAAAAATTTAGGCCCTACGTTTTTATCAATGGGAAGTAATAAACAGCTTTCAGCTTCAATTAATGAACGTTTAAAAGAGAAAGAAAATCCAACTTCACCACCAACTAGGCCAGGATCATCTGAAGGCTCAACTACTGTAAGTGCAAACTCAAGCCCTGGAATAGATCAGCAAATTTCTGAAGAAATTAATATGAGAATTACGGATGATTCATATTTTAATCCAATAAATGAAGTAAATCAATTTATAACTTTACAAATTTACATTTTTTTGTATTTAATTAAAAATTTATATTATACAGTATACACATCATCAAGATAACAGTCTACAAAATAATAATCTAAAACAAAACTCTGGTGGAAATATAGATAATATGGATAAGGAATCTAATAGCAAAGCTAGAATATTAAAGTAATTTTTTATTAAATTTTGCTTATTATAATCAAATAAATTTTATAAAACTTCTAGTGTTGACAATCAGCCAATTATAGATTTGCAATCAACAGCAGGAGAGGGATGTTCTGATCATCGAAATAGCCAAGAAAATCTTGTTTTAAATCAAAATGTAGAAAATGATATATTTGAAAAAATGGCCACCAATATAACAATTAGCAATAAAGAAAATAAAAAACCAACAGATATTATTATCAAAAAACCAAAATCATTAAATCTTCTTGATGTACATTTTAATATAAACTTTTAATTACATATTTATTAATTTGATATAATTTTATAGACATATAAATTAAATTGGAAAGCGGCGAATAATCACTTTCAAAGATATTCTGATGTAAAACCTCGAGAAGAACGTCGACCTACTGTAATGGATCTTGCCAATCAAGCACATGTTGTACAAAAAATAAATGGTTGGAAAATACATCATTTAAGTGCACAAATGGAAGATTTGGTAAGATAAATGCTAATCAAAGATTTATATGAATTTTTTCAAAAATATTTTTGTATTTTGAGAAATTGATTTTTATATAATCGCCGATGGGCAAAAAAATTTTTATAATAAATTAAAATATATGTAATTCAATTTTAATTTTTGATAAATTAATGGCTTTTAAAAATTTTTAATAACTTTATTATCATATGCTAAAACTTATTTTTATCAGAAATAATTATAAATTAATTGAAATATATTTTTTAGTGTGAAATTGAAACACAAATGTATAATAAATTAACAGAAATGTTACAACAAATAGAGTCACATGTTCAAACAGCAGATACTGATCGAGTAAATGATTTAATTAAGGTAAACAATTTTAAATATAATTAAAAAAAAAAGATAATAATTTTTTTCAAAAAAATCTATTCCAATTAGGGAAATATGCAACGTAGTAAAATAGTAGTCGATGGTGTAAATGAAGCGAGAACACAAATTTTGAAAATTTTTGATCATAAAGCTCATGTTTCTGATATAATTCTTAGATGTGCTTCAAAAAGGAATTTTAAGAAACGAGAAAAGCCATAAAAAATATAATTTAGCTTTAAGGGTTTTAGTTTTTTACCAAGTAACTTTTTTCTTTTTTTTTGTGACAGAAAAATATTTTTTTCATCTTCAAATCTTTTACTTCTTTGTTAAATTATAATTTTAATAACATTAAAAAAAATTTAATTATGATGAATCCTAGATCCTAGAAACTTCCTAGAAGAGAATACTGTATAAAATTTTTGTTAATTCAGATAAATATTTAAATTTAATTTTTTCTTCCTCGTTTTTTTTTCCTTATTTGTTTGTTAGAAAAAAGAAATGGAATTTATTTAATTAGTTTTTATTTAGTTTATTCATAAAATATAAAATTGTGTGAATTTTGAATTTAAAAAATGTATAAAAATGGATTAAGTAAAATTATTATAGAATTTCATTAATAATCGCTGTTTGTTTTATACATAAATATTCCCTTTTTAGTAGAATAAGGATATTCCCTTTTTAGTAGAATAATGATATTTCCTTTTTTTAGTAGAATAAAGATATTTCATTTTTTAGCATATTGAAAATATTTATTTTTTAAGAGATTAAGGATATTTTTATTTTAGCAGAATACGAATATTTACTTTTTTTTAGCAAAATAAGGAAATTTCCTTTTTTTTAGCTATTAAGAATATTTTCTTTTATTTAGCAGATTGAGGATATTTTTATTTTAGCAGTTTATAGATATTTCCTTTTTACAGAATAAGGATATTTCCTTTTTTTAGCATATTAAGAATATGTTCTTTTTTTAAGCATATGTAGAATATTTCTTTTTTGGCAGATTAAGGATTTGTATTTTACCAAAATAAGGTTTTTTAAAAAGTCAAAACAATAATATTTCTTTTCCTTCATAATATAATTATTGTTTAATTATTTTTTTCAAATTTATTCCCTTTATTTATAGCAATAATTTATAATGTTGTAATTTTTTTAAAAGTCCTACTTACACTGAACTGCAACATTTGTATACATTTATTATTTAATTCATTCCTAACCAGAAAACTAACTACTAACTACAAAGTTGGACTTGATTTCGAAGGATGCTTTATGCTAAACGAGTTATAAAATAGACCACTTAATTATCTTGTCGCTTGTATTTTTTGTTGTTGATATTTTAGACATTTTAGTCCATTTTTTTAAACTATTTACTAGATACCTAAAATTCGAAAGCATTTTTATGGAGATGTTTTTTTTTACAATATGTTATTATATTAGTTCTACCAGATTCAGGTAGAAGTATAGTTTAGAGAAAATCCTAGTAGTGCCAGGACAAAAATTTGTTTGCAAAAGTAAAAACAGTACCAAGATAATTCTTTTGATTACTAAGAATAAGAATTATACCAGCACAAACAAAGTAGATTCTAATAATTCCAATATACAAGTGATACATGATGAAATACTAGATGTGATTGTTAAGAAAATAAATATTGATTTATCATAAACGAGGATAGTAAATTAAAATGCCATCTTACTTTTCATCGCTCTAATCCATTAGAGTAGCAGTAATATTTACCACATGAGATAAAATTACATCATAACACTTGTCCTTCAAGTTAGATAAATGTGTACTCCTAATAATAAGTTCAAAAATTTAAACATCAAGTACTTAAAATTTCTATCGTGAAAACTTTTCGAATGCGAGGAAATATATATAAATTTTATGCTTATGATTTGAGGGCATTTTTGAGTGCATTTCGGATGATGAAAAAATATAATATTCGAAAAGAGCTATATGCAATTTGATTAAGTTGACAGTGTCAACTTAAACTCCGGTATTTTGTTTTGGTTTCTAATTTAATACTAAAAAAATAAACAAAAATGAGTGCCAAAAGTAAAAAAGTGGATAAAAATCCAAAAGAAATAAAGGTTTGATTATTATATTCGATTCTATTATTTATTTATTTGAAAAAAATTCTAAATGAAATTTATACTGAGACACGTCATTAAATTTTGTTTGAGTAAACTTATTTTTATTTTTTATAAATTGGAGTTCTTTTAAAAAAAAAAAATTAAACAAATTATTTTTGTTCGACCTTAATATCTATTTATTTTGATTTTCTGGTTTTAGCCAATCAAGATCAATAAATGGGATGGTTCAGCGGTTAAACATGCTTTTGATGATGCGGTAAAAAGTGCACTTTTGGATCATCCAAAATGTAATGAATATTTTGGATTAATTGATGGCAGACTATTTATTTGTACTCTAGCTGTTGGTATAGCATTATTTGCATTAGCATGGGATTATATATATCCATTTCCATTATCACGTCCAGTATTATTAATATGTGTAACATCATATTTTATTATGATGGGAGTATTAACATTGTATACAACATTTAAAGAAAAAGGTATTTTTACAGTTGTTATACAAAATGATGGTAACGAAAAAAAAATATGGCAAGCAAGCTCTGAAATGAAAAAATATGATGATAAATATACACTTATGCTAACTGTTAAAGATTCAAAATCACTACGAGAAGTTTCTATAACAAAATCGTGTGCCTGTTTTATTGATGTCAATGGATCAGTTTTAGAGAATTTATTGGCAAATGAAGTGAATCGCTTATATAATTCTTTAGCTTATGAAAAAAAAGATAAATGAATAATTTTGTCAGTTACTTAAATAATGAAATTATTAAAAAATTTAACAAATCAATATAACTTAAGTATTTTATTTTCAAAAATTGAAAGTTTCTAAGCAAAAAAACTGAAAGAGTTAAAGTAAAACTTGAAAGATTGAAAGCTAAAATGTAACAATTTCAATTATTTTATAAAGTATAAGACAAGTACACCAACAAATTTTCAATAATTTAATTAAAGTAATAATTATTTAAAGATTATTTATTTTGTTTTATTTTTTCGAAATTGTGCTACTTTTCAATTATTTGAATAATTTAAAAGATTATTAATATTTACCTATAAAATTATTAACTATACTTGTTCATTATAACCACACTTTTTACTTATTATTTTGTTTAAAAATGGAGATTTTTAAGGAATTGTTAAAAAATTGGTTTCACAAAATGTTGTTTTGCTTTTTTTTGTAAAATTTTTAGGTTTAATTACTTTTAAAAAACAAGTAAAATGCAATATCAATTTATAATTTCACTGAACTTTTCCGAACTGCTATATCTGATACACATATCAATTTTATATTAAGGAGAAGTATTAATATGTCAGGGTGAAGTAGGAATAATATAGCAAAAACTGTAATAATTTTGTTGACATTTACGACTTATAATTTATATGTTTAATCTGTGCTTTGAGATCACTGAACGCAAACTGAATTTTTGTGTAGAAGTCTAGATTGCCGTGATTATTACTATTGTGATCATTTGTAATTTGTGTGAATTTACATTAACATCTAAAACTGGTATGTTTATTTAGATTTTTAATAATATAAATTTATAATATCCTTTTAATATTAATATTAATATTTAATATTATAAAAAGTAAATTTGATGAAGTTAAAAAATGTGAAAATAACGTTTTTTACATACAGGGTGTCCCAAGATTGGATGGTCAAACGTTAAGAGTGGAAAATATAAGGGTGGAAATTATAAGAGTGTTTTTAGTAGGAAAAAGCGAAAAACCTCAAAAAATGGCAAGGTTTTTTACCAACGGTGGTACTGATAATTTTTTAACTACAAAACTAGTTATTATTTTATAATAAATTTTTTTTTACTCAAAAGATAATACTGTAGACTCTTCAAAAATATTTTTTTTAAAATTATGATTGTACTATTCCAAAAGTTATAAGTTCAAGGGGGTCAAAATTGGACACGAAAAATTCAAATGTCTGTAACTCGAAAACGAAAAAAGTTAGACCCCCACTTTTTGTGTTTTTTGTCGATGTAATTTCATCTTCTTTCCACTCTTAATGTTTGACCATCCAATCTTGGGACACCCTGTATATATATCCAATATTACAGATGTAATGGCTAAAAATTCGAAAGACAGTGTAAGCGAATGTGAACCCCTATACAAAAAAAGACGTTATGGTAAGTAATTTTTTTAATATACACTGCTGGAAATAGCTATTTATGATTATGACTAAATATATTTTATTTTATGACTAAATAACTGCTCTTAACCTGAAAAAGGTTATGAGCCCACTTCAACTTTTGTAATAATTTTACTTAAAAACTAATATATTTGCCCTTATTTTTAAATACTTCTATAAGCCTGTCTGGTATAATTTCAACTAAATTACCCAAAATATCTGTATTTCAATTTGCCATACATTTTTAATTCTGTTTTTAAACTCTCTGGCAGTGCGGATTTTTAGGATTCCAAATGCATATACATACTTCATGGCAAATAATGTCCCATAAGTTTGCAATAGGTTTTAAATATGGGCTTAATGTTAGCTAATTAAGAAGAGAAATTCTTTTTATGAAAACCATGATTTCCTTCGAGAGTTATATATAGCGGCATTATCCTTCTAGAATATATTATTTTCTTGACAGTAAATTTTGAAGAACAATAAAATAGAGTTGTCCAATAGGGCTTTATACCCCCCTATGCTTTTATTTTGGCTTTTATTAAAGCCATTTTAGATTTGCCACTCTGATTGAAACCCGCCCATATCATTACAGAGCCTCCTCCTCTTGCTTTTTGTCATTTGTCCAATTTCTAACCAGATGAAAACTGCATCCATTGAAATGTTGCACAGTTTTCGTAGATGACACATCCAGATTCACTGATTTCCTGTAACACTACCCCTTTTGTTTGGAGAAAGAGAACTTTGAAGGATGAACTTTTCTATTTTCAGCTCCATTATTGTCTAATTTCAAGCGTAAAAAGTTTTTAACAACATATTATGAACAGTTATAAATAGTTAGTAATAAACCAACACAATTAAGATCTAATATCCTTTGTTTTTCAATATTTGGCAGTTTTTTACCTTTCGGCATCACTACAAATAATCCAAACTTAAAATTTTAATGTAAAAAATACAAAGTTTTCATTAAAATTAAAAGAAATAAAAATATTTATACTTACACTATCCTTTTAATATTATAAAAATTTACATACTGAAATTAAAAAATATTTTAATATTAAATTTTTTACTACGGCAGAAAGCATGAAGAAAAATTTGAAATTTATTGAAACTAGCTCTGGCATTATGATGGAATCTAAAATTAAGAAAAAAAACCAACGTGAGTATTTTTTTAATATATATAAATTAAGACTTCCTTTCTACCATTTTCTTACATGTGAAAAATTCGATAGCGTTTGAAATTAGCTCGGGCATTATGAAGATATCTGAAAATGATACAATAAGAAACGGAAAAAGATTTTATGGTGAGTAATTTTTTAATATATATAAATTGACATTTTTTTTCCTGATTTTACTCTTTTTTTTTAATAGAAAAAAAATTTACTAAACATAAATATAATATTTTAATTATCTTATTTTCATTTTCTAATATACTAAATAAAATTCCAAAAGAAAACACTAATAACTATGAAAAATTTATATTATGCTTTAAATAATTAGAAATTAGCACACTTGACAATATATGTCCTGTTAAATATAATAATATGAAATAAAAAACACAACCATAAATTGAGGACACAAAACCGCAGTGTTCTATATCAAACAATTGACAACAATTCGTTTACCGGAAGTTTTGAAAATATTTCTGTGTACCATTTTTTGCCAACAGGAAACTCTGCTAACTCTCCTGTAGTTCAAAATGTATTTTCTTTATTTTATTAAATTAAATTATAATTTATTTTCAAGCCCGTAAAAAAAATCCCGCTAAGACTTTTGATAACTTAGCATCAACAAGTCAACTTCCCAAGGTCAAGCGTTTGTCAGCTAAGAAACTATTGGTAATATTTTTAGTATTTAATCCCTAAGCTATCAAAGACCAGCGTTTCCCGCTAAAACTTTTGATAATTCCGGCAATTAAAAAGATAAATCTCCAAAAAGACTGCATTTTCCACTTATCAAGGATCAGCGTTTCCCGCTAAGACTTTTTGATAATTGGAAGAAATAGTCACCGAAGATAGTCTCCTTTTCGATTGCCTGCCATCTAGCGCTACCCGCTTTAAGCTCAGGTAATTGATAAGGACCAGAAAAACTAAAAACGGATCTTCTTTGCAACGATTACTAGGAGTTCCCCGTATTACACAATATTTCCATGATGTGACAAAAATAATAATCAAAAATTATGTTATTGTGCCATTTGAAAGCCCTAAAAACATTTATTTGCATTGCATGTTCGTATATCCCATAAACTGTCAAAGCATTCCCATCACAAAACGAATGATCCAGATATTAAGATACTTGCTTATAGTCTCAATATTTCAAACTTCATCAAACATATATCAATAAAAATATTAAAATTACTTTGTGGTCATTATCTAAAATGATTATTCTGAATCTGAAAATTGAAACTTTACCTTGTGGACCAATTTAATATATATTTTAGCCTGAATTCTTTCATTGAATACTCAGTTAATTTTACTCCTTTAATATCCTGAAATTTATGTTGTTATTTTTTTGCTGTATCCACTTTTTCAGGTCATTTATTAAATAAGTCGAAAATTAACTGCCATCAGAAATCAAAACCACATAAAACCTAAACCGATGTCTATTTCATGTGTGCTGGAATTTTGACAAACAAACAATTTTTTAAGAAGCAAGCAATTAATTAATTAATTTAAATTAATTATAATTATTAAAAAGTTTCAATTCTAGCAAAATTAAAAAAAAAAATAAAAACAAAAGTGCTGTATGTTATTTTTTCAAAACTTATTGTCGCTAATTGCTATTGGCTCACAAAAGTCATTCTATTGAATTTATATATTTACAGTTACATATAGTTAAGTTATATATATATATATTTTATAGAAAACTTTTATGAACAGCAAAAAAAAAATTAAGTTTATGAGACTGGCTTGCAAATATTTCTTTGGATTTTATTAGAGCTTGATGTACAAAGATTTTTATTAAAATGCAAATAGAAAATTTAAATTACTATGATTTTCTTTTGTTTACATTATATGATTCGAAAATCTAAAATTATCCAAAATTTTTTCATAGCAGACTTATTTCCCATAATATCATTGAACGCTTCCCAATTACGAAATTTTTAAGCACTCTACTCTGCTACTCTGGTCAAGATTATTTTCTATTCAGTTCTGTCATAGCTGCGCAAGGAGCTAAAATTATTAATTTTATGATGGTGTTTTCAAAGAAGAATTTTTCTTTTTTTAAATTTTAATTTGAATTAATTTCAAATTTTAGTGTTTTTAAAATATTACTTTCTATTTATTAATAATATAAATTAGTTTTTCATCGATTATGTTATCGTTATTTGAATTTCAAAATGTGAAATAAATACTCCGAAAACTGAAATACACATATATTATTATTTATAATATATTATTTATCATATCCAATCCTTAAACGTAATAAATGTGTTATTATATATATATATATATATTTATATATAAGTATTATAATTGAAAAATTTTAAAATAACGAAATATCTGTTTGATACAATTTAAATTTGTTTTTATTATGATATATTGATAGAAAATTTGCACATATATGTATGTATTATATATGTTTTTCGAAAATTTCAGTTGGCAAATTTGTAACTATGCCAAATGGTGAATCTGAGTATCAAATTGAACCTGAGGCTGGAACATCTTATGGTCAGCCGCATCCTTTACAAGATATAACCTTAGTAAAGTTGATTGGTAAGTATTTTAATTATTGAAATTAATTTAAAAATATTTTTTTTAACTTTAAATTTTGATTTTATATTCAAAAATAAATTCGAAAAACTTTAGTTATTTCTATAAAGCCCTGTAAGAACTTTTAGATTAATTTTAATACGAGAAGTTATTCCAATTTTAAAAAATAACTTTTAATTCAAATATTTTATATTTACTCAATTTCTAATAAAGTTTTTATATAGCATTTGAATTATTCTATAATCAAAAAAAACGACTATATATAATTTATTGATTTATATATGTTGCGAAAAAATATTTTATTATATTTCTTTGAAGATTTTAAATTTTTGATAAAACTAAGGCTAAGTTTTAAAGAAATAGGTTTAAGTCATAGTTCGTTACAGTGATCAAAATTACTATACAAATTTACTTCCAACTAGAGATCTCTCATACAAAATTCTAAAATTGTAATACATTTGCTTACTACATTTGACTACTGTAAACGCAGTATTAGCAAAGGAATATCAAACAGAAATATAAAATATTTCCTGTGTTCTCAGAAACAATTTCTGATAGAAATTTGTATAAATTTTTATGAAATTGATTGAGGATGGCGTGTACCACCGGTGGTACATACGCGAATAATTTATCTGACGGCATGTATCACCGGTGGTACACATCAGTTATATTTTTGTAGATGAAAAAAAAAACTTTTGTGCAAGGTGCCACCAGATAAAGCAAAGTATAATTTTCACTATCCCCCCATTAAGCAAAATAGAAAAAACTGGACCATTGTTAACGTGTTAAGATGAGAAAAGTCTGTCTGAGATATCATAAATTATCTAAGCTAAGATTCTATTAAGAATTCTTAAATAAAAAGATTCCTGGATTTAATGGTATGGTATAATAGATTTTAAGAGAATTTCATTTTATATATAGTCAATAATTAAAAGAAATATTAGATAAATATTTTCTTATCTTGCATTTGAAATAAAGCGTTTTTTTGGCGTTTTTGAGCATATATTTCAATGTAAAAACAAATGAATTCAATAATCAAAATATTGGCCATTGTTGTCTATGACTTTTTCCCATCTTCTTGGCAATTCATGGATTCCTAGCACATACCACTTCCTTTTTTTGGAGGCTAACCATATATTGAGCCAATTTTTCACTTCTTTGTAGGAATGTAAGTGCTACTTCGTAAGTTCGTGTTCCATTGAACGGAATAAGTAATAGTCAGATGGGGCGAGGTCTGGTGAGTAAGGCGGGTGGGGTAGAACTTCCCATTTAATGTTTTCCAAATATTTTTTTACTGGTTTTGCAACATGAGGCACGAGCATTATCATTGAGCAAAATAACCTTGTTGTGTCTTTCACAATATTTCGAATGTTTTTTCTTCAATGCTGCATTCAGTTTAATTAGTTGTTGATGATAGCGCGTGCCAGTAACGGTTTCACCAGATTTCAGAAGTTCAGAAGGTCTTCCACGGTCTCCACGTTCTCAAGATCAAAATTACAACTTTTGAATCGTCTAAACCAGAATTCACACGTTGATTTACTCACAGAATATTTACAATATACTTCAACAATCATTCGATAAGCTTCAGCTGCCTTTTTCTTTCCATTAAAAGCAAAAAGTCAAACTTCCCGCAGATGATGAGAAAAATAAACAAATAAATTAACTGAAGCTCTTATTTTAAATTATTTTTAAATAAAATAAAATAATCCAGCCTTATGATAATTGAATTAAATAATTCTGATCAAAAATACTCCCTTATCTTTCTTGTATGTTTTTGTTTTTTTAATAATTCATGAAATAAAATTTTTAATATATATTTTTAAAAAATACACAAAAATAATATATTCACAATAAATCAGCTGAGTCAAGTCCAATCATAATTTGTAATATATATATATAAATTTTGGCTAAATTTAAAATTATTAATGTGCCATAAAAATATTTTTAAAAAATTAGTGTTTGTTTATTAATGTGTTCTTCTTACAAAAACAAAAAACAAAGAAACCGAAGCATAGTTTTGGCAATTAACAAAACAAATTCATTACTGTCAAAATAGACTTTTTAATTTGATTTCATTCAATTTGTTTTCGTTTTCTTCTCTCAATCACTATTCAACTAAAAATTATTTACTATTAAAAAAAACAGAACTTTTTTTTGTTTTTTGATATATTTTTTGGCTGTGCAAAATAGAAAATAAATAACAAAATTAATTTTGTCAGCAGAAAACTTTTATATATATATATATATATTTATATGTATTTACATAAAAATAAACATGTTAATATAGGTCAGGATGAAAACTTTAAAAATTGATGCGTAACAAAAAAAATTGCGTTTTTAAACAATTTCAGCTAAGAAAAATACAGCCTTCCAAATTGATTTGATAAATTGACCAAAAACAAATTCGGTTATTTTCTATCAAGTTATAATTTTTTTGTTCAAAATAATCTTTTATTTATTTAATAGACTCAAAGTCTATATACTTTTATTTTAAAAAATGAATCCCTTATTTAAAATATGATTTTAAAGAGATCTACTATCATATTTTTCCATAGATGATATGTATACATTTATTGGTTCACAATTTCTGAAAAAATTTAAAACTGGATAATCAAATTTATAACGAATAAAGTAGATATTCAAATATTTCATATTTAAATTATGTTTATTTTTCCATTTTAAAGACTTATAAGTGCTTAACCACTGGACAGTGACCAAGTTAGTGTACACGTGTCTGTGAGAGTGCTGATATTTTGTATAAATCATAGAGATTAAAAGCAGGACGAAAATTTCAAATTCAAATTTCGTGTTGTAGAAATTTTGCTGCCTCTCGTTTTATAAACTTACCAATATTTATTTACGGATTAAAATTTCACTTATTAAATTGAAAAAAGGCATCATCATTTTTCATATATATGCGATATGATGAGATTAATTTTTTGCAATTTTCAATATAAATATTAAAATTCTGTAGCTTTTTATTTAATAAAATCAAAAATAAAGTATAAAAATATTTATACTGTTTAGCAAACATTTATTTAATTTTATCATTTTTAAATTAATACATAATAAGTTCCTTGACTTCATAGTTTTTAATTTGTAGTTTTTATTTATACAACTTATTTTTTCTTTAATTAGCCAAAAAAAACTTTCAATTTATTTTAAATTTAATAATTATAAAAATATTTATATTATTTTATTTTATCTGTTTTATTCTTTGATAAATGATAAATCGTGTCATATTTTTGGCTTTAACGTTATTAAAATATTTCTAAATATTTTGCGTTGCCTATTTAATAATTTTATATATAGTACAGTTACGTAATTATACGATAATGACAACTTTGTTGTATTAAAAATGTGTCATGTAGTCACAAAATTGCATAAATCCAAAAAAAAATTAATTTTCTGTTAATACCTCTGGCATATAAAAAAACAAAAACAACACAATAATTAATATAAATTTTTGTCTATTTTTTATTGTTTTTTTTTTTTTCGTTAAAGGTTAACTCCGTTAATAGGCAGAAAAATAACTTATTTTAATGTTTAATCTGTTAAATATGCGATAATATTTATATTTTATATCAATACATTGGATTTTTGAGAAAGTTTTAGAAAAAAAAAAATCATAAAAAAAATTTGAAAATGACAAAGATGTAATCCGTTTAGACTTTTCATGAAAAGCTTATCAAGTATTGAGCAATATTTCTTGAAGAGATATAATTTGATTATTAAAAACGAAAAAAATAATTTTTAATATTTAAATATATTATAATATATAGAGAATGTTTAGTAATTTTTTTGTAGGAAGGACATTAAAAAATGAAAGATTTCTCTAAAAATTAAGCTTTAAAGTATCATGATTAAATAAAAGCAATATTAAATTTAAAAAATATTACGATTTATTCAATATCATTAAGAAAATATTTTTAAAAAAATCTTGTTTCATACACGGAAACAAGATGTCATGCGATATTCCTAATATATAAGAAAGAAAGAAGCTAAATTATTACTAAAGTCCGTGAAAAATTTATTATTGTCAATAAAAGTCATTTCACGGGAGTTCGTTTATGTTAAAATTAATTGATCTTGAAATTATCAACAAGTATATACAAATAAAATTCAATCATAGTTAAAATTTTTATAATAATATAATATAAGGGACATTAAAAATTTCAATTTAAAGAAAAAATAACGGATAAAACTGAATTGCATGAAATTATATATCAAATGCAATACGAAACAAAAGAAAAGCTTTATTAAAATTACAATTTCACTACTCTCCTTATTTATATATATTTTATTTACATAACCAAATAAAAAGCTTTGTGTATATTTTGTATACATATTTGAATATGTAGAACACTATTTTGCTACTATACAGCTGCTGCAGTTATTCAAATTATTTTTGGAAACTGGAAACAGCAACTGCGTTTTACAATCTTATTACATATATATATATATATATATATATATATTCAAATATTATCTGTAAATATATATATAAAAAGTCTAAATTCATTCATATTAGAATGAAATTTAATTCTTTTCTTGGATCTATTTTTGTTTTAATGAAAATATATCTTTTCCTTGTTTGCTTAAAGTTTTATTTTTTCTATAACATTAAAAAACTAAAATAAAACTCTAAAATAGTTTAATAATTAATTTTGTATTTAATTTTAGGAAGCTATTTTAAAAATTAAAAATAACTACCTATGATTTCCTCAAAAGTTCAATTGAAGAATAGAAATTTAAAACGAGATATTCATTTATTCATCGTACCATAAATTTACCGTAATCCTCTTTTAATTTTGATCACTTTACTATATCTGCATTAGTTGAAAAATCTAAAGCTAGATTCAGTATAATATATAAAATTTTTGTATAGCTTCCTAAATTCTGGGCAATGGATAAATAATTTTTTATGCTTTCAAGAGTTTGATAAAATTTTATCCTAAATTTCTTATGATCATAAACACTTGAATAAATTTATTCCTATTTCCATTAATTGACAAGAAAATCATTAGCGTACATCAATATTATCCTAAATGTTCGATTTCTATTCAATATCAAACATTAACGCTCTATGTCAAATTATTTTGCATTGTTTTACAAGTAAAGGCTCAAACACACTGCACGCGGTTGCGGGGCGGAAGCGGTGTTAATGAATGAATTCCCCTTCCGCTCCGCAAGTAGTACATTATTTTCGAGTCTTAACTATATATTAATTCGATATATATATATACATATATATTTAAATTTTTTACACATATCTAAAATCTCCAATGATATCAGAAGGAATTTGATAAATAATAAGTTTCTGTTATAAATATATTAAATATATTACTACATTATGTAAGTAGCTGGCAGTGTTTTAATAATTTGATTCCTATCTTTTGCATTTATGGGAAAGCACACCCACTAAATTTTCAAAATTAAACTTAATGTTTTAATTTTTGTTTTTATTTCAATAATTTCTAATACTAATAACATATAAAAGTTTAAAAATTATCCTATTTTTTGCAATTTAAATTACAAAATAATCAATTTTTATTTTATTTTATAGGTACTGGATCCTATGGAAATGTATACCTTTGTAAGGATAGGAAAACAAGAAAATTTCATGCTATAAAAATATTGCCAATGGTTGAAATTCTTAAGTCACAAATGCTTATTGATAATGTAAAATACGAAAAACAAATTTTGGAAGAAATTGATCATCCATTTATTGTTAAATTGTAAGTTAAATGATTATTAATTAGATCCATTATTTTTTATTCTTTTTATTTAAACAATATAATTAATGGCAAATATTTTACTTGATTTTAAGATATTGGGCAACCAAAGATTCCTACTGTTTGTATATGTTGCTTGAATATTGTTGTGGTGGTGATCTTTTTAGTTTAATCCGTGATAAGGCACTTATTGAACGCGATGGTAATTAAAAAATAATTATGTTTAATTATATACTAACCATATAATATGAAGTTTAATTGAAATCAATAAAAAATTTAAAGCTATAATAAATAATATTTTATTATATTTTTTCCAGTTAAATTTTATGCCACTGAAATTATTTTAGCAGTAGGATATCTTCATTCGAATCATATTATATTTAGAGACCTTAAGCCCGAGAATATACTTATAAATGGAGACGGACATATTAAATTAACTGATTTTGGATTTGCAATAAAAACAAAGGAACGAGTTACCTCTTTATGTGGTACAAAAGTCTATTTAGCCCCAGAAATAGTTAGTGGTAGCTCCTATAGCATAGGTGTAGATTGGTGGGCCACAGGTTAGTTATTTAAATCATTTTTAAACTTTTTACTATTTATAATTTAGTTCAAACATTTGATCAAAAAATCTTTGATCAATTTTAAAAAAGAATCTTTTAATTAATTTGATTATTGATTTAATTTTTTTTTTATCTTTATTATCTTTAAGGTGGGCACCCACTTAGTGCGTATATCTCAGCGGGTAACTTTTTTGACGTCAAAATGACGTACAAATGAATTTCACGCTGAAATATCCACATATGAGGGGGAACTTTAGCGTAAGTCTATGACGTCAAAAAAGTTACCCGCTGAGATATACGCACTAAGTGAGTGCCCACCTTTAAACTGTAATCATAACAACAAAAATATATACTTTTTAGGAATATTAATATATGAAATGCTAATTGGGAAACCACCGTTTACTAGTGACGATGATGAGTCACTGTTTGCGGAAATTCAATATGCAAAAATCATGTGGCCAAATACAATTAATTCTAATGCAAAAGATTTAGTTGAAAAGCTTCTTATGAAGAGTAGACCTTACCGTTTAGGTTGCATGAAGGTATGCTTTTTACTTAATTTAAGAATTAAAATCAATAATTTTAATTTATTTAGGACGGTATAGAAGACATATTGAAACATCCATGGTTCAAGAAGGTGAAGTGGAATCTTGTTTTAAATAAACGTTATAAGGTAATCTTTTTTTAACAAATTTATTTAAATTAATTTTATTTAAAATCTTACTTTTTCAACATTAATTAATATAGTTTTAAAAAGTGAAAAAAATAATATAAACTGATACTACTAGTTATTTTTATATAAAATTTTAACTTGGGGTTCATTTATTCGAAATCTTTTTTTTTCTCAATAATCCGATAATTACTAACATTTCCATACTTTTACAATTGTCTTTACATTCGACAATCCCTGTTTTTTATATATTCCAGGGATGGCAAACATTTAATGTTGAACTTTATAAAAGAAATAAAAATTTTAATGTTAGTTTTGATAATTTAAAAAAAAATCTATAATTATACTAAGTTATTTAAAACTAATTAAACTCGAAAAATGATAAAAATTTTATGCTTTTATTCCACTCATAATAACTGGAGTATTTTATTATTATTTTATATTATTAATTTAGCCACCAATGATACCAAAAGTTCAACATGAAGGTGATACGCAAAATTTTGAAGTTTTTGATGAAACAGATCTTTATCAAGACAAAATAGAAGATAAAGAAGAATTAGATAAGTTTCCTGATTTTTAATGCAACATAATTTTTATATTCATGAGAAAATTTATGAAACTATAATTTAATTTTTTTAATTATTATTTTATGAGCAATTATTTAAAAATTAATATATGAATTTAAAATTATTTTTCTACATAGTATGCTATAAATAAATTTTGTATTTAATGAAATTAATAAAAACAGCATAAGTTTTTATTTTATTAAAATTACATATTATTAAGCATTACTTATTTAAAATATATAAATTAAATAATAATAATGCTTAATGCTTAATTCTTAAAAGAAAAAAAAAAATTCATTTTGTTATATTTCATTATGTATTTTGAGTAAGAATTTGAAATTTTTAATTACAAAAATCAGTCTCTAAGGAGTACTTCATTATTTAAACAAACTATTCCAGTTCAAACAGGCATACATATTGTCAGGAATAAATTAACTAAATTCTTGCTTGCCTATTTTTGTGCTATGTTTTGTATTTAAATTTAAAGCATGAAAAATTTAAAGTCCAAAATATCTCTACCGGAATGTTATTAACATTAATAATTTATAAATTTTTCTTATTTATTAAGTAGTTTTTATTGTAAAAATATTATTAGAATACTTTTATTAAATGAATTTTTGTCTATTTCAACTTTAGTGTTTAATTTAAATACAATTGTAATCTGATATTGGAAAAAAAATTTTTCAAACCACTTTAAAAAATTTAAGAAAAAAAGGATCAAATTTCATAAAATAATTTATAAATTAATAATTTCCAGAATTTTAATCATCAGCTTAATCACGTTAATAGCTCAGTCTTTATAAATCTATATTGCTAAATTAATTACTAATTCTTGTTTTTGAGAATTTTCGGACTTTCTAGACAAACAAAAATTATTCTAATTTTAGTTAAATTTATTTTTAAAAAGTATACAATACACAAGTAATTTCTAAAAACTTCAACAATTTCATTTTTCGTCACATTAGTAAATTATTTCATTTAGTCAAGAATAAAAAACTATTAGATAAGTTATCAATTGCAGTAACAACAAAATACTTAGGTTAATAAATAAATAAATGAGAATGAACATATTGTACAAAGTACAGAAAAAAAAAAAAATAATAACTATCTCATACAATTTTAAAAAAACTAAAAATAGACGACATTGAAGACAAACACAGAATTTCAAAAACATTTGAATAACAATTGAATTGAATTAAGTACTTTTAGGAGCGTTATTTATCCATGTATATTTGTTTTATTCGTATTCAAGAACTTTTTTGTGATAAAATAGCAAATATCTAAAAAAAATAATATTAAAGATAAAATATAAACATATAAACAAAAGAAAATAACAACAATATCTTACCCTTCACTATCTAAAACCTGTTTAATAGTTGCCGTTGTTATAATATGATCATCACATTTTACCCAAATATTTTTTTGATGTCGTACATATGCAGTATAATGGCCACAATCAGTTGATCCATCATGATTAATTACAGCATAAAGAGAATAACGATAATCACCATGATTATCATTTTTATGTGACATAAATGGTGACATATCTAATTCAGATGGGAATGATATAAATGTAGACATTTTTTTATCAATCTGAAATAATAAAATCAATTGTTTTAACTGTAAAAGTTAAAAAAAAAAAATTGCTCTTAAACTCACAAGACTAGAATGTTCAAATCTTTTTAAATGAAAACTTGCAACAATTGGTAAAGTTCTCATTGATAGCTGTTTAGTTGATTCTTGATAGCTATCACAACTAGAACATTTAATTTTTGCAGATGATCCTAAATGTTCAGCACGAGTAAATCTTTCAAGGCAATCGATTAAAGTTTTTGGTGTACCACCACCCTGTTGTACTTCACCTAAATCTAATGATATATCCCGAAATGGATCGATTGTTGTTGAAACACCCTTACATGATTGACAAACAACATCACTTTGAAGGC
Organism: Acrocera orbiculus; assembly: GCA_947359355.1. NCBI lineage: Eukaryota > Metazoa > Arthropoda > Insecta > Diptera > Acroceridae > Acrocera > Acrocera orbiculus. Next base: position 18,501,125 of record OX375759.1, read on the forward strand.
CACCAGTAAATATTTGATCAATAATGCAATTACATTGTGTTGGACATGTTTCACTTTTTGATAATAAATTTTTGTCATCATATGATTGAGAATTTTTACAATGCCTATGTAAAACATCTAAGGTAGCTATAAAAAATTCATGAGCATCTTGTTGTTCATATCCTGCCAAATAACGGGCATGATTCCATATTAAATGTAAAAGTCTATGTAGAGATAATGGTCCGCGAGCACCAGAATAAAATTCCTTAAAAAAAAAATATATATATAGTACTTTAAAAATTTAGAATTTTTTTTTGCATTACAAAATAATTGGTATAGTTAAAAAGAATTAAAAATCTGCTTGCTTGTATAAATGAAGTCGAAAAAAAACAACAATTTTATAACAGTTTTATTGATGGAACTCCAACTCTATCAACCTCGTGACAAATTTCATTTACATTATCAGTTTTTTAGGTGTAGTACAAGCCGCTTAAAATGTAAGGGAATAAAATCTGATCTTAGTAAATGAGTTTTAGGAATAGTTCATATACATAGAATCTATTATTTTGTGAAAATTATCAGTTTAGTTATTTGGTTTCCTTTTCAAGAGATTACTCGGTCTTTCTGGTTAAAATATGTTCTTTATTTCATACATACCGTTTTATTAATTTAATTTTTATTGTTCGATAGTGAACAAATTAAGGAATTAAATCAATTTTTCTTTGAACATGTTATATATACAAATTTGACTTCTGATATCATTTATTTCTTATGGATGGATTCACAGTATCGAATATATAGAAATCTGTTTGTTAAAAACAAAAACTTCAGACTTACTTGAAAAACTCGTGAAACTTCACAAACTAAACATTTCATAGATTGTTTAGTACTACAAGCATGTCTTTCTGATAAAAAATAATCCCTTAATAATGGTGTATGTACTAATGCCTATAAATTAGTTGAAAATTTTAATATTTATTAATATTTTTTTCAATTAAAATATAATTTTAATAGATTTACCTGTACTATACAATTCATAAAACATGTCGAACCTAAATTTAAAAGTCCTCTTAAACCTATTGTTGATAATGGAGAAACATGACGCCTTCTTGGATGTTGTAATAATAGATTAACTTCTATTTGTGATGGACACCATGGTCTCCAAGATAAGCATTTATTTAGGTTTTGTGCCTCTTTTCTCAAATGTTTTTCAGCAATTAACTGACATTTTTGATCATAAATAAAATCTTTACATGAATTACAATAAATCATTCCATAACATAATTCTAATGCTATTATATGTTTACTGGCTTTTAAATGATCTAAAATATGAGGTCCTTTACATCCAAAAAATATGCAATGTAGACAAGAATATAATTGTGGACCAGAACTACCACATTTATAACATAAACAAGAGAGTGCCTGAAAACAAATTGAATGCCATCATATTAATAAACCAAGAATTTTTTTTTTTTTTTTTGCCAAATCAAAAATAATCAATTTTTAATTACAAGATAATTACAATTGAGTTATAGTTTATTTCCAGTTTAATAATAATAATTATCTAAAAATCCAAACCTTTGTTTCAATTAAATAATGAAGAATATTTAATGCTGTCAATTTTTAAGTATTTAAAAGATTAAATACAATGTGTGTAGTGTAGTAGTTTCTACACAAAATTATTGACAGTGTCCCAAAAAAGAAAACGCTTATTATTTATGTTTATTCTTGATTAATTCTTTTATGAAATTTTTAATTGAAGATGTACTATTGTGACATTCAGTGGTGAACCAAAAAATTAGTTATTATAGCGTTTAGAAAATTAACAGAAAAGCAATTTAAGTAACATTCCAGACAAAAATTATAACTATCCCAATTTATGAAAGATTCACCATTGCGGACTTCAAAATATTTGTATTTACAAATATATTTTACCACTTACTCAAATTTTGTCTATTTATTTAACAAAAACGATTGTCAAATGGTTCCATATCTAAATTATTACATTTTCAAAAGAAAAAAGTTTTAATTTATATTATTTCATTATTTAAATTAAAACAGTAACTTAGTTATTTTACCTCTTTTTTTAAAACTAAAATTTACCTTACGTTTTCGTGCTTCATTTGATATACATGCCGAAAAATATGCATGAACTACACTAAAAGATTGTAAACCATATTCTTTTACATAAGACACAAAATGTTGACAACCATTTTCATTCATTATTTCGATATAAAAATAATTTTTTGTTTATAAAGTACCATTTATAAGGAATTTAACTTTAAATCATTCAAATTAATTAAATATCAATATGAAAAATGGTATATAAAATTTAACAATTCCAACAGAGTCGAAAATTTGTAATAAAACAAAAAAAACCAAAACTAGTACTTTGTTAATTCGCCATTTTAAAAAATCAGCTGATATATGTCAAATTAAATTTTTGAAATCAAAGAACATTTACCAATTTATAATAAAAAAGAAAATTTTTTCATTAACATAAATTTAATATTTTATGCAGATATTTTAAGTAAATACAAAGTTGATCGCAGGAGTTTTTTCTTTGAAGATTTAAAAAATGTCTCTGTATTTTATTGATTTGATTTTATTTTAGAATTGTTTAGAATTGTGACACATTTTAACTGCCACCACCGTAGAAGTAGAGCGAAATCTTTTTAAAGCAAAGGCGGATTGAGAAATTTTAATGCATGTTTTTGTAGAATGTTTCAATTATCAATATAAAAATAAAACGTAACACTACCTAAGAATTATAAAATCATCAAAAAATGTTTACCTCCTTAATATTTTATGTTTGTTTTATAACAAAGAATTTTTCTTATAGCTCCTTAGGTTTCTAAATGCAATAATGGTTTAGCATTTAAATCAAATAATTTGATTAGGATAAAATGAGATGGACAGACTGAGATTAGTTTATGTATTCAGTTTCTTTATACTCATCCTTCCCTTTCAACTTTCATTTCTCTCGATTGTTTCATTATATATATATGTATAGCTCTACACTCTTCTATAAACTCTTTTGATCTAAAATCAAAAAGTCCTCAATTATTAAAGTTTTTATTCGGAAAACAGTTAAAATTATTGTAATTGTGATTTAACTTTACTTAAATATTTTATTGGGGTATTGAAGGCTTTTGTTCAGTCATCAACTAATAAAAAAAATATATTAATTCATAGCGAAGATTCTATTTTTCCGTCAAAAATAAAAAACATAATGATTTTGCTTGAATTAATTATATTTAGTTTTACAAAAAAATTTTGAACATTTTAATAACAGTAAAAAAAATAAAAAGATCATTGCTAACACCTTTTCCGCCTTTTAGTATTATTTTTAATCAAAGGCAAATTTATAAATTTTTATAGTCTCGATTATTCAGTACTTCATTAATTTTTCTAATTTTCAGAAATATCAAAATTTTCATCATTTTCTTTCTTTCTTTTAGGAGTAATTTCTTTACATTTGTGTAAATTATCAGATTTTTCTATTGTTGTAATTTCATTAAATCCACTATCAGTGCAATCATTAGACGAATTGAAAGATATTGATCTTAACAAATTTTTTCCAGTAATTTTACGTTTTCTTACAGGTGTATTAGAATGTTGTGAATTATTTTCATTCAATATTAATATTTGATCTATTTGCATATCTCTATCTTGTTCCTCTTCAGAATTATCATAGAACGAATTAATACTAGTACTAATATCAGACTTTTCATTGAAACTGTTTAAATTAAGATTTTTTGTATGAAAATTTAATGAAGCATCCAATGAAATACTATTATTTTGTGAAAATAAGTTAGGCGTTGAACGATGAAAATTTTTTAAGATCTCATTTGAATTGTTAAATCTGACATCTTCTATTTTTGATGTATCAGCAATAATCATATCTGTTTCAGTTTTATTTTCCGGTGAAGAAGTTTTAGAAATTGGTGAAATATATCCAAATGATGCATTTTCTAATGAACTAGATTGACCAAATGAGATATCATCTCCAATCTATAAAAAAATAGAGTAAATTTATGTTTGTTAATATTAGTTTTTTAAGATGTTTTCTTATAACTAGGTAAGTGTCAATTGAATACTTTAAGAATGACTTACAAATTCAATAGAGTCTGGAGGATCTAAGCAATCACTTGTCTTAGGACTATTAATATCTATATTAGATGGATTACTTTCGATATCAAACAATTTTCTTCTCAAATTATCAGTGTCAGTCGTATGATCTTCTTGTTGATTTTGAGTAAAAGTCATATATGGTTTAAAAATTTCTTCGATATTTGGGGGTAAATCTGGTGGTAAAGTAAGTAAGGTCTGTGTACTACTATTTCGTGTATTCCACTCAGATTTCTCAATCGGACTTGAAATTAAAACATCTATTAAACTTCTTGGAACTCGTTGATTACCCTCAGCTGGGCTAGGAACTATAATTTGATCTTTAAAATAAGAACTTATTGCTGCTTGTGCCCTTTCTTCGAAATCTGGATCGATTGTTGTTCGATATTGTGCCTCATTTGCCTCAACATTAGCTGGTGTTAATGATGATATATCATCAATTGTCCATTCAAATTTACTAGATGAACTTCCTTGTCTCGACCGCATTTGAAATAATGAAGGACTAATATAAAAAACAATATCTTATATTTTAATTTTTAAAGAAAACAAAGTCTACAATATACCTGCAAATTGTTGGTAAATGCAATCTTTCTGCCAATCCTACCTCAAAAGGATTTATAATTTTTGCTGATCGAGGAGTTGTATTCCTAAAAGGTGACACCTTAAAACGTCCATGTTGCATGAATTTTGAATTTGATGGCTGTCCAGGAAACATATGTGCGCTGGACGGAGTTTGAAAATGATCTGCTTCTTTTAGTACGTCAGAGTCAGGAGAAGATTTAAGCTTTTGAGGCGTACTGCATGAATGTCCGTCCATGCTTACTTTGTTCCAATCAAATTCTGCTTATGTTTTTATTTATTTTTCAAAAGGGTAAATTAACGAAATTTTTTAAATCATTTTTGGCATTTCTGATTCAAATCTGTCAGATGATTTCGTATGGTAGGTTAGTATGGTAATATGCAAGTGTCAAACTGAATACTTTTTGACTGTAAGGCTACAGGCACATTGTATCAAATTTTTAATCTCAGAATTATTTATAATAACTGCAAATGAAAATGTGAAAAAAAAAATAAAAATAATTAAATAGAAACAAAAAAATAATTCTATCTACTTAAACACTTAAATTAAAATTCAATAACATAATAGATACATTATTAATAAGCTTTTATAAAGAGTGTGTTTTTTTAATCAACCCACTTGGGTTATTGGCAATTAACTTGACATTCAAAATAACTAGATTGGCGCTTTTAATAGCGCTTTTATATGAATTTTTAGCCAAGTTTACACTTAGAAGTGTATTGAATGCAATAATTACATTACAAATCTTTTAGAAAAGTATAATTTGTACCTTTCAACTAATTTTATTGAATTTATTATTTACGATAAGCAATTTAATATAATAAAACTAGTTATAAAACTAGAAAGCATAATAGTTATATATTTTAGTCCAAATTGTCAAACTCAAATTTTACAACACCTCAGAACACCTACAAAAACTCTCATGCCACCTCTACACATTCGTGACATTCGCCAAATGTCAAATTCGTTCTATTTGCCGCATTCGTTTTGTAGTCAGTGTTATTTTCAATTGTATTCAATTGTATTTTAATAAAAATTGTCATTTTAAAATGTTAGCAACTACAAATAATGCTGGAATTCCTGATAAAGCATGGCAGCCACATTTTGTTACATTTGAAACAACGTAAATTATTTAATTCTATACAATAATTTTACTATACATATATATTTTGTCTAATTTACAGAATGGGTGAAATTAATTTTGAATTGTATTGGAAGCATGCACCAAATACTTGCCGGAATTTTGTTGAACTAACAAGGAGAGGTTATTACAATAATGTAATATTCCATCGTATAATAAGAGATTTTATGATACAAGGCGGTGATCCAACTGGTACTGGTCGTGGTGGATATTCGATTTATGGCCAAACTTTTGATGATGAAATTAATATGGATCTTAAGCATACAGGTGCAGGTATTTTATCAATGGCTAATTCTGGTCCAGATACAAATGGTTCACAATTTTTCATAACTTTGGCACCTACTCAATGGCTAGATGGAAAACATACTATATTTGGCCGAGTTTGTTCTGGAATGCAAGTTGTTAAAAGAATTGGTTTAGTGGAATGTGATAAAAACGATCATCCACTACAAACTGTGAAAATATTAAGAGCAAAAATTGCTAAAACTTAACAATTGTGTGCATCAATTATTTTAATGAAATATTTATTTTTACGAAAAACAATTTTTGAAAGTTAATAATATTTCAAATATTTATTCAAAAATTTATTTTAAGTAATTTTATATTATTCATAAGCTTACCGAATGTATGAATGAATGTTTAGAAGTTATATATATTAAGCCTAGGCACGTTAACATTATCATTGTAAAATTTATAGAGTTCTTTTAATAGATAAAAATATGCAATCATTTTTTTCCTATATTTTTTAATTAAGAATGATTACTAATTTGATATAACGGGATGATTAAAAATAAGTTTTATATATAGCAAGAATTTTAATTTGCGAATATAATATCTAATCATTTAGGCCAAATTCTTCTATACAAAAAAGAATGTTCTGAAATACAGATTTTCTAATCGCTAGGGCTTCCGGTTAAAAAATTTCAAAACCATGATAAGACCATAAAAATTTTAATTTGGATATTGTGCTAATATTTAATATTGCTTTAGTCTAATTTTGTATTTTATTACAGTTGCATGGTTTTTTGTTTTTCCAAAATGAGAATAATCGAAATTATTGTTTTTTCGTTGCTAATTAAATTAAGCCTTTCGTATCACCAGCGCTCAAAACGGATTGTAGGTGGCAGACCTGCAAAACCTCCACCTGCTGATGATCCAGTGGTATTTGCTCGTATGTACAATCGCGATGCACGTGTTAAAGGATTTCATAATAATGCAACAAGATTATATTCATTTTTGGGAATTCATTACGCTTATCCTCCGATTGGAAGAAATCGTTTTACAAGACCAATATATCGTCGGTTAGAAGGTGATATTGATGCGACCAACTATGGTTCACCATGCCCACAACCTAGTCCTTCCAATCCAAATTTTATAGTCGGAAATGAAGATTGTTTATTGTTAAATATATATACACCACAATTACCTGATGAAACAACATTATTACCCGTGTATGTTTGGATACATGGTGGAGGGTTTCGTTATGGATCAGCATCACAATATGGCGGTGAACCATTGGCACAAAGTGGACTAATAGTTGTTACAATTCAATATAGGTTAGGTAGCTTAGGCATAATTGGTGAAGGAAATAAAGATTTTACTGGAAATATTGCAATGTTTGATATGACTGCAGCTCTTAGATGGGTGACAGAATATATATCATTTTTTGGAGGTAATTCAAAACAAATTAAAGTTATCGGTCATGGTTCTGGGGGAGCAAGTGCAATGTATTTAACAATGTCAAAATTACCAAGATGTAAGAAAAAAATTTCTTTATGTTTTATTTATATTGAATAGAATCTATTAATATCTAGCCGAATCAATTGATGGAGTTGTATCTATGTCTGGATCAGCAATATCACAATATGCTATGGATGATAGTCCAGTCCAATCTTTAGAAGAAATCGCAATTATTAATGGATGTAATAAAACAAAACCATTAGAGATTATTAATTGCATGAGATTGGTATCATTTGAAAATGAATGAAAAAATTTTATGAAATATTATAAATGAATTTTTCTATAGAGATCTTATACGGACATAATACAAAGTGATTCTAAAGTACAAACTGAACGTTTACAAGGTCGTGCAATGGTTAAAGCAATAGCTGGTAGTGCAGGCTTTGGTCCACATAAAGAAGAAGTAGATGATAATCGTTACTTACCTGGGTTTTTAACTGAAAACCCTGCAGAGGTTTTAAAAACTAATCGATTTAAAAATATTCCCCTATTGATAGGTGTAACCAAGCATGAAACAGCTAACGCTATTAAAGTCGAGCATGTTGAAAAAATTTGGGGAAATGCTGGAAATTTTCTAAGTTCATTACATAATAATTTGGTTGGACTTAAAACATTTTTAAAACTTGATAAAGTTAGTGGAAAAATTTTAAAATCTGAAATACCTGGCTTTAAGATAAGCTTAGAAGAATTTCTTAAAGTACCAAATTCATGGAATCCATTTCAAGTTTTAAGTAAAGTATGAGTCATACAAATTAATTTTATTGTTTAAACAACTTTATAAAACGAGGTTTTTTTTATTTATTTTAGCTAACTGAAACAACAACAGATTTGCTTTTTAATTTACCAGCAGTAATATCAGCTGATACATGGGGAAAATCTGGACCTGCATTTCTATATAGTTTCGATTATTCTGGTGGTTCATCTGGTGGAAAACACTTTCTTCGAGGATTACCAATTATTGAAAATTCTTATAACAATTTCACCGCTCATGGTGATGAGTTAAAATATTTATTTGATGCTAATGATATCTTTGGGAATCCAATACATGAAATTAGATTATCAACAACTAAAGAAGTTACTGTCCGTCAAACATTTATAAATCTTTTAAAAAATTTTGCTCATATGAAAATTGATGAAGATGGAAAACCTGAAGGCAATATATTTAGACATTTCAGTGGAAAGGGAACACCATTCATAAAAATAACTGATAAAATTGAATTAGAAAATGATTTTCGATTATGTCAATTATCCCTTTGGGGTGCATCACTTGAAGCATTCAAAGCAATTTCTTGTAATAATATTTTAAATAGTTTTCCTTCTATATCTGGTGTTTCTGAAACTTTATCTAGCGATATTGTAAACAATTTAGGAGGTATCCTTGTAAGTAATAATGGAGGAAAAAATGCAGGCGGTAGTATAGGTGGTGGAATTTTAGGAAATGGTGGTGGAAGTTTATTAAGTGGAAAAAATGTTGGTGCATTCTTAGGTGGCCGTACAAGTAATTTTCAATATAATACGGAAATGGGAGCTGCAGCTATATTTATGAGACCAAAAAATTCAGTTAAACAAATTAATTAAATTGGATAATTTAGATTAATTGATAAAATTAATTAAAATTTTCATATGAATAAATAAATTTTATGTTAAAAATAAAAAATGTTTGATTTATATAATTAAAAACTTTAAATGTAAACTATTTAAATTCTAGTTTATATAAGTTATAAAACTGAATAAAGATTTTGAACAAAGGCAAAGTAAGGTAATTTGACTGTGTTGAATTATATGAAAGGACGTTATATAAAATAATATTTGGTTTTCTCTTTCTTCAAATTTAAATATATTAGACTGACATTTTTTTTGTATAAACAAATTAATATAAAATAAAATCTGAAATATAATTTGGTTGGTAAATTCAGTATATTTTATTTAATGGAACTAATAAACCACGTTATGTGTTCTACTCATACAATATAAATTATGATATTAATTAGCAGATTTTAATAACAACATTAATTTAATTTAATTAAATTAAAGATAATTCGAAAATAAAAAAAAATAGTCCTACATATAAATTATACACTATTTAGTTTTCATTTATCTTTTTTATGAGATGAATTTATTTAAATGAAATTATTATAAGCTTAGAAACATTTTAAAATTTATAGGTATTCAAATATGACTGTAAGCTATTATTAAGGTAATTGCAAATATAAATAGCTATAAAGTTATATTTCGAAACAAGTTTCTTAAAAATTAACAAACATAGTTGAAATAAAATAATAATTCTCAACTAAATAACTATTAGCTAATATAAATAAATTATAAGTTGCAATAACAACTCAAAATATTCAAGAAACTTGATAACTTGATTAATTTTGATGTATAACTGATTGTGAAATAAATTTTATACACAAAATAAGCCAGATCATAATATATTATATGCATTTTTTATATATTATTAGTTAATTAGATTTATATTGAGTAAATGAATTTTTTTTTTGTTTTTTTAGATTCTTAACAGCCAAAGAGATATATTAAATTTGCTATTAAATAAATAAGAAATTCAAAAAATGATTTAAGCCTTTTAGTTGAGATAAGCATTCAATTTATTGATTAATTATTTAAGCAATTAAAACAATTATCTATGCTTTAGCTTTAATTAATTAAATAATATTCTTTAACAAGCTAAATATCACACAAATCTTTATAAATATAATAAAGATTTAACAGTTTTTAACAAATTTTAATTAATACTACGACTTTAAAAAATTTATTTACTCATATTTCATTCAGTATTTTTATTTTTAATAAAGAATTTAACTGCAATTTTTGATTTTTTTTCAATTAATACAAGCTCTATTTCATTGTTGTTTTTTTAAATATATATCTTACAAACAAATCATGACGCCGAAATATTATTATCTCCAATGTTATCATGAAAATTAGTTCCATTTATTATAAATGATGTTCCTAATCCATAAAGATGACCAGAATATTTAGCATTGTCAATATTATCCTCAAAAAACATCTGAAGAGAAAAAAAAATTATACAAATAAAAAGCTTTAAACCGTAAAAAAATTTTTATTTTGATTTTCAACCTAAACTTTTAATTAATGTAGTAATTGGTCTAGGCGAATATACCCTAATCTATAACTCGAGATCTCAGTTACGTTAAAAAGAACAAATATTAAAATGTTATTTTCTAGCATTTTGATAAATAATGCTTTGTTAGTAAACTGCTTGCAAATAAAAAAGAGCCTAAGTGATTTATTTTTTAAAAAACAAGGAAAAAAAGAGGTAGAATGTGCAACAACATTAGATCATGACTAAAGCAACTGATACAGCAATAGGCTAAGAAATAAAACGATTTACTGTATACAAATGCGTGTAAAATTAATATAATGAACGATTTGCTGTTCTCAGCTTTCAAACAACTGAGATTCTAAGCCCAGAGATAAATATTACTTTCTAGGAGATTATAGCACTTGTATATGCAGATAGATTGTTTCACTCAACAGCAATAAAATAAAACATTGACTAAAAAGTAACTTTTTTTTATCAATAATATTTGACAACACTTTATGAAAATTTTTTGAAGTGTAGCATTTTTTACGCATGTAATCAGAAATAGAAGCCGTATAACGAAATTTTCTTATTTACGTACGATAAAATATAAGGAATTAAATTTTTACAAGTATCACCTCACGCATTTTGAAAAATGCCATCCCAGTCAGTAATGAATCGGATCCTGCTTGATGTTGTGGTCCAACTCTTCGAAGTTCTAATTGATCGGCTACTTCCTGTAATCCACCTTTTAAGTTTTTACAAGATTTCATTAGGTATTTGATGTCATAAATTGTTGGAAAAAAAATACGCAACAAATCAAAAAAATCACTTTCTTCCGGTGGTAAATTTTGATCAGTTAATAATTTAATTAAATATCCAAAATCATATCCTGAATGAAAGCATAACCATTTTATATTTTCCATTAAAACAACTCCAGATGTCATTAAAAGTTCAGCAAAATTTAATGGATCAATACCATCTTCTTCGTGTTTTTTGAATTGTATTCCAGAATTTTGTAAAAGGTCAATAGAATCTTGTGCATACATATCCTCGCTTTAAAAAAAAAATTGAAACGTAAATTAATTAGAATTATAATTTTTTATGATGAATTAAGCTATTTGCACTATTCAACATTTCTTTTAGATTATATACAAAAATATTTTAAAATAGCAAAAAAATATTTACGATAAATTAAAAGTAAAATTGAATTGCCATGTTGAATATCCTGATGGGGTTTTACCATCGTCATCCATGAAAGTAAGACCAAGTTGAATAATACGTAAAAGATCGACATTACATCGTAAAAGCTGATATTGATAGTCTGCAGAAGATCGAAATTCTCCAACTGGTCTAGCAACAACACCAGGAAACTCAGTATCCATTGCAACATAATGATATTTTTGCACCACATTTCTTATTGTACGAAATTCTTCTTCTAAATTATGTTTCCAGACATCACGTATTCCACATTCCTCATTACTAATATTTGAAGTATGAGAAGTATGTGCCGTGGTAATTGCCGAAGGCATTGCCTTAAATATTATTTTAATAAGTTATGAAATTGATTTTATATTCAGTTATTCAATGAATTTTATTTTTGATAATTTTCAATTAAGAAAAATTATTAAAGTATATTTGGAATTATATAATACAAACATATAAAGAAACAAAAAAAACTTTATATAAATAAAATAAACTTACATCAGATATATCACGAACTTCTGCCACTGTGCAATGAAACTTAGTAACAAATTTTAATTTTGTATAGACTTTGAAGAAAATAGAAAACCAAAATATATTAAATTTGCAATTGTAAAATGTATAAAAACAATTAATATTGCAAAAAGTATGATGAGTCCATTAAATAAATTATCGTCTATCACAACAGAACTGATTTTGCTAAAAGAGAGTTATGAAAACTACATACTAGAATTTCTATTATGATTTTCATATAATTATAATTACAAAATTGAGTTTTTCTTTACCTAAAATAAGAAATTACATTTTTTGAAAAGTAGTCCTATTCAACATGACATATAGTAATATTTGACATTAAAAATGCTCTATTCGTTTTTCAGATTTATGATATACTATAAGGATATATTCACACCTACCAATAAAAATAATTTCTTTTTTTTTTTAACAGTGAACGTAACTGTTCTAGCAATAATGATGGTGTATCATAGCCAATAAATACTACATATAATAGAACTATCCGAAGATCTTTCCATTTAAGATTGCTTGGTATGGTACTAAAATATGGAAGATGTATTATTGCCAATGTTGTCACATCACCTAGGCATCATCTTTACAGGGAAGAATTTTTATTCTAAATTAAATCTTTATATTCAAAAAATTTATTTCTAGGAAATATTACGAGAATTAGAGAATTTGTCACTTTTTCTCTTAATATAGAAAAGCTCTTTTGTCAAAGGGTGTGACCATATCCTTAGTGTAATACAAGCTTCAAAAAATAAAAAGTTACTGCGATTTAGCGCTGCGATCGTTCATTAATACAGCTTTAATTTGAGCTGTAGAAGTCTGTTAAATTGAATTGTAGTTAAAAGTTTTATAGAAAACTTAATTTGTTAAATATCATATGAAATACTGTAATTTTATCATTTTTATTTATGCTAAAACTTGAAGAGTTTTTTAAATTGTTACAATTTTAATTTTAATAACTCTTGAGGAACCTTTTATTTTTGAAAATCTACATACAAGATCAAACATCTGTAATAAGGTAACGTTTAAGTTTGTAATATATTTAATACAAATATTTATATATATATATATATTTAGTTAATAATTTATTCATTAATTTCTTGTAATATATATGTTCTCAATTATATTAAAGTAGTAATACACTTTTCATATGTATATGCATATATACATATATATATAGGTATTGACAATTTTTCATAATTTATAATGGTGGTTGAATTTTTATAGGAATGTCTTCGAGAAATAATATAGCACAACCTTTGAGTTCATCAATTACTCAAAAGGAGGACAATGAAATATGTGAAGTCTGGAAACAAAATTTAGACAAAGAATTTCGTACAATACAAAATGTTATATATTTTTATAAATATGTTGCAATGGATACTGTTTTTGCAATTATTGAGTCTCCTCAGTTAATAAAAGATTCTGGATCTGATGAAGATTACAAGTATCAAGTTTTGCGTTGTCAGATTAATAACTTACAAATTGTTCACTTGTCGTTGACTTTTTGCAAGAAAAATGGTGAAACACCACCACGTTATTCAACATGGAAATTTAATTTTGCACTTAACTTTTCGTAAGTATATTTTTTTATTTATGTTTGTATGATCCATAAAAAATAAACAATCAAAGTTAATATAAGTTGTTCAAATCAATTGGAAACAATTTATTTTAATTTATAGAATGGATACATGTCCATCAAAATACTATAATTATATAACAACATCTGGAATAAATGTAAAAAAGTATGAAGAAGATGGTATTAATCCATTATATTTTGCTGAACTTTTGAAAAGTTCTGGGATTGTTTCAAAGAAAGACATAAAATGGTTTTATGATGGTTTAGATTATGATTTTGGATATTTAGTTAAATTATTAAGTGGAAAAAATCTACCATCAGAAGAAAGTGAATATGAAAATTTGTTAGGTACTTTTTTTCCAATGATTTATACCCAAGATTCTAAAATTAGAAAATTCTAATAATATTAGAAATTTAAAAATTTTAAATAATAACATTTCATTTTATGTTAATTAAAAAATCAATCCCAAAATAATAATTTTATTAATTTATGATATCTTAATTTTAATTTGGTATGCTTTTTAACGAATTATTTTAATTGTTGTAAAGAACTTTTTGACCATGTATTGCATTAAAATTATATCGATTAACTAGATATCTGCATGTTTATATATATGAGTTTTGTATATCTATTATTTAATGAAATAATAATAAAAAATATATTAATTAAATAATAATCTTTTCTTACTTATTTAATTTTAATTTTAGGAAATTAGTTTTGTTTGTTTTAAGCTTTAAAGATGCCTTCCTTAAAAGTTTATTATGTGTGAATCCTCCTTTTTAATACCTTGAAGATAAAATATGATTGTTTTCATGTCTTCCTTTAAAGTAGCCAAAATAACAAACAGATTTTCGGGAAAATTAAAGTTTAACATTCATAATAAATGCTATGAAAGTTATCGAAAACCGATTTTCTTAAATCTTTATTTTTCTTTGATATTAACATTCTATAATAGATCTGCTCCCTTTTGTTTGTTGCTATCTTTTATTAAAGCCATTGAATTTTCAATTGCTTTGTTTTTGGAAAAAGTTTATCGTTGGTAAAATCTACTAATTTTACTGAATAAAAGTGTGAATTCTAGGCTTTCGTGATTTGAACAAATAATTTGATTCTTACTGAAGAATAACTTTTTTTCTGTTTATTTTGGTAAACCAGTTGCGATTCTGCTCTATTTTGAGACTCATATTTAGCCCAAGTATTCGGAGTTTTCTTCTTGCCTGATAATTTCCAAAAATATATATACTAACATAAGAATGAATGTGTGAAGTTGGTTTAATTTAACCAACTTGGTAAAGTGCTCATTTGGGGAGAGAGATATAAGAGAAAGAGTAGTGCGTTGGCTGTTTCCACAGGAGGAAACAAGTTTCCGGTAACATTTCGTTCCAAACTGGTTCTTTTTCAAACAAATTTTGATCGTCCATACGGGGAAATAAGCTTCCTGGTAACATTTCATGTATATAATATAAATGTGTGTGTGCTTTAAATAAATTACTTCTTGTATGTGTTAAAATGTTTCTCTTGATACCCAAATTTAACTTCGAATTCTCCGAATTTTACCCCTAACTTCTTACCGTTCTATCCTAAAAACAATAACGTTACCGGAAACTTGTTTCCTCATGTGCAAACAGCCGTTCAGAAACTCAACTAAAATTGTGAGTGAAACACATTTGAGTGCTCTTTTTGCTTTTCGCCACTCTACCCAAAAATACTTAAGATGAGGCTTGCGCATTGAATTACACAAAAAACCTATCAATTTAATCTTTTCAATTTTAAAACAAAAATAAATCAATGGTTAAAATAAAATAAAGTAAAATAGGAAGAAAATTACAAAATTTCAAAATTTGACTTTTCGTTACAATCCCATGTATAATATTGAAAATAATTTTTGGTGGTGTAATTTAATTTGTTAAGATTTACTTTAAAAGGAAATTATTTTTCTAAAAGATTAAAACTTTTCTACTTGTGCCACACTTATTCTAATAATTTTGATAAATAAGATTTACAAAAATTACTTATAATTAAATGGCAATTGATAAGAAAGCTCGTGTAAGCTGATCCTTAATATTTTATATAAAATGAATATTTCTATCTCTTTCTACCGTCCCGCTCAAACTTGGATTGAATAGACGTCGATATGCGTAGAGTTAAATATTCTCTGGCGCCATATTGATTTTGAGAAATGTTGTGTGGAGTTTCATTTACTAATTAGTATTTTCTTTTATACATGATTATTCAGCCACATGTGTTTATATCTTCGTCTAGTGGCTAAATATATGAATAAGTTCTATTTTTTTTTTTTGCTTAAATTTCTTGTTTTAAAATAGGTTTTAGTTAAAGGTTTTAAGTGCTGTAAAATACATAATATAATATAAATTTAACAATAAACATTTATATCAGATTTATAAATTGAAATATATTTTTGTGTCGTTAAACAATTAATGACAGCGTTTAAATATAAATATAATTTAGAAAATAGTTTTCTGTGTAGTGTACGATTGAGTACTTTGAATGATTTAAAAGTGATTGAAAGTTCTGACATTTGAATTATTGAATATTGAAAGATTTTAGAATAACAAAATGCCGACTTTTAACGATTGTGATGGTAAGTTAACAATATTGAAAAAAATGAGTGATTCGAATTATTATTAAAATGATATAAAAATGAAAAAAAAAGACAAAAAAGCTTATATTTACAATTGTCAGTCTTCTTTTGAGATTTATTCGAACTGTATGATATACTAAAAATTCGCACAGAACATATTACATACATATGGGCAAAAAAAACATAAGTTTTTTACATTGCTGTAATTCAACAGATATTTATGCTTTGTATTATCAAACTTGCATGTAAATTCTTATTTATCTACATGACAATTAGCCGAAGTCTAATACTTCAGTACAAAAGTAAAGTACATGCGACTTTTTGCGACAAATGACATTCATTCCATTCTATATAAAATTACATAAAAAATGAGTACATTACACGCAATCTTGTTGCAATTTAGACAATTCAATTGAATCTGTATCGTATGACCTAAATATATGCAGTGTATATACAGAATTTTGTTTTAAATTAAATAAAAATAAATGGAGTAGATTTATTAAAATTAATTTTCTTGTGTCGGTAAATATGTAAGATCGGGGCCAGATTTTTTTAGACAAGAAAAGTCAAAAGCAAGTCAGAATTTCGAAAGTTCACTCCAGGCAAATATTCATTCCTTAAATAGAAAGCAGTTTTGTACACATACGGAGTCTCTCATAGTCCTTTAATGCTTTTGTAACAGATTAATTAATTCACGAAAAAACTATACAATAAAGCTTACACCAATTTGGGGATATCTCATGAATATTTCCCACACTCATATCTTTTTGAAATTACAGCTGGAAAGTTTCAAGGGCAGGGGAAATGTGACTACTTTTGGAAGTTAATAATAATCCCATATTAAAATAGGTTCTTGGTTACATCTATTCTATATTAAGGCTTGTAGCTTCCCATACAAAAAAAATCATTTCTCTGTTTGCACAGATTATTGCCAGATTGGGGAAATTTGATGGAAATTTTAAAGTAAGTGTCATAAAAGTAAATATTAAATCATTCAATTGCATTGAAATTAGGTTTAAAAGTGTTTAAATTAATTAATTAACAAAAAGACAAAACATGCAAAATATAATTTAGATAACAAATAAATAAACATATTTAATGAAACAAATAAATAAGAGCATTTTTAATGTTGATTTGTTGGACAACCTGTAAATTCACAATAGATGCCAAAATTTCCGGCGCGTTTCAAATAGTGCGTTTTCACTGCCATTAGTTTTAAGTATGTATTTAGTACTTTTTATCTTTGGTGTTGTAAAATGTGCTTTACGTCATATTCACAGTCAAACTGCTTAGTGTATATGAGAGGGATGGACTTATGACACTGTGATCAAATATGATAACATATCATATCATGCTATATATCCATCCCATTTTTACTTACATGATATAGCAGAAAAGCTTTTTTAAAACTATTGCCGAAAGAGAGAATTCGAAAAAATTACTCAAAATTTCCCCTCCGTACTGCCATGAGTTTGTCTAGTTTTTTCGCAAAAAACTAGAAGAAAGAACTACATATAGATTAGTTCTTTTGAAAAAAAGACTAGAGATTTCCCATACAAATTGTAACAAAATGGTACTAAATACTAAATACTAGATACTAATGGCAGTGAAAACGCACTAAAACCGAGCATAATCGAGATAATGGAACTAGGTTATAACAGTTTTATAACAGTTTTGTACGGAAAATTTTTGTAGGAACAAGTTAATTAACACTGTTAATTTTTAAATGTATATAAAATATTTCCTTTCACTTAAAAATCACTAAAAACACAAACGCTCACGTTTGAAATAATAACATTTGACATTAACCAGGTTAGTCGGTGTGAAGCCAAATTTTTTATATGGGGATTAAACGAGATCCATTAAACCGGATATGGTGTGAAACGCCTATAAGCGGGGTACTCACTATATTTCCGAATCAATGATTCGGGTCTTAGCTCCCATTTAAATTATATGGAAAGCACGAATAAGAGAGAAAATATCCAACATGTTGAATATTTTACTCACAAATAATTCTGCCATATACTTTATATGGGATGAGAGGGCCGAATCATTGATTCACATTTATAGTGAATACCCCGCTTTATATAGCCTTTCAAAGTCAGTATTTTATAACACGATTGAAACATGCTTAATACCGAGCAGGAAGTCTTAAGAACTTTAAAGCGCTTTTCTGAAACTTGTAATTTTCAAAGCCGGTGGTCACAATAACTCAAGATATACTTCTTCACCTACGAGGGTTGTTTTGTTGTTACTAATTATTAATTTTACAATACAAATAACTTGATTTTTTAAGCGATAGTCGGTATGTTAATTCGAAAATATATCTCATTTAATAAATAAATTTTGATTTTTTTATTTTGGATGATTCTGTTGCGAGTAATGACAGACATTCACTGCTACATTCGTTTAATTATTGACTACTTCAGGACTACTTGTATTGCCAAAAAAAATTCTTGAAGAAATGCCTTTTTTTTTCACCGAATTGACCGAATCATCCCCTTAATAGGGACTATTCACTATTTTTTCGAAGTCGTCGAAGTATATGGAAATGACGATTTGTAAGTAAAAATTTAAACATTTGACGATTTAGAAATTTATAGTGAATACCCCTATAAGTGGAGCACAACTAGTGTGACCATCTATAAAAAAAGGCGATTTTTTTTAATATCAGCAAAACTTAAACGCGCATGCGCTTATATTAAATTATACGTGAATAAAAGATTAAATACATGCGTTCTTTAAACGAAGCTTTTTTCATTAGATTATACCCAGCGGGAAAAAGAATGATTCTTCAATGCATTCGTAATCCATCCCTAGGAAGCTATGAATCGATTCTCTTTTCATCTAATCATAGCAAATTTTAACCAAAGCATGATCGCAGTGGGAATCACTTACTAACACATGTAAGAAAACTGCGTTAGTATTGTACCGGTCATATATGAGCTGTTATACCTTTATAAAGTGTTATATTTTATATTTCATTAATAAAAGAGGGATGGATATATAACACATAGTGATGAAGCAGCATATATGCTATATAATCACATGTGTTATATATCCATCCTTCTTTCACTTAAGTGTAAGTCTGAAAATAAATACATAATTAACAAAATAATTAAAAATGGAATAAGTAAAACATAGTTTATAATTAAATATTTTATTTATTCAACACTATTCACTATTGAGCAATTTATTTAATAAATCTTAAAATCAATACAAAACTTAACCTAAAATTATTAACTATTAAACTTATTATCTATGAAACTTATTTAACTATGATTTTATTACAAATTAACTAAATCATTTATTGACAATAATATATTCAATTAAATTAAACAAACATAGTTTCCTTAAGATATATACCTAATTTTTTAACACAACACCACATAACACGCGTACTTTCCGAAATGTCAACACATTTTAATCACACTCTTCATAGTTATCATACGTGTGATAACTTTAAATGTGTTAGGTTTATAGGGTTGAGTATATATATGCCTATAAGATATATAAAATACATGAATTGCTTACCCCTGCATTCCGTAGAATCAAATATGAAGCGATTCATCTATGATTCTTTTAGCTTCTGATTCCAAATTTCCCGTTGGGTATCTTCAAACCAAACAACTTAAGCTAGTTCCAATTCGCATTTATTCTAAACTTCGAAAGATGCAGAAAAGAGAGAAACATATCACTTCGAAATTTGGCTCGTGTATATGTATGTGAAACACGTTGTGCAACTACAATTAGTGTTCGTTGAAACGATTGTGAGAATGATATCATTCTTCTTTATTGCTCACTTTTTGACTGCATAATACATATGCATCTAAGTTATGTATAAATTAGTTATGACTAAAATTCCTATATATCCATCTCTCTTTGCTACTTTAAGTTCAAGGCTGAATATAAATAAATCCGAAAAATCCAAAATTTGAAGGAAAATAAAAGAAAACCAAATTTCACAATTTAAAAAGAAATTTTTATTTATTTTATATAAAATTATATAATAACTATTTTTGAATAAAAACAGAGCTTATTTTACCACGTTACCATTTACATTTAGTTTTATCATCTTTATTAATTGTGAACATATATCTTTGATAAATTAAGGCTGTGTCTAGGATTAGCGTTTTGGACTATGAATTTATAGGACTTTTTGGGTATGTTATACTCAATAGATTGATTGAGTTCGACAAATTATATTTTTCTAAAAGATTTGTAATGTAATTATTGCAGTCAATATACTTCTAAGTGTAAACTTGTCTCAAAATTCCTACAATACAATACAATACAATATATTTATTGAGTCTTTAAATGTACAATAGTTTACAATGATCCCTTAAAACTAAGGAAGAACAAAGTAAGTCCTGGCCCGTAAGGTGTGTAAGCCAAGCATTAGAAAAAAATAAATCCAAAAGGTTGATTCTGTTTATATTAAACACTAGAAGAATAACCGCTTGCTCCCGGCAGCATAACTTTAGAAAAAAAAGAGTTATAAGCTAAGCTAATGGAGATTCTGGAGAACTAAAAAAAACGAGAATAAAATAAAAGTGGTAAAGTTAAGGGAGATATAAGTTCAGGGAAGATAACTAAATTCCTACAAAATCTCTTATATAAGAGCTTTCCAAAACGCTGATCTATGTATCAAGTTTCGTACAATTTCTTTGTTTGCAATCGATGTTGGCAGGCCTTTTCGTTTGTCGCCATTAATGTCTTTCCGACTTTCTTTGAATTGATAAATACTTAATAAAATTTTTAGTTTAAAGGTGGGCGCTCACTCAGTGCACATATCTCCGCGGGTAGAATTTTTGACGTCATAGACTCACGCCAAGTTGTTGATTCTGTTCCCCCTCAAAGGTGGGTATTTCAGCGTGAAATTCATGTGTACACACACTTTTTGGTTAATTTTTGTTTGTTTTAGCAATGCTTTGGCGCTTGCAAAAGAATTGCTATATTTTCCCGATTTATATTTACTTGTTGTTGTAGAACTTTTTTTTTCATTTCGGCAAAACAGAGGCAAGTGTATTTTTGTTATTTTTTTCGGTTCACAAGAATATGAATTTAAACATTTAGAGAGTTAGATTCCCGCAGAACCGCACTAATTGAATTGTGAAATTTTGTCATTTTTGACGTCATGAATGTTACTCGCGGAGATATGCGCACTAAGTGAGTGCCCACCTTAACATGCTCACGCCGGAGCCGATTTTAATGTTTTTGGTGCGTGATTTTTGCTTGTTTAGACCTTTGTGGCTTGTTAAGACGTATTGTGAGCATTGCAAAGGTCAGCCAGCACTTTGTTTGAAATGTTTTAACTACACAAAAAACAATAAATAATGAAGTTATAAATAAATTAATATTGAATTTTTATGTTAATTTTATCGAATTTGAGTTATATTGATAATACTGAATTATTATGTTTTTGTTATCGAACAAAAATTTTATTTATAATATTATTATAATTGCTACTAAAAACAAATGTTTTTAATGAATATATGTTAAATTTTCATTATCTTATTTTTTAGCTATATGGAAATTATTTTTTTAATTTTTGATAAGTATGATGCCGCGCTTTTCGATGCGGCCGCTATATCTGCAAAGGAAAACCGCGTCAACGGTTGGTCTCAAAAAAATCATTTGAGACACCACAGTTTCCCGAACTTTCTTACTTAACTAAAAATATAATCCTACAATATTTGGTGTTACGTGCTTTCTAATACACATTCGAATGCGGACCACCGGTGGTACGCACCGGCATGAACGTGTTAAAACAAAACTTGATATCATCGCTTTGTTAAATTTTTATTTTTCAAACAATAATTTATAAGAATATAGAAGTAATTGTTCTTCAATTTTACTCTCCTAGAGTCTTTATTGAAAATAGGCACTTCATTGAATTGAATTCAATGTAGGAGAAGTTATATCTAATTTTTATACTGGATACTTATTTATAAACAGTTTAAAAAATTGAAATATTTAAAACTTTCTCATAATTTTTTTAGTTATTTAATTAAAATTGTTTCAATAGGTTTTCAAATCCGTTTTGATGACTCAATAACGGAAGATGAACGAACATTTTATATGAAAATGTATCCAGTTGTTGATGCAGTTTACGAACGTCGAGTTCATTGTACAGTTTGTAATATACATCTTGGGACAGCGCCCTCTGAAGAAAATAGTATTCATATGCATCCAATACTTCGTGTAACATTGTGCAAAAAATGTTTGGATTTTTATAGTAGTGGTGAATTCACAAAAGGTGAAGATGGTAGTGAACTTTATTGTCGATGGTGTGGACAGGGTGGTGAAGTCTATTGCTGTTCAAAATGCTCTTATGTCTTTTGTAAAAACTGTATTTCAACGAATTTATCACCAGGTTGTGTAAACGATATAGAAGAAAATGAGAATTGGAATTGTTTTGTTTGTGCTCCAAAGATAATGTGGCTTTTAAGAGCACAACATTGGGCTCTAATGAATTACATTGAAAAGCAAAAACAGTAAGATATAATTTTAAATTTATTTCTTTTTTGTAAATTATAATATCTACTTAAACTAATTTATATATATATATATATATATATATATATATATTATATTTTTAGGACTATTCAAAAAGGAAATTATAATGAAAATGAAGCTCATTTGAAATTATCAAAGGATAATAGTGTTTGTTGTAAACCACACCGCTCTAAGAGTGGTAATGCATCAGATTCTTCAATAGATTCAACAGGATCCGTAATATCTAAAAAACGAAAACTGATTCAAGCATTTCCAAAAAGCGCCAGAAAATTATTACCTAAAACTGTTGGAAATATTGAAAAGGATTTAAAAGAACTAGAGCCAACAGCAAAAAAATGTAAAAAAAATGATGAGGTTGTTTGTACTCCAGATGTTTTAAGTATGCTTCAAGCAGATGATAAACCATTACAAAATAGTGTAAGTGATCAAGAACAATTAAGAAAACAGCAACAGCAACGTCAATTGCAAATTCAACAACATCATAAGCTTAAAACTCCTCAACCAAAAACAAATATTGTACAAATTCCAAATCAACCATTACCTCCGCCATTAATATTACGTAGTTTTAATCCAAGCCCATGTCAACCTGCAATGGTAACTAGAAAAGCAGTTATTGGTCCACGGTTTTCAACATCAAGTCTAGGACAATCACCAGTTTATCATACTATAAATGGATTTCGTATTGATTTAAATTCTGCATCACAGCAGGAAACTTTTAGATTACCAAATGGAAAATTAATTCAAGTTAAAAAACAGGGTACAACAACAACGCCTGTATCTCAAAATACAAATAGTATAATAACACCAAGTTCCTCAGGTGTAACAATAAGTAATCAAGTTTTAAGAGTTTCTGGTCAAATTCCAATTGGTAATGTTCAATCAGTTAGTAATCAAACACAAGGTACAGTACAGCATATTACAATACAACAACCATCACTTGCCACAATTCGATATGCTCCAGCAACTGCACAGCATTTGCCTTCAGGTACATCGATTACAGCAACAATGCCTAATACACCAAGAGCTGTAATTAATCATATTGTTAATGGTACAACAGCAAATATGTCTACCAATATTAAACAAAATGGTCCAGTATTAGTTCGACAATTTTTTGAAAGTACACCATTAGGACAGGTACGTTCCCAGTTACAAAGTCAAGTTTTTGTAGCAATGGACTTATGCCAGCATTTAACGGGGAAAATTCATACACTTACTAATTCAAATGCATATAAATCAGTTAAAAATTTAACTGATGTTAAAGAATTATATATTCATTTGTCTTATCTTTTTACCTATGCCATTGGACGCTTTAAAAGTATACAAGAGAAATGTATGGAGGATATGAGAAAATTGGGATTTGGTGGTGATGCAGCATCACTAGAAAGTGGACAAATAGCTGCAGGTTAGTAAATTTTAAATTTTAAACAAATAAAATAATAATTAAATTTATTATTTTTAGAAAAATATGTTAGTGATGATGATGATGACGATGTTGAAATAGTAGAACCTAAAACAACACTCATAGATTTAGATTCGGACAATGATGAAGCTACAAGCCCTAAAACAACATCTGGTATAAAAAGAGATACTGGCAAAAAAGAACAACAAAAAAATGATTCCAAATTTGATGTAGTACCTCCAAATTTATTAGCTGGCTTGTTAGAAGTAGAACTTCATGAAGGTACAGAATTAGTTAAAACTCCGACAACAATTGAAAATGTAGCTAAAAAACCTAGAAAAAAAATGACAAATAAACCTAATCCTCATTTAATTAAACAACAGCAAATTCATCAACGTGAAAAAGAATTAGAAAAAATACGTTCTGATTTAAAATTAAATGTTGAATGTTCAGTAGTACTTAGTCGAATAGATGAGGTTGAAAACATATCGAAAGGTAATAATATAACATTATTGTCAACAAAAAATAATAATGAAATTGATAAACAAACTGATATACCGTTAGATAATAAGACTGAAATTAATGCAACTACGCAAATTGATATATTAGGTAAACTAAATGATAAAGAAAATGATAATATTTTTACAACCGAAGAACTAAATAAACAAGATTTGAATTCAGAAATGCTATGTGATAATATTGCCAATTCTTCAGATAATAATCAATTAAATGAAGGAAATAATTTAGATCAGAATATTAATTGTAATGAAACCAATGAAAATGAAAATAATCCAGATAAAATAAATATAATATGCCCACCAGAATCTGAAATTAACGAAAATCAATTAACTGAAAATGCCTTAAATCCATCTAGTAATCAAAATACCAATGAGAATACAACTTCTGTTAATGAGGCTGAAGATCAAGATAATTTTGAAAAGGTAAAAAAAAATTTGGATAAATTAGATGAGATAAATAAAGATGAATCTGAAAAAAATTCCTTAAAACAGAAGAATAATAAAATATTAGAATTTGATATTTTAAAAGATACTGAAGATATTGATGATTCTGATGACTTCTTTAAAGAATTAGAAAAACTAGATGGTAAAATATCTACACAAGAAGTAATAGAAAATTTAAATGATACTTTGGAAGAGCAAAAATCAAATGGAGGAATAATTCAAGATTCAAAAGTAATATGTAACAAAAGTATAACTGAAAATATTATAGAAACCAATGATATATCTTCAGTTGATATTGTTAATAATGATAATATGGTGAATATCACTGAAGTTGATATAAAATGAATATTAAAATTTCAATGGTTTACTTGAAAGCTTATTATGAAAAAGTCAAAAGCTTACTATAAGATTTAAATAGGCCCAATATTGCTTTTAGTGTAATTTTACTTAAAAAATTCATAACTTACAATTTTATTTTCAGTTGATAGTTAATTTTAAGGATATTAAATTAAATATTTGCAAATAATGAGTTCATACAAAAATATCATTGAAAATAAAATTAAATTGTGTGAATATATTCAAGTGAAATATAAAAAGTTATGTGGCTTAAGCGATTACTTGCTTCCTGATAAATTATATGAAATGAAAATGTTTTACCGGTATAGAAGACGAATTTTGAAATCATGAAAAATATCACTTTAAATTGATTTTGTGATGAAATTATTTAAATTGAAATCAATGATATTTACAAGTTTGTTTTTATTAATTTAATTAAATAGACCGCCTATATTTTGCAATTTTAATTATTTATTTTAATGAGAATTGCTTGTGCAATTTTTTTGATACAAATAAAATATATTTTAAGATATTTTATTAGATTGTTTATAAGGACTATATCCAAATAAGTAATATTGTATCATATTAAAATAATTAACGAAATATGTCCTTTAATATATAGCGATGCATAGCCAAGACTATCTTATAATTACAATTCCTATTCTATGCGCTTGCATGTATTTTACTTTTTGATTTCACTAAAAAACAAAAATTTAAAAAAAATCCAAGTCTAAATTGATTTGTTATTTTTTGTGTTTTCTATTTTTTTTGAATTAAAAATTCAGTATGAATATACTAGAGGTATTTGTATATAGAATTAAATGATTACTATATTTTGATTAAGTTGAAACAACAAAAACCTAAAAATGATAATTTCGAAAAATTCAAATTTGTGTAAAAATTAATTGAATGTAATGAACTGAAAAAAATAAAAATTTACTCATTAATTCTGATCTACCAGAATTTTAATCAAATAGCAAAATTAATAAAAATATAAACATTATACAATTGAATGGCAATATCATTTCTAAGGCTGTCTACATAGTGCCGGCTTACAACCGAGCTGACACCGATTCACATTGTGATAGTCTAGTCTTTGGTAGGCTTGCACTTTGAACACTTTCAGCAGATTCCTATTGATTTACTAATAACGAATTTATAGTCTTCGGTATCGGAATCGGTGTCAGCTCGTCAGTGTCGTCTGTGTCAGGAATAATAATAGGTTTTAAAGCAATAAAACAGGTCTAATAAATTCAATTCAAAATGTGGTTAAGTTTTTTAAATTTTGTGTAAATAAAATCACTTGAATTCAGTTAAAAAATAAATGAAATATTAATATGATTAATAGATGAAAGTATAACGTTTTATAAATTTTAACTGTTTGAAATGTGTATTTAAGAATGTGTGAAAAATTCAGATCAAGTTATAATAATTTTTCCTTTTTTTAATATTCGAAAATAAAATCTTTAACTATTTGGAACTGGAAAAAATTTCTGATTAGTTTTTTGATATTGTAGAAGTTTTTATGATTTACAACAGAATTTCAGCACTAGACAATGATAATTGTATGATAATTTTTAAATGTAGTGATTATGTTTAATAATGTAATGTAAATAGTTGTTGAAAATATGAATTATTGTGTTTCTTTTTACAAAATATTACCAGACAATTCAGTGAACATAAAACAAGCAAAATAAAAGTAAAGTAATAAAAGACAACCAATTTTTAAGGATAAAACAAAAAAAAATGACTAAGTTGTTCATTTTTTATTAGCTTTTATGCCTCTTTATTTGAGTCGTTATAAAAAATTTTGAAATCCAAGGTAGAAAAGTGTTTTTTCTTTAAAAGAAATATAATATAATAAAAATACAGGAATGTAATTTTAAAAATAGTTTGATTAATGAGAAATCCATATTATTTTATTTAATTTAACTGATTTAGCTAAAATACTTTTTAATTTATTTTAATGTACTTATTAGGAAAAGCTACAAGTGATTGTGCTTGAAATCTTTCTTGAACTAAGAAACAGTTTTAGCAACAAATAACTTTTTTTATTATTATTATTTTCATCTGAGAGCAATAACCAAATTAAGGCCTCTAGGTACATTTATTTGAATATAGTATATCAATAGAATTAAATTTAATTATTCCAAAAAGTAAATTTTAATAAAATTTAAGTTATTTAAATATTTTTATTCAAGAAAAAATTGCATGGAAACTTTTTTAATTAGAATTAATAAAGAAAACAAATAAAAAGTTTCGTTAAAAAGGCTCAGATTATATAAATCCCAAAATCTAAATTTATGAAAAGTTCATAACAGGTACAAATGTTATTTTTATGTTTTTTACCTGCTTTAATAATTAATGCGGTTACATTTTTGCAAGACTGAATGAATATGCAATTTTTTTTGTTTGTTTGCTTTTTTAAAGCTATATATCCATTTTTGTTTTACAGAACGACTTCCCCCAAACTCTTAATCCATATAATAGTGAATATATCGTGTGTGGTACTTAAATTGCCACCAACACAAAATGTCTAGCATGTTCCATAAATGGAATTTAATCAGCTAACAGAGGCTCTTCTGGTTGTTGTATATATGACTAAGATTTGTAAAAATCATGTTACAAACTCAAATACTGACAATTGATTTTCAGGCCTCAGTCAATATTTAAGGATTTAAAAAATTTGTTATTTTATTTATTAGAGAAGAAGATCTATTGCTAGGAACTAAATGATATTTAAAAATTTGTCTTTGTAAAGGGCATTTTCAGATATGAAACACTGGCAATAAACCAAAAAGAAAAGATTTTAGGGTATGGATTTAATTAACTTTTGCATAAAAATATATTTGAATTGAGTAAATGATCTTGATATGATCTAATGCCGGTCCCAAGAAGAGAAAAATAAAACTAGCTCCTACGCCCACGAATTTACTTTATAGTCAAGATTTTCTTTTGACTTTTTTACTCATATTGTGTTGTGCCTTTCTGTGTAACGGAATTAATTTAACTGATGACCAACATTTGTGTATTTATGATTTATTTAATTGTTAGTTTCCTTAAAATGAGCAATTTCTCATTTAGATTTAAATGATTTAAATATTAATTTAAGTAGAAATTATGTAAAAAATATATATAATTAATTTCTTAAGTGAAAGAATCATGAAAATATAAGTGTCACAAATAAGGATCAGGTATGAGTTAAATATTAATTTGTATAAAAGTTTTATAATGTTTTTTTGTTAAGTTTAAAGTTTTAATGGTTTCGTATACAAAGTAGTGTAAAGTGAATGTGTAATAAAATTAAATTAAAAGTTTTTGATAAAAAAAAATATTTTATAATTATAAAATTGATATTCTGTGCTTAGTATTTAGCAATATTATATATCTTCATATTTGAAATGAAAAAGCGAAAAAGTGTGTCCTTTTCTATGAAATTTTCCTAAAAGAAAACCCCCTGAGATATCAGAATGAGTAAGAAAACCCTGTGTTTGGATATATTTTGTTATGCTTGGTAAATATTTCAAAATTTAGACCCCAGAATAAATATGTCTTTAACTATATTTAAAATAAATTATATAAATTTCTACTAAAATTTGAGTTCAATGTCAAAAAATACATGCTTTTATATTAGTTTTTTATTTAATTCTATAAAAAATATATCAGAATTGATTAAATGTCTACAAAAATGATATCAAGTAAATTCAAAATTTAATGTTCAAACATCTCATAGAGTCATATCTGATTGGTGTTATTCCTTACTTGTAAAGCAGATAATAAGATAATGTTTAGGGAAATAAATTTCCCTAAAATTGATTATTTAAAAAAGTGGAATTATTAGTTTGAAATATTATTTTTACCTTTTAAGCATGCAAAGATTATTATAGCTTTGATCCTTATAGTAACTTATATTTTCCTATAAATATTAGTATATTTTTTATATCTTTCGTAACCACATTTTGAAGCTTATATCATATACATCGTTTTAGGTATTTGCTTTGTCGAAGTGATAGAAATAGTTCTAAAAAATCTTATGATACGAATTTTTTGTGTAAGCCTTCACATAAGTATGTAGATAAATATAATTAATGTTAAATCTTTTATAATTATTTCTATCCGAAAAAAAAGAAAGATAAACTAGCAAAAAATATTTTGCTAAATAAACAAAACACGAAAAATAAAATATAAAAAGACTTAGCATATCAATACTTTATTAAAGGTTTTTAATTAAATTCAGGGATTCAGTGGTTATTCCCTAGGATGGCGATACATTAAACCGTACTGTGCTGAACTGACTGTGCTGGAATGACGTCACGTTTCGATTTAAAATAATTGTTATAATTTTCATTTCTTATAGCTGTCAAGTAAGATGGTATAACTGGAGATGGTAGGTGCTGCGTGCCGAACTGTTACAATTTCAACCACTCGGGTATAGCACAACAAGAGCTGAAATATATTCGCCAAGAACTTAATTTGCCAAACCATGAAGTCGTACAAGATGTTAGCACACGCTGGAACTCTCACATTTTTATGACTGAGACAAGCTCAGATTTTTTCTACATCTCTGAAGTTGTCACGTGGTTGAAATACCTGGGAAAGGCAAAGCACTAAATTTGTTAAAAAGGAGAATTTTACTAAAAGTTTTTTCAAGCTTAATGTTTGATTTTGACGGTAAAGATTATCTTAGAAACTTTGAAAGTTAATTGTGATGAATCTTGGCTGACGATGATTATTCTTCACCCTATAAGCAAGAAATTGAAATACATGACAGTTTCTGGAACTGTTTTGAGGGAATTGCTACAGAAACAGACAATACGTAAAGTTAGGCTTCGGGAAAAAGTGCTATTGCTAATTAAATTGATTTTTATTTAAAAATTCCTCGCCTAGAGCGAATGGCAGATACTTTTAAGTGGTGGTCAGTAAACATACACCAATTTCAATGCTTAGCAAAATTCGCTTAGATTTATCTATCATCTACTCTTCGTGAGAGACTATTTTCAGAAGCTGGAGAAGCGCAATCGTTTGTTGCCAACAAATGCTGAGAAAATGGTTTTTATTCACCATAACTTGCCACCCTTAGATTTTTAGTATTAAAACAACTAATAATTTATTATAATTTATTATTTATTTATTATATATATATATATTTGACCGAATACCGAATGTTACAAAAAGTGGCCGAATATTCGTTGCATCTCTACTATAAATTCATGAACACTAAACTTTAAAATATTTTTCAACAGAGTTTTATCAATGACTAACATTAGTCTATTTAGACCAACTTGCAGAAAAGCTAGGACTACTGATGACTAAAGATTGTTTCACAAATTAGCAAGATATTTTGAAACCTATTAGATTGATGTTTATTTCTGATAAACAGTTTATAGTCATACCTGTAGAAGACTTATAATTGGATCATCATACTTCATTTGCAGTAATGATCAGCTAAGGATTAAAAGATGAAATTTTCATAATTCAAAATATATATTTTTAAAGTACACGGCTGCAAAAATTATGAAAAAAATTTTAAAATAAGGTATAGATTATAAAAATTATTATTTAAGTAGCAAACTGGACATAAATAGAATATATTCCAGTGTGTGGCAATAAAAAAAATTTGATCCAAGTATCTAAATTGGTCAATCAGCATTTATTAAGAAGTATTTAAGATTAGAAGCTTTTTCGAAAATAAAATATATGTTGTATATAATTAAAAATAGAAACGCTGAAAAATAATTCTATTGAAAGCTTTTAAAACATTTCTCTAATCAAAAATTACCAAAACAAAACAAAAAACCAAAAAAAATTCTGTATTAAAAAAATAGGAAAATATTGTGAAAAATTTAAATTTAAGGTAGACATAAAATTTTTAAAAATAAATTTCAGATAAGATAATCCTAGCGCATATGGTTAAAATATAACTTTTCGTTTTTTTCTTCTTTTTTTCTTGTAGAAAACTCATAAGACGAACATTATTTCCTATAAAAACACCGGGTATCAAGTAAAATTGTGCCGGGTGTCGTCCCGTATGAGTATAAGTTTAGTGAATAATGAGAAGCAATTGTGTTCTACCAAATATAGACAAGATACTCATATTTCTTCAACTTGTGTTCCAAATTAAGAAATTTTCGCCTAAATAGAGCGCTATGAATGGTCAACAAGAAAATGAGAAGACGCGCATTTTAGTCATAGATTTTGCGCAGAAATCATATAGCAACACACATTTTAACGTATTTATTTATTTATTTTTTTTTGGCTTTTTTCCGGATAGATTTTTGTATTAAGGATTGAATGACAAAAATTAAGACTCATAAATTATGACAAAAAAAAAAAAAAACAAAACACAAAAGTATATGTTTTAAAGAATTTTTTTTTGTATTTGTTGAGTTAAAAAATGGTGAAAAAAAGTTTTTTTTTAGATATTTTGATTTTCAAAATATATTTTTCACAAAAAAGAAACTGAAAAAATATAAAAATATAGTTTGGAAATTATTTCAAAAATAAATTAAGAAAATTATTTTAAATAAAAAGAGAATGATGTGTGAGCGAAAGCTTAAAACCGTATTAGTAAGGCAAAAAAGATTTGTGGCAAGTGGCAAGGAAAGAGGAGATGAAAAAATTTGGACAGTATAATTATATCATGCCCTATTGTAGTATTAGATGAAGAAAAATACAATTTTCTTAAATGTCGTGACAACGAACGTCCATCTAAGGTGGATTATTTTTGGTTTTAATTTGCTTTTAGTTGCGATTAGGATGTCATCTTGACTACTTGTTAAATAAAATAAAAGTACGGGAAAATTATTTTAAATAAACTTAAAGTTATTTAATTGAATTAAAAATTAAAAAGTGTTTGTTTGTTTGTTTTATTGTTGTTGATGTTGTTTTTAAATAAAAAGTAACAATTCATTGCGATAGTATTTTGTTTAATAAAAAATAAATTTTATTATTTATTAAGTAGTAAATAAATGGAAATAAAAACTAATTAATACATGTAACAGTGAACTGCTTAGTTTTAACATGTTGCCTGAACTACTGTTTTCAGGTAAAAACAGTTTTTTTTAAGTAGTAGTAGTGGTAGTATTAGTGCTTTGTTAAAAATAAATTTGTTTTTGGAGTTTTTCTTTAGAAACAATATTCTCAAATTAGTAGTAAAATTACAAAACGGAGAAAAATAAAGCTATTTATTTTAACAATTTACCTATTTTTTTTGGTTTTTCTTCCAAAACTAAAAAACTTTTAATTTGAACTTAAAACTTTGATGAAAATTGATCGAGAATTTTATTTCAAAATCTAATTAAATGGCTGGTAAAACATGTCAAATAATTTGATTGAATTAATTATTTTTCTAGTATTATGAGTTGTAAACAACGATAGAATAATTGTGATCACTTATAAAAATGTTATAAGAGTTTTTATGAAATTTATTGCCAAAGCTTAAAAATAGGAGAGGAGACTGAGTAACTTAAAACGATTTTTTCAATAACGATAAAATTTATTTCCATAACTTTCAATTTTCGGTTAAATATTGAATTTCTGTCCAAAAGAATTGTTCATTTTTTAGACTAACTATTCATCAAACCGAATTTTCATTTATTTATAAAGCTAAAAATTGTTTTGGCTTAAGTTTTTGAGCACAGTCGAATTAAGCAATTTTTAATCATATAATTTACTGATTTTCCCATACATTTGACCAACACGTGTCGATTTATAAGATACAAAATTGGAAAATTTGTTAGTGGGATAAATGTATGAAGTCACTTACACTATGCTCATAAACTGAAAGGATGATCAAATCTGGTAAACACAAAGATAGTATTGAGTCTCTCAATAAATATTTCCCTAAGTGCTTTTAAAATATTTTGTGATATGAGTTTTGTCCTTTCTCTTTCAATTTATGGTTTGATTTTATTGTTTGTTATCGATATTCGGCTTCAATGCTTCTTTAGATAAAACCTTCATATTATTGTCTAAGTCCTTTACATATTGGATTGCTAAAATAAATACATTTTGTACCATATGACTTATTAAACAAACATCTTTCATTATTGTCTAACGAACTCAGTTTCTCAAATGATTTTTTTTCATATCTCTCTCTCTCTCTTTCAACTCATACAAAATTCAGTTTTCTTCTGAATCTTTTTAGCAATACGTGTAGAAGTATAAGTGATTGATTAAAAATCATTTAACGCTACTGCTAGTTTGATCAATGTTTCAGCTATGATTTTATCTAATAGTCGTCTGTATCTTCAAACTTTTTTATCTGCTAAGAATGGTTTATGCATTCAACATTAATAGTACCGTTTTTAAAATGATTAAGCTATTTCTCACCAAGTTTTTGATTATAGTTTCTTCATCATAAACTTCTTTCAAAATTTGATAACTTTCAATTGAAAATATGCAATATCAAATTTTTTCCCAAAATATCTTTTTTTCTACAAAAAATATTTGAATGCTTCGATTAGAAATATTTGTTTGGAAACATTCTATTCAAATATTATAAGCACAAATTATAATGCCTTTTAATAATTTTTTTTTTACTTTTTTGTTATTATTTTACTTGCAGTTGGCAGTAGTATGCAAGATATTACACATGATGAACTTAGCCTTCCAAATGGAAGTTATGATAAGGAAACAAAAACACATCAAATTCCATCAATGCCACCAAATATAACAAATGATTTTTTAGTATGTTCAAATTCACATATATCATCATATCCTAATTCATCTGTCATAGATACTTCAATCATAGATACTTCAGCTAAATTAGAAAATAATAATAATAATAATAATGAAAATTACGAAGTATTACGATGGCATCAGTCTAATTCAAATATTAAACTTGAATGTAATAAAAATTATTTAAAAAATTCAGATGATCCTCTTATATCAAGGGGTGCCACTGATTTAGATTGTGAAAGTCATAATGAACTTAAATCGATTGTTTCAATGACAAAAATAACTAAAGATAGTAATAAATTGAGTAGTCTGGAAAAAACTAATCGATTTTCGGGTGAAAAACGTT
Organism: Acrocera orbiculus; assembly: GCA_947359355.1. NCBI lineage: Eukaryota > Metazoa > Arthropoda > Insecta > Diptera > Acroceridae > Acrocera > Acrocera orbiculus. The sequence goes on from OX375759.1 coordinate 18,535,908, forward strand.
CAAAACGTAAAGGCAATGTTAAATTAAAATTTCACCATCAGTCAATACCATCTGAATATTTAAATCATTATAAAACAACAAAATTTAGTGAAAATTTTAAATTAATTAATGAAAATAATGAAGAAAAACAAAATAAAATTGAGACACCAAATACAAATGAAACTGTTCGAATGTGGTTAGAAAAAATTTCTGAAATACAAAATATTGAATCTGATCAAATTGAATTACAAACAAAATCAAAAGAAAATGATGAAAATGATCAAATAATTGAAAAATGTATAAAACGTACTGTAAATTATTCAGATCTACCATATATGGGTGAAATAACTTTAGAAAATTCTAAACCAAGACGTGGTAGAAAACCTAAAAAGGCTGATATTTGTCATTTGATTTATAAAAATTATGGTACAATATTACCAGGTACACCAAAAAATTTAATGGAAGCTGAAATAAAAGCTGAATCAAAAACAACAAATAGTTTATTAGCTAAAAGATTATCAACCAATTTTAAAGATATACAAAATTTTAATGATGAAAATATAGTAATTAAAGAAGAACCACTTAATTTATGTGTTCGTGATCAATCAATTGAATCAAATTATGATCAAAGTGAAAGTGATGAAACAAATACACATTTATCATCAGTATCTAGTCGACAATCACCAATTGATACATTAATATCAGATACATTAACAGATTCTTTATTGCATACAAATATTAAAATGACACAATTAAATAATAATAATAATAATAATTTGAATTCAGTTAATTGGCCATCAACAGGTGTTTTTATACATCCAATGGCTTTATATTATCAAAAAATGGTTAATAATGAAAATAAAATTAATATAAAAAAGGAGCCAATAGTTGTAAAAAATATAAATTCACAAATTAATAAAATTAATCGACAGGATATTAAATCAATTAAACAAATAAAACAAACACCAATAAAGGTATCAGTTACAAAATCAAAACAATTATTACCAACAAAACGTAAACGTTCAGCTATATTTATTCCACCAATGCCAGCTGAAAATACTACTAGTCCTGCAACTGAAGTTAGTATATGTAAATTTAAATTTACAGGTGGTGCTAAACCAAGCCTTCAAGAAAAAAAAATGTTATCAGTTGATGCTGATGGTAATTATCGTTATTATAATGGAACAGGAGATAAATCAATGAGAGGATATGAATTTTTTCCACGTGAAACATTACAACAATCTGGTATATTACCAGGTGTTAATTGTCCGAGTGCTTTTTTAAATGTAGCTAATGAAAAAATTATATCACAATCTAATGGAGAAATTTCAAATAATATAAAATATTCTGATAATATTTCAACTGATTTAATGTTTCCAATTAATAAAAAATCATTTAAAAATGAATCATTAAATAAAAATTGTTTATCATTAGTAAAAAAACGTAAATCTAAAAGATCTTTACAACGTGAAAAACTTGAAAAAACATTTAAAGAAAAAGGATTTTTAATACAAACACAACAATTGGAATCAAATGAAGGAGCAACTTATTGTAAATTTAGACAATTAAGAAAATTTACTAGATATTTATTTCGTAGCTGGAAAGATTATTTACCTGGTGATCTACAAGTAACACGTTCTCCAATGCCAGTTACAAATATAATAACAAATAGTAATAATGGTCAAGAAACAGGATCTATAAATGGTGTCATTATTAAAGAAGAGGCTGTCACTAAAGGAAGTGAAAATTCTTGAATATGTTTTGTTTAATATTAAGTGTCAGATTTATTTAATTATTTTACTAATTATAAATAAGATAAGACCACCAAAGAAATCAAAAATAATAATAATAATAATAATTATTATTTTGTGACAATTTTATATTGTTTTATGTTATTTTAATCTAAAAACTGTAAGAGAAAATTTATTATTTTCAACAGTTTTTCCGACAATAATATGACTGATTGTTTTTGTTGAAATATATTTAGTAAAACTAAAAATTCATAAAACCAAAGAATACAATAAATTAAACTGATTTTCATTTCTAGTCCTTTTTATATGAAACTTTTCAATATAAGAAAAAACTTTAAGTATTTTAAGTATTTACGTGTTAACAAATTTTAAGTGAATAAAATTAAGAAGGATAATATAGTGATATTTATTTTAATATTAATTAAATGACTTTACTTTTTTTTTTAAGTTTTCAAAAAATATTTAATTTAAATTAAAACAATAAATATTTTAATGGGTAAGTATCCAAAAATTACTAAATTTATTAGTTTAAAAAGTATTTTATTTTATAGAAAGAGATCACAAAAGAATTATTTTAGACTGTAACCTGTTTAAATTTTGTTTTTCTTAAGCATTTACAACTTTTTTAAGGATATATATACTGTAACTTAGTATTTAAATAATTTTTATTTACATCGAACGATGATTTTCATTGAAAAATATTATTCCTTTTTTATAATGATAAAAATTCAATTTCATTATCATAATTAACATTAACAGATCCTTAACTTAGTAATTTGCATATATATGTATATATACATATAATTAACAAATCCATAGATATAATAGTATATAGTGCTGTGTCTAAGTATAAGCATTTGTAAGTCTGTAGTTCTCAATATAAAAAGAAGAAAAAAACCAAAAATTTAATTGTAAATGCGTAAACTACTCATATATTTTCTATGGAAAAAAGAAAGTTTCAAAAATTTTGGTTAGTTTATTATGGAAAAATTTTCATATCAAATAAAATATTTTATGTTAAATTTATTCAAAATTTTACATAGACTATGAAAACTATGAAATAATTAAATATGAATACGTAAATTATAGTCGTTTTTAAATTCTCATTAGAAATATTAGATTTTTAAGTAATACTAAAACCTCACCTTTTGCCTTGAAAATATAAATATTAAAAATAAAAATATGATAAAAGTTTCTATGTAATTGATATTTTGTCTAAATTTATTGCTACCGTGTTAAAATTCAAACAGATTTTGAAGTTTTGAAGTTTTTGAACTAATTTTGAAGTAATATTTAGTAATTTATGTCCGTGAATTGATTTCTATTTTCAATTTAGCCGTCATAGGCTTAGGTTATAGTAAAAATAACTTTAAATGAGTGAACTGTATTTGAGTGAATTCATGCGATTAACAAGTTTTTATTTGATTTTTCTAGTGTTGATGTAGAGTAAAATTGGTTAATATTGTGTCAATAATAAAAACGCTTGTTTTTGTTTTTGTTGTGCAAATGAACATGCTATAGCAGGCAAACTACGGCCCGCGGGCCAACTTCGGCCCGCCGGAAGGTTTTATGTGGCCTGCGGATAGATTTTTATTTGCCGGTCCGAAATATTATTTATATATTATATATATATCCATCTCCTTTTCTACTTTGTTTAAATATTATTTTTTTTTCATTTTTTTCAAAGGACCGGTGATATTTTTACTTTCTTTATTTTTGTGCTACAAAACATAAATCTACGGAAAAAGCAAGCGCAGACAGCTTCCAACTTGAAAAAATTGCACTTTGAGTTCGATCGAACGCAGATTTCAAGATTTCAGTGCCATTCAAACGGAATTGGATATTTTTACCATGACTTTCAACGTAAATTGTGAAGTAGTGAACACAGATTTGCAGCTTGAATTAATTGAGTTCCCCTCTAACAATCATCTCAAGCAGCTGTTTCTAAATATGGCAAAGTTAGAGTTATACAAATCATTATTGAAAGTAAGTTTCCCAAATTTAATATCTCACGCCCAGAAAATCAGTGTTATGTTTGCTTCATCTTATATATATTATGTGAACAAGTGTTTTCAACTATGAACCTTAGAAAGGATAATTTCAGAAGTACTGATAGATGAGCATTTATCCTCGTTCCTTAAAATCAGTACATCTCATTTCGAACTTCAATATAAGGAACTTTTAAAAATGAAATCGTAATTTCATTCATCTCATTAACATATTTAAATAATAATACTTGTATATTGTTTTTAAAATTTTAGAAAAATTTATCTTGGCCCGCCAACCCTTTATTTTTTGATTTTTGGCCCGCGATCGAAAAAGTTTGCCCATCCCTGTGCTATAGTATTACAAAAAAGTAAACCCATAAATCAGACATTAAAAAGATTGCAAGAGAGAATCTTACTGATCATAAGTTACAAATTCTTAACTAAACTTAACTTAAGATGGGGACAAAAATAAAAGATGGATGAAAGTTCTATCAAAATGTTGAAAAGGAATCTGCTAAATTACTTTTTTTAATGCATGAAATCTCGCTAGTGGCAGCAGGGTCTAGAATAGGAGTTATAAACAGTAGATCTGAGATTTAACTTTTCACTCTAGACGTAGATTAAACTAAACATACAAACTGCATATTTTAGTACTTAAATTATGGCGTTTTTTTCCTAAATCAACAGATTTACATGGATGGCGTGTACCGTTGGTTGTATATACGCGAATATTTTATCTGGCGGCGTATACCACCCGGTGATATACATCGGCTATAGTTTTGTTAGATGAAAATAATTTTTTTATTAAAATCAAATTTTAGTTTCTTGCTAAACAAGATTTTGTGCAAGGCGCCACCAGATAAGGCAATGTATGAATTTGAATGCTGTCAGATGAAACGAAATTGGAAAAACTGCATCGTCCTTAACATGTTAAATATTCATAATGAAAAATATATATAATATTTAACTCATAAAAGTAAATAAAAGGATGCCTAGTAGAATGATTCTAAGCTAATTTACAGAAATTTTTAACCTAAGATGGTTAATAATTATAATGGTCGTTAAATTTTTTATCTGAGAATTGTTGAGAGTTTTAAATATTCCGAAGTTTGATTTGCAAAATATATACGTATATGTGTATATATATTTCGAAGTTTATATTTTCAAATTGAAATAATTTTTGTAGTATCCGTTACAAGATTGTAGGTGATCAAATCGAAGGCAGTTAGAAAAAACTATAAAATTCAAGAAGCTACAAAGACATAAGAGGTTTATTTAAAAGTAAAAAATATAAAACAAATGCTAAAAAGATGCATCAGAAGTAAAAAATTTAAAAAAAAAAATAATTTTGTACTCTAGGTTTTATTAGTATTGTTAATAACTATAGCTTTTATTGCAATATAAATACCTGCTGCTATTTAGCTGGATAAGATTTTTATCAGAAAGAAATTATAATCAAATAAAAGGTAAAAACAATAACTAAGTTACGAATACGGAAATCCAAATATTAAAAAAAAAATAACTAAGTTATAAATGTTTATTGTTAATTCTTGCATTTATATCCTGGGGTTGGAAATTATAAATTGTTTTAATTTCCAAACTCAAAATTAAAAAGAAGGTTACATATATATTTTTGTATAATTTTAATTTAATAATTCCGTTAAAAAATTATTGGAAATATTTAAGCATGAATATTATTTGAAATTGAAAATAAAAAGTTAGCTTTTGTGTAGAATTAATCTTTAAAGAGTTAATGTTAAAAGATTTTATAAACTTTGTCGTATTTAAAAGATATAATTTCTTTTGGTTTTTTTTTAAGTTGTTAGAATTTCCCCTTTAAAAAATAACAATCACAATATTCTGGCGAGGCTTTTTATGCTTAAAAAACTAATAAGATTCTTAGCACAAGTTTTGGTCTAGAGTAAATTATAATTTTTCTTTATTAAAACTGAATTTCTTAAAAACTGTTTTTTTGTTTTTGTACAAATTGAGAAATATTTTTAGGTTAGTTTTTACTATTGAAATTTATGAAAATAATGTTTTTAATAGTTAAAATAGTTTTTTTTCCAATTTTTTACAATGAATAAATTGATTTAATTGAAAATAATATTTAACATGATTTAATTTAATAATTAAAAGCGTATTGTACTAATTAGCGAATTAAGGCTGTCTAATTAATAGTTTTATTCATTTCAAATATAATTTTAAATTAAAAAACTAAAATCTAGAGCAAGTACAGTGTGATCACAGTAATTATTTCATTTTCGTTTATTACCCTAACTGGTATAGTGTTTTTTTTTTCTTCTTTTTCTTTTTTTCTTTCGTTTGACATTTTTATAATGTATTTAATAATTGTTAAAAAAAAAGGTTTTAAATACATTTCTTAAAACAATTTATCATGTAGTTGAATTTTATTGGTCATTTGTGTACAAAAGAGAAGGCAAGATGTGAAAAATTTAAAAATTTTAAGAGAATTTTACAAATTTTCATTTATAATTTTATTAAGTATCTAAAAAGGAATTAATAATTATTTAATGATATATAAAATTTTAGTATTAAACTGATACAGATATAATATACAAAGTTCGTAATAATATTTCCTTTTGATAATATTTTGTAGTTGAATGTCTATTAAGATATTATTTTTTAGTTCAAATTTTAATTTAGAAAAAAATATACAAAGAATATTGGATAAGTAAATATAAAAAAGAAAAATTATGAAATAAATTATAATAAATATGTTATTTTTTGGATTAAAATCAAAATATTACATCGAAAATTTTTTTATCTGTTAAAAAAGCAGAACCAAAATTGTAGGTTATAAACCAATTGGTATATAAATAAATTTTTGTATGAGTCCTTTATGATATTTATATTTCTTTAACTATTTTATTAGTATAAATAAATTATTTAAAATATTATATTTATTTTGAAAATTTTTCCTTAATACCGCAAATTGTTTGTTTATTGCCTGAAAGTATGCAATAATAGTATGTGACGTTTAGCATAAATTTAGATTTTTGAAAAATATTAATTTTCATGTTTCAAAAAATTTAAGAATTTGACTAAATGATATATAATAAAACTTTTTTAAAAGTTAAAATTTGTATTCTAACAGGGAAAACAATTCAATTCGTTTAATTTGGTCGATCCTTATACAAAAATATTTTTTCTTTATTTGTACATCTTAATATCTTGCAAATTATATTAAAATCATAACAAGACTAACTGTATTATATTTATTCATAAATAGAACATTGATATAATAATTCTTTACTACATTTTTTTTTTATATTATATTTAATAATAAAAATTGTTTTAAATTATTAAATAGATGCTTCTAGTATATATCAAAGTATATTATTATTTTTAATTCATTTCTGTAGTTAAAAGAATAATTATTATAACATATCTCTGGAGATATCCATGGTAAAGTTTTTGGGTTTTGTAGTGCTTAAAATCCATAAAGTGACAAAACATACTGTAAATATTGTATATTTTGCACAAAATATTTAGATTTAGGAAAATTTAGGATTTAGGAAATTCCATAACACTTATCCTGATTTATATATGTGTATAAAAACAAAAAAAAAAAAAAAATGTAAGACAGTATAATTAATTTTTACTCAACCTTTTCGAGAAATTTTCAGGTTTTCTAATTCAATATTATTATTATATTATTGTATTAAATGAAGGTGTCAGCGAATTAAAAGGAATTAAAAAATTTTAACTTTCAATTTTCGGAAATTTCTTAATTACCTCATGTTATTTTTTATTAAATATAAATTCAAATATTGTATATGCTTGTCTGGGAAATAAATATAATAAATTACTTTTTCGTTTAAAAATAAAATAAATGAGATTTTATTTCTTTGATGAGAATCTTCTGTTTGCTTTTTCATTTAAAATTTTAAGTTTTTCTTTAAGGGCTCGTTCACAATAAATAGTTACTATAAAATATACTACGTTATTTTTAAAGTCAAATTTTATTTCATAAAATTCAAAAAAAAAAACCTTAATTAAAGATTTATTTACATTTAATAGAAACTAAAAATTTTATACAGAAAAATTTCAAGTTTAAAAGTTTTTCGCCAAAAAAAACTAAATATTTTATTAAATTTTACAGTAATTTCACTGTATGAGAGCATTATTAAAATCATTGTTAATATAAAATTGTAAAATTCTCTTAGAAAATTTTAATTTTTAATTGCGAATAAATTTTTCTTACTTTTTATTATGAAATTTGTGCAATTTTAATAGAATTATGAGATTAATGAGTTTTTTTTTTATTGTTTTTTCATTTTTTTTTTTATAGAAAAGCAATAGAAAGAATATCAAACTTTTTGTTTTCTTAAAAAGAATTACAACATTCTACTAATATAATAATTTCTTTATCATTATAAAGTAGCAAATATGAATTGGATAGAGGCACAGAAACTATTTATTGACTTTTTAAGTTTTTTTTTTTTTGCGGTTTTCAAAATTTATCTCAGTTCAACTAGTACTAGTAACTAAAATTTTAATGCCTACATTTAAGTCACATTCTAAATTTTATTTACATTGTCTTATTTTTGTGTTTATGATATTAATTTATTTATATGTAGTATTTTTGAAAATGTGATCCCTTAATGATAATTTTCCTTAATATAATTAAATTAAAATCTATGATTAGTTTTTTTATATCTGTATATATCTTATAGTAGTGTATCAGGTTTTCTAGAAACTATTTTATTGAGAACTTAAAATTAAAAATTTAGCTTAATATTAAAATTCAAAAATTCCTTTTAAGAAGTATTTGATCATTCCATTTAAAATTGATGGTTTTGAAAAGAATTATCTGAAATAGTAATATTGCAATGTCTTTTTTTTTTTATTGTTGTTTATTTCTTTATGAAAATAGGCAAAAAGCTGCTGTGTTGGACCCAATAAATATAGGTTTTTTTTTTCGTTTTCAATTTAAGTTAAATAAAATGTACGCCCTTTCTATTCCCTTTTTTTCCCCTTGGAAAAATATTAAAGATTTATGTTAAATTAAAATTTCGAATTTAATTTTATATAAATCTTCTAAAATTATGTTGTGTTTTGAAAGAGATGTTAGTGACGATGACGATTCCAAAAAAAAATATAAGTATTTATTTAGATGAATTTTCATATGAACTATTTGTTATTTTTGAAAATCCTGGAATATACAATTTAATTTTCGCTATTTTGTTATATATTTAATATGATAATATTGTGGAATAATTCTTAAAACTAATAATCCATTAGGTTTCTTAGTAACTAGGGGTGATTAAAAATTAATGTAATTAAAATTAGTCAAGTTTATTTCTAATTCCTTATAAATAGGAAATTTTTAGAACATTTTATAATGCAAAAATTTGTCTAAATAAATTGTATTTTTATAAAAAATAAATTTTTTTTGAATTAAATGCATTTATAGTATGATAAAAAAGTGATTTAATATATCATATGTAACATAATAATACAAAAAATATACCAATTATAGGAATATTGTGTTTTATAAAAATTATTAAATTATATTAGAGTGTTTTTGTATTTTATTTATGAAATAAATTTAAAAGAATAATCATTTATAAAGTAAAAAAAAGTTGTATTTATTGCTATATATCGTGCAAATAGCTTTCGGAATGGGCTGCCCATCTTATATAAATGGCGATTACATTCGATTATTTTTAGTACAAAAACTTTGAATTAAAAAGCTAACATTTTCAAAAAAAACTATAACTAGTCCTTTCAATAGTTGATAAATTAAATTTAACTATTATAACCGAAAAACGATGTATTTGAAACTGACAAATATTGTTTTTCTAGGTTCTTCTAGACTAAAACTAATCATTGCTTTTATATTATGTCAGATTTAATAGAATTACATTTTTCATTCATATTTTTTCTACTATGGTTATTAAATATAAAATTTATATAAATCGTTTAAGTTTTAGTTATAACTTTTTACAGAAGCCCAGGTAGGATTGTCAATAGAATCATACTTTGTATCCTAATCCTTTTAACTATGACTAAAACTTATATGTTCACACAAAATTTAATTATTTAATTATATCAATTGAGAAAATTTAATACTGCTATATTATTAGCTTATAGATCAAATATTAGATCATTTGAATATATATTTTTAATTTTCGATTGCTCAAAATGATTTTTATTTAAAATAAACGAAGAAATATATTGTACAAATATATAATTAAAAAACCGACTGGATAAAGAAAAAAATGGGGCCATCAAAGAAGTCACTAGTGTTAGGTAAGGAAAATTATAATAAATCCAACAATTTCATAATATTGAATTAAGCCTAATGGGATAGTTTTGTTAAGGCCTTTAGCAATTGTGAATTCTTGAAGGTTTTGTTAATATCTACAAATAATTACCTGGTTTTGAAATTTTTGAAAAGGAAGTGCTTTCAATATTAAAAGGCTGATAAAAGGACATAGATTTTGTTATATTTACCATTTTAGCCCTTTGTACTCGAGGGCTCCGGAGCTAAGCCATTTAAAAGTTTTCTTCAAACTCGAGGGCTCCGCTACGGAGACAATTCAAATAATTTTCAGTTTTTGACATTAACATTAGATTAACTTACATGTGAATTTGATCTTTTCACTAAAATCGGTACGAGTTCCTGGTAATATGAATGAAAAAAACTTCGAGTGCAAAAAACTAGTAACCCTTTAGGAATTATAAATCAGAAAACTATTTACAATTGGTACATTACATTAATTTTGCTTAAAATTAAGAAGATTATAAACCAATTAAAGAATAAAATATTTTACCAGGATATTAAAAAGATGGAAGAACAATACCATATAAGATGTGACAATCATATGACAGCAGATTAAAGCTGATATATTTTTTTAACATTTAAATAAAGCATTTCATTTATGAAAAGCTTTTAAAAAGATGTTTTTGTTCTAATTAAAAATATTAATAAAAATACACTAAATACGATTAACAAATTTTTCCATTATTATTAATTTATTTAATATAACAGTATATAAGCGGTTTTTCTAAGCTCAGCTCAAATCATATTAAAGTAAATGTTTTTTTGTTTTTTTTTTTAAGTAAAGAAAGACAGAGCTATCAAGCTTTCTGGTGTGCAGTTTGTTACGATCGGATCAAAATAAACAACTGCTAGCAAATATTACTGATTCAAGATTAGACAAACATTTGAAACAATTGAAAAAAAGCTCAACAACTCAATTTTCATGAATATTTTAATAGACTCAGATAAAAATGCTTTCGATCTTAAGTTTACCGATGTTTTTCTAAAGTTAAATTTTCAATTTAGTATTAACATATATTTATATAGTATTGATCATAGAAACTATATATATATTTAGATCTTATTCTATTTGCGATTTAGAATTCATTTTTTTATTTATGGTCCTTGCTCCTTTAAGGAGTGAATTGTATATATATATATATATATATATATCTAGTAGGGAAAATATTCATCAATTTCTGTTATAGTAACAATAGTGAATTATTTAGAATTTTTTTAAATAATTAAACATGGAATTACTCATGCTATTTATCTGAATATATTTATTTATGATTTTCAATCTATCCTTCAAAATATGTGGTTGTAATAATCAAATAAACATCATTTGAATTTTCACATTATTCTTAAAGTTTTATCGTTAATATTTTAGGTGTAATATTATAGTAAACAAAAAATATCATGTTTAAATTTATCTAAATATAATACATATATGTAGTAAGATTCAGTTTTGCTACTCCTTAGTAGTATCTAGTATAGAGATTTTATCATTGAAGTTTTAATAGAGAAAATAGAACTTCTAAGTGATAAATAGTTTTAGTTTTGTTACTATATATTTCCTACAGGATATATATATATATATATACATATATATATGTATATATAGACATAAAATAGTGTCTTCATATGTTTCATAAGAATAAAGTTAAGTATTTATATAAAGATTTGTATTATAGAATATTCTGGAAGTACTGTAAATATTTGCTTTTACTTTCATAATTAAAACTTAAATATACTTTTGTAATTATGTTAAAATATAAAAAAACATAAAAAATAAAGAATTCACTATATCAAAGCTAGTAGTGGTCATATATAAATAGGAGTTAAACAGATATGTTATTTTTGAATGATTGAAATGCATTTTTTATGTATTTTAGTAAAAAAAAAAAAAAAAAAAAGAAAAAAAAAAAAAATCAAAATATCACAATTTAAGAATGTTAATTTTAAACGTCATCTTCTAAAAATCTTAAGGGAAGAGGACAAGTTAATGGTGCTGGTGATGAAGTAATCGAAGGTAATTGTAATTGTCCTTGTTCAGTATATATTTGCATTCGTTGTTGCTGTTGTTGTTGTTGTTGTTGTTGATCACGTATTAAAGCCAATTGACCAACACTGGTGCAGCTAATAGCATTATTACTATTTAAATTTGTATTACTACCAGAATTAATTAGCGTACGATTATGTCCTAAACTATTTAATGCGTGTATTACATGATCCAATTTTCTATCCATTATTGATAATTGTTGTTCAACACGATATAAACGTGCACCTACAGTCATTGGTTTAACATTACCAACTCTATCAATTCCAGCCAAATAGCTACCAGGTTTTCCAAGTGTTTGATCAAGCCTTCTTTGAAGTTCCTGAAAATAATTTTTTATATCATTTTATGAAATATTAATTTTAATTAATTTATTTAATTTTTTTGTTAAAAATTCAGTATATCTCTAAATGTTTCTTTTTTTTTATTTAATATTGCTAATAGTTTTGATATAATTGTAATAAAATTTAGATCAAAAGAAGCTATTAGAAATTTCGGCTGGCAAAGAATTTTTAAAAGAGATTATAACAGCGGAGCTATACTATCAAAAAATTTGAAATGTTCTCTATATTATCATAGTTTTTTTTTTGTTTTTCTTGTTTGTGTTTTGTTTTTACTATTAATTGTAACTGAATCTAGGTTTGTAAATATCCTCTTATTTTCTCATCGGACTCACACCCATTTACTTTACAGGTTAGCCGATCTGGTCGTAATATGAGCGAGCAAAGGGGCTTAACTCCTTTGTCTCAGGTTTCTCGGTAGCGAGAAGTAAGCATATCGTCATTAGCAAAAAAACTACCTGTTAAATCCTCAGGAGTATGAACCCTAGCGAGAGACAAATGGTCACAATCCTAAAAACTTAACTGACTTATTCATAGGAATATATTCCTATTTTAACAGATAAGTTTGGAAAGCTTTTCGATGGGCTACTTCGAATGTCAAATCTTTAGATAGCTAAGGCAAAAACCATTTATGAGTTTCTCGATAATTTTTAAGTTAATTATAAAACTTTACAAAAAATTCAAATCTTAATCTTTTTTCCTTCATCCAGGCATAAGTTATTTAATCAGAGAAAGAATTCGGGTTTTCTAATTTCAGATGAATCTATCATGTGCTGTTGTGCTAATGGCAATCTTTTTTAAAAGGTTTTTGATAAATGGGGAACAAGGCTCTTCTATATATATCGAACGGAGCACATGACTGAAAGTGTTTTCATAGTTTTTTTTTTTGTCACTCTTGCATTTATAAAAATTAGATATATCCAAAATATTTGGAATTATTATTAAACGATAGTAAATTTTTAGAAAACTAAAAACTTATGTTAAGTAATAAGGATTAAATTTGGAATTAAAAAGATGTTTTGAATAAAAGAAATAAATGTTAAGGCCGAGGGACAATAATTGTACAACAGAAACTGATGTTTCGCAGTTCCAATTTAAGTATTTATAATATTTTTCTTTTAAATTATGTATGAAAGGAAAGAAATTCTGCTAATATGGCTTTGCTAAGTAAAGGTTTGAGTCTTGGCTAGTTTATAATATAAATATAAATATAACATGATGAACAACAAAGTTAGATTATAAAAAATATAAAAAAGACAGATGGATAATAACACTAGAATTCAAAAGAAAAGTAATTAGCTGGTGACATGGTAACTGCGTTATGAGAAAACACCCTCCAAGTTCCAAAAAAATAAACTAAAATATTTATTGAATCTTATTTTTGTTTTAATTTCATCACTTAATATTTTAATATAGAATTAATTACAAACCTTTATTCTAACCATCATATTTAAATGTCCTTGTGAATATTGTTCTATAACATCTCGTACATCGTATGGTTTTCTTGCTTGTTGAAATTTACGTCTTGCTACAAAATATTTTATTTTACGAATAGCTCGAATTGCATTTCGATGTGCTTCAGTTAAACTAAATTTTAGATTTTATTTTAAATTTATTACACAAATAATTTATTCAATTTAAGATATTACGTTGTTACTCGTGCTGGCTCAGGATCTTCATCAGGTTCCTGTTCTGGTTCAACTTCATCACTAGCTGCTTCTGTAACTGAACTATTTTGGCTCATAAAGTGTCCACGAACACTAGATTCAGTTCTTCGTGATCTACTTGGTGTTCCTTTAAATAAAAGGAAAAATAAAAATAAAAATAATATGTAATTATAATGTAAGGATATTATTTGGAAAGAAATTTTGATTAGGCTGCATAGACAATAGAATATGGACCTTGTGCGAACTGTGGGATAAAAGAAAAACAATGCTATTCAATACAATTACAAGTTGAATTAAGGAAACATACATAGCCCTGTCGTCAAGCCGTATCTTGAAGTAAATTTTTGTGTTTTGTTTTAAAATTAATGATATAGTAAGGAGTATTTTTGAAAAGTGCATTAGATTCTATTGGCAAGGATTACAAGGCAAGACAAGGGTTGTTTATGAAAAAAAATCTATACCAGATGTCAAAAAAATGCTAGCTATTTTTTTTTTTTCTTGGCAATTTTTTATGTTTGAATAAAAACAACATTGATCTCTGCAAGCCATGTAAGAAAAATAACGAAGAAATTTCCTGATATATCAAATTTAGCTATCCATAAAATCTATTTTTAAATTCGAGAGACGTATTACAGAACAGAACAGAAACTCTGGAAAAGGTTTTAATGCAAATCAAGAATGGAGACAGGGCAAACTTTAAATTATTTAATTTGAAATCCACAAAAATTTTATACTATGAGAGAAACTTTTAATGTAAGCTTTAAATGAATTTAGAAAAAATAATTAAATGTTACTTATTTTAATTTAATAATAAATAATAGAAAAATATCTTAACCAATTATCAGATTTTTATTAAAATAAATATATTTATGAGGTTAATTTTGTTTCTGTCAAAATTTTAGTATGAATTTGTCAGCACTATGTCCTCCTTAAATTCATATTGCAATACTTTATTGCAAAAAGTATTTAAGAATTTTCTAAAAGGATTGAAAGATATTTATGAATAAATAAAAGGAAAAATTAAATTTTGTATTCAAAATTTTACTACCATAGATTGTCACCTAAAAACTTTGTCCTGTCTGAAATTTAAACTTAAATAGATTATTACATAATAATTTAGAATTTGCTTGTAAGATATTACTACTTTAGTATATTTTTGTATTTTTATTTTGTAATATATATACATAATTTATGTGTGCAATGTTCAGATGACAATATCTCATTGAAAATTACTTCAAAAGCTAATAACAAGCAGTATTAAAAGCAGGATAAATAAAGGTAAAGTAGCTTGAATATTTTAATTAACTTAACACATTTACTGTTTGACTTTTCTAGTTTAAGTGTTTAAGTAGTATTTTTACCATAATGTATTTCAAGTTTATTGGTTTAGATTAATATAATTTCTATCTAAATACAGAAGTATAATATATATTGTGTATACATGTTAAGATATAAGGATTTCATTAATTCTTATTTTGTCCATTTTAATAAAAGTAGACAAGAGAAATATTGGCACTAAAATTGATATATTCGATTACAATATTTTAGGAAAAGTTAATTACTGTTCTTGTAATAAAGATTTTGTTTTTTAAATTTTTTATAGCTAAATTTAATTAAAAAAAAATTTTCTTGTACTGTAATTAATGAATTTTTTTTGAAATAATAATTTTCAAATCCAGACATTAATTGTTGATGAATAAAAAAATCCTAATTACAAGCACTATATAAAAAAATATAAAAGATACTAAAAATTATACTTAGATGAAAAAATTGAAAAATATTTGAAGGAGTAAATAAAAAATAATTTTTCTTTTATTTTTTCAGGACTCCTTAACACAACATTTGCCTCCTATGACAAAATTTTCAAGACAAATCCTCTTAAGCTCTTTAAATTGTTTCTAATTAATTTACTTAAATTAAAACTTTTAAGTAAATTATTGTGGTGCGTTATTCAATTATATTGAAATAAGAAAAAATTTAGACACATAAATTTTCTACTAGTTTTTCTAATATATGAAATAAAAATTTTGTCCCTAGAAGTTTACACAAATGTTTTCATTTGTAACAAGTACTTTAATTTTGTTGCATAAAGGCCAGTAGGGCTCTAATTTATACTCAAATAAATTGTCAAATAAATTCATGATTAATTTTTAAGGTTATTTTTTCGTAAACAAGGGAAATACTTGATAAGGTACACTCTAGCTGGGCTTCCTTTGTAACAAAAATAAGGTCTGGAAGGCATCAATTAAATTATTTGTTTAATTCTTTAACCTTTTCAAAAAATTCAGAACTCAATTCAAAATTAATTTTTAAATTTTTCTATTAAACTGAGTATTTAGTTTTGAATAAAGTAAGACAAACTTGTCATTTTCCGTATTAGGGAATTTAGTCAAACAGCTGTCAACACACTTTGATTTAAGTTTAGGAAAATACTTTTAATAAATTAAATTAATGAAAAAGCTTAAAAAAGTGTAATATTTTTATTTTTTTCCCTCTATTACTATTGGCTTCAAGTAATGCTTTTATTTGTATTTAGATAAATATAAATATATCTCATATGTATAAAAAATAGAAGTAAATAATTAGATAATATCATTTTTTTAAAATCTTTTATCTGCCATCAAATATTATATTAGCCCAATTTAAAATGATTTTGGTGTACCTTTCCGGAGATAAAAGTCATCTTTCTAGTATTTATTTAACATAATAAAATTATTTAGCCTTATTTTAAAAATTTATGAGAGACAGAGTATAAAAATTTGTCTAAATCGTTATTTTTATATTTCTATATAGAAATGTGTACAAATATATCACTTTATGTGTATAAAAATTTTAAAAATATTATCTTTAAAAATTATTAAAGCAAATTTCAGGAATTTTGCTACAATACATATGACAGGAAGTTACATAAAAACAAATAAACTAATCGGTTCATAAGTCCCAAGGCTATCTACAATAGTTTCACGTTTCTCTTCATTGATTACCTTCAAAAATAGAAAAGTAGCACTTTCAACTATTATATTGTATTAATTTTAAAAAAAAGGCTTCATATAAAGAAAATCGCTTAAAGTATTCCACCATATCAACCATATTTACTAAATATGTCTTTAATGGACTGCTGCCTGCTAGCAGCTAGCTTAAAAAGATACTTCAAATATAGAAATTTGATTTAATGAAGAAATCGACACTGAAACTGAAGGACAAAAATAAAGCATTTTACATGGCGGGCATAGATAGCTTAGTAGGGGTATCCAACCCGCAGCCCGCGGGCTGCATGCGGCCCAAAGCAAGATTTTATTTGGCCCAGAAAGCTCCAGACGAAAAAAAATTATTAATAGTCGGCTTCGGTGGTAAAGCCATCCAGTCATCAAAGACACTGCTTTCTTCATTCGTCCAATTGACAATAACTCATTTGAAATATTTTTAATTCTATACAAAATGCCGTATGCAATTTATTGCACATTAACTTCATTACGAAAACAATACGAGACATAATCCTCTTGCAGATTTTCATCTCACGTGCCATGATTTTTTGTTTTCGGAGCGAATTCCTAAGAATTAAATGACGCACTGCTTCAACGACATCTTTTGTTCGACTGGTGCGAGGTCTGCCACTTCTTGGTCGATGTAGGGATTAATAGTACCACACACGAATATCATCGTGATTCGCAGGGGCTGAAGAAGTTCAAATATCTCTTTCGGTTCTTTGTTGCATTTGTGTAGCGCAATCACTGTGATCCTGTTTTTTTTGACGCGCCACTCCATGTTACTTCTTTGAACGACTATTGACTAATGATGTTTTCCTAATAGTGCACACCCTATTTAAGCAAAGTAAACTTGATTGTACGAATAAGATTCACGTATAGCGGAAAAAAGTGTCAAGAGACAGAACTAATGGCACGACTATGTAAAGAAAATTAAACATGAAGACACAACCCAGCGAAAAATTTATGTACCATATTAATGCAAGGTATATTTTTGTGTGGCCCGAAATAATTCGTCCACTTTCAATGTGGCCCAGGGAAGCTAAAAGGTTGGACACCCCTGGCTTAGAGTATTTATCATTTTTAAAGAAAATTTTATTTGATAAAAAAACCAAAATTTCACCACAAAAAAAAAAAAATATTTTTAATCAGTCAAATTAATTACTATTGTTTTAATTGAGTAAACTTTAATAGAAAATATGTTACTTTAAGAATTTGAGGTTAGAAAGTATTCATCAAATTTCAAAGTTTTCTTGAAAACTAAAATATTAATATTAAAATATATACAACTTTAGATTTATAGGGTAGATATGAAAGTAATATTTTATCTTTTTCACAAAATAACCTTAAATTGTAGGTTGATTTGAGTTGAAAAAATGTTTTCAATATGTCCTAAAATAGAAGAAGAAAACTATAAATAATAATTAGGTGATATAATTTTTTTGTTTTGTAATAATAGCAAAGTTTTCTTCCAATTATTTAGTTTAAATGGATGTTATCAAACAATAAAGAAAAAATTGGTAAAATTTTGGTAAAAGTTTATTGTTACAAAATTACTTAAAAAATAAATTATTGCATTAATTCTTTAGAAAGCAATTAAATAAAAAATTGATGTAAAATTAGGATGTTTCAGGTGATAAGAAGTGCATAAAAAAGGATTTAATTACATCTGAAACATTTTTTACCCAGAGTTAATGATTTTACATAACGACTTGAGGTTATAGAGGTTTGTGTCAATTTTTAATTGACATATTTTAAAAATTATGTTTAAATGTTTAGAAGTATATTTAATTTAAACTAAAAATAATATTTTTAACTAACAAAATTAATTATGTTAAAATATTTGAGAAGAGTTTATGATTATTTTAGTGAGTTCGGTGTTCATATTACTTCAAACATTTTCAAGTGAAGTTCAAGTGAAACCTCTTTTATAAAATACCGAAAGAATATATTAAAATTTGAATGTATATATATATATGTAGAAGGATTAAGTATTTGGAGCATTTATAACAAGAAGCAGGATTGAACAGCTTTTGCATTAACTAAATTGAGAATCCGTACCAAATAATGACAGAGACTATCTAAGATTTTTGACCTTCTTGTAGATAGTTCAATTCAAACCTGGAAAAAATTTATCGTTAGATGAATCTATGTTTCTGTATCGAGGAAGATTAAGCTTTTTACAGTTGAAAAAATTAAAACAAAATAAGTACGGAATAAAATTCTATGAGCTTTGTACACATGATGGCTATGCTTTCAATATAAAGTGAAAATAACAAATGAGATGCCTTCCTTATTATGTAGCCATGAGGCTAATGGAACCATTTTTATTGGATTTGTTATTTATGGACAACTACTATAATAGTATCAGACTGAGAAAATAAACCTCTACTGTATCCTGGACAATGTTCCAACGATCAAAGCATTCAAAAAATAAAAAACACAAATTAATTGTAATATCGACCTCTAAGATATCAAATTTTATTCATATTTTTATTTATTTTTTTGGTTTTTTGATGGTTTTGTAGGTGTATGTATCAATAAGATAAAAAAACCAACTAAGCCATAAGTAAAATTTGTTGATTCACTTTAACTTAAGTTAAATAAAAATGTCTAAAAAATTTCTAAATAATTTTAATATTGCTCTTCAGATAAAATTCAATAATAATAATTTAATTTTATTGCCTTAGTATTTATAAATTCTGAAAGCATAAATTAATTTTTTATAGCAACAATTTTTAGACAAAAACAGAATTACTTCCTTTTCAAGGAAGCAATTTAATATTTAAGGACAATTTGCAAAATTATTGATAATGATATTCTCATGAAGTTATTGATTTATTTATAAATAATTTTAAAATTTTGTCCCTAGAGTTACATTTTTTACTACAATTTCTTGTGGTAGTCAAATTCCACGTAAAAAATTTAAAAAAATCAATTTTCTTTTTTATTTCAATTGGTTTAGTTTAATTTGAAATTAATTTTTACAAAAAAACTTCTTTTTTTATTTTAAAATCTGATTAATTAAAACGATATGAAACAACAAAAAAATCATCGGCTAGCTGAGTGCTAGGACCGCCACATTCACATTCATAAATATAATATGATAATGGATAAAAATAACTGAATTCAATACACTACTAACTAGTCTTTAAATATTTACAATAATGACTCAAACCAAAATTATTCAGCTTGTTTTTGTTTTTTAAATTTTATTCCACAATTATTGTCAAATATTGTTATCGTAACTTAAAGTTAAATCGGTTAGAAATCCTTGTTATATATATATATACATATACTTAAATACTAATTAATATTACACTAGCCCGGGGTTCATAGTTGAATGCCTTCCATCTTTCGGAAATTGAACTTCCTTCCTTCATAATATTTATATACATCATTAGATGTAAGGATATATCTGTGCTTAATAACTTTTTGTACACGTACATTATGAGAAAAATGCTTTAACCTCATTTTCATTGCATTCCTCACAATGTTTATTAAAAGTGGAGTTTTCTTTTTTTTATTCACTGTGAAAGACTCTTCTGATTTTCTCCACACAGAATTAATAATGAAACCAAAAATATATTTATTTTAACTATAAAATTCATATTTTACGAGTTTTTCTTATGTGTAATGAATCATTTCAAAAGGCTTGGTTTTGTTTTACTATATATAGAATAATATATGTTAAAATAAACATATATAAAATAACATTTACACATACATATATATATATATATATATATATATATATATAAAATTTTAACTTTCTATAAAAGCTGAAAAATATGAATTTTATGAAATTTTCATAAAATTGTGTATCATGTACTCGTATAACTAAAATTTGTATTCATGAATGAAATTATGAAAGTGTGTGAAATAAAAACCAAAAATTATAGAATTTAGTTTTATTTTCATTATTCTTACTCGATATACATATAAAAAAAAATACAATTAGTTTATATAAGATCCCAAGTTGAATCTAAAGTTGATGCAGACATTTGTGTTAAAATTTATATAGATAATTATCTTAAAATAATAAGTTGATATTTAGAACTCCTTTTACCAAATATTAATGAAGTTCAAACAACAAGTAATAATATCATATTGAAAACTTATTCCTGAATACCTTCATTTAGTGATTGTCTATTAAATTTTTTGTTAAAAATATTTAAAGTAAAGATTTTAATTATTTGTAAGAATGAAAGCAGATTTTTGGCATAAATATCCTTTGAAATGTAGCTTACAAAATTGTTAAAACAAAAAAAGAAATATTAAAGTTTGAAAATATATTAAATATTTATTTAGAACTTTGTTCTATAGGATTTTGTAGGGCTTAAAAATTTAAAGTACACAATTTAATTTTTTTTGAAAGAATAACCACAGCTCTATTGCAATTATTATCCAGTGCAAAATTGCTATACACCTTGGTAAAAAAAGTCCTAATAAAAACATTTTCCGAAGTATTTGAATATTCATATTCTTATTTCTGTATTTACATTTAAATTATTTTTGTTTATAATCAAAAAATTTAAAATGCTGAATTTTAAAATGAGCTTTGATAAATTATGTTGAATTTTTGGATGTATTTATTTTTCTTTAAACCAAAAGAAATAATGTTTGTTGCTGCTGAAGTTTATTGATGTTATAAACAAATTATTTGAAAAAAGGTTAATATCCTTATGAAAATGTTATTACGCTACTTTCAGAAATTCATAGATTTCATGAATTTTTATAAGATTGACTTGTCACTCATTGATAAGTTGTATGAGAAAAAGTAGGTAGTTTTAAGTCATCTTCATAAAGATCGTGGCTTCATAAGGATCACGATTGACTCAGTAAATAAACTTTTCATGCAGGAAAAAACAATATTGTCAACAAAACTGTCATTTATAGGGAATTACATCTATATTAGTTAATCTTAGAAAGAAATAGATAAAATTGTTAATTAGGCTGTGTCTACATTAGTGATTTTATAAACGTCTTTGTGGCAGCTTAACGTTAAGTATTAATAATTATTTGACATTTTTTTGGAAAAACAAAAAATGCTGTAATTTTAGCGTTAACTAAAATGAGTTTTATTCGAATTTTATTTTAGATTTCTGTGATTTCAGTAGAGCATTTATAGCTTCCTTTTTAATAAAATATTTTGAATTAATAATTTTAATAAAAAATAATATTCCCTCTTATTTTTTTTTAAATAAATTTGCTATATATGGGATTAAATTTTATTTTTCTAGATAGTAATGAAAGTCTAATATTTAGAAATCATTTATAATTGGGCACGATGAGTGAACAAAAACTAGTGATTCCATGAATGTGAAACAAAGGTAATACGAACAAAATTAACATTTATTTTTTTTACATAGTCTCCTTTCAAGTTAATACATTTCATTCATCTTTCTTCTAAAGCTAAAATCCTTTTTTATAAAATATTCTATCTTGCTCTTCAAAAAAGGCTTCAACAGCAGCCATCACTTCACTGTCTTCTTCAAATTTTTTTTCCCGAATTACTTCCTTTGATTTTGGGAATAGATGAAAGTCCCTCGAGGCCAGGTCTGGTGAATACGGAGATAATTCATTAATTCAAAGCCATACAGGATTGCAGCTATCGCAACGTCAGGCTTGTTTTGTTTTGATGAAACAAAACTTTTTGCACAAGTTTTCCTCACATATTTTCTCTGATGATTTTTCATAGCTTCTAAATTTCTTCTGCATATACATAATTGACCCGTTATTATGTTGCCATGTACCAAATAATCGGTTATGATAATTCCTTCTGCATCCCAGAATATTGATAGGGTTGGTGTTGATAGCCATGTTCATCTTCTGTTGTCAAATTTTCCAGCTTAAACATTCGACACCAGCTCATGACTGTTGAATATGGTGGAGCAGAATCTCCTAATGTTTTCTTTAAATCAGTACGAACTTCCGCAAGCGACATCTTTTTCAAACAAAAATATTTGATGACGGCTCTAATATCGTTTTTCTCCATTTCGTGTTATTCCTTTAGCTGCTGTTATTCAAATGAATACAAGTCAGAGAAATGGACAAGTATTTAAACCGAATTGATATGATCGACGTAGTACAGTGTAAGAATTGAAAACTTATTAGCGCTCATGAGCCAGAATAATTACTTTTTACTCAACTCTCGTAAATCAAAAAGTTCAGGTACAGGCATGCTATCATAGACTTCTGAAGCTATGAACATTTTTAGCAGTCATTTGAAAAAAAACCTGATATTATTTTAGTTAAAAAGAAGCTTGAAAAGAATCTAATATTGAATGAAAATGTTTATTTAAAAGTTGCAAAGGTGGTAGAAATGTTATAATTTTAGATTAATTTAATCTAAAAAAAATACATGTAAAAAATTGTAAATATATTACTTAGATTTTTTCTTGTACAAAAATTTCCTTAATATTTTAATACTAAACAATAAAATTGCAAAAAAAGTCTCAAATTGAATATCTAAAAAGATTTTTTAGCCATTTTTTGTTTTATTTTTTAAATTAACATTATTAAAGAAAAAGTTATTAATTTCAATTTAAGCTTTTCAAGGAACTTGCAATATAATTTAATTAAGAATAATTTGTTGATTGGTCATAAAAACATTCATTTTTATTTGAAAACAAAAATAATGTAAAAAGTCTTTTACTTAAGCCAAACACCCTCAAAAAAAAAATTATTACATAAGTCAAATAAATGTTAGATGGGAGTGCACATATTTTTCGTTATGTTAATTTCCCAAAGTTTCTATTGATTTTCATAATAAAGTGCTGATCGACCTAAAAGTCTGCTTATTTTCCGGTGTTGTTTTTGTAAACTTTAACTGAAATGAGTTCTATGCCCTATTATTCCGTCGATACATAATTTTATAAAACTACCCATCTAGGTATATTTCGAAGGTAAATTAATGGGAAACAGTTTGGGGTTACTTATTGAAGTGTAACACGAATAGACTTTGTATCATTTCAAATAACGGATAAAATTATCCAAAAATAAAATTTATTAAGCATAGTTTTATTTTTTTTTGGGGGGGGTTATTTTTTTGTTTTTAAATACTTTCTAATAATATTTCATTTGAATAGTTTTAAGTAAAAGAAAAACATTTTTATTTTTTCATTATTTAAGCTAATTAATTGGAAAGTGGTAAGAAAAAGCAAATTAATTGTTTAACATTTACTCACCACTTCGTGGTTCATCAGGATAGAAAACAACATCACTGTCATTTTCATTTTTATTTCCAGTAGCTTGTTGTTGTTGTTGTTGCTGTTGATGATTTTGACCTTGTTGCTGTTGTATTAATTGGCACTGTTGATTCTGGGATTGATTTATACTATCTAATGCAGTATTTGTTGATGATATAGTTCCACTTGTTCCTGTTGTATTTAACTGAGTTAATGTTTGATTTTGATTTTGTGATTGTGATGAACTAATAGCTTCCATTCGATTTCTTGATTTTCTTCTTTTAAGTACACTTGCTCCACGTTTGGCTACCTGTACCATTAGGGTCTGATCCATTTGTATCACAAAGATAATGAAAAGAAACAAAAAAAACAAAAAATATCGCAACACATTGAACACATCGAGCAACATTTAACCGTCATTTTTAATAAATGGTATAATTGGTTTTTTAATATTTAAAATGATTAAGGTAAATTTTTAAATTTAAGACTTTAATATTACTTATTTATTTAATATAAATGTTTAAAAAATTATTAAATTAGATTTTGGAGAAATAAGAAAAATGAAAATAAATTTTTTAATGAGCTTTTAAGCGTGCAAAGCATATATAACTACGGTGTTTAAAAAGAATTAACATTCTTCCTTTGTTTATATAAACAACATGAAAAAATGGAAAATATAAATAGAAATAGATATTTTAAACAAATCTTTAAGATTGTCAATACACTCATTCAAAGCAAAGCTATACTTTTGCCGTTTTCTTTTATTATTTACATTTATTTACTTAAGGTGAGTCTCTTGTTTACTTTCGTTTACCTGGATTTAAGGTTATAATATGCAAAAAAATTCTAGATTAATATTTCAAAACTTAACTGATGTACATATATCACATTTAATGAGTCAATCGAAAGTTATCTATAAACTTATCTTGGTACAAAAAGAGAAAGGAATTTTATAAGATTCTGGCCAGACAATCAAAAGAAGAGGATGGTATTTACTTTAATAAAAAATAAATATATGGTTCTGGCATCACAGATGAGCTGTAATTCAATCAAAATTTTGGCCTTTTGGCCAAAAAATCTACATTAATTTTTGAATGAAAAATACAGTTTACCAACGTAGGCAAAATGTTGACTGTTGTGGAATTTGGTGAGTCTATTTTAAGGTAAAATCTCTTGAAAGAAAATCGGAAAAATAGTAAAATAAAAACATTCTATAGAAAAACATCAAATAACTATTAAAAAAGTTGTAGAGGATATTAGAATATCAGTTGATTAAATTCACGAAATTTAAAAAATTTTTTTTTTGTGAATAATCCAAGTGGTACCAATATTTGTGCCAAAAATATTTATTTTGTTAATTGATAACTATCAATTTTCTTTTTTACCAATAACAATAATTTAATCATGTTTTAGCTAACATGTTGAATAGATTTTGTCCCTTATACCTTTTCCATATTCTCAAAAATTAAAAACCCCAATGAAAAGACATCATTTTATTGCGATTAAGGAGATAAAGATTGCATCACTGATGGAACTTAAAGCTATATCAAAAAGTGCATTTTAGAAGTGCTTCGAGAATTTTAAAAAAGTCTGACAAAAGTGTAGTATATCTTAATTGGGTTAATTGTACAGCAAAAATAGATTATAATGAATAAATAAATATTTTTTGATAAAAATAAAAAGTTTTGGAATTAACCTCGTATGACTAAAAATTTATTTATTATTCATAAAAACTTTCAATGAATGCTTAAACACGTTTTTATCAAAGTGACATTTTACAACTTATGAAGTTTTCAACACGAACTAGAACTAGATTTAAAAAAATTAAGGTAAGGAATTTAAACCCTTTTTTTCTTTTCTTTTTATTATTTTAATTTATGTACAACATCTTAAAAATATTGTGTTAAAATTTTTTGATCGGTCCAGTTCATTTGAAAAATATTTCCAACTGTTAATGGTACCTTTACAATTGTTAGAATTGAAGCTAATGAAAATGTTTTTGCTTTGTTGAGCTTTATGCAACAAATGGGCACCAATTATTATTTCCAACTTATGCTACAACTCTTATATCTCCTTACACTGCCAGACTAGAGTCATATTTAACAGGGTCTTCTTTTCCCGCTAATTATTTCTAACTCATTCTTTTGGCTGTTGTTTTGCTAGATAGCAGATGAGGACATTAATTAATTCGTGCGCATCACTAAATAGATGACGAGGCATTTAACTAATACAATGTCCCTTATTAAATATATAATTTTTCAAAAAAATTTACAATACAATTCAAAGATTAACCGTTAAGGATTAAGGTATGTTTAATTTCTAAATAACTATTCTGA
Source organism: Acrocera orbiculus (assembly GCA_947359355.1). Classification (NCBI taxonomy): domain Eukaryota; kingdom Metazoa; phylum Arthropoda; class Insecta; order Diptera; family Acroceridae; genus Acrocera; species Acrocera orbiculus. Next base: position 18,562,495 of record OX375759.1, read on the forward strand.
ATGTATTTTCTTGTAAGGAAGTCAATTTTAAACCTTTTTAAGGCCCTATGATGAGAAATTTTGTCAAAAGCCTTAGATAGGTGCAGACTAATTAAGAGAAGTGGTTGATCCTTTCTTCTTATTTTTTTTTTTATTGAACTTTCTAAAGTAGTGATGTTAGCTAGAGAACCGTCTATTTTTCTAAAATATAGTTGTCTGCATTTCAGATGTATTGAGTTTATTTATTCTCTCCTTATTGAACATTCTCATGATTATAGATCCCACAGTGATTGGACGACAATTGTTGGTATTTTCAGGGTCATACTTTGTTTAGAGATCAATTTTGTTCTGTATACTTTAGAAATCATACGCGAAACATAAATAGACTTATTTAGGAGAGATAATGCCATCTTTTTAATGCCATCAGGACCTCGGGAATTAGATTTGCTAGCTGTAATTGCCATAGGAAACTTTTCTTGTGAGACGATTGTTCCTCCACATTCCGTATGAGCTCGAAAATTTAAAATTCTTTCATTTGAAAAGATTTCTTCATTCATATTTTTTATGTCATCACTATTTGGTGAAATTTTATCATGTAAATCGTTTATTGTTTTCATAATTGAAATAAAATTATTTTTAGAAAAACTTACAGCAGTGGAAGAAATTTCATAATAAAAGTGAGGAAATATAAATCCTAACTTATAAAACAACTGTTATTCGAAATAAATTAAAATGGTCTAAAATTTTAAGATGTATAATTCTTATTTTACCTTTTTAAAAAATTTATTCCAGTGCAAATGTAATTAATGAAAATCGCTTTGTTAACATGTTATCATAGCGTAGAATATAAATTGAAAATTTTGTACTACATAGAGAATAAGGACTTAAATTTTGATTTAGTAATAGAAAAATACCTTTTCTTTGTTTAATGCAAATTTTCTCGTTTATATAACTAAAAAATTCAAGAATATCTTGAACTGTAATGAGAAATTAACCAATGATTTCTTCACAAATAAAACAAGATGTTAAAAAATTCAATTTAAATTTTAAATAATTTCTGTACTGGCTGTGACTTCTAGAAAAAAGAAAACTCTTTACTTTTGCTTTTTTTTTACAGTTACGAACAAAAAGTAATTAGTATTCAATTAACATTTAAATAACCTTTAATAGTTTTTACAGTTCTCATTCTATTCTATTTATAATGACTTTGAAGCATTAGAAACCTTATAAATGAGATATTTGCAACTTTTTTGCACTTATTATGAAACTCAGGCTGTCAGGCATTCACAAGGGCATATTTAAAGATGAATTAAATGTTGGACACAGTAAAAAATATATAAAAAACATTTAGATCTAAAAATGTAGTCTTTCCTGATGAAAAGTAACATAAATGAATTACAAAAAATCTACAAAGTATTAACCTTGAAGTGAGTATGATTTTTAGTATAGCATTTCTTATGCCATAGTTTCATACGTAGTTATGATGAAATTTTTTTCGTAAATGTGCACATTTATTGTAATAAATATGACCGAAAAGATTTATGAATGACATCACGTTTGCCAAACGCAATCAGAAATATCAGAGCTAACAAGCAGCTTTTATATTTTTACCTACTCTATTCTTTATTTCTTGTTATTGTTAGGACAATTAGGTGTTCTTTTTTTCCTAATATTTTTTATAATATTTTTTTACAAAACTTAAAGTTGTCAATTTTTTTTAGACAAAAACTTCAAAAATATATTTCGGATAGGCTGAAAACTTTTTAATATTTTTATGTTAAATTTGTGTTCCTTAAAAAACAAACAAGGACAATAACTAATTATATTCATACATATATGTCACTATTATTCATGTCAGATTTTATACAAACAAATTTTCTTTTTGTTTTTTTGAAAAACCGATAACACTAGTCTACAAATTTTTAACTTTTTTCGTTTAGCTCGATAAAGAGATTTTTTTAGGGTATAAATATTTTATTTTTCTTTAGATCTTAAAGATTTTAACACCAAAATTTTTGTAACAAATTTAAAGTCTCAAAATTTTTACTTAAATCTTTTTTAAACCAAAAACAGGCAAATGGAAATGGGTCATTTTCAAAAAAGGTGAAAAAATCACTTTTTTAAATTTGATCTCCTGTAACTTTCTCGAATATTTATTGATTTTCACGTTTCGTATGTTAATTAAAAGAAAAAAATAACACTGGTCGACAAAATTTAACTTTTTTTGTGCCACACGAACTTTTTGGTATTTTTTTTAGTAAAAATAAGCAATTTTAAAGTTTTCATCACCCGTCAATTTTATTTGGTGGAGGAACATTGATTTTGAAGAAAATATAACATTTTTCGAGAAGAATTAATAAAAGCACAGCATGATAAATTATTTTCTGGTTTATTTATGATATAAATATCAGTGTTTATTATTATATATTAAAGTCTACGACTTTCTGGAATATTTAGCTTTTGGTTGATCCATATTGATCGTTCAGCAGTAGTGAGCCAACATCCTTACACTCCAGCTACCCTGATAACGTTTTTTTATATTTGAAATGTCCTGGTGGCACCTTTCTCCATGCTTATTGCTTATATCTCCCAAATTTTCAGGAAAAAAATCTAGATGTAAGTCCAGGAAATGGATTTTTAGCGACATATTGCAACCCAAAGTTTTATATGAAAAAAGCAATTCGTTAATCAGTTTTCTATAGTTATCACTCTTATGTTTAACTAAAAAATTTGCAACTACATTCTTATGCCATGCTGGTTTTTCCATAATGTTTAATTTTACTTCAAATTTTGGATCTTTTATTAATTCTCTAATTTGAGGTCCTACTAAAATGCCCTCTTTGATCTTGACATCACTAATTCTGGGAAATTTCTCTTTTAAGTACAAAAATCTGCTTCCATTTTTATACATTGCCTTTACAAAATTTTTAAAAGGGCCTAACTTGATATGAAGTGGTGGTAAAAGTACATCAAAATGGTTTACAAGTAGTAAAGCCTTCACATCTTTCTGCCCAGGGCATAGAGATTCACGCACAGGCCATATTTTTTCAATATAATGATTTCTTTTTGTCCCTGCTGTCCCATTCGCATAAAAAGCAGCAAAATTTAGTAAAACCCCAAACTGTACTCCAAGTAGTAGGGCAATAAATTTTAAATCACCGCAAATTTTGTATTTGATTTTTTCAAGCAATAGTTTCATATTTTCATTAGTTTCTTTTATATTAAAAGCGAGTGCTAGTGGAACAGAAGGAAGTATATTGCCATTACGAAGAAGAACTGCTTTTAAGCTTGTTTTGGACGAGTCTATATAGCGCAGAAGTAAAAAGTATGGGGCCCGTGGCATAAGACGCAAAAGCATTGAAATGAATTTAGAGTTATCACAAAAAAACTGAGGGTAATTGAATCAAATTAAGTTCATTTTCGTAATATGGGTAGGTAGTTCTGACAAAATTACTTACCAAACTTCGTGTGGCAAAACCACTGTTCACCAGTGTAATAGTTTTTAAAAACCGGCCGGTTTTAACCAATCAAAACTTTATTTTTTCTGAGATACAGACTAATAAAATAAAATACCCCCAAGAAGCAAGTTTTTTGAGAATATCTCAATATCTACATCTTTTTGTAGACTAGTGTAATCTAGCCAATTCACAAAATACGATTAGCTACAAAATTGAAATAAATTATGTAGAAACTTAATTATAACATTTTTATCAACAACTTGATAACAAATTAATTAAAAAATTAAAATTAAATTTAAAGCTAATTAGATCAAGCTTTAAATTAACTTTGCCATAATTTTTCATTATAAGTTAATTTGTTAAAGAATTAATCTAGAAATATTTTTTCACAACTTTAACTCGAAAATAGAAATTATTTCATAGTAATTACATTACTTAGCAGAAAAACAAAACACAAAAAAAATGGTTTTATTAAAGAGCATGGGGTGTAATAGCTTTAAATAGACTTGATTTTAATTTTAAGGGGTCCCGGTGGTCTAAAATTTTCAGAAAATCGATTTTTTTACATTTCGAAAGTATAGCCCTTTAAGGATATACTGTTCAATTTTTGTATAATATTTTATACAAAATAATATAATATTTTCGTTTCTACAGTCATTCAAACAGGTAGAGAGCAGTGCAAAGCATATCCATACTTAAAACTTTAAACGCTATTAAACGAAAATACTTTTTTCGACATGATGTTGCCCATTTTAATATGTTATTCACAACATCAATGACAATGTCCGGAATCAGAATCATAATTTTATTCCAACGATTTCATATTTTTTAATTAAAAAACTTGCAAAAAAAACCCAGATTTTTAGAGTTGAATTTTCAAAAGCACGCCATTTTGTCAATTTTCAATTTTGGTTTTTTAATTTAGGTCCCAGCCATAACTGCCCTCATACTGATTCATAATTTTTTTGGTTTTTATTTTTCAGATAAATAAAACAGCCAAAATCAACAACATCATCCAGGTCCTTTTTTTCGGAAGGGTCCACTTCAGGGTCATTTTTAAAATAATTAAAATTTTTTCATAATTTCGAAAAAAATATTTTCATGTGTACAATAAGTGTAGCAATAAACCTAAAATATTTAAATATCAATTTTAATTATTTTAACTATAAAAAAAACTTCCCGTAAATGCCTAATATTTTCGAGTTCTAGACCACCGGGACTCCTTAATATTTTGATCCTCAAAATATAAAAACAAAATACTTCTCTAAAATCACTTGGCATACTGGAGTGCATCGCATCCCAGTGACAGAAATTGTTTTAAAAAATAAATTATTAAACATTTTTACTTAAAAATTTGATTAAAACATCTTGAAAGTTTATTACAAAAAATGATTAAGGTAAATAAATATAATCAAAAAACGTCATTCTAATACCGCCAAAGATTAGAGTAATCTTTTCATTATAGACACATATTGCTAAAGACTACTTTATCTTATGTTAAAATACTTGAAATATACGGAAATAAGAAGATGGGGGTGTATTACACCCCAAATATGCCAAATAACTGTTAAGATATATTTTTTATATTCATCCGCATTCATCTCAAAATGAGAAGTTTGAATTTCTATAGAACTTCTCGTATGTAGATTATTTTGGAAATGTTGCAGGTGGGAGTTTCAATAAATTGAATATTTACTAATTAAATGAACAATTATTTTACTTGATACTAATCTCAAAGTTATTGTTACAATCCTTAAATGGTGTAAACTACATTCAAAACCATCTTGCCATAGCTAGAATATTATGCAAATGAATATATTTTGATTATATTTTTGATTTGTGCAATTTGATACTTGGAGAAAGTGTTTTAGTCTTTTTAATATTAACTTCCATAATAAAAAGCAGCTGGCTTCCATCTTATGACAGAACCTACACAAATTTTGTTGATTTTCCTACTTGATAGAGGTACTTCAAAACAATGCAAAAATCTTTTAGAAATTAATTTAATAATATAAATACTGATTTTGCGTATGGGAGTAAGCTGTGGAGGGTGTTTTTCCTCTTTTCAAAGTGAATATTGGTAGATGAAAAAGAAATACAGGTAATCATAGCTTTTGAAGTACTACAATATATTTAAGTTTTAAGAAAATTGAGGAGTTTTAGCTAAGAACCCTTTCTTGCTATAATTTTTCACCTTGATCCATTTCAATGTAATAAGAAATAAAGACTATTTTTGAATAATTAGGGTTTCAAAGGGAAAAATTTGAAGATTCGATCCAGTTTGATTTATCATTAATTTATTTCTTACCTACAGGAAATATATTATGTTTGTTAATCAATTTAATAATTTTTTCTATGCTAGATTTTAATGCTATTAAATTTTTGCTATTTTGGTATAAAAAAATTGTTGTTATTTAAAAATCATGCTAGAAGCTTGAGAATTGTAAATGCCCACAACTCATATAATTATACTCTACACTCTAGAACTATTATCTAAGATATTTTCTCATAATTTACTCAAAAAAATAGTTAGAATAGGACAAAATAATTCAAGGAGCTGTAAGATAATAAAAAAAAAATCTAAAATCTAGTTAAGAGTGCACCTAACTACTGTAAATTAATTAGAAATCATATTTTAATTTTAATTTAACTACTTTATTAGTACTAAAAAGGACTTTGTTTGTTTTTGTTTTTTGTCTAATAGTATTCTATTTATCATTAAAATTATTAATACAAAAAGATTAATTGTGACAAAGAAAAAAATGTTTGAATTTAATTTATACAGAAATATTTTCAAAGTAAGAAATTATATTGTCGCTGGACATAAAGTATCGTTAATCTTATTTGTTTAAAAAAAAAAGAAACAAAGGACAAAAAAACTTTCTCAAAATAAAATATTTTTCTTTTGGCTATCATTAATCTAAAAACATAAAAACAACTTCGTACAAGAGCAACAAAACTAAATTATATACTAAGGACCTTCATTTATTTTGTAAACTCAAAACAAAACAAAAAAAATTTTCATTTTTGTTAGTTTTTACTTTAGTGTTCAATACTTTGTGGAAAATATCCTTGCAAAAAATATACCCAGAGAATTGTGTACATAAAATTATTAGCGAAAAAGAAGGATTTAATGGATTTTTATTAATTCTTTATTTGAAAAAGATTATTTTCAGTTAAACTAAAGTTTTGTATTTTCATCATATCCTTTTTAATATCATAAATGCATAAATGTTAGTTGTAAACAGATAAAAATGTACTTTTCTCAAAAGTCAATTTTATTTAACTTGTTTCACGAGTAATTTAATTTAATACTTTTTAAATATTTTTTTTTTTAATATATTTGATTGGAACAAGGAAAATTAAAGCTACATTTAAAAGAAATTCGGTTGTAAGGATAATTATACAATTACTAGAAAACAACAATACTATTTCTAGAGAAAATTTTAGTCAATGTATTTAATACTGCAGAAAAAATTTGTTAAGAAAAGGGATAAAGATTTCATATAAAATTATTTTTATGGATCTATAGAATAAATCTGTAACTATCCTTTAAATTTGGTAAAAAAATTATATTGTTTAAAGAATACAATTAATGATATTAAAAATAATGTTCTAAAAACCTGGCCTCATTTTAAGTTTGCTGCTTGTAAATAGAGAAATTTCTTTATTGACACAAAGTTGTATAATTATACGAATAAAATGACAGAAAAACTATTTTAATAAAACTACCTCTTAAGCTTTTTTTATTAACATAATATTGTTTATTCTGGAAAATATATGTAGCTTAGAAATATACCCTTGAAAAAGGGTAGAAAATCTCAATTTTATTTGTTTGAAAAAGGAAATGACTTGCAAAATAATAAATATTTGATCAATTGATTTTTCGATTTGATTTAGAATATTTAAGGGAGGTTCATTTTTGTTGTTTTTTTTGGCTAGGTTTTTATATAGACTAAGAAGATGTAGTAAAAATAATGAAATAAATTTACAAAAAGTTATCAAAATGTTAAAGAAAATAAACAAAAAACACTACTTCAAAAATTAACCAGTTCACTACCATGGTCTCCTTAGGAAAACATCCATCAAAGCCCAAAATTTTTTTCAATTAGAATAAATTTTACGTATTTGCATCTACAATAATCTAAAAAAGTCAAATAAAAATTTTTTCCAACTGATACAAATATGATAGGCTGGACTATAGATAAGAAGCAAGCATTGTATCTCATTTGTCACATTAAATTGGAAGATATGTGTTTTGTACATATTCTTAGAACAATTCCATCTATTTTTCCATTTTTGCACTAAAATATTTCATTTTCTTGCAACAACAGATTCAACCTTTTGTGTTAATTTTTCATCAGTTATCCAGTTGTTGGATTAACTTTGTGCTATTTGCTAGATGTACCCACAACATGGGTTTTATCTTTATAAAAAAAAAAAATGGTTAATTTGACACTATTGTAATAAGTATCCATAAATGTAGTATGCCCTTTTTCTAAATAATAATATTTAACATGAATCCGTCAGGAGTATATAGCTCATATATTTTTATTCCACATTTTGCTTGCTTTTATGAAATAAATTGTTTGAATATAAAACAAGCCTCGTCTATCGTTCTTACAAGGATTGAAATAATTTTAAATATTTTGTAGTACATAATTCAATATCTGATCAATTTTATGAAAGCGATTTGTTTAATCATCTGTTTTATCGTAAAACCTTAAGGCTCAAACACAATGCGTCCTGTTGCGGAGCGGAAAGGGTGACAGCAAAGTAAAATTTCGAATGAATTCAGCTTCTACTTCGCAACCGTGTGCATTTTGTTTAAGCCCTTATGTAGCGAAGTATAATTTCATCCTTTGTAACCACAGTCATTTTTTTCAAGTTTGAATTAGATAAAACATGTGTGGTATTAAGCAATACTTCAGCGTGTTCATTTTTTCAATACACAATTTTTTCACTTTCACTAATTATCAAATGAAAAAGTGTTAAAATGTGAACTATCTGTTGATAGATTTACTTTTAAAATCTTTCTTCCAGGAAAAACATGCAAAACGGGATTTATATTATATTCTGAACAGCCTGAACCAATTTGCAGTGCATTTCTATTGTTATTGTTAACATTTCTATAACTATCTTTGAGCCAGAAATCGTGGTTAATTATTTAATTTGATGAGCTAATCAAATCTTCATAGTCCGTAGAAGAAAAATTTAATATTTTTGTTGTGGGATTCTGTTTCTGTTAAAAATTATAATAATTCAAGAATAATTCCATACATATTTCAGGCTATTTATGCTACATGACAATTTAATTAATTTGACTTCACAAAACTTATTCCTTTTGAAATTTTTACTTGCCCTAATGAACCGAAATATTAAACAAACCAAGCACAGTCCTAGATTTTACCGTTTTAGAACTTACAAATTTTATTCAATACACAAAATGTTTTAAATATTCCCTAACAAACTTCCCAAAAACGTCTGTCACATATATGTAACGGTTGGTAGCGAACAAGTTAAAAAAAAATTATTATTTGATATTTATTTTCAGTTAGGCTTAAATTAAATAATTTTAAGTAGTTTTCAAATTGGAATTTTATCAATTCGTTTTACAAAATATACAAAAAGTTCTGTTCAGAAAATTTATTTTGACTTTGATTATATATGAATCTATGATATAGAAAATACGTTAAAAGTGTGTGTGTTAATGTGTACATATACAGTGGCGGATTTAGGCATAGGCCCTGTAGGCCCGGGCCTAGGGCGGCAAAATTTGGGGGGCGCCAAAAAATTCAAGTGTTCTAAACGAAAATTTATTTTGTAACTAATGTACTGGACTATTTTCTTAAAAAAGTTTTGGGATTTTTAATAAAATATAATTTATTGTATAATTGTATTGAATTAAAGTCTTTCTAGTGTTTTTGAAGTAACGCTAATATTTTACAACTAATATGAGATCATGATATGTTAGATCTGATACTTTGATATTTTGCAGGCACTTTACAACTTTTTTTCTGTCTCTACTCATCGTTGGGAAATTTTAATCTTAAATCTTAATCGAAATCTCAAAAGTTTATGCGTAACTCGTTGGTCAGCGAGACATGATGCTTGTCGTACATTGGTTGAAGAGTGGGTTAGTGTCATTAAATCGCTCAAATTTATTGCTAATGAAAAAACCGAAAATCAAAGTACTCATTCTGAAGCCGAAGGCTCTTATTAAATAAGATTAGGAACTTAGAAACTGCATTACATGCAATAAAATATTAAATCGTTTCAATGCAGTTAACTTGAAGCTTCAAAATGAGCAAATTGATATAACTAATATCCTGCAATTATACAACTATTTAGTTGAATTTTTAGGACAGTTGCGTAATTATACATCCCATTTTAAGAATTATGAGAAGAAGGCAAGAAATTTAAGTAAGATGGAGAACTACTCTTACGATTCTAAACGTAAAAAAATACGCAAGGTTCATTTTGATGAAAGTCAAAGTGGAGAATTTCAACTTGAAAATGGATCGCATTATTTCAGAATTAGAATTTTTAATCCCATTTTGGATCATTTAACTGTGGAATTAAATCGTCGTACCAAGGCATATACTAAATTAAATGATAGTTTTGCTTTTTTAGGTCGATTGACAGAGTTAAAATCGAAACGAAATTGCTCAACCTGAAAATAATTTAGTAAAAAAATATCCAAATGATTTAGAAGATGCTCTACAAGAAGAATGTATTCCATTTAAGTGAGTATTTATCGTCGATAATGAAAAAACAAAAAGCTTTTTCATTCTTGGAATTGTCTACTATCTTACGAGAAAATGAATTACAAGAATTGTATCCAATAGTGGATATAGCAATACGCATTTTTTTCAGCATTCCAGCGAATAATTGTTCAGGAGAACGTTCATTTTCAACATTAAAACGCGTGAAAAGTTATTTACGATCAAATATAGGCCAGGCCAGGTTAAATGCTCTAGCATTATTAACAATTGGAGAAGATCTAATAGCAAAAATCGATTGCGAGGAATTCGTTATTAAGATGGCGAATACAAAAGCAAGAAAAAAGTGGATAAAGTAGTATTTTGTTTTTTTTAACTAAAACTTTCATTTCAAAAATAATTATTTGTATTAAATTAGTAATTAATAAATCAATATAATCACTGTGAATGTTATGAATAAGCATAAATAAATAATTTTTATTTTAAATCCTTACTTAGATAATTAGAAATTATTTTGAGTTGGGGCGTTTCAACTGTTGGGCCTTAGGGAGCTACACTCATAAATATATGTATATAAGTTAAATTAAAACTGAGCTAGCGGTTAATCTTTTTCAAATTTAAAAGAGTTGAATTTATGAAAGGCTGATATTAAGCAAAATTCATATTTTGTAAGCTTTCTAAGTGGACAAAGTGAAAAAAAGTTTTTAACAGTTGAAATATTTCTTGTCTCGTGAGATGTTTGTTTGATTTATAATAGATTAAAAATTGTTGTTTGTTTTAATTAAATAATTAAAATTGGAAAAACAAAAACAGCGGTTAATTTGTACTTAAAATGAAATCCTTGACTTTAGTGAACCAAAATGATGTTCATGAGACCAAATAATAAAAAAGTTGAATTTTTATCAATGAAGTGAGAAACTGTTACATAAATTTTTCTTAACAAAAATTTTCTTCTGGAACATATTATTTTTGTGATGAACAAAATATAACAAAAATTTTTAAAAATATTTTTAATATAACTGTTAAAAAAGTAAATTAAGATTTCTATTGAATGCAAGATATATGTTTTTATATGTTTTAAGCAATTCAACACTTTTGGAAAATTCATATTTAATTTCAAATTCACTTCTTATTTTTACTATGATGCCAAAAATATCCATTTCGAACTTATCCTTAAATTCAATAAATCAATAACTTTTTACTATATTAAATTATTGAATTGATCAACACGTTTCTTTTGTAATAAATTCGAATTAATAAGTGTATTAAATTTTTTTGATCAAAATTTTAATGGCAACAATAATTTCTTTTATAGTTTTCAGATTTGAAATTATATTATTCATTTGCGTTTGAACAAAAAACTTGGTAGATAGTTGTAAAAAGTTGAAACAAAAACAAAATATAAAATATTTCATGATATTTGCGTTACTCTTGCATTGCTTTCATTTTTTATTTTTCATATTTTCTAAACTTTTATGATTTTAATGCTTATATAAGTTAAGGATACATGTTAATTACTAAAAAAAATATACAAATATGCAAATTTGTACAAAGGATATGTTAGGTTTAATAGTATTTGTGAATTTTATAATGCTCTATTACATCAACAACAACAAAAATGCCTTAAGCTTCTTTTAAGAAAGAATTCAAAGTACATAATATATAAAAAAGGAACTTCAATTTGTTTACAAAAAATATATATTTTTTCTACAAGGACATATTATAATGTGAGTACCATCATTTGGTCTTCAGCCTAAGGATGTGCTTGAAATTATTTTTAATGTTACTTTTTTCTTCTTCTTTAAATAATTATTTTTGTATAAAGTGAAAATTTTCTATAAAAGAATAATCTTATGGTAAGTTTTTTTGTTTTTTGCTGTTGCTTTAAATTTGGCTTTAATCAAACAAAAAAAAACAATATTTTCATATATATTAGTAAAAATGAATTGTATCTTTTAATGAAGTCAAAAATGTTCAAATCCGAATTAATAAATTAAGGTTCTTAGGAAAAACTAAATATTTCTCAAATCTTTACATTTACAAAAAGTTTTTTTTATTATATTTTTTAAATCAAATTCAACCTATTTTTGTCATGGTTATTCTCTACCAAATGATTTTTTGAAGAGAGACTAAAAAAAAGTAAGTATGTAAAGTAAAGTAATGTAAGTATTTCTTAATAATTTACACATGTAAACGCAGTATAAGTTTTTAATTTGAGTAAATTTATAAATAATAATATGTTTCAATACAATTCTGCAGATTTGAGTATTCCTTTATTCTTTTAGGACACTTTTATTCCATAGAATAGTTAACAGTTGTGTAGTTGTGCTTTTCAAAACAAAAATTATTTTCTGAATATATACCGAGTCCGGCAATTGAAACGACCTTAAAAGAAATTCAATTATTGCTTTTCATTTGATGGGTAGATCAAACATCGAAATAAGAAGAGTGTTAAATCATGTAAATTGGTATTTGTTTCTGTATTGTACCTTTAAATGATACAACGAGATTTTTAGCATAAAAAGAAGTAGGTTCTGTTCACCGATATACTGCATCTGGTAGAGAAAACGAAAATAAAGTGTATAATTGGTTGTATCACAATCCGGAACAAAGTTCAGCAAAACTAACAAAAGAATTGAACAAAGGCAATAGAAGTGTTTAGCGAATCATAAAAAGTAAGTTAAGAGTAAAACCTTTAAAAAAGCAAAAGTATCAGAAGCTAAGAAATGTTTAAAAAAAAGTTCGGCTCAAAAAATTAAAGGATTAACTTCACATGCTCGCTCGTGGTGATTTATCAAATTTGGTATTTTTGGTATGAGAAAAATTTTGCATAGAAAAATTTCTCAATAAACAAAACGATCGTATTTGGCTAATAAGACATTCTAACGATTGATGGTTTGGGCAGCTATCATTGAAAATGGTCGTTCACCACTCATTTTTTTGCCACTAAACGTAAAAATCCAAAAACCAGAACCTTGAAAACCAAAAAGCATTTCAAAAATCATTCATTTACATCTCAACAGGACTCCATGCACCATCACATAAAGTAAGACATACTCAACAATGGTTACAAAATAATGTTCCTCAGTTTATTTTAGCACAACAATGGCCAATATATTCATCATATCTGAATCTGTTGGATTTTGTGATTTGGGGAATTTTAAAAGCAAAAGGTTTGTAAAAAAAGGACACATTTTTGGACGGTTTGAAAAAAGATTTGACTTGTGAATGTGAACCATTTAAGCCAAGACATCGTATGAGCATCTTGTGGTTCGTTTAAGGTAGTGGTTTCATATCGTTCGGGGAACTGTTCAAATAACCATGTATTATAAGCAATCATTCCCATCAGGTTGAATAAAATCTACCACTAAACAAAAGAACAAAAACTACAATACTTTTAAAACCGGTAGATACTTCAATTTCCGGACACGGTATATTGTATTAAATATTATTTTTTTAACCTCAAGTCATAGGTTAGACTAATAACAAATGCTAGGACATGCATCACTTTAAAAATTAAAGCAAAAAATAAAGAAAAGAAAACCACAAAAAAAAAATATATTAAATTAATTATTATGAACTCACCTTTCCCAATTGTGTTGGTAGGACTGTATTTGAATTTGAATTTTGTCGGGTACCTGAATTTTCTCCTTTAACGTGTATTAACCAAGTTGCTTCACTATTAAAACATTTATCAGCAGCATAACAACGCCAAAGAGATTGGATTAGCATAGCTGCAGCTGGAATTTGACGATTAAAATGCTTTTGTCGTTGTTTTTGTTGAACTTTAAGGGCAAATCCACTACCCAGTATACCCTTATAAGAAATAAGAAAATATAATAGAAAAATTAAATTAATCATTTTTTTTTATTTATTTAGTTTTTTATAATTACCGCTGGTAATGCAAAAAATGATATTGCAAATACACTAAAACATGATGCAACTATTTTTCCCATCCATGTCTGTGGAACAATATCTCCGTATCCTATTGTTGTTACTGTTATAACACCCCACCAAAGAGCATCAGCATAGCTACCAAAGCCTGTCTGACCATCTTTTCCAACAATATCTTTTTCAGCTAAATACACAAAATATGAACTAAATATAAGTCCTAAAAATCCAATATATAGTGTTGTTATCAATTCCTAAAAGGAATAAATTTTTATTAAATATTTTAATAAATAAAATAATGGAACTGATCTAATACAAAATATATTTACTTTAAAAAAGATATAAAAGGATATTTACTTGTCTGTGAATAAATACTACAGATCCTAGTAGCCTCCAGGTACCACCTTGTCGATCTACATGAAGCATACGAAGAATTTGAAGAAATCTTATACCACGGATTGCACTTGTTGCAAAAACTTGACCATTGGAGCCAACAGATAATACGACTATAGAAGCAACTACGACAATTAGATCTGTTTTGTGAATATTAAAACAAAAAATAACTGTTAAATTTTTTTTTTCTTTTTCTTAAATTAATTTGAATAATTTTTGCAGAAAAACTTTTCTATTCTTTAATCACAGTTAATTTTTTTAAGATGTATTAATAACACTTATTTGATATAGTTAAAAGAAATAACAATTAAAAATTTAACCTACCGATTATACAAATTGGTTTCCTTACAAAACGTAAACGGCCCCAAAAGCCCATATATTTTGAACGACATCCAGCAGACCATAGTCTTACTAAATATTCAACTCCAAAAAACACAACCAAACATATTTCCATCCAAAAAAGTGTTTCATTAGCAAATTCACTATACTCTTCAATTGTTGAGAGTACACTAAATATTAAGCACACAAGGACTAAAACAAATCTGAAATTTGAAAGAAAAGAAAAAAAAAAATTTTCATTTTATTTATTGGCCTAAGTATAAATATGAATAATTTTTTTAATATTTAATAAACTATTATTTAGAAATTAGACTGATTTACTTTTATGTTGTCGCTGATATCGAAGACTATTAAAAATATTAAGGGATAATTTGATAAAATATTTAAAAAAATCAAAGTCAGATAGCAAACTTTTTACTAATCAAAAAAAAACAAATCATATAAAATAATATTTTTATTATATCCTTTAAAGATATTATTTTTAGTCAGAATTACATATATAACACCAAACATTTTGTTTAATGATATGCAATAAATTCATAGAGCTCCAATGCAAAATAATCTAAACTTCACTTGCGTTCGACTCGATATTCTACAGTTTTAAATTTATTTTATATTAAATAATTTCAAAAATATTTCATCCAATGCTATGAAATAATTTTATTAAATTTCTATGATTGTAATCTGAAAGAGAAATAGTAGCGTATGTACCAAAACTGCCAGTTACGAGATATCTCATAGTTAAGATAGATTACAAAATGGCTATTTGAGGTAGAAATTACTAGAAAGACGCAATGAAAAATTTGTATAGCATAAAAAACATTTATTATAAAAATTATCACATAAAAATTACATACATATATGTATATGAATGTCAGTTTCTTTAAAATAAAACCTTGGTGTACTGTGTAAGACGCATTAAATTTGTCTAGCAGGAAATGGGTTTAAAAATGGAATTTTACTAACGCTATGAAATTATAGTTTTCACAATAGAAATTCCCAGTTTTTTTATCTGTTTAGTGTGAGTACTATGTAATTTTTACTTTTCATTATTCCTCTATTTCTATGGTTTGGAATTGGAATTTCAAAATACATATTTCAATTGTTTAAGCAGCCAAAATATTTGCCTATATTCATTTGTTATTTGGATGAAAAAAATGAATTCCAGCTTAAAACTATTTTATAAAATTAAAAATCAATCAATTATAAAACATAATGAAAATTCAAGTAAATGTACCAAAAGTATTAATAAATGATATGAAAATTATTTAAAAGTTTTTCCTTGCTAACCCCTTTGCTACTTGTGATAAAATGTGATCGCTTTGCACAAAGCGCATTACTAAAAAGTTCACACTTGTGGTACGGAATTAAGTAGAAATCGTTTCTTGTTCTCTAAATTTTACTAAATTATATTTAGGAATATCATTTTACTTTCTAAAATATAAAAACCTAAAATAATAACTTATTTTTTTTTAAATATTGTATTATAATATTCATATAATATTTATTAATATAAAGTAACGAAATGGGTAAAATATTTAAGGTCAAACAAAATATTAATAATCCCCCATGCTTAGTAAATAGGCCTAAAAAATTAAACACTTTAAAACTAAACTCATTATCACAAAGGCAGAAATTGAGTAATTACATGTAAATTATTAAAAGTAAACTAACAAAATTATTTTAGATTTATAAATTCGTTTAAGGGGGTATTCCTCTTGTTTTTTTTTATATTTTCATAGTTAAAACGTTTTAGTAAAATTTTCCTAAGAGGATTTTTCAAAATATAAATAATTTTCAAAGTTACACCTAATTTTGTAACGTATCGACAAAAACCTTACTCATACTGTGCGAAATTTGACTTCAAATATTAAACGTGTTTTTCTTGAAACTACTTTTTTCGAAACGTTGTGCATGATATCTCAAGTTCTATCTAACCGATTCACTTGAAATGTTATTGCCTTGCATTACGAAGAGTTTTTAAAATAAATTTTTCTTTTTTTTATATTTAAAAAATTCTGAAAGGCGAAAAAAACGAAAAGAAAAAACGTAACTTATTCTTCAAACTGCCACCATTTTTGTCTCGAAGTACTGTAACTACATCCTGCTTCTTGAGGAATTAAAATTAATTTTTTATTAATACTAAGAAAATTTTCCTCATTAATTAATTGCTACGAGTTAAGGATAACAGCTAAAAATCAAGTTAAAGAATTCATTTGCTTATTACAATAAGAATTATTTAATTAATTGTATTGTATTATACAAAAAATAGGTATAATTTATATTTAATAGAAAAACAAAAAACAAAACCGATTATGATCATTTATAAAAAGGATTGCTAATATTCCCAAATAAAGGCAAAATTTACTTTTAATGCCTATTTAAGTTTTTGCTTTATAAATTGAAGAGCTTAAACTATTGAATATTATTCAAATTCTCAAGGACCTTTTGTAAATTAAAAATATATATTCATTTAATAAGAGAGCTAAGAGATTCATTCAAGATTGATTTATATTACAGCTCAAACAGAATTATTTTATATACTTGTGAACTTAACTAATTAAATTTTTTAAAACCAACACAAATATAGTCGATAATATTCAAGAATATATATAAAGTTGGGCTTTTTTAATCTATTTTATTCACATATTGTTGCTGATTAAAAAATTCGAATTTAGTTCAATCAGAAAATTAATCCAAAAATTCTTTTCAAAAAATTTTGAATGAATAAAATGGGAAAAAAAAAGATTCAATAGAAAAAATACAATCTTTGTATTTCTTATATATTATTCAACCCTTTTAAAAACTTGCTATAAGAATAACTTTAAATATATTTGATATAAGTATGTATATAAAAAAAGATTTTTGACTTTTGAATTTAAAATATTTACTAAATTTAACAAATAGTTGAAATATTTATGAAAATTTGATATTTCTTGTACAATAAGTATAATAAGGATAATACATTTGAAAGATTTAAACAATTTAATATTCATAACTGAATATGTAAAATACCTTTAAAATAATTTGAAATAGCTTAGGACTATGGTAACATAAGCTAATATTAATTAAAACCAAATATATATGTCAGGTGGTTTGAAAAGGGTTTGTATAACTTTTGTCATATATCAAAATAAAAAAACTATGCGAGAATGTTAATAGTTTTGCTAGTCAAGATATTTTGTTAAATTATAAAGGATATTACTTTGTTTATAATTAAGATTAAGCAAAGACATCAAACTGTATATCAAAATAATTTAACAAAAATATTGAAATCAGTGTCTTGAGAACACATAACTGAAAACTTAGTAAAATTTTATTAAGGATCTTAAGGATTTCTATTAAAAGCTAATTTGTGAAGTATAATAGGATTTTACTATTATATTAAATAAAGTTATGTAAAATGTTGACAATCAACATTTCAGACATGTTAATTATAACATCCTTTTGTCAGCCCCAGAATTTTCTATGCCGCAAAACTTTTCTTCTTTATATAAAAATACTATTTTATAATATTTAATATTGTTAATATTATAATACATAATAGAGTATCAATTAAGCTTTAATAATACCTTATCGGAATAAAAATGTGAAAATTCTTTTTATCATTAAGTCAAAAAATAAAAACAATGCTATGATTATAGCATACTTAAGTTATTAACTATATTTTTTTTTATTGTGGTATTAACCTCATTATGAATAAAAAGAAATTAAATATTTTGTATAGTTGTTGCTAACCTTTTTTACATTTATTTGTGTAGATTATAAAGAAATATACAAAATATTTATTTTCTGCAAATGACTTAAAATTTTTTTTTGTTTTTATTTTTATATAGAAAAACCATAGCTTGTGGCAAACAAAAATTGAATCATTTGGGATAAATAAAGGAAAATTTTTTTGTTTTCAAGTTGAATTTATCAAAACGAGGACAACAAAAAAATTATATAGTAACTTAGGTACAAAAGAAATAAAATTGCGGCATTTTTACTGAAAATTAAAGCATTGGAATAGGTTTTATTGGATAATAAGCTGGCTATTATCCTAAGATTTTTAGTAATGAGTATTTTGTTGTTAACTTTTTTTACATTGAAAATTTCAGCTTATTTTTTAATATGACTTGTATAAAAAGAAACAATAAACTATTAAAATCAGAACGGAAGAGAGTTAAAGTAGCCTTAATGGATTTTCGAGTAGGATTTTAGAGAAAATGAAAAGCGTTAAGGTCACGTGTAATAATTTAATAGGATTTTTTAATATACATTTATATATATATATATATTTCATTATCCAGTAATGATATCTTTTTGTTGGACATTATTTCGTTTTATAACGCAGTCCTAAGAGACATTTTGTGTAGCCGAAAAGATTTTTTTTTTTAGGACTTATTGTCCTATTTATGTGAGTAAAGTATAAAATTTTTCATTATGAAATCAAAAGAACAAATGATAATTTATTTTTGAATACAATTCAAGCTTTTTCCATTATCCTATTTAATTTTAAAATAAAAATTAAAGCTTTTTTTTAAATTTTTTTTAATATTCTATTATTAGTAGCCAGCAAAATTTAATTCTTATTAAATAAGATTACTAAAAATTTTAATTGTATGTAAATTAGCATTAATTTAAAATCGCTTCCAAATCATAAATTTTTTGAAATATAAAAATATTCAGAAGTGAGAAGGGGTTAAATTTGTTGGAAAGGAGAGATTTTGTAACAATTTGAGCTATGGCATGGGTTTGGCCTGGTTGGCAAGCCAAGATTTTGATTTATTAGAAGATAATGTAATGCAAGTTATTAGTGAATTGGATTCAAGGCAAAATGCTCTAACAAAACGTTTAGAAATAAAACTGGACAAGAAATAGTTTTAAATTAATTTAAAAAATTCACACAAAAGCTCATAAAACTTTTAATAATTAATTTGACAAATTTATGCAGCCTAAAGGACCTTTATATGCTCAAAAATATTTTTGTACAATGTCATAGATAAAAAGCATAATCTTTTCAATTTTTAATGAGATTTTTTTAATGAAAACTAATTCCATCATAGTCTAAGCAGTAAAGCAGTAAATTAAATGATTAAAAAGTCTAAATAAAACAAACAAAAATATTTTTCCTGGAAATATTTATAATATTACTTGGAATAAAAACTACATTTGGCAAATATATTGTGCACTGAATCAGGCAATTTTTAGGTAGCAAAAAATAATTAATCAAATTAATTATACTAAAAGAGAAAATGAATCAAGCACACGGGAATTCGATTTTACAAAAACTACAAATAAAATATTAAAACGTATGATACCAAAGGATGATAATACATAAATCTTTAGTTATATAGTTTAATACAATGATTAGATATTAATATCAAGGACTCTTTATGATTTTATATTTCATGATATCAAATTGTAAATTAATTTAGTAAAGAGAATAATTTATTATTTCGTTTCAATTGAAGGATACAAAAATAAAAATTCTAGTTCATTGGTTATTTAATGATAGTAAATTAATCAATATCACATCAAATAAACCATATTTTATGAACTAATAATTGAAAAGGTCTCTTTAATATAATTTTTTATATTTAATTATAGCTTAAAAATCTTAAATCAATGGAAATTTTTGATTTTGTAATATTTTAAGACAATTTAATGGATAATTGTCCTGTTAGGAAAGTAAACTTAAATGCAAAAATTACGAGAAAATGAAAAATTATAAATTTAATTAATGAAATAAAAAAAATTTCAAAGGTTTTAACAAAAAAAATAATCACTCTTAATACATCAATAACATATTTCAAATTTATTTTTATAAAATATAAATAAAAATATGAATAAAATTGTAAAAATCAAAACAAGATGAACAAGTGCAATAATGAATGCCATAAATATAATTGGTGGCAGACTTAAAATTTCAAATATGTTCTATTGTTGAAAACAAAAATGTTAACCGGATTCATTTTATTTTGAAAAAGACTAGAATAGCCTTGAGTATAAAATAGTTTCAAGTTGTTTACAAAAAATTATCATAGACAAAGTTTACAAAACTAGTGTTAGGATAATTGGGATACTTTAATTGGACTTTCTTCTTTGTATACCAGTCATAAACTATTCAACATTTTATATAATAAAATGAACACAAATTATAATGATGAAAAATTGCTACTAATAGAGTAGCAATCTATGACCAGTTCTACAGAAAATCTTGCAAAAACAAAAAAGAAGGAAGATATTTTATAGCCCTTGTATCCTTTTTGTGTTGTTTTTGGAATTTTTTATTAAAAAATAAAAAAGGTTTAAAAGTAAAACAAAAGACTATAAATAAATAAAAAGCGCAACAACTTCAAAGAATTTTAAGGGTATCAGGAGAAAGAAATTTCAAAAGTATATTAAATTTTTCAAAATTAGAATTAAAAAAAAAAAGAAAGAAGGACTTCCTTACTTGTAATATTAGAAAGATATAATTAAAAAGTATAAATTTGAGTGATTAAACTAATCTGTTCGATTGATACGGCATAATTATAAAATATTAAATATCTTATTTTTAAATTGTAATTTGTTAGTAATTTAATATTTAACTTTAAAGATGAAAGAGTAACAAATAATTAAATTAATTTAATTGCATGACAATTTATGTAATATAAAATTACTACAGAAAAATTTTATTGAATTTATAAAGTACAGTTTACTTTTATTCCAAAAATTGTCAAATGGGAAATCATTAATTTTTATCGATTTTTAATAAAAAATTTATTTATAATCATTTTACAAAATTACTGAACGAAAAGTAAAAAATAATATTTAATACTATTAAATGAGAACAAATAGATAAATATTGCTATTTCCAGGATTCATTTATAATTTTATATTATCAAAAATATAATTATTAATTGTTGCATCTTTTATAATCCCTCAAAATGTTCAGAAATAAATTGTGTAAGAAGTTAATTCAGTAAAAGTAAGAAAGATTTTCAGGTAATGCTTATTTATTTAATTCATTATTATGCAGCAAAACAACAGTTAAAACTGGGCATGGAGATGTCTTGAATGTTCTTCATATATTGTATTGTCATTGAAGCAGTTTACAGTTCAATTATTCAAATGTCAAACAATCCTTTCAAACAGGATTAAGAATTCTTTTGAAAGATTCCATTGGTTCGGTTGGGTTGTTCGGAAAGTTATTTCGTTTTATTTCCTTTTTTTTTTTTGGTGAAAATGAAACACGATTTTTTTTTAGAGTGTATAAACAATTTATTAAATTATATATATCCCATTTTCACGATCATAAAGCTTCTGATCTTTAACGGCGAAAAACTGATCCAAGTGATATTTGACGTTCTGGTTTGAAGTGATAGTCCTTCCGTCCAAAATTTTTTACAGCGACCGGAAAAAGTAAAAGTCCAAGGGTGCTTTATCTAGAGAACATGGTGGGGGAGTTATTACATCCCATTCAATCTCAAAAAGCTTTTACTAAGCTTGTATGAGATTTCGCATTATCGTGGTAGGACACTATATCTTTTCTATTGATCAATTCTGGCCTTTTCTGTTTAAGCGAATTATTCAATTTGTCCAATTAATCACAGAACACTTCGGAATTAAACGTGGTATAGTAAACAAATAGCATAACTTTTTTTTTTTTGTGACTATCATCCTTTGAAGTGGTTTGAGCTGGTTCATCCTTTTAACTCCATGATCTTTTGCAATTAACATTGTTATTAACAACCCATTTTTTGTAGCCAGTAATGATTCGCTTCAAAAATGTATAATTTTTTGACTTTTAAGTAGTAAATTACAGTCATTAATGCGATGAAGCAAATTTAATTCTGTAAGAATACGTGGAACCCCTATATGAAACTTTGAAATTAAACTAAGACGTTTTAGATGATCATGAATGGTCAAATTCAGCAGATTTAACTTCTCAGCAATCAGTTTGCATCTATCAATGCCTTTTTATTGTCTTCATCTGCTTCTAGAATGTGGTGCATTTTTAACATGGAAATTGCCAGAATGAAATTTTGGCATTGTCGTTCGTTTAATATATCTTCTCTATATCCATCGTATAATTTTTACTTTACTTGAACTACATTTTTACCTTTTCAATAGTAAAAGAGTAAAATATGCCAAAAATGCTAATTTCGATTTCTCATCTTTGTTAAAGTATGTAACAAAAACTATTGCACAGAATTAAACATAATTTAAAAAAAATAAACCTTATTATATCAGATGTCAAAATATATAATAATTATTCGACTTTGTTATGAAAATATACAATTAGGTCCTCTGTTAGGAAAAAAAACGAAATTAATTATTACAAAACAAAAACACAAAGTAAATTAAAGTCTAATTGAAAAAGTAAAGCTTTGATTTTTTGTTAAATTTTAACAAAATTTCAATTGATAAAATCAAAATGAAAAAAACTAATTTAGGGACCTTATAAAAAAGATTTTAATGAGATCATTAAGGTCAAGATCATAATGCAAGTGTTAAGGAGAAATAATTTAAGTAAAATAATAGAAAATTAGCGATAAATAGCTAAAACAATTTTTAATAATTTCTAAAGGAAAAAGTTTTTTTATATCACAAGCAAAAAAATGAACAATTATTTTCATCCACTAATAATTCTAATTAATATTTTTTTGCATTAGTTGCTACACAAATTCCATATTAATTTTATTTAGTATAACCACATGGCCCCTAAACTGAATTTTTTTTATTTTTGTATGTTAGAAATTTAATTTAAATCTTATATGAATACCTTTAGCACGAACACACCGCCCAAGATTTATAACTCATTCTCTTTTATAGTAGAAATCAATAAATTGCTTCGTTAATGTGTTTACCCGTTCTATTAATAATGAAATGTATAGTTTTTGCACGAAAGATTTATGTTTAAATGATTTTTTGTTACGTTATTTAAACTTTACACCAGATACAAATATTTAGGAAAATATAAAAAAAATTCAGTTATTTTAATTCAATGAGTGACATTTCTATTTACATGTATAAAAAAACTAGACAGAAACTCGTAAAATAAATAATTTTAATCATATACAAATATTTAAATCAAATTATTAAAAAAAATTTTTATTTATGAACTGACAGTTCCCTAAAATCATTTCTTTTTGTTTTAAGTTAAAAAAAATTTTTGTTGTTTATAAATTTTAAAATGAAAACAATTGACTTTATAAATTTCTATATTTTAGTTTGTTTTTTTTTTCAGAGAGTTTTAGCATAAATTTTACTTTCATTTTCATATGATTCTTTTGACTTTCGATCATTAATCACGTAATGTAATTATGAAAAGTGTTTTATATTGTTTTAATAAAAAAAATCAAAGATTAATGTTGGTTTAATTACTTCAAAAAAAAAAAAGACTTAATTAATTATCAAATGGTGTTGTAGTTATACCAAACCAAAAAATAGTCCAATAAAGAGGAAAAGATGGGATAATCACCTGAACTTTAGAGCATTTTTAAGTTCTATGAGTAACAATCAAACTTCGTTATAAAAAGAAAGCGTGACAATTGAAGCTTTATTGATTCAATGTGAAAAATGAGGTCGTAGGACAACCTAATTCTTGTTTTCTACGTGCAGTAAAGTCTTAATGAAGGCTTTTTCAGCACATACAGTTTTACCTACCATTTGGTGGCAAAGGAATTTGACGTCATTTGTAAATTACTTCAACAAATTTTTGTTACAATGAATGTATTTATTTTCTAAATATCCTTTTTCTGAAGATTTAACTTTTATTTTTTTTTTGCTACATTTCATTGTAAAATTTGAAAATTTTTATTTTATATATTTTGCTATTTTTGTGCTTTAGTGTTATGCCATAAAGATTTCCAATTTTCCTGATTTAATAATAATTAACAAAGTTAAGCAAATATTAATCGTGAATAAAAGTAAATTGTTATATAATATTTTAAGAAATTATATATAAGCTAAGAATATTCATTTGTTGTTGTTGTTGTTGTTTTTATTATTATTTTAATTGATATTCCATCAAAATAAAAACTCACACAGTGAAATGATATAAAAAACACAACCAGCCTCCAGGATGCTCTAAAAAACAGTATAAACGTTCTTGAAATGTCTTTCCACGTCTATGATGAAAAATATATTTAGCTTTAAATGCTGTATCAATTGGCAATGCAATTGGATAATATGGATCTGGAATTCCTGTAGCTTCTATTGGATCTGTAGATACTCCACCATCTGTATCATTAGCAGTTATATCATCTAAAAAAAAAATAAAAGATAAAATAGAAATAATTTTTCGTAAATTTCTACTTTAAATTTAATTATTTTATAATTTACCACCACTTCTTGAAACATTATCAAGTATATCATTTTGGCAATTATCATGTTTTCGTATTTTTCTTTTTTTTGGAGTTGGTACACGACGATGATGTGTATCCATTCGTGATGAACGTCCACTACGAAAATAACGTAAAAGTTTTAATGGTGATCTAACAATACCAATATCTGTTGTCTGTTTAGCTGATTCAATATCATCAACTAATTCATCTTCAGAACCTTTAAGTGGTGTATATGTACATTTTTGGATTCCAGATGTTGTCTTATTTGGTTCTTTAATATCCTTAAGTGGAGTTTTTAATACAGATAATACAATATCATCTTGTAATAATGATGAAGATGATGGTCTATCAGGATAATTTCTTGGTATTGAAGAAGTATTTGTTATTGATTTTGAAATTTTTACTTCACTATGCATATGTGCTGTTATTTGATGTATATTACCGTATGAATGATGACGTAATGGTATTGTACTAGCACTTAATTTTGTTAAAGATGATAATTTTTGTTGTCTAGAAGCTTTTTCTTCTTCCTGTTGCAGTCTTAGATTATTTGACTGCCTAAAAAGATTTTCTTGTTCTCCACGATTCATGGTCAGTGTTGTAGTTCCAAATATAAATTGAAGCATTTGGCTGTAGAACCAATTAACATAGATCTGAAGTCATTTCTTTTTGAAAATTTTTTAGTAATTATTATCAAATAAAAACTTTTTATGCAAAATATAACTTTTGCTGACATTCTTTTTGTCTTGAAGACACAATTTTTTGTTTTTGATTTTTTTAAAAATTAGTTTCACTTTTTTACACACTTACATTTTAACACACACACATACACACAAATACACTAGAATTGCTATTAGGTTGTTTTATTTGTTTTACATTTAGAAAACATTGAGCTTTTATCACAGAATAAATTTGTTATGTTGGAAAATTTAATCAATATTGCCACTGCTATAGATTTTAATTATTTCTTCTTTTTTAGTAGCATTTTAAGCACATAACATATATAATAATAGTTGTCCGATTATATTGTGGTATAGCCACATGATCTATTTGAAAGAAATATTTATTTTTTTGTTTGATATTTATAAGAACCGTTTGAAATATGCCTTGAAAAGTTATTTAATATTAAAACTAAAGAAAATAAAATAAGAAAATATGGTTTCAATAAAATAAAACAAAAACTATATAGAAACTAGTATAATTTTTCTTTTGGAAATATTTGAAAATATAAAATAAAAAAGTATTATAGAAACATGTTTTGCCATTTCCAAACCTTACATTAAGGAACAATTTATTGAATTTTCAGTATTTATTTTCTAATATATACCAAAAAAAAATTATTTATGGTTTAAATAGGCCTAAAAAATAAACTTACTTGATACATTTATAAAGTATCAAGTAAGTTTATTTTTCAGGCAAAAACCACTCAACTGTTTTTATTAAAATAATATTTAAATAAATATTTTATTTTTAAAATAATAATATATTAATTCTTTTGATTTTTAGAAATTAATACTAAATATAAATATTAAGTATGTTTTACAAAATACATAAAAACAATAAAATGTGGGAATCAAAATATTTGTAACTTTAATACTGATTTCATAATGGTAGTGTTAAATCATGGCTTATCTAACCCTTGCTTGGCACACTGAGGTGTAAAGCACCCCAGCCCTTTTATTCTTTTAATTTGTAGTACTTGAACATAAGGAAGGTTCTGTTCTTTAGCAATACGAGTCTTTAAGGAACAGATTGCTCTAAACTTTGGTGGTATTTTAATGAAGTTTGGCAACAGTAATGTCCAAAAGTTGCACTGGGTTTTGAAGTGGCCAAGTAAGGGCTAAACCTTACAGTATCAATTCAGGAAAAACTTTTAATATAAGATTATATGTAAAGGATTATACTGATTTGAGTATAAAGTAGCAGGATAAACAGTATGAAATCATCATTAAACATTTCGACTAGGAAATGTCAACCAGTAAATAATTTATTGACGGAATTTGTAAAAAGTAGCCAGCTTACTCTTTTAGGCAGTATAGGGATTTTTTCTTCGGCAATTCCAGAAAGAACTTAATTTTCTGCAAGAAATAAGTCATTATTTTAAAAAAGTAACTAATAGTTTGAGTTGTTTGAAAGTTTTTCCTTGAGAAAATTATTTTTTGAATAAAAATTTGTATTATTTAAAGTTTTAGTCAATGTGACTCTAATGTTAGAAGTATAAAAATATGTTTTGAGTTTCTTTCAATCTAATTTCAGATTCATTTATTACTTCGATCTCAAAAGAACAATATTAAATCTTATTTTAATTTTATTAAATAAAACTTCTACTAAAGAAACATAAAACTGCAATGCAAAAAGGTTTTTTTTTCTTCTTTTCTTTTCAACAAAATCTTTGACTTACTAACACTAATAAAGAAAATTTCTAGATAATAATATAACTACATACATGTTAAATTAAAAATCTTACATATTATTTATATATTCCGGTCACGAAAGTATATTAAGTGATTATTACTTTGTTGATGGACCAATTTCGATCAATTTTATGATTCCTTTGAAAAAAAATAAGTCTATTTTTGGCAATTGGTAAAATTAGTAAAATACTAAGCATTGTTACCCAAGTTATAAAGTTATAGAATTTTTATTTGTTGTTTTTAGCTTTGATATTATATTGTGTGTGTATTTTTTATTACTGAAATATAGGATTGTGATTTATATTTAACATTTATGTAATAGCAATTTTAATTATAAGTCGAAATTAAAATGTCTAATTTAGATTACATGTTTATTTAATAAAATTATATATTTTATTTTTTTGCGACTTGAGTCATAGTACGGTAACTATAACTTGAACTGAGTGAAAATATTGAAGTTACTTTTAAAGCATAATTTAGCCTGTCTATATAAGGGAAAAGTACATCACTAAAAGAGGAAAAATATTTTTGGTAATCCAAATAGATACAAAGTAATATTTTATATAAGTATTTGTTCGTTTTGTCAGTTGACAACAAATATATTGAAAAGCTTATTTTTTCACTAAATTAATTTATTAGTATTTATAGTTTTTGATTAAAAAATATTTTACATTTTAATAAATATTATTTTAATTACCAAAAAAATGGTTGAGTGAATTGCTGTAAGATGGAAACAAAAGTCCTAACCTTGGAATTGAGGTATAATACATGGATTTTATTTGAATTGTTTTTAATTAGATTTTTAGAGGAGGTTAAATGTTCATCTCTTATAATTTATTTTTGAATCAAATTATTGAATACTGTGAAGGGAATCTAAGAGCTTACATCGATAAATTTTAAGTATTTTTGATATAATTTGTCAAAAATCTATTTCAAAAATCCTTTTAAAATCTATGTTTTTACATTCATTCTAAGGTGTAATCTTTGTGAATTCCACAATTGGGTCAGTAGGATGAACTTAAACTTATCATTAATCACCTCAATTTATTATTTTCCTCAGTATAAATTTTTGTCTGCTTTTCAATTCTTTAAATTCTTCGTCTTTCATTTTCAGACATAATTATTTTTTTACTTCAATTAAATTATAAACAAGCACCTAGTATCAAAATAATGTTGTTAAATTTAGCAGTCATTTGATGTCATAATCAGTAATCATTGTAAGTTAACCAAAAGAATGATCTTAGAATATTATCAAGATAATCACCTGCTTAGAAAGCCTTTGTTGGTATTTAGCTATTTAGGGAGATGTTAAATATTTGTGGTTAAAAAAATTTTAACCAGAATAAGCTAGCTTTATTTTATTTTATTTTGCAAAAGTTGCAGATTTCAAGTTTTTATTATTGAATTAAATGATTTCTCAGTCGTTTAAGATAATTATTTATTATAATAATTATTGTTTTTAGTTTTATTTGTTTAATTAATAGTTCTTCTAAAAAATTTAATTTGAATATCAGAAATAAAAATCACAGTTAAATATATATATATATATATAGAAGAATAAGAAGACTATTTTTTTTGTCAAAAACTAATTACAAAAAATATAAATGCAAGCTTGGTAGTGCCAAGTTTTGATAAAAAACAAAAAAAAGACCAATTGTGACAACAGCCGAGCCACCAACGATAGTCACATTGGAAATCAGGTCAATGGAAGGCCTTAGAGTGTATTAATCTAACACAATTCCTTTTCAATGTCACTGACATAACTAATGAATAATTAAATATAGAATGTTACCCCTGCTACCCTAAAATATTATATAAAAAAATCAGAAAAAAAAACCATGTGAAGACTAATAAAAAATTTATTGAAACATGTCACAAGACAAAAAATTTGCCAAATTCAATGAACTTTTTTATGTAAAATTTTCCATTTCATTAAGGTAAATTTCTAAGGTATTTTTGTTTTACTTTTATTTACCCAATTTTTATTCATGTTAACAAAAGTTATTCATTTCAGTGTAAAAATAAAGGAAAGAATTGTTTTTTCGAGGAACAATCAATTAAAAAGAATTAGTTCAATATCTTTCCTTTATCATAAGTTTTCTACTTGTTTTTCACTCACAGTTTAAAACAGGATTGGTTTATTGAACTAGAATATTAAATTTTTAAAACTTAATTTGATTAAAAGTTTATGAAAAAAAGTTTTTCGGTTAATATTTGAAATTAAAGGAAAGTAACTTTAATAACCAATCCTTTTGGTTTTTTCCCTCATCTTTTTGTTATGATAATAACAAGAAAAAAAAAAGGGTTAGCATATGTTTAGAAATAAAATATTTTTCATAGTAAAGGAAATCAGTTTGAGAAAATTTTGAATATATTCGTGGCCATATATGGCCATATAACAATCAAGAAAATGATTGATTTAATTAAAAACAACATATAAATTTAAGTTTAATTTTTTGAATTTATTTTGCTTCCTTTAAAATGATAATTTAATGTAAGCAATACCAATTTGGTTAACTTTGAATCCATTCTTGAATAAATTATTGGTCAGTTTAAAAATCTAGTATTACCATTAATAAACGTTACTATTTCTATGGAATATAAATTTCAGTTTAAGATATAGGAAAAAGTTACACAATGCTAAGATCGATTGAGTTAATTTAGTAATAATGTTTTTAGAGACTTTTTTCTTATACATTTTTTGCATAATTTTTAATTCTTTTGAAACAAATTTTGCACTGACATGTCTCATGCACAAAACATTGCTTATAATTCTATAAAATGTTATTTTATTAATGTTTACCTCTTGAATCAATACTTTCACACAAGAAAAAAGAGTTCTAATGAGTTATTTTTTTGATTTTTGTGATTTCATTGTTAGTAGAAGACGTCAAAGAGAATGTGCTGAATGATTTCATAATAACCACATTTCGTCGCCTTTAGTAACTTTTTTCTACAAGTAATACAAAATGAAATGGAAAAATTATGTAGTATGCCTATTAAAATTAAACAAATTTGGGGATAAAGAAGTTACATTTCATTCACGAAAAGTTAATAATCTGGTTTGGTGGTATCATTGGCCTGTTTTTTTTTTTTTTTTTTTTTTTTTTGTTGAAAAATTCGATAAGAAATAATTACTACTGATCTGAAGAAATACTGACTTCAACAAGATGGCAATAAATATAACAAACTTTGATTTTATTGTGAGAAATTGTTCTTAAGTTGCTAAAAAATGTTAAATCTAATTAGCAATAAAATTTATCAGTTCATTTCATTTATTAATTTTCAAAAAAGGTTAGAAGTAAACAGTAGTCAAGTCCTAAACAAAATGCTATTCAGGCATATCTTTATATTCTAAATAAATTTGGCAGTGTTGTTTTACATTAATGTCAAAAGTATGTTATTGTTGTTGTTATTTTGGTATTATCTCTACATCATTGACTAGAATAAGCAACTGTTGTCATAAGTGAGTATCATCCAATTAACTTTACCACAAAAACTACGCGTATAATGCTTTGATACCACCACAAAGATAACACTTTGCCAGCCTTGTTCCTTCAGAAATATGAACCTAAAGATAAGTTGGCTGGTTTTCTAAATGTTAGCAAAGTCAAACCAATTTAAAATATCAATAAAATAAAATATCAATAAAATAAAATTTAATTAAATTACTGCAATAATAAAATAAGAGTTTTGGCGTAACACTTATCGAAATTCAAAAAAAAAATAATATAAAGAAAAGTAGTCTTAAAGAAAATTAATTTAATTTTTATTTCTAAACTGTATATCTATAAATATCAATTACCAAAACTCAGCAGTTAAGTTGTATACATAAATAATAAAAAAGTTTGTTTGAAAAGTTTATAAAAATTAGCATTTGAAATGTTTTGATCTATGTATTTATTCCGTATCAAAACAAGCAAACTTAATTACATTCAGCAAACACAAAAATGAACTGAATACTGGATTAGTTTTGTTTGGCTTATGATGTTGAAGCGTGAAAAAAAAGTCCATGAAACCAAATAAAGATGACTTCAAATTCAATTTTATAGTAAATAAAGTGAGAAAGTTAATCTATTACTTCAAATTTTTTAAATGAAAAATTCTTGTATCTTGTTGATCCTTACGTTTCTAATCAAAGTTTAAAAATAACGGCAGTTAATTTTCATCAAAAGTTAAAAAAAAAATAATAATTTAATTTAATTTAAGAATGTCAATTGTTTGTAGTATCTTCGGTTGGTAATTTTGCAATGTATTTTGTTGTTTTATTCATCCTGTAATTTGGATGCATTGTATTATTGCTCTGTCTCTGAGCATGTTCACGCTTTTTAATAAATAATTTTTGTCATCATTATCCGCAATATTTTGGTTAAATACAACAATCCAGCAAATTCACCTGATTTGGTTCCCTGTGACTTTTTCTTGTTCAATCAAATCAAAAAATCACTGTGAGGAACGTGTTTAAATAGCCGAAAGAAGATAATGGAAAATTCGAAGATGTTCCTAACGTTGATACCTAATATCGAGTTTAAAAAATATTTCGAGGATCGAATCAAGCGTTGGTATAAATGCATTGAAGTCGACGGGGAATACTTTGTAACAATAAACTGGTATGGTTTAATTTTTTAAAAAATTCCGAGAGCTTTTTGATCAAGCTTAAAATCGATTTAGAAGTATTTTTAAGACAAAAAAATCAAATTAAGGAACTCATCAAAAGTTAACTTGACTATTTTCAACAGTTTCAAAGTCCCCAAGCCTATGAAATCTTAGCAGTAAGAATTTAAACATCTTATGGGAATGAGATATTTTTTAAGTCAACAAAATTGAAATGAAAAATCTATCAAAATTACAAATATCGCTGATTTTATATTAAATATCAACATCTTGGATAGTCAGTATTTCTTAGTAAATATACTGAATGTTTCAAAATTAAGATGGTTAAAAAAAGTTTTAGAATTTAGTGACAATCAACAAATTTTTTAGTAAGCTAGGGTGCATATAACCAACAATAAAAATACTAAAAAACCAAAGTGCTCCAAATACCAAATATATAATCAAAGAAATAAAAACAAAAAAATGTGACCCAAAAACTATTTTCTTATAGCCTTGTAAAACTTTAGATTGCATGACTAATCACAAACCTCTAACTTTAGACATAATTATTGCAGGAATTCAAAATTCATACAAATAACAGCAACTTATCTAAATTCGTTTGCGTGCAAATTTGTGAGCATAAATTATAAATTTTTAAGGTGCACTATTGGTTTTGTTCATGTAAATATTGACCACATAAAATAGCATAAAGGAAAAGAAAAAA
Organism: Acrocera orbiculus; assembly: GCA_947359355.1. NCBI lineage: Eukaryota > Metazoa > Arthropoda > Insecta > Diptera > Acroceridae > Acrocera > Acrocera orbiculus. The sequence goes on from OX375759.1 coordinate 18,595,324, forward strand.
TTTAACCATGTTATTTTTTATCACTTTATTTTTATCAAGGATAATTTCAAATAGAATTGTATATTTTAGTCAGCCATTTCTTATATAAGTTTAATAAATGTGTTTTTGGTTTAATTGTTTTTAAAAATTTGAAAAAATATTTGCTACTTTTTTTATTTATTTAACTAAATAAAATTAAAGTTGTGACTAAAGTGGATAAGAATTAATTTAATTAAAGTTTTGATTTAATAAAAAAATTTTTTAATTAGTTAAATTTTAAGATTTAATTATTAAAAAAGATGCAATAAATATGATGTAAAATAATTTTCATTTTGATCAGCGTTTTAAATAATAAAATATTAATTACAATAAAATACTGCGAATTTTTAAAATAAAGTTTTGAGCTAAAAAACTTAATTATTTATTAAACTATTTTTTGCATTATTATGCTCAAAATTGATTATTTGGGGTGACTGAGAGTGGTTAAATCATAAATTAAGCTATTCAATAATTCTTCAAATCCCCAAAGAAAGTTTTTAAGTGAAAAACCTCTTAAAAATTTTTTCTGACGCAGAGTTTTACATATAATTATTTACATTAATTATACTTCTAAATATCTATAGTATCACTGCAAAAAAGATCAGCAATTTTTTCAAATTTCGATGAATATTTAAATAAAGTTTTGAACTAAGAAACCATTTGTCAATTATTGATTTAACTACTTATTGCATAATAATTATTCACAAGAAAAATTATTTAGGGTGACTGACAAACTAAAGCATGAATGGAAACAAAATGGAAACTTCAAAATCATAAAATATTCTTACATTTTTGAACGTTCTGAATCTAAGTTAATATAATATTCTTTGCATTTTAGAAACTTAATTTAACCAATTTTAGATAACATCCACAAAAAAAAATGAAGATCACTCACTTACGATCCATAATGCTTACAAAGTATCGAAATATAAAGTTATCCTATATGACTGCACAAAGTAAACTTATAAGCGCTAGAAAAAGTTTATCTATTTTATACAAAATTTATAAAATCTAAAATTTGGATGGAAGAAAAGATATCAAATCAATGATTAAAAAAACCTTAAATTTAAAGGAATGAAGAGTCAAAAAAATTAGTTTTTTAATTGAAAAAATTTAATTAAATTAAAGTTCTAAAGAATAAGCCTGATTTACATAATTTTTAATGTAAAATATTTTCCACATTTAACTAAATAAATTTCCTTAATAATAATATAAAAGCGTTATACTCTATGTGGCAGTTTTTAGAATACAGATTCAGGTAACTAAATTATTTCATTACACATCTATTATTTTAAATAAATTCAACAAATTAGTTTCATATTCTGAAGCTCTAAAATTGAATTAATAAATTCAGATATTCACAGTTCCAAGATAGTAAAAGATTGATATGAATTACAAAAAGATTAAAACAAAATAAATTGGTTCCATGTACAAAATCACAAAAAGTGTACAGACATAAATAGAAGTTTTATTACAAATGAATTTTTCACGTAAGATGCATGCACAATAGTCCTTAACAAAGGAATCCGAATACCTTCGAGCATATAAAAAAAAAAGATTTAAAAATCAATAACAGACTTAGAAAGAGAAAGTCATATTAAGGGATTTGTAGAAAAAGCAATTTAATAAATTTAATTGAAATTGTCATTACAAGAAAATTAGATACAAGTCCACTAGAATTGCTAATTTTTTTTTGTCTAAATTATTTAACCACAAAACTCTAAGGGAAAAATCAAGTCACTGTCACATTGAAGGAAACAACTAAAGAATGGGGGGGGGGGGGGGGGGGGGGGGGGGGGGCAGAATTCAAAGGAAAAATACAAAGAAAAAATATTTTTTTTTACTTTGGTTGAATTTTTACATTAATTTTTCAAAAAAATAACTCCCTGGATAGAATTATCTAAGGAATTACGTAAATAATTTGTAGACTTTACCTAAATATCAAGAAAAATACTTGGTAAAACTTTTGAAATTATTGTTTTTAAAAATTCTTTTTCTTTTTCTTATATATACATATATATATATATATATATATATATATATATATATATATATATATATATATATATATATATATATATATATATATATATATATATATATGTATATGAATGGGTGTGTATATATTTAAATACTAAAGGACCTCGAAAATATCAGAGTCATTCTCTTATACTACGTTGAGGAAAAAAACGTTAAAATGAAGTTTTATGAATTCAAGTTCAAAGTCATTCTAATAAGAAGACATGGACTTTGTCTTTTTTTCTGGAGTATGCAGAAAACACGTTTGAAGTAATTTAGTTCCCGCTGGACTTGAGAAACAAAAGTGTGTGCCTTCAATAAAACCAACAACTAACTTTTTAAAGCTGTCAGGAATTATTTTAATTTTTATTTAAAAATTTACAAAAAAATTATAATGTTAAATTTTTTAAAATCTTTGTGGTTAGAAAATATCAGTAATTTTTATTAAAATCGATTGTTCAAAGTATCAAAAATGCTCAATATCATGCGTATTTCCTTAAGGGGGGGGGGGGGGAGGAGAGGGTAAGGGATAATTGCTGAAAATAAAAATCTTTTTCCAATTTTTATCAGGTAATATGGTAAAAAGAGACATGTGTTAAAAGTAAATGTAAAACTTTAAATGCTTTGGGACAGTAGTTTTTGAATGTCAATTAAAACGAAATTTAAAATCGTTGTTTCAAAAAAAAAACCATTTTAAAGTCTTAAGCTCTAAATAATTTAGGTGGAAAGATTTAAATGTCAATACCAATGACAGTTTTTATTCAATTTCCTTAAAATTCGGACACAACATTTTTTAAGTATTGTAAAGTGCAAAAATTGCAATTTTACCTCCTTCCTCTTTCCTTTCAATCTTTAGTGTTAATACTAAACTCTAAAACCCTAAAGCCAAGGGCAAGGAAAAAATGAGCTCCCAAGTATTATTTTTAAGGCATTTAATCTATTAATCTAAAACTTAGTGTATCAATAACAACGAATTTTAAAAATATTTTAGTAAATTATATTTTTCCCCATAATGATTTTTAAGGTAACGACAAATAATTTCCTGAACCTCCAAACAAATTTTTAATTTGTTTATGTGTGTATACTATATCTTGTGACTGAATCATTCAAATGAATAAAAAATTTGTTTAATTAATAAAATTATCAAGAAGTTATTCTTCGATTATATGCAAAATATTGTGTTTGAATAAAATGATGGCTCCTTAAAAAAACCTTGTTTTTTGAGAGAAATTCAATCGTTTACTCGTTACTTTAATTTTATTCTTTATTTCTTTCTTTGTTTAAAAAAAATTTGTCAATAACATTTCGAAAAAAATTTTTGACATTACTTTTATCTTATAAAATTCTTTAAATATCTTTACATCATATGAAGCAAGCTTAGTCAAAGTTATGCAAAAGACATTTTTTTAATATTATTGTACTAAAATATCTCATATTTTCTTATTCATAAAAACCCCATTTTCTTTATTACAATGGATATGTATATATACAAAAAAAAAAGGTAGTGGGTAATCAAGGTATAATATATCATTGGAATGAGGTAATTGGAACTATTCTCATGATAAACCAATAAAAATCACCTTAGGACTAATAAATATATGACAAAACAAAAATAAATATATATATAATAAATGAAATAAGAATGTATTTGAGTAATAAAGTCCTGACTTTGATATCAATATACCAATGGATATAATTTGTATTTAGAATGTATTAGTCTGAAAGAGCTAAGCTCTATTTTTATAACCATCTAAAAAAAATATAAATAAGCTCCTTTCGAAAATATATGTGCTTTTATATAAATTCTATACAGAAAAAATTTTTTTTATTAAATACAAAATTTTATATATCCTTTGGGCTGAAAAATATTTTAGTTTACTGGATTATTTTTTTTAAAATCAATGAATAAAAATTAATCATTAGCTAACAACAAATAAAATATTATTTAAAAAAGAATCATTAATTTAGTTTTTATGTTTTTCAATAATCTGTGTAAATTTTATTGAAAATTTTTTAAGTCGTTTTCAAATTTTAATTGTCTTAAATTCTGAAAAAATATTTTTATAGAAATATAAATTGGCAAAATCCACCCTAGACATACCATCCTCAGATTTTACTCTTATTGAAATAATAAAATTAGCAAAAATAATATGATTTCCTAGCAAGTGGATTTTGATCAGTCTAATGTCTAATATGTCTAACAAGAAGAATGTATAAGGCCTCGGGGAAGCAGATTTTAATGAGAATTGGCATAGTGGTAGTTTACGATGGATGTAGCTTAAATAATATAATACTCAAGCGTTATTGAGTGAATTGACTCCAAAGATTTTACAGTAATTTATATATACATGTATATATATATAAAATATTTAGAATTTTTCAAGCTTTCGTAGATTTTCGAGCGTTTGAAACTTTATTGAGGCAAGCCTTTTTATTTATTTATTGTCTTTTTAACTAATTAATTAATTATGGAAATTATAATTAAATATATATTTACATTATTTTGTTTTTTAATGATTTCATAATATTTTCAATTTAATTGATAAATATAGTCAAAATAATCAAAAAGTATTTTAAGGGGAGGGTTCGGTTAATTCGCTCAAAATAAGGCATGTTTTCAAGAATTTTTTTTTTTTGCGATACAGGTAATTCTACTCTATTTTTTTTTATTTTTATATAATAACACAACATTTAAACAATATTTTTTTAAATTTGAGTGAGTGAGTGACAGTGAATATCTTTAAGCACCTTGCAGAAAAATGGTTTTGCGGTGTTCTACACAACACACAACAGAATTACGGTAGCCTTTGGAAGTCAAAATACCGATTTTCGATTATAAAATAAATAATTTAAAAAAAAAAGAAGAAGCTCTTCATGTTACCTGGAAAAGTATGTCAAAAAGTAGTATGCAAAATTTCAAAATGACCGCTTTAGTAGATTTGGAGTTATCGTGAAAACCAACTTCGAAAATAACAAGTCTCAGAAAAATGCTTTAAAGTTTTTGCTCACTCAATGGCTGCTCTAGAGCAAAGGATATGTTCAAATGGTCATAACTTCGGTAATTTTACTCCGATCAACTTGAACTTTTGACGCAATGTATTCAAGATGCTGCACAATAATTTAAAAAAATAAAAAAAAAATTAAATACCGAACCATCCAATTAATATTCAGTATAATATTCAACAATTTTATAAAATTTTTGTGTATTGAATTTATATTTAGTATTTAGTTGCACAATTAAATATCACTTTAAAAATTATTCTAGCCAGCTGCAGTTTAGAGAAAATCCGGCTTCTCCGTGGTTGCCTTACTCTCATGTTTGGCGAGAGATTACTGTACATGGCATGTTATACATGAGAAAATAGAAATAAATCAAGTATTTTTTATTTTTCTACTGTGAAGCTCCCTGGAAAAATACATATACAATATAGAGTTGTCGTTTTCTACTATTTCTATGAACAAATGCCTACAATACGGTGTCAGCATTCCCTTAATTAATTACTGAATATCTAACAAAATATTTTTTTGTTTTATTTCAACTTTATAGAGAATATTTTAAGGACATTATACTTTAAGAACAATGTAAGAGAAAAATGATTTTATGAAATCCCTGACTATCCTCTAATCACCTAAAAAATTGTTCACTTCAAAAAAAATTTACGTTTTCCAAAAAACAAAAAAAAAAACCATGTACAGAAATTTCTATATTTTGAAAATTCACACATTAGAAATCTATTGTATTATTTTTATTTGATTAATTAATATTCAATTAGTTAGAACAAAACTTTAGTTACAGATTAAAGGATTTAATTGCTTTAACAAAAAATAAAGTTCTAAGAATTAATATTTCTAAATATTGAGAATAGAAATCTTTGTATATTTTGTTTATATATATTTTCTTTCTAAGAATGTCAATCAATTTATCCATTGTTTTGAATTATGTGGACAGGGTGTTTCAGATTAAAAGATCGATAACTCAACAAATTGATACTTTCGTGGTAGAATAAGAGGGATAAAACTAACAAATTTCAAAATAAAATACAAGTAATACATGATACAATGTCTCTATTTAGTTAAATACAGCTTGATTACTTCTATTTAATCACTTTTATACGGAATTATATATATATATATATATATTGTGTGTGTGCTTTTTTTTTGTTTTTAGTGTTTTAATGATATCCTAAAAAAAAAAAAGAAAAATTGTAATGGACGCCTATAATTAGATTGTTTTAGTTTCACTTCTATTTAAACTGAAACTAAAGTATTTTAAATAACAGTTTAGATTAATGGATTATTTGTTTTCTTTTTATTATAAGGATGAGCTTTAGCAATACTTTTATATAATAAAAACAAAAGAAATGACCTAATTTTCGTTGAAAGTTCAAAAAAAAAAAAAAATGAGAACCAATGAAATGTTATTATTTTGATAAAACATAAAAATAAATTCAAATTTTAATGCAAATATGACAAAAGGCTTTCTTCAATTCAAAAATTGAGTTTTTACTAAAATAACATTGTCGTCCATTTTATTAATTTAATCACCTTTTCTTAGAAAAACCTTGAATTAAACGACTTTATTTAAAATTGAAAAAAAAAAGACAACAACTAAAAATTTAATACTTAGCTAACAAAGGGAGAACGTGAGAATTGTAAAATTAATTTTACCTCATTTCAACTGTATAAATATAATTTTTTATTTTAATTTTGAAAAAGACTCCTTATGATCAAAATTCTTTAAAAACAAAAAGCTCACATAAGCCACAAAAACTCATACATATTTAAATGAGTTTCATTTATTGATTTCAAAAAAAATAAAAAGAATAAAATTCATTTTTTTTTCAACCTTTCTGCATCGTTTTTAAGTTTTACCTTCTACCTTAGGATAGTCAAAATGAAATATTCAATAGTAGAGAAGAGTAAAATTCACACTTAACTCGATATATCAAAAGGATTTATGTGCCCTTATTTTTTTTATTTTGTTTTGACTTTTTTTTTTTTTTTGGTAATATAATTCCATTGTTCCCTTTATTAAAAAAAAATAATTATGGATGTTTGTTTGAAACGAAATTTGGGATTTATATAAAAGAAAATTTAAAAAATTTCTGCTATTTTACTTTTACTTCTCTTATGGATCCCATTTTTATTTTTTGTTAAATGTTTTTTCAATGATATTTCATAATTATAAAATATCTTAGCTTGGTGTTGAGTATTTTCAATAGAATTGAGTGATTTTTCCTTGAATGTCAATTTTACTTTTATATAGCTTAGAAAATAATGAAATTTCCTTTTTGAGGTAAATTGACTTTTTCTGTGCTTCTGTGCTTCTGTGCTTCTGTGCTTACTCTAAAGTCTAGATAATCCTTTGATGTGCTTAAAAGTTTTTAAAGATTTTAATGATAATGGACAGTTTCTTTTTTCGTTTTTTCATTGTTTCAAAATAAAGGAAATACAAGAATTTTTACTTTATTCAATAAAGGGAAATTAGGTTTAATATTATTTAAATTGTTTGTTGTTTTTTGTTTGTTAATTTTTGATTGATTCCGTTTATCTTCAAAGTTAAAGTTTTTTTTCTTTATATGCTTTTAGCACAATAGTTCATATATTCGAAAAATTATTCAGTATAACTCACAAAGCTCAAGCACAAAGCACGTGGTTGCGGAGCGGAAGCGGATTTCATTCGGAATTCTACTTTGCAGTCACCGCTTCCGCTTACGCTCCGTAACCGCGTACATTGTGTTTGAGTCTTTAGGAAAATTCAACCTTCAAATAACGATTGTAAAAACTTTAAAAAAAAAACTTCAAGACATTTGAATTGATGCTAGTTTTATTCTTTTCAATACAGCTATTATTGTTATGCTTTTTAATGGAAAAAATAGCATCACAACCAAAAACATTGCTTGATAAATGCTGTTTGTATTTTACCATAATCAAAGCCATAGTAGAAAATTATTTTCTTGACTTTAAACGTAATCTTATGTAGCTAAACACTTTGGTTAGCCAAACTACAACAGAAAAAATTTAAAAAATCTATAAAATTACTGGTTGTGGAAGGAAAAAAAAAATTGATAATTTATAGTGATCAGTAGGCATTAAATTCATCACTAAAATGTTTTTTACCCTAGATTAAAATTTAAATTTTCTGTATCCATATGATTAAAGGAAAAATTTTCAGTGTTGAATTTAATTAGCCAAATAAGGTAGAGTAGAGAATTATCAATAGTGACATTACCATTACTGATAAGTTTCAAGGAAAAAATGATAAAAATTGATGCTATATGATGTAAAAAAAGAAAGGTAATTTATAAAACATTGCACCATACCTTAAGGTGTTAGAAACGCTGACCAAATTATATAAATCGAGCTTTTAATTGCTTTTAAATTCAAAATATTAAGGAATAATCTATTTTTAAATCTCGCAAGAACAATTTGATTTGATTTAAATAAAGAAACTATAAAAAAGTTTTAGGGAAATTTCATGAACGTTTTATAGTATACGAGTAGAAAAAGTGATTATACTGATTTATTAAACAGAATTTTGTTTTAGTCCTGAGACTGATAACATCCAAGATTCTAAAGAGCTTTCATAAGAGGTTTCAGTGCTCTTCCAACAGAAAAAGATGTATTTAGGTAATTCAAATCAAAATATTTTGGTAGATATTATAATCATTCGATTAAAGTTTATCAAAAACAATTAAAAATTTGCTTTTTTGCTTCAGTGAAATTATAATTCTTACTTTGATATTACGGTTAATCATTTAAATTTTATACAAAACTAAGAAGCAATACCTTTTTTCTTTTTAAAAGAACTTTCAATTTGAGTCAGATAGGGTCGATCAGACTTAATAGGTGAGATATTTGAATTTTTGTTAAGAATAGTCAAAAAAAAAACAATAAATAAATAAAAACAACCATATTTTCTAGTCACCCTGAAATTATTCAAGAATGCTCTTAAAAGTTTCCTCAAAATATTAACAATTTTTAAAACAAACCACAAATTAATCGTTTGACATGAATATTATATTCACGAAAATTTGAATTTGGGTTTTACATATGTTTAAATATTTTCTTTATTTTAATCATTTTATTTCTCCTGTATTTAATAAATTGCATAAAATCCAATTCACTTTTAGTGAGATAAACTTTTCAGATTTCTAAAACAGTTTCAGAAAGGAGTCATTAGGGAATAAGAGTTTTAAATTAGTTTTAACTATATGTGAATCTAACATGAACAGATCCATAATTTCAGAGCCTGATATGACTATTATTTTTTATTTTGACCTTTGTTTGTCTTGAAACATTCTTTGATTTTTATATATATACTCTGGGAAGCAAATTTTGTTAAGTTGTCAGTTAAAACACTTGATATCTGTTTAGGGGTTATATTTTTCATTCTATTTGAGGCTATTTTAAAATTTAAACAACGAAAAAATTCCTTTTCCAAAGAAAACAAAGTTTCATTGCTCTTTCTTGATTCATTTTTTTAACAATTAAAACATTATTGATAGTAAACTATTAAAAAATTTTTGTTGCGTTCAAAGTACAACAAAATTAAAAAAGAAACAAAACGAAAGGTTATAGTTATGTATGCACAAAGGAAAATAATAATTTTTGAAATCAAAATTAACAAAAGAAAAAGTAAACAAATTTTAGGCAGTCATAAGAATTATTAGAAAAATAACAAAAAAATAAAAATCAAGGAAAGGAAGTCGATCATTTTTAGTTCTTTAGCTGTCTAATTTATTCACCACTATTAATAAAAAGGTTAAAAGAAACTATTTTCGATCAAATGGATACACTCTCTAAAAAATGCAATTTATATTTATTCATTCGATCACGTTAAAATAGGGACAACTCAATATAATATATCAATGCCATTGGTTAACCCAATTATCGAAGCACTTCTGGTACTTAATGAAAGTTTTAACCTTCCGAGCCCTCTATAAATTCTTATTTTATGGCTTCAGTTAAATCAAAACACAATCAATAAAACAATAATATTTGTTCTAAGAATAAAAGCAAAAATACTCTTAACATATCAGATCTAGTTAATTTTTGCATCCTTTGATGGGTTTGCTTGATTTTTGTGCATCCTTTAACTCTTTATGTTTAGTTTCTATGACACCGCGGTGTTACTACGCTCTGTTTATATAATCCTATGAGATAAGATTTTCTTATCTGAAATTAGTGCGCTACCATGAACCGAACATCATTTTTTGGCATTAGTTCGCAGCTGACCGGTCGTGGCAAAGAGTTTACTAAAGTTAAAGTTTTTGTTTCTTGTAAACATGGAACTTAATATACCTTCCGCCAGTCATGCGATCGAGCATCGACTTATTTAATTACGAATACATATATCTGCTTGAATGGAAAGTTATATACTATATTTTAACACTTAGCTTTTAGTTTGAATTCTCCATTCAACGTTCTCTTGTTCTTTAAATTTTTTTTTTGATTTTGTTTGGATATTAGGGAAGATTTTTTTGCTCTTTGTTGGAATTAATTTCTTTAACACAGGCTATTGAATAGTGTTGGGCTTGCTAAAAACAAACATAACCCCATTATCGAACATGAGAAAAATTTATTTGATAGTCTTTTTGTTTTAATGAATTTTATTAGTTTTAATTTTTACATTAATTTAACTTTTCTAATTTATAAAATTTACCATTTGTAGTCCACGATCATTTTGTCATTGGCGGATCCAGGGGGAGGAAACAAGGGATAATTCCCCATCAAAGAGTAATATGACTTATGCATTATCAAAGTACTGCAAAAAGTCTCGAGTCACTACCCACCCCCCCCCCCCCCCCCCCTCCCCCTGAAAAATTATCTCTGGATCTGCCCCTGGTAATACTATCAACACTCATTTTCCATAGCCATTTTCTTCTTCTTAAATGCTATCAAATTGATTTAAACTGAATTGAATATTTTGGAGCCAATCAGGGAAAAGAGATCTGTTTCTAATATAGATAACATTTAATTTCTCTTGAAATTTAAATAGATGATAACAATTAAGTTTTATCATAAATAAATGGTGCTATGCATATAGACTGATAAGTGAATATTTCTGACTCCTCTGAGTTTTCGTTTTAATTGGCATGTGTGGTATGCATAAATTAATATTTATCGGTGATAACTTTGTTTTTGCATGTCATATAAGGAGGTAATTTTGATTGCTGAGGAACAAAGCATCTTTTCTTTTACAATATATGCTATATATTTGAGAAATAAAAATTATTTTTTTATAATATTGTAGCCTATAATAACTTTTAAGAAATAACAAATATTCTTAGGGTTCTAATCTATTTATAGCAGTTATACTTCATACATTCATCCCCTACTATCACTAGAAATTTAAATTTAAACTTGAAATTATTGCAGAATATTTAATTTTGTGGAGTTCATTAAAATAAAAATTGAAATAAAAGGCAACAACCTGAAATTGGGTGGAAAAATTTTGAAAAATAACTAATGTTATAAGTATTTTGTAAAAATTGAAAAAAATTGCTTCTTTTATTTTTCCTTTTTAGTTTAGTTAATGTAATTGAGGACTATGTGACCAGGAAGTAATAAAAAGAAAGAAGAAAACTATAGAGAAAATAACTAAGAAAATCAGAATAATAAAGAAAAAAGAAAGAAAAGAAAACATAATCTGGCTATCCTTAAAATATAAAAAAGTTATCCTGACGTGCTTAAGACTACTTCAAATTGGTTAAAGTGAATCAATTATTTTTTTGTAAAAAAAGGCGTGCTTTATTCATTGATTTGTCTATAGATAACAAATAAAAACAAACAAAGTGAAAAACTATCAGTCTGTAATAAAAAAAAAAGAGATATAAGGACGTAGCATTACAAACTGTTTAATTACTGTTTTTCTTGTGTTTTTTCTTGTTTTTATTTTTATATTTTTTGAATAACATTGTTTTCAAATAAACAACAACAAATAATAAAAACAAAATAACAATAAATAACAAAAGAAGCCTATTTCAGCTCAATAGATCTGTTAAGTCCAAAAGTTACGACTATAATCTTAAATTTCTACAAGGAGTTACTTTATTTTGTTATAAGAAAACAACTGTTTTTTTTCATATTCTTAAAAATAGTGCTTCAAAAGAAAACTTCATGTGAATATTCTATAAATTGACTTCATATTCATAGTCCGTTTAAAGCTGGGGTAAAGATCTTAGAATGTGATATTTATAGGCACCACAAATTCAACTGACGATTTACAATAAATCCTATATACAAATGGGAAAAAGTTGCTTAAAGTCACACACGGTTAGGACATACGGCTTAATGCCGAAGACTCTTAAACGTTTTTCGTATGAAATGCTAATAAGGCCACCTATTAAATCCTATACAAATGGGAATAATCATTATTGCCTTCTTATTTCGAAACTTAAAGTAAAATTGACAGTTCTAATTTAGTCTTTAAATGAATGATATTTTTATGAAGTTTCATTTAAAAATGTAAATAATTTAATTACAAAAAAATTTTGATATGTTTTATTAATATAATTTCAATTATTAAATGCAGCATTAAATTTTATTCAATAGGAAATATAATACAATATCGCAAAAAAATATTGAAATTTCCGATTAAAGAAGATATTTTGTGCTGGGGAAAAAAGCGCCTTGATTTAGAACACATTTGCATTAAAAAAACAGATAATGCAGTTCTAATTTTCTATAAGTTTGTGATTAATCGCAAAACATCTGATTAGTCGTGTCAATTTTATTACTACTTTTATAACAGTAAAGTGTATCATATTCTGACAGAAAACAATTATAGCTCCAAAATAACATATGTATATATAGGAAGGATAATATCGTAATTCTTGTTGAATAAGAGTTTAAAGTCATACAAATGTATAAAATTACTTCCATATGGATTAGAGCCCAATATCTAGGACTTAAATATCTTGGCACCTATAAGGTCAATGATCTCCAATAAATTGGCATTAAAGATTTTTCAAAAAATTCAATCATGATCAATCAGTTCAGAGATTTTGGAGTCCATTAGACATTGCTTTTTAATTACAGTTAGGTCAAATATATCAAGTTTAATAATCATCGCTTGGTTTTGTATTTTGTTTTAGAAAAATTGATTTTTCTGAGTAAGTAAGTTTGAAACTTCCAGTTTCCATTAAGACTTAAAGAGATGACATTATTTATTGTTTCTTTTTTTTTTTTTTGTTATTTATTCTACAAATACTACCATTTTTTAATGATTTATTGATTCTTGAGTATTCGTTGTGGAATAAATACTTCGATATGGAGTCCATAAATGATATCATTCTCGAAGGATTTGTAATTATTTACAGCAAATTTCTTATATTCTAGAATGATATTAGTCTAAAAGGTTTTCTCAGCATAAATTTTCTTTTAATGTATTCGGGATGGGATATAACATAAGATTCTAATGTGATTCTTAGGAAAAAGCAAATAAAAATTATGTGTTAATTATTCTCAATCTCAAATGAATTCCTTGCTGTCTGTTTGAAAAATTTTACAAATCAAACATTTTAAAATTTCTTTTTAAGTTTTTTAGTTTTTACAAAATCTAAATATCAATTTATTTAATTTATTTGTCTATATGGAAAACTTTCCGTCTTTGGAAAACTGAGTCAAAAATATAGTATTATTCAATTTTTAGAGATTATTTTTATATTTAAAAAAACTCATATAATCAGCATGCAGCAAACAAATATATTTGCTTAGCCCATGCTTGTCAATAGTTTCAAAGATAATGCAAAAATATTTCACACTAGCATTCAAAATTAATCGTTGGCGCATGAACTTGGAACAATAATTTCATGCATTGTGATTTCATACTACACAATAACTATTGGGCTGTTAAATTGAATTTGATGTTGGTTACTTGGTTTTTGTTTATAGCTGAATATCTCTAATTCTATTTGTTTAGGTAGTTTGTGCAATGAAAATTATATTTTCTAACATTTTTACAGTATAGAAAAATATTATAACGTAGTTTTAACATAAATTGTTCATAACATATTAGCATTTGGTTTAAAAAATTATGACAATTGAAATGTATAAGAACAATTGACCAATTCAATTGAGACAATTGATATTTGGACCAAGCCCTTATATATTACTAAAACAGTTGGATGTTTTTTAAATGAACATCGTAAATTTTAAAAAGTTGCATATTTTATTAGTTCAGCGTCTTGATTTTAATAATGTTCATGCTACTAATTGATTTTTTTATAATCAATTTAGAGATACAAAGCTTATTATCCTTATCCAATAAGCTAGATACTTTTAGTTTAACTAATTATCACAAGACCTCAAAGTTCGGTCTATATCTTAAAGAGAAGAACTTAATGACTATTAATTTTAGTATAGACATAATTTTTTATAAAAAACTCTGTCTTGATTTTTGTAAAAAAATGAAGATGGTAATGCTTACAAATTTATAAGACTTCATTTTACTCCTTAATCATTATTTTTTTGAAAAAAGAACAAAGCAAAAAAAGTCATTGAATTGAGCCAACAGAAATTTTATCATACCTGTTTCATATACAAGAACTTTTCCGTAGCATCAATACTAGCAAAATTGCTAATTTTTGCTAACGGTTTCACACTATGCATGATCTAAAACACTAACACATTCAAAGATATCGATAAATCACATCGTTGACTCAAATCGTAAACGATGTAATGTTTTTTTTATTTCTCAAAGTCAATTCGGGCATACCAAAGGGAAGTATCTTAGGACCGATGCTGTACCTACTATACACAGCAGATATACTCATCATGAATGATGTGTACATTGGAGCCATTGGAGCATTGGAGCTATATTTTCAATAGATAAAACGCAATCCAAGGCAACAGAAAAGCTTCAACTAACACTTGAGAAAATCAGTAAATGGGCTACTGATTGGAAAATCAAACTTAACAGGGCTAAATCAATACATGTAACATATACATTGTGTCGAAAAGATAGCAGCATGCATGTACCTATATCTCAATAGAGAAAAAATTCCTCAAGCAGAGTCAGCAAAATACCTTGGACTCCATCTAGATTCAAGACCTAAACTGGAAACACCACGTACGCCAAAAGGCTAAACAAATAAAGCAACATTTATTGGAAATAAGCATTCCAAAATGAATTTTAGGTGCAAAAGAACAATATATGCCACCAAATACGAAAAAGACTTCTATACCATACTAACACGGAGGCTATCGAATTGTTGGATACAACCAACAAAATCAGACAACTTCAAAGAGTCAAGCAACACAACCTACCATTTGGGGCTGATCAATGGATCATAAACCAATATAAGTTTCACAGTCAATTCCTAATCCTTTTCTAATCCGTTTTCGAACAATCACTTTGTCGAAATGAAGTGAGAATGTTTTCATTCTCGAATTGAAATGTTAGCAGGGAGTATAAACGTGTATTTTATTCGATATTATAATCTGTATATAGGAAGATTCAAAAATGTCCATAACTAGCGTACATTTTGCTCTATTGGAAAGCAAAATTAAAAGATTAACCTACATTTGTTGATTTCAATAAACTTTATTCCTTTATCTCTTTGACTAGATAATGACAAGAAACAAACCTTAACCCTACTTGAATTAATCCTGCATAGAAAGTACACTATATGCCACCACAAATATACAACCTGGTCAACTATGAATCTTATTTAGTCTTAAAAAGCAAACCGTTAAACCATCACAATTAACATTATGTATTCTTTGTGTATTCTTTTTTCTATTTTTCCATCTGTGTATCCGTTTTCCTTTTTTTCTTAACGTCACTTTCACAATATATTTGAGTATAAAGTTTAAATTTTTTTATGACACGCAGGATACTGGATTTAAATTTAATACAAATTACACATTTGTAAGTTTGATTTAATCAAAAATTAACTTAAATTGTTAAAATGAAATCAAGAAAATAAAATTGAGTTTCATTATATTTTTTATTAACAGTACTTCTTAAATTTTTACAAATTTGTGGACATATTAGCGTTTATCCTAACTTTTAGTGATGTTAGACGCAAATGAAGTTTTTCATATATTTAAATGAAGAATTTAAAATAGTAAAAAAAAGTACTGTTAAGATTAAATTTAGTAATATCTGGATATATCAAATGATTTATGTATATCCTTCATTTTATATTCTTGAGAGTCTATATAAAACTCTTTCAACCCTGAAAAATTCAACCCTTAATTTTACTTGGATATTTAGATTAAGTACATATTTACATAAAATATATAGTTCATCTGACGAAATTACATACTATAAGAGTAGTAAAAAGTATAAAATAAGAAGAAAAAAAAACGAGAAGCTTTAGTTGATCTCTTGGGAATCAGTTGCGGTTCTAGGGTTTAATAATATCCGCTAACAAATTTCACCAAAAGGCAACAGAATATATGATGGCAACTTTAATCAAAAGTGTTTTTCTAGGTAAAATATTCAAAGGTAAAACTTTAAGAAAAATAATAAGAAAAAGTACCCGATTTTTTTTTAATACTTTGGAATGAAATTTTTTTCCTTTTTTTTTTTTGTGAAGAAATATAATCATTCATATAGAAAAACTGTATAACGTTATCAGCCGGTTTTTATATATATACCTATATATTTTATGTCTTTCTATAAAATATAAAAATTTGTAAAGATTTGTACAAATTTTTGGATTTTATTATTGAAAATTCGCAAGAAAAGCAGACGTATAAAAATATGAATAGATTTTGAGAAGTGATACTAGAATCATAATAAAATCAAAGATATTATTAAAATTGTTGCATAGAGTGTTTGTGAAAAAAAAGGACTAACTTCAGATTATTTATAGAACATAAATTTTTCTTAAAAACATATTTTTATAACTGCCATTAGTTGTCTATTCAGGAAGTATAAGTATATCAAGAAATTCAGAGTTAAGACACATAAAAATAATAATAAAATATATCAAACTATGAGATATGTTTAGCAAAATGGTTAAACATCTAAAGGTGTCTAACCACACAAGCAAATAATGTAAGGCAAAAATGAAATTGACATGGATTGAAAGTTAACAATTTCAACAAGAAATACAAGTTTATGTTTATACTTTGCTTATTTATTGTTCCTATTTGAGATATAAAGAGAGTTTTTTTTTTTTTTGTATATTTTGTTCGATGTTTGTTTTGATTGTGGACACTCAACTTCCTTAGGCATATCTTATTGTTAGAGTTTTTTCTTTGATTACCACTAAAACAATATTATCCACTGGGGTAGGGGGAGGTAAATTGTTCCCCTGAATCTCATGTCTATGTACGCAACTTTTTCGTGTGTATGCTATAAAAACATCCAAACCGTGAAAAGATTTTAAAATGTATATGTATGCCTGATTTTGGCCAACTATAAATCTCTAGAACAAATATAATTGTATTAAATTTCTAAGTCATAGATTTTATACTAAAAAACTGACTACGTCAGACATTTATCTTTAGCCACATTGTTAAATGCTTACAAAGATGGGAATGAAAAATTTAAAATTCTAACCCGATTTTCAATGCTGAAAATTTAATTTATACTTTGGCATCTTTCTATAGGCTACCAAAAAATTTAATTTTTGTTCCAGCGATTGAAATTCATTCTTACCATTACAAAATGAAAGAAAGAACTTCATAGATTCTATGCATTGATTACATTTGATATTGTACTGATTATTATAAAGTTATGGATTTTATGTGGATATATGTGAGCAAATAACATACATACACACACACCCAGCCACACATAAAATTAATGAATGACAAAGCCTGACTTTTACCATCTATAGAAATTTTAAGGATTTTAATTCAGTTTTCATTGCTAAAATCCACTAAAGTGAGTCTTGGTGATTTTTTGTTTGAGCTTTCAGACTCATTTTTATTTGGAATATTTGATGCTTTTTTTTCTAAAAAACTACTTTTCCTTAATAAAAGAAGTGGGTCTAAAAAATAAAGCTAATTATTTGTTAAGCTTTTGTATAAAATTTCAAATGTTTTGTAGCACTTAATTACGCTCTCAAAATACACAATGCATATAAATACATTTATATATATATATATATATATATATATATATATATATATTTAATATTTTTTAAACAATTGTTCCTTTTAAACGAAAAAAAGCAGGATATTTACATCACTAATTCGTGTTTCTTCTTTTCCCACAAAAACCCACTTTTAAGTTAGCTATGTAGACGCAATTAATATTGGAGAAATAGCTTTTAGATACAAAATATTTTTCCATTTTTTATGAACAAATTATCAGGAACCATATGCAAAAGCAAAAATTCAGATTTTTTAGTCGTATAATATATTCGTATGACTCTTATCGAATTAGAGGATAAATGACTCAAAGATATATTTTTTTTTTAATAACCTTCTTACAAAAAATTACAGCTATTTTGTAATTAATTCTATAATATGTACATGAATATTTTTGCTTATAGCCCACTTTTAAACAGACTTTACGAGGCAATTGTCAATTGCTCTGGATTGTTAATAAGAAGAAAATTTCCTAAAGATTTATGAGACAAAAATATTTCTATTATTTTAAAAATTCTCATGTATTCTTCATAACAATAAAATAGTTAGTCAAAACAACAAAAACTTTTTTTTTTCTTCTTTTATAATATTTACTCCATTTATTTTGGTATATTGAAATTTACTTTAAACAAAAAATATCTCCAAGGTTGTAAATGGTCTACCTACAGCCTAATAAAACTTGCTTTAAATTACCCTTAAAAAAAAAATCATAAAACCCGTTTTACAGGCCTAAAAGTCAGTGGTCAGTGACAATTGTAAAATTGTAATCTATAAGGCAGCAACCCTTTGAAAGCAATAAATAAATGTCTTATAGAAAAACTTAAAGGGTTAAGTAAAATTTCTTATGTAGAGTTGGTAAACATATTCTTTATAGCAAAAAAAGAAAAGAAAAAACAAATAAAAATTTGGTACTTCTTAAATGTCCTGTATGCTAAGAATCAATGAAAATATTTCTAAACCTCATTAAAATTTTGCACAAAATAATAAAAATAAATTTAGTTATTCAACTTTTAGCTTAAGCTAATCCTAAAGTTCTTTTTTCTGTATTCAAAAATTTATGCTCGTAAATATTTTATTTTACTTTATTTGTTTGAAGACAAATGCTCAAAGCTATTTTTTATGCTCTTTTGTTCGAAATTTGGTTTGGTTTTGCGATCTAACTAAAAACATTTGTTTTTCTTTTTTTTTTTGAATTTTTACTTATTAAGAGAAAAACAACAAATATTTTAATGTATTATAAATTTTAGAGAGATTTTTGTACATAACCATAATTTCTTGTCAAATAAATTTTAAATATTTTGTTAATATATATAAAATATTTTATATGAACTAACAACAACAACAAAAGTTCACATTCCTAGTTAGCAATTTTTTAAATTTTTTATTTTATCTATTTGCAGATAAAAGGAAGCTTTATCTCTTTTACTGATAACAGTATTTTTTATTCATTTTAAAATTAATATAAATATTTAAATATGATGTTAAAAACATTCAAAAGATTTAAAATATTTTCGTTTAAACAATTAATATAATGTAATTGAAAACATCAGTCACAAAAAACAAATTAATAATAATAATAGAAATAGGCAATAACAATTGTAACAGAAGATAACAGCTAAAGCTAGAAACGTTATTTTACTAATTACCCAAACAAAACAAATTAAACCAGAATATATGATTAAATATAATACACTCAAGAATTTATACTATGAATATTCTAACAAAGAAGACTTAACGTGTTTTCTTTAATTTTGACATAAGATTTTAAATAGCAAACCAAAATTGAAACTGAAAATTTAAATCTTTAATCCTTTTCAAGAAACCATCTTAAAGTTAAACCAATAGAAAACTGAAAGCTTCAAGAATAAATAATAATGAATGAAATATTTGATAATTTTATTTTTGTCCTTTTTTGTTAAAGGGAAGATAATAAATTAATTGGTTAAAACTGAAAAGTCTGTTTAGTTTATAAGACTTAAGTATAACTCTTCTGTCAGTAGGATAATTAATAGAAAAAGTTAAAATTAAAAACATATTATCAAACAGTTATTTATGTTTATTTTAATTTTCATTGCCAATTACCGTATTTTGTTTTTACATTTCAGTTTAAATCTTTTTTTTTTTATGATTATATTTAAATATCACATATAAATTCTGATGCTTTTCGAAATCTTTTCGTTTTTTTTTATAACCACATCAAACATTTTTATCTTCCTTTTTTTTTGAGAAATTAAAACATAATAATAAAATATTATTATTTAAACAATATAGAAATTAAGTATTAATAAAATTTAAAAGTATTTTCGATTTTTGATAATAGATCACAAAAAAAAAATTTTTTTAATATTATTTAAAATTATTAGTTAAAATTTTATATTGGGCCATTTAGTTTTGATAGCATTTTAAAACATATATTTTTAATTTTTGTCTTTTTTTTTATATTTAAATTTATATTACACATGTTAATGTTTTTAATTAATTAATAATTAATTCTTTTTGTAACATAGGAACAGCAAAAAATAAAAAAAACAACAAAATTATCGTTACTAACACACCGTACAAAGAACAACGAACAACTGAATAAAAGAGCTATCGGCCAACTGTTGAGACGAAATATTCAACATTACACTTAAAGTTAGCTTTCTAATTCGAACTAACTAGTACTATAATAAAGTCTGATATAGAAGTATATCCATGAGCTTTGAGATGAGAATAAAAAGAAAAAACATATGCTTGAGAAATGCAAAGTAAAGCTTTTGCTTTGTGCAATTATATTTATATATATAAATATATTCTCATTTTCTCCAGCTACAGGTGGTAGTGGGAAAATATATATATATATATATATTTACTTACGTATAGAAGAAACTTTCATTGAAGCATGACGGTAATAAATTTTATTTTTTTATTTTTTTCGTTCTTGTTGAGAAAGAGAAGAACTTAAGAATATATTGTTGTACAGCTGTTGTCAAAAGCTTTTGGCTTATTTAAACTTAAAAAAAACCATAAAAACTAATTTTTTCAAGCTGTCAGAAATTAGCCTCTTAAAGAAAAACGTGTTTTGTATTTTATGTTTGTTATAATTAAAATCAAAGCCATTATATTATGTTAGCAAAAATATAATGACAGTAGCATTTTATAATTTATATATTATGTATGTATATAGAAATTAGCTGATAATTTTTTTTTAGTAATTTTATAAAGCTAAAAATGGACTACTCATTTTCAAAGTAATTCAAGTCCATTTGGAAGGAAAAAAAACAACAGTACATATTGAGAAATCTTACAGTTCATGAACTAGTTTAATATTACATTAAAGGTAATTTGGAATAGCTAAATATTTGCAATCTCATGTTATAATTTTGTGTAGAGAACATGCAAGATAATTAATTCATGGGGTATTCGCAAAATAGGACACGGTATAATTACAAATTTTTTTTTTTTTGTATAAAAAAAGAAAAAGAAAAAAGACTAATTTTCAAAATTAAAGATTAAATTTATACATTTTTCAAATTTTTCTCTTACATAACTTCGAAATAATTATTAAAATAAAATACAAATTTGTTGTACAACTTCTAATTATAAAATATATAAAATTTAAGCATTTTTAAGCACAAAAGATCATCCTTGTAAAACATGAAATTTTATAAGGCTATAGACCTTCGAGTCATGCCTAAATTGGACAACTCTTATTTAAATCATTAGATGTTTGTGAAATATGATGCATCAAAGATGTTAAGCTAACTAGGTATAACTAAAGCCATAAATAAGCTTTTAAAATTTTTAAACGCGTCCTTCTCAAAACTACTTTTTCAAAGTCGGTGTTTACTGCCATTCAAAAACTAAATTACCTATTCACTTCAAATTTGGTGCACACTTTCTACATAAAAAATACCAACGTTGAGTTTTAGAATGTTTTTTTACATTAAGGGTGTTTTCCACTTATAAAATGGCGGAATTTTTCATGAAAAATAGAAGTTTTCACAAGAGCTGCAACGAATATTCGGCGAAATAGCACTTTTTCAAGAAGCATCACTTTGCGTATTATCTGTTTCTGTAGCAATTTCCTCAAAGCAGTTCCAGAAACTTTCATGTGTTTCTTTTTTTTGCTAACGGGGTGGAGAATAATCATCATCAGCGCTAGATTCATCACAACTAATTTTTAAAGTTTCTAAAATGATTTTTTGTCTTGCTTTTTGCGTTTGAACTATTGAAATGTAGCAACCAGATATTTGTCCTTACCGTCAAAATCAAACCGTTTTTCAATCTGAACTTTTAATGAAAATCTCATATTCAATAAATTTGGTGTTCCATCGGCAGTCTCTGTCTTTCCTAGGTATTTCAACAATGTGACAACATGTGGAGGAGTTTGATGCATTGCTCCATTAATATCCACTGAGTCGGTGTCAAATTATTTATAGATCCGTAATGCGTTAGGTACAGAGAGACAGCTCGTTTTTGTTCTAAGAATCGCATCATTAAATAATACGTAGAGCTCCAGCGTGTACTAACATCTTGTACTAGTTGGTGGTTTGGCAAATTAAGTTCTTGGCGAATAGATTTCAGCTTTCCTTGTGCTATACCAGAGTGATTAAAATGGGTAACAATTCGGTGTGCAGCTGCCACCATTTCCAGTACGTCCGCTTAGGAGTTTATTTTTTTAATATTATTTGAATAAAAGTATTATATTATTGTGGTATAAATAAAAAAAATAAAATTTTTTTCATCAAAATCAAATTTTAAGAATTTATATAATTTTAGATTTGCGCTCAAAGTGCTTAATTTCAAGCGCCTTACTCCAATACTATCGCGTGTTAAAAGACTACACAGTTTGCATTGGAGAATAGGAGCTTCGTGCTTCAAATTCCTTTTCGAACACTTTTTTCGCACTGGGAATAAACTGAATTACGCTAGCACAAAATGTACATATTTCCCACAAAATATTCGGCTGCCGAATATTCGATATTCGGACGAGAGCTTGGCCGAACATTCGGTATTCGGCCAAAATCACTATTCGTTGCATCTCTAGTTTTCACTTTAATTGAGCACCAACATTTTTAAAATAAAAAAAAGAGTAATCAGGAAACGTTGGGGGAAGGATTTAATAGTACTTTGACTAAATTTCAAGGGTTTTTGATTTCGGTTTCGGCTCAGATACAGTGAATACCGCAAATCACCTTTTTCGAAAATGTTCCAGGAAAATCTGTCTCACCGGCTTGTTTGTAAATATTTTTTAACAAAAAAATTACAAAATGTTGCTAACATCATACCATCAATTTACAAAAACTTTGAATAAATTTCCTTAATCAATATTCATAAAAAACAAATTCACGAAAAAAGTAATTTTTTTTACTCTTAAAACCATACTCCCCCCTTAATAATAAGACTATAATTGTTATACAAATGTATTCTGATTGTTTTTTGTTTTTTCCGTATAACTTTTATGCGTTATAAAACGCAAATGCACTGAAAAATTCTACATTGATCATTTAATGATACATTTATTTATTTTTTTTTTTTGTGTTGATTTAATTAAGATTAAAGTTGGAAAATAAATTAATATAATTAAGTTATTGCCTAATAAGTATATATAGTTTACTAGATTAAAAGTTACTATCCAAAATGTTTACTTAAATTACTTTTAAGTATTTATATGCTCTTAGTATCTGTAGGCATAGCTAATGTCCGTCTGCCGATGAATTACTTAAGCAATAAATAGACAATCGTTTCCCCAATGGCATTATGCATTGAGTGTCGGATTAATTTAGTTTTGTATCTGAATGATGTTTTATGAAAGTTTTAATTTTTATTTTAAAATGTAAATTTTGTAATTATGTAGTTTTAGAATTGTATAAAATAAGTTTTGTATTTTTCTGCAGAAAATTTTCTTCCAAGAAATGCCATAAGCTCAATATTTTTTATTTGAAGATCAATGACTTTAAGGAGTAATATAAATATTAACTAAAGATTGTAGTGCAATAATAAAAATACTTTTGGCTTAAGTATTACATTACAAAAGCATTACCAAAATGATAAAAAAATAAAATAATAACAACAAGTATTATTATATTTCTCGTGTAGCATATAGTTTTGAATTATAGCTACACTATTTTTTAAGTCAAAAAAATTTAATTATTCTTAATATTTCACAGTTTTTATTATGATTTAATATTTGAAATCCTATTCAAACATTTTAACCAATATTTAATAATTTTTGAAAGATGAAAAAGTTAATTTAAATTTATGAATTTATGAAGCCTGAAAGTAGGCAAAATAAAACTAAAATTAGGGTAACATTTACCTGAATACATATTTATAGGTGCCAACAGGAAGTCATTTTACACCTATGAAT
Source organism: Acrocera orbiculus (assembly GCA_947359355.1). Lineage (NCBI taxonomy): Eukaryota > Metazoa > Arthropoda > Insecta > Diptera > Acroceridae > Acrocera > Acrocera orbiculus. Next base: position 18,619,769 of record OX375759.1, read on the forward strand.
AATATATAAACAAGAGATACCATCTTAACAGCACATTGAATAAAATTAGAGAAGGCTTTTGAAGTAAAACAATTTGAAAATATCTTACGAGACTAAAATTATTTGAATATATGTTTAAAATAACTAAAAAAGATCCATTTTTAATCAAATATTTATGTATAAAATTTATAAAACATTAAGAATAATCTTTTTTATATCACTTTATTATTTGAAGCACGTAAAATGTGATTTTAAAAAAAAAAGAAGCATTATCAGATTTTTGAATTTTAATTGTTGTGTAAACTAATTTTTATTCTGTTTTTTACGAATATTTTTATGTTGATTGTCATAAATTTTTAAATTGTTTTTTATGCAATGATAAGAATTTTAGGCAGCTGTGTGTCTATATTAAAGTTGAATAACATAAATCTATATTTAAGTTACATTTTCTTTTTTGTAATACCAAAATTTTTTCATTCAATGCTTTTTAGCCTGATTTATTTTTCGGATGAAAAACTTTAAATAATTTAAAGAATTCAATAATTACAATAACATTGAATTATAAATCAAAACAAAAGAAATATATGAAAGATTAATGATTAATTATACCAATATGACTTGTATGTATATGATTTTTAAAATGCTTAGGTAATGTTTTATCTGGTGGCGTGCTCCACCGTTGGTACACATCAGTTATAGTTTTGTAGATGAAAGAAACTTTATGTGATTACAAATAATTTTTTTGTCTTTAATTAAAATCAAATTTTATTTTCTTGCTTAACAATATTTTGTGCAAGGCGCCACCAGATAAAGCAAAATACTATTTTCACTGCCGCCGGATGAAGTGAAACAAAAAAAAAAACTGCACTTTTCTTAACGTGTTAATAAAAAATCTATTGATTTTCTTTTCTTCTTTTTCCTCCAAAAACTTATTATGATAATTTTAGTTACTTATATTTTTAAGCTGATGTTTTTTAAAATATTTCAATTTAATTCTTAATTGTATTCTTTTTCTTTGCCTTTTTTTTCGTTAAATTTTTATCTGCTCTTTACATTAAATATTTAATTTTATTTATAAAAATACTTTAGTTATCAGTGAAAACCCCTAAATGCAGATTCTGTCAAGAGATAGAAGAGACGCCTACTCACCTACTCTTTGACTGTGGTAGGGTGATGTCAAAGAGAGTGAAGCATCTTCTCACTCGACAAGTAACCTGCACAGAAGGGTTGGAAATAGGTCTGAGAGGGATCCTAGCTCTGGCAAGAGACCTGAATATTAGGTTTCCATAATAACATGTCTGGCGGGGAGCCCAATAGATCAAGACTGGTCGCGGTGCATTTTGTCCCCCCTTTATTTTACTTTTACTTTATCAGTGAAAAGTAAATTTTATAATGGGAGAACATAAAATTCTAAAAACAAAGTTTGTACTTTAAAATCTAAACAGAAATAGATGCATTTTTTTGATTTTATTAAATTAATAATAAATTTAGATAAATAAAAAGTTACTTTTTTAAAAATCATTATGAATAGAAGTAATTTTTGTTGACATAAAGAACAATTTAATTCTATCGAAAGGAAAATTAAATGTCAGATCATCATCTCTAACATCCAAAATAAATTTTCTTTTAAGTTATTCACGAAGAAGTAATGTTAGTCCTTTTTTCAATTATTTCTTTTAAATATGATCAAGATATACTACCACACATTTCAATTTACTAAAAATATTGAATTTTATTAATTTAATTAAATGAAACTAAGATATAAACCTGCTTAAGGATCATACAAAAATTAATCTTAAAATACTTACGAAATGATATCAGCAACACATAAAAGTAAAAGGAAATAATTCAGCAGCATAACAAATCTTTTTTTTATTTTATTTTTTTAAATATAACTATCAAAAATTAAAGTACTTACACTAATACATGATAAATGATACATTTCCATCCACTAGGCCTTTCCAAGAAATTATAAACATGTCCACGAAATGTAGCTCTTCCCATATTATAGCGTCTTTGTGCTTTTACAAAATTTTGTGTTGCCTCACTAAACGGTTGTCGTTCATTTTGGGCTTTAACTATAAAATAAATACATCAAAATCAAACATGGAATTTTTATTATAATAAAAAATCATATAATACCACATTGTGTTGATGAAAATGTTTCCTTATCAGTTTCAATACCATTATTAACACTTAATGCTGGTATCATTTGTGATGGTAGGGACATTTGTTGCCGTATCGTACCAGAAAGAACAGTTGGACCTACAGCAATTCCACTCATTTCAACAATTGTTGCACTTGATGAATATATTTTATCCATATTATTTAATATTATACCAGAATAATGGCCACCTAATAGATTTTCAGATTCATTTACTATTGGCATTTCTGGTATGCCTTGAGAATTTCGTGGAAGATATGAAACACGAGGAGGTTGTTTCCATTCACTACTGATACGATGTTTTGCCATTTTTTATTTTTCTCGTCTTATATTGGGAAAATAACTATTTACATTATTGTTATTTTGCTTCAATCTTAATATAGTTGGCTTTTCTGAAATATAATTAATATTATCATTAATTTTAATTCATTTAATCATTTATAATTAGTTCAAAGTGTTGGAAAATATTTTAATATAAGTAAATATGGTTTCTAATTTCTTAAATAAATTATATCACTAAAAAACTTTAAAATGGTAAAATTTAGTATTTTTCTGTAAATAAAAGAAAAAGGAGTTGTGATATATATATATTTTCTATGCTAATAAATCACAGATCACAATTCCTTTAGTTGTGTTTATAGCAAAGAAAAATTATTGTACTTTGTCAGTTATTGTGAAAAGTGGAAAAAGTTTTAATTTTTAAAATTAAAGAAAAATAATAATTAACATTACTTAAATTATTACAAAGGAAAAAAAAATGTATTTTTTTATATTTCAACAGTTTAGTTTAGTCAAATATTATATTAGCGGTTAAAAAATACTACCTAAAATTTAATAAGATAACGTAATATACATTTTTCAATTTTTGAAAATATTTAATTTTCATTCTAAAACAAATTTACTTAAATAATTTGTTAAATATTTTATAATTACATTGTTTTTATTTTTGTTATAAAAACGCTTTTTTGAAATACAGTCAATATTTTTTGGTGTATTATATTTTAAGTAATAGGATAACCAATTGTTAAAAAAATAAGTGCATAAAAAGTCTTACATTGTTTGAAAATAATAATTTTCACTAAGCCTTTAAAAAAATATTTAAATATTTTATTATATAAGGCTACTATATAAAGTTTTAGTACAACAATCCTCTAAGAATCTCGTTAACATTATATTTGAGTATAATTTGTTAGCAAAATTCAGCAGATAATAACTTCAAGAAACATAAATTGTCATACACTACCAAAACAGTTATTAAATTGTTTTATTTATTTATGTTTGGATCAGGTTAATTCTCCTGTGTTCTATAATAAGAGGTTGCATTTTTGTGTGTATAATGCGCTCAGGATAATTAGTCAGTTTCAAGATTACCCAATCTGTATGAGTGCCAAAATTTTTCTCCTTTTCCAGCAATATAGTTGATAGAGAAGAAAAATCTTATGCAGTCGAAGAGAAGGTGAATTTATTTATCCATATTTGTTGGCTGCATGCTTCCTTATCGTGTTAAAATATATAATAAAAGATTTAAATATGTTTTTTATAGTTACTTCTGATATTTGTTGTTATTGTAATGATCAAAAGGATCTCGTAATTCTTAATAATTTTACATAAATAATTGTACTCAAAAAATTATTAATAATCAATAACAAGAAAAAATTGTAAACGTATTCTAATGAAGTACACGCAGCCCAAAAATTAAAAGAAAAAAATAGTCAATTTATTAAGTTGAGCTTGGGTACTTAAGTTTAATTGTGCTAAGTCCAGACTTGTATTGAATACATTCAATAAAAGTAATTTCAAACCATTCCTTCATTTTTAATATTATAAAATAAAATAAATAAAATTTCATTTCCTTTTAAGTAAAGATTAAATTTAAATTTACAATGCTATAAGGATGTAAAGATTAAAGCTTCTTAAACTGACATCTATCTCCTTAATTTTGGAATAATTTAAACAAGAACAACAAATTCATTTATATACAAGAGCTTTATGAAATATTACAGCTACATCTCTTATTTACTTTTGGTAGCTTTGTAAACTTTTGTCAAGACTTAAGAGCTTTTTGGTGGTTGAATGTTTATTTTATGCATAAGTTCGATTAAAAATTACTTTCAAGTTTAAATGAATGCACTTGCAATTGCACCAAATGGATTTTTTTTAAACAAATATATTGAAACTCTTGAAACATGAAGACATGAAAAACTTAAATTAACATTAAGTTGTTTGAGAATCTTTTTAACTTACTCTGAATATCTGAACTATTTAATCCTTTCAATATTTGCCTGCTATTATATTTATGAATAGCTTATTTAATGTGAAACTTTTTTTCTAAATCTTTATGCCATAATCATTTTTTTTATTCTTATTAAATTTGATTTTATTTGATGTTATTTAAAAACTTGCCTCTAAAAAAATTCCCAAATAAAATGATTCCTGTCTTTTTTAGGAAATCTTGGTGATATATATATATTTTACTTCTATTTTTGCTGCCTTTTATATATTCAAAAATAGAAAAGAGAAATAAAGGAATATAGAGACAACAAGTAATAGAGCACTTGAGACTAATATACATTCCTCAGATTAAGTGGTTAAGGATAGTCAGGACTTTTAAACGAAAAAAAAATTATAGGCCATTTTTTCAAATAACAGTGGTTAAATCACAAATTAAACTACTGAAAAATAGTTCATCAAATTCCCAAGGAAAGTTTTTGATTCAAAACCCTCTTAAATTTTTTTTCCAACTGAGATTTGGATAATATTTCGCATGAAATTCCAAAAAAGTTAAATATTTTTTTTTTATGATTTTTATTTATTTTACATCTAAGTAAATCCTTATGGTCCTGAAAGGGTTAAGGGGTTACACTTAGGCTTTTTTTTATTTCATTTTCGTATTGTACATATATTTAAGTACATACAAAAAAAATTTCAAATTGATCCGAGAATTGTTCTAGAACTTTTACACCTATTTGTAAAGACGTGTTAGAGCGACTGAAGGTGATTTTGATACTTTAAGCGCGTTTTTCTCAAAACTGTGTTTTCAAAGTTGGTGACCACGATTGCTTGGAAACGGCTAAACCGGTCAGCCTCAAATTTTAACACAAGCTTTTTAAGTATATTTTTCAGGGTTTGACTCTGAAAAATAATTTTTTTTTTTTTATAAACAGTTTAAAACCAAATTTTTTGGCAAAAATTGATTTTTTTTTTTTTTTGATAAGCCGCCATTTTGTCAAAAAACTTTATTTTGCTTATTCCCTCAATCAAGTTCTAGAACTAGATAATACATTACTTTGACGAAATTTTTTTGGTTTTATAAATTTAGATGATCCAACCCAGAGATATCGTGGTCACCGCAAAACGTGTTTTTTGAGTATTAGCTATAGCAGCTTTCAATAATAATATTTTTACATATAAAAAATTTTCAAATACAATTGAGAGTTACTATAATATTTGTATAAATTTTTACATTAATAACCTAAAGGTTTTTTGAGGAAAAATTCTCGAAAAACCCCTATTTTAGAGGCTTCTAAGTGTGTATATAACCCCTTAAGGTAGTAGACGAATAAAATAAGGCTTTTCAAAACATTAAACTTTTATGTAATTTGCAATTGTAGACTAAATTTAATATTATCATACAGCAATTAAGTGATTTTATATATTTTTTGTGTTAAATACCGGTAATATTTTTTGGAAAAAATTACAACTAAACTTATTTCCAAATCATCAGATCACATTCAATTCAAATGAAAATTGCTAAAAATAGTTTTTCGCAAGAATTAACAATTTCTTGCATTTATTTTGTAAAAATTTGTTCGTCTCAAATAAACTATTTTTTGCAGCTCATGCTATTATCAAATTTTGTAGGTGCACTGCACTCACAATAAAACTTCCACTAGACAATACCTAAAAAACGTTCTATTCGATATAGTTATAGATTATAATCTAAAAGAATTTTATCTTCGTAAGCTCTAACTTTATTCACTTTTTAAGCCATAAAAATAGTTTTTGATTATTTTCTTAAAAGAATAATTTTGTGCCGTTCAAAGCACAACTTTATATTCAGTACATAGTAAGCCATTTAACCGAACAAGAATTTGTTTTAATCATGCAAAATATTTTTATTTATTTTTTGTACCAATCTATTTCCAATGCAGTCTTGTCATTTTTATACCTTCAACCAAAAAACAAAACAACAAATCCATCCATTTTACTACTTCCTCAAAAACTTGTTTTTTTTCTTTGAAATGAAATTTCTCACTCAGTATAATATTCAAGATATTCAGGATGAAATAAGGCTAGCATTAATTTGATGTCATCATCAGTGGATTTATATTGATTAAGGCTCATAATGTAAGGGAAAAATTGATATGTGCAATTTATTTTGCAGCTTTTTGTGTTAGATTATATTGATGTTTCTTTTCCTGAAGACATAATGGCTTTTCTTCATAGGAGAATAGCGTGCTCCCACCTATTTTATACGGTAAATTATTGAAGTTCGATGATACACGCAAGCAAAAGGAATAATAGGAAAGTATGTACATGAGAATTTTAAAACTGCCTATCATAAGTTTTTCTTGTTTTTTATTTTTCTTTTCTATTGATTGAAAGATTTTATTAGATATTGACTTTTTTGAATTATTAATTTAATTTTTTGAATTGTTATTCTTTAGAAACCTTCAAGAAATATTGTATGTAGATTTTTAAGTAAATATTTAAAAAGGATAATAAAAATTGCTATTGTATTTACATTGAGACTGTTCTCTCATGGTTTTCCTAAGCTTATAGATCCTCTGCCTAACTTCCTACTTTTTTTTCTTAGTTTTTCCTTCCAAAAAGTAATTCTGATTAAAATTTACTGGTTAATCATTAATTTTTGTTTCTTCTTTAAACTTCCTGTTATTGTCTAATTATTCATTAAAAGTTAATATTTATTACTTAAGCTTCTAACCTTTTTAACCTATTCTTTCTACTACCCCTAAAAAAAAATGTTCAAAATAAAACTTTATTCATTTTTTTTCCCTTCTAATATCAAAAGTACCTTTATATACACTTAAAAATATTTGACCATTACATAAATTGCATGACACTTAATGCCCCAGAGGCAAGGCTCTACTCTCTGCATTGTAAACCAACAAAATCTTTTTTTCGTATAGTACGTTCCTTCCATATTCAAAATTAAATTAAATTAAAAACATCATATACGATTTTTGGTTTGCAACTTTTTTTTTCTTCTCTCACTGATAAACAGGTGTCCGCTTCAATATAATGAAATTTTGAGATGTTTAAAATGTAGGGAAAGTATAAAAAAACCGGAAAACAATTATATATCCCTTGATAGTTTAACATATGAACTATAAATTTAGATATATTTAGATTTAGATATTTAGATACAGCAGGAATGTATAAATAATAATGGTGAGAATTAAATCACTGTCTCGCATCGTAAACGATATAACGTCTTTTTTGTAGCTTAAAATCATTGCTTTATTGATTTTCGGAAAATAATCTCATTTCTTAAAATTATGTGAGAGAGCATTTTGCCACCTTGCTTTAGTCTGAATATTCCTTTAAGATGTTACTTTAGATATGTATTTCTGTAATAATCTCACATTTTTACTAGTTTCACTTTCAATTGGCGTTCTAATTAAGTCCTAACTGAACTAACTGATCTAAAGGAAGCCAAGCATATAATTTGTAAATATAATTATTGTAAATCTGGCAATAATTTCAAAATTTATTGCCTTTATCAAAATTTTCGGGAAAATATCTTTACACGATTAATTCGATTACACATTAATGAAATTTTATTATTTGTTGCGAAGTTATTATTTCTTCAATTTTCTTTTGTGAACCTGTATAAGAGAAGATTACATACCCAATTTTGTTAAAATGGAAATTTTCGTGTATTTTATTTGCAAAAAAAATAAATGTTACTTAATAAAATCACAAAAGTCACGCATTCTATTAACTTAGTTCTAGTAACTAATCCTGGTTAAAATCTTATAAACTTGTAAGAGCCTCAGTTTGTCACTGTAAACTAAATAAACATTCATATATCTAAGCCTACGTGTAGGTTTTTTAATATCAAAATTTAATAAAAATCAACCGTCTAAATCTTTTTCAAATAATTTTTTTCAATTTACGGAATTATTTTTAAATACTTGGATATCTCTCTTAATAGATCTCCGTTTCCAATTTAACTAAATTTTTTTGTCAAATCAAAATATCAAATCCATTTTCTCGACATTAGTTTATTTGGTTAATTCTAAAATATTTTTATAATTTTTCAAAATTTTCAATATCCAAATTTCTTCCGCTTGAATTTTATTGGTCCACAAATATTTTTTGGTTTTCAATTTTCTATTTATATTTTAACACTTTTATAAATAATTACATTATTGTTTCATTTCATCAATTTTCTATAAAAGTTGCTTGAAAAACTTAATTTTTTAACTAGAATCTCCTTTTTTGAATAAATATTTTATTTATTTTTTTAAAAATTAAAAAGTTCAGCTAAAAATATAAAATAAAAATATTAAGCTTTAGTTTTCGTCGTTTTAAAATGATATTAATCACCTTCAATTGAGGTTTTAACGCTAAAAGTACAAAAAATATGATTCAAATCCTTAAGATAGGTACAACTTTTGAACACAAAGATTGTACAAACTAAGATATGCTAAAGTTTTCAGCTATTATATCTAAATCAGGTCTGTTGAGACCCTCAGAAATTCATTCGTTAAAATTTTTTGAATTTCTTCATTAAATAATTTTTATCTTAAGTCTTAGAGATACATCATAAAGGCTACAAAACAGCATATAATGGAAAGAAAATTAATCTTTTATTTAATACAAACTTACAAAAAATTTTTTTTTGCTTTCTTTTTATTTTGCTAGTACATTTAACGTTTCACTTTTTTTATTTCAATCAAATTGTTTAAAGCTAGAAAAAATTTGGAGTTGTCAGCAAGCTTCTAATGTTTCCATACCAATTAAGATTGTAAATAAAGGAGCAAGACAATCAATTCCATTAAATTTTGCTTAATTGGCATAGTATCATTTTTGTTAAAATTTCAAACTAATATCAAGAAGGAAGTATAGAATATAACTAGTAAAGTTTTACATCAATTATAATTATTATAAGTGTCTATTTTAAGTGAAATTTGATTGACAAAATATCGTGTTTAAACTTTAATATTTTATGATTTGACTGAGGTAGAAATTTAAAAAATATATTCTCAATTATAAAGAATATAGAGGTAGAAGTATGATGTTGTAACTCCAGACCAATTTAGGGCTTTATTTTTCTTATTTTAAAGTTTATCAATAAATAATAACACATGCACATCAAGAAAAATGATACCATGATGGAAGTAGTAGAATGTTAATTTTTAGAACTTTGTAATTGCCATTTATTGGGTGCCTTTTTCTTAGAAAAGTGTCGTTTTGAATCAGAAATAAAGTTTTAGATTTTATTTTTTATCCGTTATCATTGATTAATTTAAAAACCTATCTTTATTTACCCTTTTAACAGAATTAAACAGTCTTTCAGTGAATCAATAAGTCGTCATTCTTTTTGTTTTATTGTAAGAAAACACAACAAATATTTTTAAAAAGAATTTTTCCATAATAACTTTTTATATAAAATATAACTAGCATAATTCAGTGATGTTTCTATAACTATACAGCCAACATATGAAACATCATCATTCTACGTACCACAGGAACAATTTTGTGAATTTCTTTTGGAGTTTTTGCAATTTTCTTATCAGAGGGATCAAAGCATTCGACACTTTTTGTGTCTATGTGACTGTAATTAGTGCTCAATTTCGAACACTGTCGATCAAATTCAATTTATAGAAACTTTAACTTACAATTAAACTTGTATTCATCAAAAATAATATAAATTTTTGTACTTGGCAATGGTTTCTCTATGTCAGTCTAGAGAATTTGCACATAATGTGCTTATTTGGATAATAAATAAGAAAAATTCTAGCATATATATAAATTATCACACATTAAGTTTTTTTAAGAAATAAAAAAAGAAAAAACAGTATGTCCTCTTTTTTTTGAAGCATAATTACAATAAAATGGTAGAATTATTTTCTCAATTTGTATAAATATTCATTGAAATTTTCAAATTTAATATTCTTAGGAAAATATTAAAATAAGGAAGTAAGCGTAATAAAACTCGATAATAATAATTGAAAATTTATTGCCAAATGGACCAAATTAATTGAAGGCAATAAATTGTTAGAGTTGGAGTTTGATTTTGGCAGCAGTGCAGATGATGATGTAAAGATTTAGCTTAATTTATTTTTTGGAAAAAAGAGAAGTAACAAACCTTGCTGTAGTTTTAGCAAATCTTGTTCAAAGAATTTTTGCTTTTATTTTTATTATTATTATTATTTTAAAAGATTCAGGTATAACCTTGAAATTTTTTATTAGTCACAGTAAATGAAGTATAATTTTAGTCTTTTATAGAAAAATTTATTTAATTCTTTGTGTTCATTTATAGTACCCATATTAATACCAACGACTATTGAAACTATTTATGTCTAAAAGGATAAAGTGACTTATTTATAAATTTGAAGGGGATTTATTAAAGACGGAAATACCATTTTTGTGGACTTTTATTTAACTTGTTTTCTGTTATGAAGAGACTTTTTTGATTGATCTTTAAAGTACTTGTATCAAATTTGGTTTGTATAAGAACATAATCTCGTGGGTAAACTTTTGTCGAAAAACTAATCCGTTTCCAGTTCTGAACCTGAATGAAGGGAAATCTTACGACTGAATTTTTACCTAATTTGGGATAAGCTATTGAGCTTTAAATTAAGAAATTGTAAGTTACTTTGATGACAATGTAATCTGGTTAAAATATTTTTTTGAAAAAAGTTAACTCATTCCCAGCTCTGGAAACGAATACAGTGGAATTAACAACATAAATTTCACCTACTTTGAGACAAGCAATTGAGATTTGTTTTAAGAAATCATAAATTGCTTGGGTAAAAGCTTAAAGTAGATATAAGAATTTGTGTAGAGCATTCAACCCACTCCTACTTCTAGTCACAAATACAGTAGAAATTTTGTACAATATTATTTAGACAAATTATTTAAGATGAACTTTTTAATTTTACTGTAAGATAAATTTTTTAGGTAGGGAACAAATACTAATAAAAATGACAAAATACAAAGAATATTTAAAAAATAGACTTATTTATTATTTTTCTTTTAGGAATTTAATGAATTGAGAAGAAAAAAATTATATTTATTAGCGGGAACAGAAAGCGAAAAAGTCTTTAATATTAAATTACTGATTTCTCATCAAATTATGTAATTCAATTACATAATATCTCGAAAAGTTCAGTAAAAATTGATAAAGTGTAATTAATGAAATAGTCCAACACTTTTATTTATCGTAATACAAATTGAAAATAAATTTTCTGAAAAGTATTATTTATCCTTATGTTCCGGTATTTAGTAATATTCCTCTACTTTTAGCTCATTAAATCTATAAAATTGTTGTATATAAAAGTCAAAATTTTAATAATAACTTAATAATAATAATTATAACTTTGAAGATTCATACTAAAACAAAAACGTAATATTTTGTAATTTTAAGGAAATTAATTTACTCTTTAACTAATACAAGTTTATGACCTTATTGACTTATGGTACAACCAAACACAAAGCAACAAGAGATGCAGTCCTTACTAAATTTCATTTGAAATTATTTATTGTTTTCTTTAATCGTATATTTATATATATATATATATATATATTTGGAACAGATAATAATAATGAAAATATCCACAATTCAACCACACTTGATGATAATGATAATTCAATTTCAAATTGTCAGATTGATTAAAATGGAATGGCTATAAATTAGAATATACCACACCAACTCTAATTAGTTTTCCTGTGTGGTCTTAAATATATACATATATATATATATATATTTTCATTTTTGATTTTTGTATTAAATTGCTTAAAATTTATTGCATTTAATAAAAATAATTGAAGTGTGACTCTAACTGAAAATTAAAAAGTCTTAGAAAATTTTGTATATAAAAACTAATCTGCTCTAGTTTCACCGATTCGTACAATAGTTGCCTGAAAATACAGTCTAAGGTTGAAATGCAAAAAAAAATAAAAAATAAGATTTAGAAAGAGATGTTAATGTAGAAAATAAGAAAGAGGAACAAATTTTCAGTTATCCTGGGAAAAGTAATGCAAAGTTAAAGAGATTTTAAATCTGTCAGTACAACTCAATGGCTATGTCAAATTGTATAAAATTTTTCATAATAATTCTTTTATGTGTAAAGTTAAGTCTGAGACAAACAGTTTCACACTTACTAAAAATAAGCAAATTTTTTTACAGATGTGTTTTTTTTAAAAACAATAAGAAATTTAGTTTAAACGTGAAATTTTTGTTGTTGTTATTTAATTTTGTATTTTTAAATATATACAAAAAATCTTCATTAACATAACAAAAACTTGATTAAAACAAAAGAAACCTTACAACTAAAACAGTGAAAACTTTTCCTAAATTACTTTAAAACGAATGTCGATCCTGAAGTAAAAATTATTTCAATAAGCAAAACAATTGTTAAGGTAAAATAAAAAGTTTTACCAACTTAATTTGATATATAAAAGAACAAAACAATAAAATATCCTTTGAAATTTCAACTCAGTCAGTTGTTTGTTGTAGTAACTTTTTAATAATATAAAAACAAAACTATGCCTTAAAGAAGAATAGAAATTTACTTAAACTACAAAGTTTATATTTTCTTAACAAAATATTTTATTTTTTATTTAATTTGATTTACTGAAAAAATGAAGAAAAAAATGTCATAAACAAGAATTTCATCAATTCTGAATTGCATACAAATGAACTTTAAAAGTTCATTTCTTTCTAGTCTTAAAATTAATTGTTTGTGCATTTATTTTGGACACTTACATCATTTGATTAATAACGGTACTTTATAAGGACTATTAAGAAATAAATACATTTTTTTGTTATCTTAACATATTTTTTGTGTTAGTTTTGTCTTTGACATGCGTCTTATATTCAATAAGTTAATGACTTTCGAGTTTATTTTTTTTATTGAATTATTGATAATTAAGAAGCTTAATTTTAGGTTTCTGTTTAAAGAAGATTTTTTCCTTGTTTTTTTATTTGATTTGATTAATAAATTTATATGGCTTTAACAATTTCAATTCACATGAGCTAGGCTAATATAATTAAATTTTGTTATTTTACCAGTAATTTATATTTAATTTATTGAAAAAGTATTCAAAAGGTCAACTGTTGATTTGACTGTTGATTGAAGTATTATAATTATTTAACATTTTTTAAATATGATTCTGATGAAATTTTATACAATTTTTTTCTTAAATATTATTTAGCTTTTGTACCTGTTGAGTTCTTAAATGTAATTTAGGAGTTTAAGATTTACTAAATCCTATAAAAAACATTTCTTCGCAGTATTAAAAACATTTGTTTAAGCTTGCATCATTTCTCTAAACTTTCTAATATCTCATATCTGTTGTATATAAAATACAAGTAACACTTTTTTATATTGCATCACTACGAAGACTGCCAACTCAGATTAAGTTTCATGAAATGAAATAAATTATACAAAGCTTATTGTAAATTATGTTCAAAAAACCAGCTACGGAAAGCATCATTATGAAAATTGTAAGAGAAAAATTTATTTTGTTAACACTTCGATTTGAGAAAAATTAACAATTTAGAAAACTTACATATAAGCTGCTGGGCAAGTAATATAAACTATTTTTAGAACTAACAAAAATTTCACATTGATTCGAGTAATAAAAAATATCCGTTTATGTATGTAAGTTTTCTTATTTCATCACCATCCATTTGGATATGTTTTAATAATCAATAAATACGTTAGTCTATATCCTCTATTGAACAGTAATATTTTTAAACACATTATCATGACTATTAAGGATATTATAACAAAATAATTAGTAATTATTAACAAAAACAAAACGAAAATTATCAATAAAAATAATAATTTTAGGCAAAGCAATAAGAATAAGAAAATTTTCTTAATTATATAAATCCGTATCCTATTTAAATTGGCTCTTGTTATTTTACATTCTTAAGACATACTTAGATTGATTTTCTCATTTCTCAAGGTAGATGGAACCAATTTTATGTAAAATAAAAACGACAAAGACTACATATAGAAGCTACAAACCATGGACGATACTCTCACTTAAAAATTATATGTCAATGTTTCTTCTTGCTGTACTCCCATATTGAAGATAAATGCTTATAATAAAATCAACTAAATGGGCTGTGACATTAATTTTATTTAACTATTCATTGTTATATCAAAAATGACAAAATTTGAATGATATAAATTTTATCAGAACCTATTTAAGATTTTATGTAGTTAAATAAAAGCTGAAGTTTTTGACTCTTAAATTATGTACAAATGTACAAAGATTTTTACATCATAAATTTTCATCTATAGAAGATTGTTGAACACGAAAAACACGAAAATATTATATAAATTATAAATATATTTTCTGTAATCTTTATCCAAATAATAAAATTAATGTCACCAGTTTGATATGCAAGTCGATAATAAAAACATGATGATGGAGACTAAAAATATCATTTTGATCTATATCAAAACTTTAAATTCTAGTTTAGTAGAATTATTTTTTCTAAATAAAGGTAAAATAATTTTTGAAGTATGAATAAAATTTATTTCATACTATTCAAAAAAAAAAAAAAAAAAAAAAAACAAGACAAAGCTGTTCAAGTGCTTTCAACAATTTTTTTATGATAATTTCAAAGAATATTTATTTAAATAACAAAATGAATAAGCAGAAAAATGTCATAAAAGGCCCACTTTCAGGTTTTTTTTGTCTGTTTTTTGAACAAAAGCAGCATTTTGAAGGCCCTTACATTCAAATTTGGTTAAAGATTAATCCTGGAGAAAAATACAATCCAACAAACTCAATAATATGAATATAATGGAACCTCTTATAGTACAAAAGTATACAACACTAATTGTAAGTATCAAAGATAATAATTTTTGTAATTTCTCTGATTTTGTTTTTTTTTTTTATTTCCTCTTCTTTTTGAGTGATTTTATTCTTTAAGTTTTATTGCAAATTTTCACTAGTTTATAGCCTCAACATTAAGATAGTAATTTGGGTCATTAAAACTTTAGCTGCTATTTACCTTAATAAAATCAATAAATTTTGCAATTAATTAAGCATTTTGATCGTATTAAAGTTTCGGTAAGTTTTTTATTACCAATTTGTTAATTGAAAAAGAACAAAAATAAAATAAAACTTCATTACAATCTCACAATCAACACAATCAAAACTATTCTTTATAAAATATAAGGTGGCTTTAGATTTAATGGTTTTTTTTTTTTTTGAATTACAGAAACTTATTAAATTTAAAAATAAATTCAATTTGTTTAGTTTTCAAAACATTTATCTCATTATGTTTTTAAAAACATAATTTAAAATTTAAATAAAACCACAAATATATGACGGATTGACAAATTATTGGAAAGGGTATAAGAAAAACACTACAACTACTTATGATCAAAAACCAATGCAACAAAATTGTTTACAGTTTTATATGCCTGAAAATGAAATATAAATTTATTTGTTTTCTTTTTTTCGAATCCAATAATAATAACCCTGTAAAATAATTTATTTCAAAAGCATTCAAGTTTAGGGACTTTTATCTTTTCCTATTAATTTGGGTGTGTTTTATACTCTTTGTTATTTATACGAAAAACAAAATAAAAAAAAAAATATATTCAATACAAATACGATTAAATAACATATATGGCATACATATATATATATATATATATATATATATATATATATATATGATTAAAAAATCAATACACTTTTAGGTAAATCGTTTTATTAACTTTATTGTAACTTAAGACAATTGTCAGATTCAATTACAAAATTGAAATTTTTTATACAA
Organism: Acrocera orbiculus; assembly: GCA_947359355.1. Classification (NCBI taxonomy): domain Eukaryota; kingdom Metazoa; phylum Arthropoda; class Insecta; order Diptera; family Acroceridae; genus Acrocera; species Acrocera orbiculus. Next base: position 18,635,914 of record OX375759.1, read on the forward strand.
AATAAAATCAAAGAATGCTGTAAGACTCTTAAAAATATTATTCAAGTTATGAAAATGCATATAAAAAAACTAATATTATAAATTAATCAAGGGAATACAAAATTCAATACACTTAATTTTGATTTATTCAAAAAAAAAGGAAAACCCATTAGTATTGTAGAAAACAAAACAAAAAGTTAGGAATATTAGAAATTGTTCATTTCGTATTTGTGTAAAGAAAAAATTCCTTTTGAAGAAAAATATAATAATATACAATATAGTTATTCAAGGTTATTCTTATCCCTTGTGTAATCTTGTGTGGTGGCACAACTAGCTTACTTAGATATGATTCTCACCACAAATAACACTGAATTATATTGCTACTAGAGCTGAAAAAAAATAATTAAATATTAAATTCAAAATTACGATTTTAAAGCCCTTCACTGAAAAGAGAGAAAAACTAGGGTAAAGCAGTTAAGCCCCTTTCTAAGTATATCTTGCAGCTGAGTTACCTTATCTAAAAATAAGAAAAAAACTGATTTGAAATATTCCTAGTCAGGAAAATGTGCATTAGTGAAATTTTCGTATAACCATAAGGATAACAGAAAAATTCATAAATAAAATATTCATCAGTAGAGGATACAGGAAGATGATGACTTTTATGGCCACTCTAGAATAAAATTCATTAAAGTAGCCCTATTTCCTCAATTTCCCTTCAAAAAGCGAACAAACTGAAGATATTAAAAGTTTCAAAACTCACAATAAGTAAACATATCATAGATTTAGATGGATATTTTTAATAAATTTTTCGTAAACTCTGATAAAACGTTTATCTCTTAAAATTTACAGTCTTTCACTTAAAAATTAACTATTTAATAATCAAATCATTTTTTGTTAGCTTTAAAACTAATAATCATATAAAAACTGTTACTTTTTTGAAATTTCATAATATTCACTTATGAAAAAATTAAAAAAATTACATTTCACGTTAAATTAAAATTCTTCTCTTTTTATTAAAAATTTCGAAGAAATAACAAGATTTGATTTATAAAAAAATAAAATCTTTTGTATCATGAAATTTCAACAATAGTTATTCAAATTTTTACAAACAGATATACAAACATTTAAATCAAGATTGAACTCAATATTAATATTAATTAAATTTAAGTATTCCCTTCTGCTAAAGGATTATATTACATGAAAGCATGTAATTTACCACAAATTCAGCACATGTATTCCAAAATACATAGGCTTTGGTTGTCTAAAAATAAATCAAATTGAAATTATCTCCTAAGTCTTCCGGTAGTAACAAAATTTCATTTAAAATTAAAATAACAAAAAAAAATAGCTTTAGCTATGCACATCCATATAAATCACTTTTAAATTTATTTCCTCAATTGTTTCATTTAATTCTATAGAAATTGTTTCTCTTATTAGAAAATGGCAATGATTCTTGTCTACTTCGAGTGTGTATAAAGTTAAAAACAACCAAAATTAAATGTGAATTCAATTTTAGTTTATTATGAATTTTTGGAAATCATCATTTCTAGACAAAACAAAGAATATACTAAAAAGTACCAGACAAAAATTAAAAATTCTGATTTGTAAGCAAACTCATTAAAAATGCACTTCAATTGGCAAGAGAAGTCAATTATAAAAAAAGATCTATTTCTATCATAAAAGTCTGTTTTAATTATTTAATTTATCTATCTCTCTGGAGCGTCTATGGTCTTGTTGCCCATTTCTCACTAATTTGATTTCTGTCAACATATTAGTCAAAATGAATCTCAACAGTCCAACAAACTTGAAAATCGCATAAAAAATTTCATATACTTTTCTTGTGAAAATCCGTTAAATTTCTATCTTCTATCTTAAAATTCTATCTTGGTCTATTTTTAATAATATAAAATACATTTCCCAAAAATCAAAAAATCTTACATGAACTCATTTAATTTTTTGTTTTTAAATTTTGATTTTTTTCTATTATTTTATAGATTAGTCTTGGGTATTTTCCCAATATAAGGACGTACTTTTTGTGTAAAAACACTTCTCAAGCATTTTCAATAAAAAGATTTGACTCTCGGTCGTTTTCCTGGTAAAATGTGTACTCCTCGTTGATAAAAGCTAAGATTTTTTATGCATCGACTGGATTTGATTTCACTCGTAAGGATCAAAGTACTACTTAGCAATGTATATGTCATTTACCAAAATGAGCTGTAACCATAAAAACAACTTCTAGTAAATATGATAAATGGAATAGAATTCTTTGTTTCAGTACTTGCTGGCATTGCAATTATATTATAATTATAATCATTTTCCTGGTAATGATAGGCCCAGAGATACTTACAGAGAAGGAGATGGTTTTGTTAAGTTAAAAGAAACTCATAGAATATTATACAATCACCTGATCCTAACAAATACAATGATTTAGATTGGAACAACATTTTTTTGTTTGTGTTTACCATTGTTATTAATATATAGTTTAGATTAATTTGATTTAATATAATGCGCTTTTGACAATCTCAATTATCTTTGATACTTTCTTTTAGCATTTTGCAATTGGAGCTTGAATTGTGTTCATTTGAGTGGCCAAGATTTATCGATTCATCAAATCACCTTTTGAAATTTTTCTTTTACAGTTTGGATCACAGGATTTCAATTCCAATCTATGAGGTAACAATTTGTATAAAAAATAGTTGAAAGTACCAAAACGCTTTTGACTTTATTTCGTCATCATGTGTGAACGACTACATTATCGTTGTAGCTAGATCGGTGAATTTTTTCTATATAAATTATGAATATCCTGAAAAGGCTTTTATGTGTCCACAGCCTTCAGAGAGTCTCAAATATTCTCGTCATATATACGTAGGCAAAAAGGCTACAGTAATAAAATTTAAAAAAAAAAAAAAGAAAAAATTAATATAATAGTCATGAGGGCTGTGTCTATAAAATTTCAATATTTATTATGTTTCTCATTTGATAGTATTGGTCTCCTAGATTTCATATAGATATTTTGTCAACCTACTATTCTCTAAGATTTTTATTTTGCTTTTGTACAAGAAAAAAAAAACATTGCGCAACACGCAAAATATTAGTAAAATTTATCATTCGTGAAACATAGATAAAATGATAGGAATGAAAAGTTCTCTAAACAAAAAAAGGCCACCTGCCAGCTTAAAGGATACCATGAGGGTTGCTAAGCTGGATTCCTTTTTATGAATTTAGTAGACTTTTTATTACAAAATTGTAAAATCACTCTGCTGAAATATTATTTTTATTCTTTTATTTTGAATGTTGTTAGAAAAGAACCACTTCCCTAGCATATACAAATGTTTCTTATCTTTATTAAATCAGCTTGAAAACAACTTGAATGAGCTTGGCTAGTTTAGTTTTTCAAGGCTTTCTCTTTTCAACAAAATTTTTTTATAAATTTGCATCAAAAAGAATAAATTAATCAAAAAAGTTCTGTTGATGAGTTGACATAATTACCAGTCTTCGAATAGAAGCATATTTTTTTTAAATATTTTGCTTGCTTTTATCAACAAATGAACTCTTTTGATATTTTATTTTACCTTTATCAAAAAAACTTTCTTTATAAAATAAAACAACTAACTGTCAAACAGTCAAGCAGAAAAGCTTGTGTCAAATCTTGCTAGGCTCATATCACTTTTATATTTAATTGTAAAATAACAAAAAACTTATTTCTCCGTACAACATGTAAGACTAGAATATGAGAATATGGGGTTTTTTTGCAATAATAAATTTAGTATTCGAGTGCTTGAATATTTATAGAGCTTCCTGATATATATATATAGAAGATTGATGGACTCATATTTGTAATTTGCAACCAAGTTATAAGAGCTTCAATACCAAAAAGAAATGATTTCTAACATTTCATGTTTTATCTGAGGGTAGCAAGCTATCTTTATATTTGATGAGATGATGTGATTCTAGCACACTCAGAGTACGCTTTTAACAAAATGTCCTCTTTCTAGGAAAGTTTACGTTGTTTTACCAGTACTACAAAAATAATTCCAATATAATGAAAAGGTCAATTATAACATCAACACTACATTAGGCCTGCCATAAATTTTAGAACACTAATCGGGACATTTGAAATAAATATAGGATAGCTATATTATGGAGCTAATTTAAAAACTCGTTGAATTTTATCAACAAACTAGTTAAACAACTATTTTACAGTAAAAACTTAGATTAGAAACTCTTTCTTTTAATTTAAGTTTGAAGTTCCAAAAATCAATGAAATTTATGAAAAAATTAACATCCAAATTTTTTAGGCTTACGCGACGTCCTCGTTTTCAATTCTCTTCGCCCATTCACGCTTTAACTATTTTAAGTAACTCTTTTTCACCTTTGACAAAATTATAAAATTTTATGCATGTCATTTCATAAACATATATGCATTGAATGTTGCTTCCCATTGTGGTTATTTTGAGTGAACTACGTTCTTTAGCTTATTGCGACGAAATTAAATTCATCAGTAAAATATTCATGAATAAAGCATACAGGAAGTAACTATGGAGGCAGGATGATGAACTACGTTCTTTCGTTTATTGCGACGAAATCAAAGAAAACACACGCTCCACATGAGCATTATGAGCTGGGATTGCAAAGAGATATTGACAAATTTTGCAAAAATTTGCTTTCCTTTCTTGTTTTTTAGTTTTTCTGAAAAAGTTTATCCACTTTTCCTGCATATCTTTTGCTTTCCATTCATCCGACATTATAGTGAATAAAACATTTTCCCCCATATATGAGCAAAAATTAACCCCTACGTAACTGTAATTTACAAACCGGGACAACCGAAATACTAAACGGTATACGGGGATACAATGCTTAAAACCACTTTACACAACGCTATATACAACAGAAAGTTATAATGAAGGATATTAAAAAATATGAATGCTTGTGTAATGTAAATGACAAAAATAGAACCAAATTCATTTCTTATGTTAGTTAATTTCTTTTATTAAAACATCAGACTAACATGTCTGGATTTGGAGCATCTCTCACTTTAAATTTATTAAAGCAAGTGAAAAAACTGTTATTTTTAATTCTTTTTGTACTTTCTTTTTTTCAAGATTATTTACTTTTATGACTTATATTTTTCAAAAGGCATTGAATATATTTCTCTAGTTTTTTTTTCTTACCTAACCTACAATTTTCTTGAACTTTAATTTCCTTTCATATTTATTTTATTTAATAATTAAACTGAACTTCTTTTTTTTTCTTTAATACTATAAACTACTTCTAAGCCTACTTAATCAAAAATTCTAGCTACATAATAAAAATCAACACTAAATTATCTGACAATTCAATCGATATTTTTAGATGATAAAAAGAACAGAATAAATTTTTAATGTAAAAATATCGATTCACTCATTTTATATACTCTTTATTTAATGGAAAGAAAAACGTAATTATGAATTTAATAAAATTAACTCAATGACATTAAGAAAATAAATGTGTAAGAAATTGAACTTAGAATTGTAGAAAGTCAGAAATTTCGTAGTATAAAAATTGAAAACCTTAAAATTCAATTAATATTTTTCTTCAAAAGAAAAATTATATACATTTGTGTGTTACTGCATCCATTTAAAAGAGGAAATTTAAATTAAATTATAATTTAAAATCATATAATCTTTTTTTTTTTATTTTTCTTAAATATCCAATTCATCAAGAAAGAATTCTAGTAAGCATGATAATAATTTCGTACTATTGTAAAACCACTCAAAAGAAAAGGGTACTAAATTTGTTATGAAATTGTCAAATTAAATTTGTTGTAAAAGGATTCATTCCCCATGCCTTCTTTTCTTTTATTGATTTTAAATCTTTACTTCAAGTGACTTTTTTAAGAAAGCTATGAGAAAAAGATTTTATAAAAAGGATGCAAAAAAGGTAGCTAAGTAAGATTTGAAATAAAAGATTAAAAGATTAAAAAAATAGTAAAATTATTTTGATTAATTTCACAAAAAAATGTTATTTTTAATTGCGTAATCAAATGATATATCAGGTACGTGTCAGGATTTGAATAAATTCAACCAATACTAAGCATTTAATATATTTAAAATAATTTAAATAACAATAAAATAGTAATAAAAAGAAAAAATTTAATTTTGGTAACAGTGATCTAGCTATGTCTGGATTGGAACAATAATTCACTGTTAAAAAATTTAGTATAACCTGCTAAGACCTGAGATTGAAATGCAAACAAAAGGTATGCCTTCTATTAAAATCCTAGTCACTTTTTGAGTAGCTTTAATGTTACCTGAATATATTGTCAAAACAGATTTGAGCTGAAGATTTCAAGCTATAATTAAAAAATAAAAATTTTTTCCTTATGCATTTTATTTCATTGATTTTGCATATTATGCTGATCACAAGATATGAAGAGATTAAATAACTTAAATATCACTCAAACGTGATTTTAACATTTTCATGATTATATTGATCATGAGGTATTGGATAGTATTAAAAAAACATGGGTAAGTTACTTCACTTTCCGCTATCAGCCTCCTTTTCAAGCAGAAAAAATTACAACCAAGATCAACCAAAGGTGACCATTATCTAATGAAGCTTTTAAAGCTGTTACCAACACCAACTTAAGAAAAGCTTAGTCAAAACAAGCTACTGTATTTCTGCTTAATAAAATTAACATAAAATATTTAGAGAAATTTTATGTTTTCACTGACGTAGAAGAGTTAATTTTTCACTGACAAAAATAGTGCTGATAGTCATTTATAAAGAAGATCCTAGTATTCAGTATTATTCCTATTATTCAGTATTATAATGTTTGCCTTAAAGCCAATGCCTGTTTCATTTAACATATTTCATTAAACATAATTTTAGTTGAAATATACTTTATGTAAAATTTGCCAATTAAGACTTTCTTCCAAACTCTGTGCTTCAAATAATGCCTTCTAACGCTTTTAATAAGTTTAATAAAAATATTAAAACTAACTTCTCCTACTACAGATTATTATTGCAAAATCTCTGTATAAACAAATTAATAAATTAAATTATTCTAAACAATTTTGCTCGAAATCAATTAGAACAATTATTCTAAGCAAATAATTGCCCTCTTTTTCGTTGCTAATTAGATGAACCATTTTCAAAAACTTAAAATTTGCCCCATGGAATACCTCGATATCAACCAACCTCGGAAAATTACTTACTTTACCACCATTTGACAACATTTTTCAACTTATAATTATTCCATGCCAAAAACAAAACGTCAAAAAATGATTTTTAGGCCTTAGAGGGGTGTTACCCTATAATTTATTTTTTATTGGCTTAACTTACTTAGGAAGGCATTTATCAAAAAAAGGAAAGTATTATTTAGGGTTTGATAAATTGTATAATTGAAAATATTATTCTAATAATTTTTATTTTACATCTAAAGTGAGTTTTCAATCTTTCAAAATTATTCAAATATATTAACAGAGAATTGAATCTTTTCCAATTGAAAGTTAGAAAAAATGTACAATTACTGGACTCATTTAGTAATTTAGTATTAATTTAGATCAAAATGTTGCTGAAGATTTATATCTCGAATTATTCAAAATGAATTTTAGGCATCTTAGAAATTTTATTTGACAAACGATTATCTACAAAAATGAAGAAATTAGACGGAATAAAACAAAGTCGTTATATTTAATGAAAAATACAAAGATAAATCCTTATCTTCTTAAAATATTTTAGTTAATAAAATTAAAATTAATATATTTAATAATTAAATCACCATTTTCCTTTCAATTAAAATAAATATTTAGCATTCTACGAGAATCAATTTTTCATACAATTTAGAATTTCATTGAAACCTTTGTTTTGTCTATTTTGATTTAATTTAAAAAAAAATAAAAAAATCTGATATTTTTTATTACAAAGAATGACTTAGTCATATCGAATGGCCAATCAATAGATGGTTTTTATTTAGTATTTAGGGTTTTTACTAATTGCCACGTGTCAACTTGATCTTGCTTTGTTAAAAATATAATATTCACCCACATCAAAAAGGAATTGAATAGAGTGAATTGACTCTTCGTTTCTCTTTATTTGTATTAAAATCTATATAATGTTGATTTTTTTTTTTTTTTGTATTCATTAAAAAGCAAAAATGTGACATAAGCTAACAAAATGTTCAAAGATTTATAAAAAAATTTTAATATGTATGTTATTCCTTGTACAACTCTAGTTGTGTAAAATATATACATATATAGATATAGAAATCTGTTGAAAAAAAACTTTTTGGATATATATTTGGTATTTTGCAGTCATTTCAGTTATTTGACAGCTTTAAAATGATAAATTTAATATTAAAAATCGAAAAATAGAGAATATCTGTAGATTTACTAATAGCTTTTATTTTATTAAATAATAAATCTAACATCATTTTATTTTTCTCACTTTTATTTATCCCTTTTTACTTAAAAATATTGAGGAAATTTTTATACAAACTATCCCAAAAGTAAATAACTGAAATATTAAATGATGACATCGCTACGTCAAAAAAAGTTTTTAATTTTGACATTATTATGTCCTTATGACGTAATTGTTGTATTCAAGTTTGAAAAGTTAATGATCCAGTTGATGGTTAATTTAATTTCTCAACGCACTCTTATCTCTCTCACCAAATGAGCACTTATCAACCAAGTTGGTTAAATTAGCCAACTTGGTTGCGGAGTGAAACACATTCAAAGTGTAAAATATAGAAAACTTTAAATAAAGAGGTAATTATGGTCAACATGTGTCAATTTCTAAGCAAAATGGTAACTACAGCAAAAATTCGTAGTTAACATCTCTATATTAATACGCAACGCGTTTTTTTGTACTCCCTTTTTAAAGTATTTGAACTTAACCGATTTTACACAAAATGGGTGCTAGTAGGGAACGTGTTAAATATATTCCTTCGAAGTAACATTAGCACAGCCACGGACTAATGATATTTTGGTTATTAAAGCTTTATTCAACTTTATTATTTAACTATTCACTTAATATTGTCAACAGATTTAATTCATTATCACTAAATGTGCGGTAAGTGTATTTGTACATAAATAATACGAACGAGACGAACAATTATTTACAATTTAACGAGAAAAATTATGATAAAAATTATTTTTCTGCAAATAAAAATTTGCATTGTATTGGAATTGTCATAAATTTTAATATAAAACGTAGAATTCTATCAATTATAGTGGCAACCCGTTATTCAATCGAGTAAAATTGTTGGTAATTTTTAACCCATTTATGCCCAACGGGTCATTAAAGACCCATCTTTCAAATATTATTCACAAAAAGGTGTTGCACTTATAGCTGAATATTTCTTAACTATAAATTTAGTGTACAAAAACGCAATAACTGATAGTAGTCAGAACTGTCTGTTTCATTTTCAAAGTTGAAAAACTGCGCATCAAATCAGAGTTTGAATAACGTGTCGGAATGCTTCGACATAAATAGTTTCGGGCATAATGGCCATGACACAATAAACGCGTTGCGTTTGCGTTGCGCATTTTCAATCAGAATTCTGCTTTACTGTCTTAGCTGAATTTCGGAATTTTGATTGGAAGCACGCAACGCAAACGCAACGCGTTCATTGTGTCATGGCCATAAGTGTGTCAATGTTAGGAGTCACTTTGATTTTACAGTCTTCCTTTTTAATTATATTTTTAACATAAAATTTTATAGTATAAAATTAAGTTGGTTTTTTTCCTGTATTTCAATTACAGCTTTAAAATTCTTTTATTTTAACTATTTAATCATAGTTTTTTTCTTTTAGAGTCACAACTAGCTGGTAAGTTTGCAAAATTTGTTAATCAAATGTTGGTAAACGTCGAAGCAGGAGTTATTAATGGGGGTTTAAATAAACTCAAAAGAACCTAATATATTAATAAGCAAGGTGGTTTTTTGTCCTCCCTTTTAAAGCTATTCAACCGATTTTATTCGAAAGGTGACGTCACCAAGATATACAGAATGTAAAAACTTTTTCAAAATTCCACACATGTCACTCGCAAATGAGTGATTTGCTTTGCCTTTATGTTGTTGTTGGTTTTTTTTCTCTTCGTCTCTATTCGGTTATCATATGGATAAGCCTGGTTACAATATACAGTGCAACCTCGATATAACGAATCTGAAGGGAAAAAGAAAATATGCGTTATACAGTGCAACCTCGATATAACGAATATTTTCTTTTTCCCTTCAGATTCGTTATATCGAGGTTGCACTGTATCGAGGAATTCGTTATATTGAGGTTCGTTATATCGAGGTTAGATTAGTCTACTATTCGTTATATCAAGGTAAGAAAATTTGTTTATTAACCTCAATATTACGTAGGTCTGCTTACTTTTTTTTCTAATAAAGATAAATACACATAAATACAGATAAATACACATAAAGAGAAATACACATTTCCATGAAAAAACTATACTTTTTATTTAATAAACAATTTATACACAGTTATGGTAGTTTAGCATTAATTTTCTGGATTCTCTTCTACATACAAAATAATTTTCCTTTTCTCTGCAACAGTTAAGGAGCATCTTTTCTGTTTTTCAGCCATTGCACGTTTAAAACTAATAACAGTGACAAACGAGAGTGTTACCTTAATTTAAAACAAGCAAAAATGATTCTCTTCACGAAAAATTTACAAGTCTATAACTATCGGCACATGAACTATTCTTTATTACCTTAGAATCAAACAAGCATGTTTTTCTTACGAAAAATTTAAACAGTCTGCCGACACAGGAATTGTTGTTGTTATTGTGAACTTATATGTGATTATTTGGTAGAATAGAATAAAAAAGCATTTTGCAATGATTGAAAATTCGTTATAACGAGGTTTTTTGACAAATATATTCGTAATATCAAGGTTTATTTAGCATTAACTCTTATGGAAAGTTCTAGGGGATTTCTAAAAATTCGTTATATCGAGGAATTCGTTATATCGAGGTTCGTTATATCGAGGTTGCACTGTATTTGTATTGCTAGCATATGATGCCTGGGACTCACTAGCGCTTAGCGGCACAAAATTTAGTGCTAAATGCTAATGAGTCCATTAGTCTCCACTGATGCTCCACTCCACTGGTATATAAAAAAAACTCTCCATTTTTACTGTTCTAAGTCGTCTCCACACGCTAAGCGCTAGTGAGTCCCAGACATGACAGGAATATTATAAACTCGGTATTCTTTACTAATACTACAACACATTTCACTCATACAAACAGAGCGAAACAATATTCAAGTGAAGAATACCGAGTTTTTTTTATGTATTGTTGAAATGTCGAATTTCGACAACTGGGCGATCCTAGTTACCTTTAATGTCCTTCAGGCATTGGTGAAAAATGAAAATCAAAAGAAAAATAAAAGTGACAAAATATTCATTATTCTAACTTTTCACTTCTCTTGAAGACAGACTCTAGTCCTAATAATATAAAACAGCATCCTTTAAATAATCTTCTATTATGGTTTAACAAACTTCTTTTCTTTTCTTTAAAAAAAAATAAGACAATTGTCATTATATTATCTCAAAAATTTAGTCACCAAGCCAAATTTGATGATTTTATTGATTTTGAAAATTTTCTCAATTTTTTATTGTTGAAAAATTTTACCAAATTAGCTGCTCAACATCGTAATTTATAGTATATTTCCGATTGATAAATATGTCATTATTAGCCATTATTTTGCAATTTTAGAATGAATTATTATTTTAGACAAATTCTAGAAGCTTAGAATAAAATTTCATAAAAATTTTACTCTTGCTTATGATTTCATTTGAGCAGTTAATTTATTCTTGTTTCTTTTAATTTCTCACTTATCTAACTAATTAACTAATATAAAATTCCTATATTTTGGATTTTTTGTTTTTTGATTTGGTTTTCTAAAATTTAATTTAAACATTAAGTGAATAATAAATACTAATACATGTAGGTCTTGTGTTTTATAACCTTTAAAATACAGAAATACTTTAATTATTAAAAGCAAAAGGGAAAACAATTAAATATGAGTGCAAATTATAATTCCCAGTATAAAAGTGTGTAGTGCATACTTAACCTACATAGAGAAATTGTTTTGGAGCTATTTACTTACATACATAAGTAGTATAACTACAATGTGAAAGCCTAAACTACAAAATGTAATATATTCCTCTGAGTTTTATAATTTTAATTAATTTAAGTTATGAGAGCTCACATAAGAAAATAAAAAACAAGTTACAAAAAATTTATAAACAAAGTTTTTTCATTTATAATTACTTAAATTGTAAAAACTTTTTACGGACACCAGGCCATGTAGCTACAGATGAGGGAAGAAAAAGCAAAAAAAATGTTTCGAAACTATCGAAACTTTCTAAACAACTCCATTTAGGTAGAAATGTCAATTTTGAATAATGGCTACATTCTTTCTATTTTTTATACTTCTTGTCGGTAATTTTAAAATGATGTAAAAGTTGGAGAATATGAATGTGTCATAGGTAATTTTAAATACAAAATTTTTTTCTTGTTTTATTTTAGTTTAAAAGAGTTTATCCTAAATGGTTTTAAAAAAATATTTTTAAAACATTTTCAAAGCCACTACTTTAAAACTATTGTTTTAATCATATAGTAAGTATAAGAAGATACAGAATTCAAACTCAAAAGTCGTTCAGTTTGGATACTTACAATTAGACTTGATACTAAGCCCAAAAATTTCGATATTTAGAATTCTAACATTTGGAATAGCTCCTCATTGAAACTATTTACTTTCAATGGAGTATATTAACCAAAAGCTAAGTAAGAACGTCAAACTTCGATTTTTCTTTACACTATATAATGCAATGCTTACTGTGAAACTGTTTACTATTTAAATTATGAGTTACATATATAAAGTTAACTAGACTCAGAGAAAATTCATCTTAATATTGTTCTATAGTGCTATTTGATATGCTTAATAAAAAAGTAACATTTTGATTAATTTATCAAATATTAATATAAAGACTTAAAACTTAAAATAATAAAATTTCGGCCAAGTTTTCTAATGTCAATAATATTTTAAATAATAGAACACAATACAAATCATAAAAAACAAAACAAATATATTTCTTTAGAAAAAAAAAAAATCATTTGAAACAAATTTGCATTTGCTAATTGGTTGATACTTGAGCCCTGTTAGCAGGGTGAGAAATAATAATCCTTTCTATATGCATACAAATCTAAGCAATCCATGAAAATCGAAAAAGTTTTATTTAATTGGTGGATTTGGTAGCCATAAATCATAAATATAAATCAACTTTCAAGAATTTATTCATGAGAATCGGTTAAAATATTTTTAATTAATCCGCTTACTTTGAATGTGTTAATAAAACAAACATAAATCAAGTGAATATTTTTGCATATATTTAACTAGAGGAAAAATAAAATGTAAAATTGTTTACATGGGAGAAAAAAACAAAGTAGATCAAAAATTTTTTGGCTAACAATTATATATAGCCAGTAGGAATTTGACGAATTCAAAATAAGCTTCTTAGCTTCTTAATTTTTCCTTTACTTTCTTTTCAATTTTAACCTTACAAAAGATGTTCAACATGTATGCATCTAAGCAGAACAAAAGTAGCGATTCATTAATTTTACCGAAGAGATTTTGGAATGACGTCTTAAGCTGCATGCAGAGTGCCGGCTTACAGCCGAGCTGACACCGATTCCCATTGTGATAGTCTAATCTTTGGTAGGCTTGCACTCTGAACACTTTGAGCATATTCCTATTGAATTACCCATAACAACTTTATAGTCTTCGGTATCAGAAATTGCCTTCAGCTTGGCTGTAAGCCGGCACTCTGCAGGCAGCCTTAGTGACACCAAATTGTGTTTTTGAACTTTTTGCCACATTATTTGCTGATGTGATCTTTGTACTTCATCTTTTCTTCTATCTGTCGTAATATTTTTTAGCCAAAAATTTATTATTGCAAAATTCAATATTATTATTGGATAACAACAACAAACTCAATATACATTTTCATTGCAAGCAGTTATTGGTTATTTTCTTAATTGATTCCGACTGAAAAATTTCGATTGAAAAAAAAGAACAACAACAACAACAGCAACCAATAAATAAAAACCCCAATTTCAAACTATCTAGAAAAACAAAACGAAAGTAAAAACACCAGAACGGTTCATTATCTCAGATATTACTCATTATGTTTGCCAAACTGATATCATTCTGAAATCTTCTACAATGACTGACAATTTTAAGTCATCCTATGGGTAGCATTTAATTGTTATAAGGTGTCATCTATGATACTTTCAGTCAAATTGATTCGTAACAATTTGAAATTCTTGATTTAATATTGATTGATTGAATGATAGTGTTAAAAAATCAAAATATATTTCTTTTTCTTTTCTTTAACCGCAATTAACTGTTTTTGACGTAATGCACGTCAAACTATATCTCAATTACGTTGTGTTCGATGTATTTACTCGTCGTTAAAAATATAAAATTACCATTGACTATGAAAATTCGAAACCAGTACAAAATTTTGGGATACATGGAATGCTCTATAGTCTCAAGCTCGAGAGATTGCAAAAAAAAACCGTATTTGTAATGAATATTATGACGATGAATTACGATGCACACTGTGAGGGGTTCTTAAAATTAAATTCGACAGTTAACTGTTTAATATTGATAATTCTTATAATTTTTAATCTTTATTTCTGCTTTGTGCTATTATCGCAGATCTTGTGTATATCTAAGAACGCTTTTTAGTAATAGAATCGCTGGTTTAAATTATTTGCTCATATAGTTAAAACCCATCTAGATCCAGGATGAAGTTACAGTATATTCTCCATAGAATGATATTCCTTATAATACTTCTTATTGCTACAGAGGTGTTTTAAAATTACTTACAGGAGTTCAAGCTTTCCACCCATTGGCCAGATTATCTCCATCTTGTTCTAGTACGCTTTATAATAATAATAATTTTTAAAAATTAATTTATTGCGTCTAATAAGTAATCCTCATGTTTATGAACTGAAAAATCAAAAGAGCGTAAAGCAAGATAAAAATTATAAGATTCACAACCCTCTGTTTTATTAAATTGCATACTCCTAGAGCAGGCCAAAGGCGATTGCTCTTCATATAAATAAGATCCTTTACTTTTACCCTTTAATTAGAGATCAAAGCTATAAGAAAAATTGTTCAATAATAATTCGCCTGTTTTATCAAAACACTTAACTATATAAAACAGAAATCTTTTTGTTCTTTTTTAAGGCATTCAAAACATGTTTCCTTCTTATATTATTTTGTTGTCAAAATGGTTTTTTTTTTTATCTTTTTATACCTGGTAAAAATTTTTAATTTTTCACCAAAACTAATTAAAATAAATAAAATTATTGTTTTTCGCAATCTAACATTCTGTCATTATTTTTATTAAAAATTTTTAATAATTTAATAAGTTAACTAAATTTTTTCTTATCATATACCAGACTATATTTGTATTGAAAATTTCTGGTATTTAATTATAAAAATAAACGTTAAAAAAGTTTTCTTTTATTTAATAAATCACAAGAGAAAAATTTTTTAAAGACGATTCAAAAAAATGTATAATAAAAAAGTGAACAAAAAAAGATTTTCTCAAATATATTAATGGAAAAATTCTATCAAATGAAATAATGAATAAGGATATTAACTCAAGACTACGATTGAATTCCTTTTTCGATTATTAAGGTATCTTGCAGTTATTTGGTTTCAATTGAAATTAATTAATCTTATTGACATTCTTCTAAAATATTAAAGCTGTATTTTTTTTTTAAAAAATCTCAAAAATTAAACATATTAAATATTTAAGGTTAAATAATTTTTTTTAATTTATTCATACAAAAATTGTAAACAACTTTTTAAGCTATTTTCCGTTCTGTGATATGATGTCAGACATTTAGAAGAAAGTTTGATCTCTCAACAAAATTCATTACAATTTAGGCAATCAATATGCTTTGACGGTCAGAAAAGGTGTAAATGTACTTAATATTGCATCCTGATGCCATTAGCATAGTTGCATTTTACCACACCATTCATAATTAGAAAAGGAAATGTTAGAGATTTTGAACAATAAAAAGTTAAATCAAACTAAATTTTGTGTAAATTATTATTAAATTAAGTCAATGAAAATTTAACTGTACAAAGGGGTTTTATAATCACTTGATGTAGCTACTGATTGGCACGTGAAGAAGGATAACGTAGCCTTGTTAATAACATATTTCAAATTAAGGCTCTAAAGTAACTTTTTTTTATGGTTAGCTCCGGAAATTTAATCCCACTATATTTTTAATGATTTTGCCATTTAACTATGTCGTCCACCATTATTATATTTGTGAAGTGTTGTATACACTTTACTAGAGTGATTTTAAATTCAACCTTTACATTGATTGTTTTCATACTGAAAATCAGATAGAATCAGCTTCTGTAGTAAATTACTAAATATATAAACCAAAAAACAAGGGAAAGGTCTCTTAAGCTCACTTGCGTGCATCACATTATGACACATTAAATTTTTTGTTTAACGATCTCCTATAAAATATCTTGCTAAAAGTTCATAAACTTGGCTGATATAATGTATTTTTTTAAAACTTTTTAAAACCGCTTATTTTCAAAGAAACAATTGTCCCGTATTTTTGAGTTTTAAGCCGAAAAACCGTGAATATTGAATATAATTAAATAGTAATTATTTGTTATGTTATGTTATGTTATTCATTGTTTTCATTAATGTCAAGAAATAATCATATGAGATTTGTCTTCTATTATCAGAGTAAAAGTTCAATTAAAACAAACTCAAAATTTTGATTAAAATTTTATATATTCCATTCATTATTTTCCCGGAATATTTTTCTCATAATACTTTCGTTTTACAGCTAGTTTTAGACCATATTTTGCATTCTATGAAGGATGATGAAGAATGATAGCCTTCATTATAAACTTTAAGTTCTTTGTACTATTCAATATAATATTTATATACCAATGAATAAATAAGTGATCTTCTCTCCTAATCTTCCCCTAGCCCAAAAATATTAATGCTAGAGGCACTTAATAATTTAATACCTGCACGGAATATTAAAATTAAACAATTAGTTCTTTAGTTCAAAAAGAGATCCAAGATAAACCATTTGAAAAAATTCTAAATTAAATTATATTATAGACATATAGCATTGCTTAGAATAACAACCTTAGGAAAAATATGAAAATATGAAATGAAGTTTCTATGAAGAAATTGAAAGTTCAAATTTTGTTGATCTTTGTAGAAAAAATTCATTAGTATTTTAGCCGAGAAAGTAACCATTATCTCTTTTTCATTAATGATTGTTCCCTAATTTTTCTTTTTGAATCATTTTTGAAATTCATGATTCCATTAAAATCAATTATAAGCACAATAGACCGAGTCTACTTTCTAGCACTACTATTACTAAATTACTTAAATTTCTTGCATACAATTTTGTTATTTTGTTTTTTGATCATTTTAAAACATAACAAAAACAACATTTTCATAAATCTAATATCAAATGATAGTTTTTTACACGATAAATAAATTTAAATTTCCGTTATAAAGCTCTTTTTGTCAACTAGATATGTTAGTAACTACTTTTGTGTAAACGTATTCTCAATAGATTTAATAACCAAAGAAATCACAAGAATTAACTTTTTCTTATTTTACAAATTTTATAAGATTTTTTTATACATTGTTGTTTTTTTAATAACAAATAAATAATCATAAGAACAAATAAATAAAATAAATACAAAAAAATTTATATATAACTCTCAAATACCATACATACCATAAATAGCTCAAGTTTTTTCGTCCTATAAATTGAAAATTGCTCATAACAATTCAAGTTACTTGAATTAAAATTAATACTGTTCATTTTAAATAAATAAATAAAAACTACAATTAATATTTGTATCAGTTTTACTCCTTTTATCTTACATTTACTTAAATGAAGTTAGTCTAGCACTTAAAAACTATTTGAAAGTAAAGGCACTTTACATAAACTTTAATATTTATAAAAGTTAAAAACTATGAAAAACACTTTAAAACTATATTTTTTTGGCATAAAAAGAATAACCTCAATATTTTAGTTTTAAATAAAATCAATTACGTTTATCACATAAAATAAAAAAAAACAACAAGTTCTCTAAGCCGGTGACTACCACCAAGATCTTTTACTAGCTACAAGAAATTGGATTCATATTCAAAAGGTATTTTTTTTAATTTATCCGGTATTTAAGTTATTTACTTTAAGAAATTCTAACGACTACTGAATAAAACAAGGCCCCAACCAAAACGATCTATAGCTGTTTCGAACCCCTAACCAAAAGTCTATACACTACAAGTTGTTGCAAATGTAAAAACTCAGCAATTGCCATTTTCTTCTAGTGCGCAGTTCTCAAAGCTTTTTCCTAAAATATTTTTTATATAGCCTACATACCTATTGAGCTCATTACCCCTTCTTTTATTTAACATTACATTTAAAATTTGTTGCACCAAATGAGCTTTAAGTTGCATTTTTAATTAAAATACGGAAATTTTATATTTGTCTTGAAGCTTTAACTTTAAACTTTGATAAAGCAAAAATTTATTTAAAAAAGAGTAAGATGAAAACTGTCTTGTTCTTCAGATAAAACAGTTTTCCCCCGTTACATTTTCAAAGTTTTATGCTTTTTAAGATGAAATTTTTCATATGATTAAAAGGCTTATAGGATATCAGCAGAAATTTATAAAATAAAATGAACAGGAATTATATATTTTTTTAGAAACTAATATCAAAAACTCTTGTTTTGTATAATTTCATTTTAAACAAAATTCAAGATTTTTTAGCTTTTAAATATCATTCAAATATTCATTTAATTTAAATTTATTTACTTTGAAACTAAATCCCGATTTATACGCATTTAGCAGCATTGAAACCCATAACCATTAAAATAACTGCCTTTAAATAATCATTAGGTGGTAAAAAATTTTGTTTCTTTTTTCTTTTGTGATTGTACTTAATTGTTTTTTCAAGTAAATCCTTTAGGCACCTTACTTAGTACTTTTATTTTAAAAAACAACAACAATCTCTATTTTATGGAGAAGGCTTTACCATATATTTTAACACTAATAATAAATTCCCAATAGAAAAATGCTTGCATAGAAAAATATTCTTTTAAAACCATTATAAAAAAGTAATATTCACACAACTCTCATAGCATAATTAATGGCTGTTTAAATGACATTGTGTTTCGAATAAGGCTCTCGTATCTATAGAAGCGACTTTTAGAGACTTCTTATATTCACATGAATTCAGGAAACTAACCAATTTTTCTATTTTAATAGAATTGATGGACACTTGTCGTTTAAATGTATGGCATCGATAAATGGCACAATAAAAAAATGGAGTTAACATGTTAAGAGCCTTAACCGATAAGTGATAAACCTTGTAATTTAAACTAAAAGATATCCTGCATTTCGTATTATTCTTTTTGGTCGATATTAATTTAACATTTTTTCAGGAGCTCGTTAGTAAAAGAAGAAATCATGGTTAACTGTAAAGTTAACTACAAAGAAATTAAAATATTTACCATACACGAAACACGAAGAAAAAAGTTGTTTACGTGTTTTTCCTAAATTTAATCTTATAGTTATTAATAAAACTTTTCATTTATTGCATTAATTTAATTACTGATCACGTTCACTGTTTAAAACTGTATAACATTTTCTTTTCAGAAATATATGCTACTTTTTAACAATAATATAAAAATAACAGAATTACTTAAAAATTTTGAATATATGTATAAAGAATTAAAAAAATTTAGATTTGAAAATTTTTAAATATATAGTTGCCATTTTTGAATTCTAAAATTTCCGTTTTTAGATACGTTAAAATGTAAGGATCAGAGACTTCGCAAGTCTGTAATACTTCACGCATTTTAAAAAATACCATCCCAGTCAATAGTGAATCAGATCCTGCTTGATGTTGTCTTCCGATTCTTTGAATTCCTAATTGATCAGCTACTTCTTGTAATCCACCATTTAAATGTTTACAAGATTTCATAAGGTTTTTGATGTCATAAATTGCTGGGAAGAAAGTATGTAACAAATCGAAAAATTCATTTGGTTTTGCTGGTAAATTTTGATCAGTTAATAATTTAATTAAAAATCCAAAATCATATCCTGAATGAAAACATATAATTTTTATATTTTCCATTAAAACAACTCCGGAAGTCATTAAAAGTTCAGCAAAATTTAATGGATCAATACCATTCTTTTCGTGTTTTTTGAATTGTATTCCAGAATTTTTTAAAAGATCAATAGAATCTTTTGCATATATATAATCTCTAAAAAAATAAAAAATTAATTTCATATATTTCCTTTTTGCATTCTTTAACACTTTTTTTATATTTTAAAATAGCGAAATATACTTACGATAAATTAAAAGTAAAATTAAATTGCCACGTTGAATATCCAGGTGGAGTTTTACCATCGTCATCCATAAAAGTAAGGCCAAGTTGAATTATGCGTAAAATATTAACATTACAACGCAAAAGCTGGTATTGGTAATCTACAGTTGGCTGAAATTCTCCGGCTGGTCTAGCAACAACACCAGGAAACTCAGTATCCATTGCAACATAATGATATTTTTGTACAACTTTTCGTATTGTACGAAACTCTTCTTCTAAATTATGTTTCCAGACATTACATATTCCATAGTCCTCATTACTTGAAATATTTACGGATTTGGGAGACTTTGCTTTTCTAGCCAGGGAAGGCATTGCTTAAAATATTTAAAGGCTTTTATATTTGGTTACTTTAATTTTATATAAATGAAAATAATTACTTTAGATATATCACCAATTTATACCGCGATGCACCTTTGTACCAAGCTTAAAATTTTGTAAAAATTGAAACAAAAACAAAATGATGAAATAGGTTAAAATTGAAATTATAAGAATTATTAAAACTGTAAAACGTATGTGTTGAGCCTTTTTAATAAACTTTCATGTATCACAGGAATTGTGCTAAAAAGAAGTTTTAAAAATACATATAAGAAGTTGTAACATCATTTTTATATAAATATAATTAAAAAATTCCATTTATTTTTACCTAAAATAAATTATAATTATTTTAAAATATCCTCCTACTCAACGTTATATATATTAATTGACATTACAACCACCAAAATGCTCTATTCGTTTTTCGGATGTATTATATAATAAGGCTATGTTCACACGTACCCGCGAAAATAATTTTTTAAACTTAGCGGAAAATATAATGGTGCTAGCATTTATCGGCGGTATTAGTATAATATATCAAAGCTAGCAAATGCTGCATAGTAAAACTATCTGGGGAAGATATTCCTATTTAAAATTGTTCTGTAAGAAAATATGGATATGTATTACTAACAATTATGTCGCATCACTGAACTTAGAACCTAGTACCTAGTACTATTTTTTTAGAATTTGTATGAGAAATCTCCAGTTTATTTTTCAAATAAACTAATTTAAATTTAGTTTGATTTTCTAGCTCATTTGCTAATGTACTAGACAACTCATGGCAGTACGGAGGGGAAATTTTGAGTAATTTTTTCGAAATTTTTTTTCAGCAATAGGTTGACAGTGAATCAGGGTATTCACATTGAGTCCGGTAACATTTAATTTCATGGTAAACGGAGGTGAAAGGTAAGAAGGAGTTTCGCAAACTTCGAAAAAGCTTTTACCCCTTCCTGAGGCAAAAATATTTCTGCCACATGCTTGGTATCTTACTAATACACATTTATATATACACGTTATCTGCAATATTTTACCAACACATATTCACATATTTTAGTGGAGTGAGAATTGTAGGGGAACATTTCCGATTTGATACCGGCCTCAATGTGAATACCCCCAATGGGTGGTGACACACGAGAACAGTGAGATTTCAGGGACCTCTTTATACGTCTCGCCCGTAACTTCGAAAAGTTGTGCATGTCATGACGACTCATGTGTCACCCCCCAATAATTGTGGAAGTTAGGTTATGTCAATAATAATTATTGAGTAAAAGGTAAGAAGTTTTTAATTTGATATGATTTTGAATTACTTCATTGTTTATTTAACACAAATTACAAAAATTAACTCAAATACAGCAACAAGCAACAAACAAATTCTTGACAGATGAAATATATACTAGAGTACTATTAGCCACGTGTCAACATTACACTTTAAGATATTTATTATGCCCTTTAATTAATAAACCATTGTTGTCCTAAAAATTTCTTTTATAAGATATTCTGAGAGTTACACTGTCTCTCTTATAGCGTTTTTCCCACATTCTGTACCTACGACTGTTCTAGGAGAGAAGTAGATATCTAGTACAAATTTTTCACATCCCCTTGCATTTAAAACTGAAATTATACTAAGCAAAAACGTTACTTTGGTCCTACTATAGTCAAGAAGGTACAGAATATAAAAACACGCTATTAATATTGCGAAGTATTTTTGACAAAAGGTGTGACCATATCCTTAGTATAATATGAGCTTAAAAAAATAAAAAGTTAATGCAATGTAGCGTTGCGTTCGTTGTCACTTATACAGCTTTAATTCGAGCTATAGACGACTGTTAGATTAAATTGCAGCTAAAAGTTTCGTAGAAAATGTAATTTGTTAAATATCATATAAAATACTGTAATTTTTTCATTTTTATTTATGCCAAAATTTAAAGACTTTTCCGAAATCCTATTACAAAAAGATTTTCTTAGTAGTGGTTTATGTAAAACAATGTGAGTTGGCTTAGATTTTTGAATTTTTACAATTTCAATCTTTTGACAATATTTCATAATTTAAAATGGCGGTTGAATTTTTATAGCAAATGTCTTGAATAATTATAGTACAATACATACAAATATCAGTCTTCAAATACTGAAAATGAAATACGTGAAGTTTGGAAACATAATTTAGACGAAGAATTTCGTACAATATGAGAAGTGGTACATAATTATAAATATGTTGCAATGAATACTGCAAAAGATTTTCGATCTGATGAAGATTAGACGTATCAAGTTTTGCGTTGTAAGATCAATAACTTACAAGTTATTCACCTGGGTTAAGCTTTTATTAATGAAGACATTAAAATACCAGCGTAAAGTTCAATGTGGGAAATTTAATTTTTCACTTAACTTATCGTAAGTATTATAATTTGTTATTTATGTTAAAATAATTTAGCTTCACTAAAAAAATCAAAGATCATATAAATTTTTGGATTTAATTGTAAAGCAGTAAAAAATAGCTTTTCGGCACAAGTAATGTTTGACGGCCGTAATAAATCCCAGCAGGAAATTGGTCTACAAGAGGCGAAAACAACAAGAATACTTGGGTGAATTTTTTGCTACCGCGACCAGCATTTAAGCAAAAATTTATTCATTTTATACGCTTTTAAAAACGTAGATTTGGACTAATGGTATAAAAGTTAACCAACAATCGATTTTCATAAATCTTTATTTTTCTTTGATATCAACATTCTAGAATAGATCTGCTCATTTGCTTGCTGCTATCTTTCATTAAAGCCATTGAATTTTCAATTGCTTTGTTTTTGGCATAAAATTTTTCGTTGAGGAAATCTAATAGTTTTACTGAATAACAAGTGTAAATTCTGGACAATCAATAAAATGTTCTTCTGTAATTTGAACAAATTTAAATTTAATTTACCGAATCACATTTTTAATAATAATTTGCTGAAATCAATTTTATTCTCAATGGCAAAATTACTTTTATCATAAACATACAAATTTTTATTATAGTTGGTGTAAAATGAATAAAGTAGACTTTAAGAACAGTGAACGATAGAAGAAATAATTCCTACTAGAATTTTGATGAAGAATTTCATGGCAGAACAAGCAAGTAGATTGCCTTTGGTATTTAGCCAAATTAACACTCAAAATACTTGTACTAAAAATAATTCATAAAACTATGTAACAGGGTTCTCGGCTAACTTTATAGTGGTAGCCCCGATGAACGACGACAAGAGTGCCAATTTAAGGTAAAAAGATGAGGATGCCAGTCAAGACTATTCTGAAGTGACTTTTAATAATAGATAAACAATATAATAACATGCTATTTGCTTATTTTTATATATGATACAAAATAGAAAGTTTTTAATAAAGAATATTAATTTTATTCTTGCAAATTACAGGGTTTACATTATGCAAATAAAAAAATAATACCGTGTAAGCGTAGTATATAATATTAAAAGGCTCAACATTTCGTAACTGGATAAAATTGTGTATACTGTTACTGAGAAGACTAATTTAATTCTTTGATTGGATACAGTAAATAATATCTCTACTATAATCGTTGGTTTATTTACACGGTAGTTATACTTAAGGTCCGACCGAGAACTCGGTCTCGGCCGAAATCCAGGCCGAGATCTCGGTTCTCGTTCTCGGCTTAAATTTGCCGAGATTCTCGGCTATAGCCGAGACTGCACACGTGCCAGTCTATCAGTAAGCTATCATAAGCCAGAAAAGTTTTATCAGCTCCACTGATAGGCGTTTCACACAGGCTCTCATATTGCAATTGAAATATTACAATACATTAGAGGAGATTGAATTTTCCATACAAATTTACAAAATGCCGGAATCGAAATTGTAATGTCAATTCTGTGTGAAACGCCTATGACTACCGTTGAGACTTTTTAGTAGAGCTGGGCAGCTTTATGATTAGAGGCGGCACAACTTAAAAGGCGAAAATCCAGAAAAATTACTGTTTTTGTGTCATAATATTAGCTTATTTAATTTTGAGCATTAAAAATGTCCATATACTGATACACAGAAAATATAACAATTTATTGCATTTTTTGCAGTTTTAACTATCTTATACCCATTCTCCACCGAAGTTTATACTCATTATTACAATACAACAACGGAAATTTTGTATGGATTACCCATTTTAGCTGCTATGTTTTTAGTCTCGTTCTCGGCCGAGTATAAAAAATCATTCGGACCTTATCAAAATTAATACCAAATTTAATTTCTTAACGCAATCTACGACTACATATATCATTAAAATATTGATATGTACTTTTGAGTAGATAATATTTTAATTATTTTTCAAAATTATTTTGGCAGCATAAATTATTTTATACAAATTGTCACAATTTTTACACCTGTTAAATTTCTTTAAAGCAAAAAGTCTTGTTGCCATATCATCCACAAAATTAATGAAAATTTTGCTTTTTTAAATGATTTCATGAAAGTAATCTATATATTTATACCAACTTTTCCTACACAAACCTAAAAAAATATCATTTATTTTTTCATAATAACAAAATTGAATCACTGTTATATTCATACTAGTAGCAATTCACCATGCAACCTTGAAATATATATATTGGGGAGGGATGCGGGGAAAACAATTGTAATTGACCAAAGATATTTTGTCAGAGGGTAGTTTTTTAGTTATTTACTTATAGTAACAATATATATTTTCAGAGTTTTATTAAAAAATCAGGTGTAATAGTAATAGTAATTTTGTAAATGCAAGTTTTTAAGATTTAAACAGAATCATTAGAAATGATAGAAATCAATAAAACAACAATTGGAATTGCTGCTGGTGTAGCTGGAACATTATTTATTGGCTATTGTATTTATTTTGATAAAAAGAGGCGTAGTGATCCAGAATATAAAAAAAAAGTTCGTGAAAGTAAGAATTAATATTTAGCAAATTATATAAATATTTAATTTTTTTAATAAAAGGGAGACGAAAACAACGCCAAAGTGCAAGTGATTTTGATTCACGCAGGAATATCCCTAATTTAAATGACCATCAAGCAATTGAACGGTAAATATACTATATAGAAAAGTTACAAAAAAAAGAAGTCTGAATTTAGAGAAAATCGAGGTTATGTCAATTTTTAATTTAATACTAGAGACGTCATGTTTCAGCTGACTCTTATATAACTAGTCTAAACTAAACATTTTTAAAAGAAATATAATAAAAAAAACTTGTGATATAAAACATACATTTATATATAAATGAAAATATATAAAAATATCATCTTACATTTATATTAAAAGAAGAACATTTCATGTAATATACTCAAAATCTTCCGGAGCTGTCAAAATCTTTTTTGGGCTGCCTTGTGTCAACAAGTGATATAAAATGTTACTATATGTTGAAGCTCGTCCTGTTTAAGTAAATAAATATTTGTTAATATCAAATGGGACTATGTTTAGTTTGCCTCACAAAGTTTTTTCGAATTTTTAAAAGTTCGCCTTAGCTCCCACTGCAAACAGCAATAATCCATGTGATTATTGAATAATATTATGGCGCCATCCTGATGGAGTTAATAGGATCCTAACGAACTTTAATGCTCTAGTCCAAAAATAAGCTTTTACCCTTTTCAATCTTTCTTTTACTAGACCTAGCTAGATCCTTTCGTTGTCAATATTTTAATTTTTTATTCTTATTCTGGTTGCTCCCGAAATCTGAATCTTAACCATGGACGTAAACAATTATAGTTCACTTTTGAACTAAAAGACTAAATATCGCTAAAATTCTGTAAATGTAGAAAGTATCAGTAGTATTTGCCGGGTCTGCATGACCTGCTAACGAATTTTATGGCTCTTCGATATAAAATGTTATGAAATATGAAATATAATATAAATGTTATGAAAATGAAATATAAAATGTTTTTGAGGCATTCAGGGGAAATTTTGATCTCAGATATCAGAATAGTATTTATTTGTTTTACATAACTCATCATATCAATTATACCGAAATAATAATTTTGCTTATTGGATATATACGTTAAACACAGTTAATTAATTACATTTGAAATTATCTATTTAATCAATAAATTTGTTTAATAGTATCAAAGCTAATTTTATACTCTATTTCAGATATTTCTTAGAAGAGATCCAATCTGGTGAATCATTAATTGCTGCTGGTGATATTGAACGAGGCGTCGAACACTTAGCCAATGCAATTTTGGTTTGTGGACAGCCAACACGTTTACTTCAAATATTACAAAGTTCATTACCCGCACAAGTTTTTGCAATACTTTTACAAAAAATGCAAGAATGTAGCAATAGATATACATCTGATGACAATAAACCAAAAATTATAATAGCTGCATCTGAAACTACAACAAGAATTGGATTAATTAATGATAATGAACTGGAGTAGTGATTGTATAAAAAATAATATGCAATTAAATTTAGAAATTATTGAAATAGTAAAAGAGAAAATTTATTGATAAAATGTTATTTAATTTGTTGAAAAACAAAAGTAAATGAATTTATATTAGTATAAAAAAATCATCTAGTGAATGTTTCTCCGAACATATTGAAAAGTAAATGTTAAATTTTAAATTTGAGTATTTCGTTCCACTTACATGTTATTTAATTTTAATATAAAATTTAAATTATTATAAAAAAAAACGCCATAAAATTTTCATTAATATTAAATTAAGCTTGAATTTTATAATTTTCTTTTCCTAAGCTTAAAATAAATTAATAAAATGCTTGGTTTTTTTTTAAATAAAATTTTAAACAAGCCAAATAATTAACATAAATATATAAATTTAAATCTAAGGAAAGTATTAGCCAAATATTTTTGTTAACTAAACTATTTTTGAATTTCTAGATAATTATTCCGCAATATTAAATTTAAAACACTTGCTATTAATTTTAAAAAACAGTTTGCTATTTATGTATATTTTCCAAAATAAATTACTACAAGACCTATCTTGGTTTTGAGTAACCATAGAAAAAAATAAAAGTAAAAGTATTACATACTAGAATGCTATTTTTCAATATGAAAAATGTATAAAGATAAAAAATGTACGCATATATTTTATTAAAAAAATTTGTTCAAAATTAAATTTAAATAAAATGTTTCAATGTATTTTATTTAAATCATCATTATTTGATTTAAATTCATATGTGAATTCGTTTCCCAGAATACATTTGAAATTTAAAAATTACAACCATAACTTAATACATGCATCACCGCTGGAATGCCCTCAAGGTATTTCAAATTTCACTCCTGGCTGCCGTTGGAAGTAATTTTAGCCCCTATAAATTAAGTAGTCAAATAATAACAATGTATTTTCTGTTATATACTCGTACATCAAAAAAGTTAGCGAATATTCCAGGTGTAAAATTTCATCTATCATTTCTAAAAGCCTAAAAACTTTACTTGTATGAATTTAAAGTACAAATTTATTATAAGAAATGAATAGCAAGAATATCAGATATAGCTAATAGTAGGTAATATAGCAAATATTGCGAATAAAACTTAAAATGATACTAAAATGTGAATCTTTCTAACACGAATTTCATATAAATCGCAAAATTTTCTAGCCTCGTCGATCAACAAACATAAATATAAAGTTCAAGGAATTTGAAATTTACTAATTTACATCTTAATCTAATTTTGAACTCGAAAAATTTTCAATGTCATAATATTATTTAATTTTGATATTCAATAGAGGAAATCATATCCGTCTAATGAAATGCATGACCTTAGCAAACTTTGTTGCGTCCATTGCTGAAAACAAATTTAATGCAAAATAAACGGAAGAAGATTTTTCAATGTCAAGGATAATAGATATAGAGAAAACCGTTTTTATCAGACATTTTACACTAAATTTTTTTTATAAATTTAAATATGAGATAATTTTTAAAATATTATAAAAACAAAACAACAGCAAGGTAATGACTTAGAAGTAGATTTATAGCGAAATGGAAGGAAACTGAAATATATTATCTATTTTGTATTGTCGCAAGAGTATGAACTACTGGTTGAGTTCAAATTTATAATTATAGCAAATTTTCACATTAATTTTTTGTATAAATTGAATAATTTACTTTGATATGCTAACAGTTCAATACTGACCGTTCTTTTTAGAACAAATATTCAATTAGTTATGAAGTTAATTATAATTCTATTGATAATTGGTGTTTATGCAAGAATCATTTTATCTCAAAAGAGTTGTAAGTAAAAAGATCATAAAACCTTTAAAATTTTATTTAAATAAAATTTTACATTTTAGTTTCTTCCCTATTATGTTTAAAAAATAAACGTGAATCACGTATTATTGGAGGTTCTGATACATTAATTGGTGAAATTCCATTTATAGTAAGTTTAACACGTCGTGGTGGTCATTTTTGTGGTGCAACAATTTTAAATGATAAATGGTTGGTAACAGCAGGTCATTGCGTTTGCAATGGTCTAGATAAAATAATAAAATCAGCCTACATTAAAGGATTTTTAGGGCTACATAAACTTTCAGATATAAATCGTAATAATTTATTTCATAATTTTGAGGTATCTTTGCAAATTGATTTAAAAAGAATCATTGTTCATCCAAATTATGTTTGTTCACAACCGTCCGACGATATAGGTAAAAAAATTTTTCTTGTTCAATTATTTATTGTTATATTTAACAAAAAAAAATTTTACTTTATTTTATTAGCACTATTAGAAGTTGTTAAACCTATCAATTTTTCTGGTAATATTAAACCTGCTTGTATTGCAGCTGATGCAAAAGAAACATACGAAAATACTTTTGGTACAGTATTTGGTTGGGGCTGGACAAATGAGAATAGGGAAATTGGTGAAAATTCTAATATATTACAAAAAGCTAATATTAAAATTTGGAATAATGAAAATTGTCAGAATTCATATAAAAGAAATGGAAAAAAAAACATAATTAAACCAACACAAATGTGTGCTGGCTATGAAGAAGGAGGAATAGATTCTTGTTGGGTAATTATCCTTTGTCTCATGAAATTAATTTTACTATTTTATGTTATTGTTTTTGTTAGATCAGAATTACACAAGTACAGTTTGAAATTTTCATTTCTAAGGAACTTAATTTAGAATCAAAAAACCTGGTTTTTCATTTTTCATACAAAAATTAAGTTTTAGCTTTTGGTGAATTCGTTTTATCCAAAATTTGCATTAGCTCAAATAGATATTCATATATTTAGCTGATAAATAGGAATGATATGCTTTCCTTTGAACCTAAAAGAGAACTCGTTTTATATAATATAAAAAGGCGTTAGATAGTTTTTTTTAAAAAAATAAAGAAAACCAAATTTGTTTATTAATACTAAAACACAATTTTCAAGTTATCCAAAAAGAAGAATTTCGGAAATTCCTTAAAATAAGCATTTATTTGGTTAATGAACTCTTAATTTGACGTAAATTCTTGTCTAGCAAGCCATTCCTTAAACATTGGAAATGAAAAAAAGAATCATTGAAGGCTAAATCTAATAGTTTTGGGTGTCGAAAGTGTGAACCCTTTCAGTCTTGATAGAAGAGTGCCTTCTTTTTTTCAAATGACTTTATTTTTTCTAAATTTGTTCCCTCAATTATTGCACAATACAAACAATCCAGTTATTATTTTTCTTTTTCCAAGCAATCGATATAAATGACTCCATGTGCATCTTAAAAAACTGCTGCCATTAACTACTAAATCGATTTTAGCGGTTTCACCTAATTCTGAGCCTTGTGGCTTCAACACTTTCATGTATATAACAGTATCTCAGATAGGCAAAATGATCTGTGTTTAAAGAGAATTGATTTTTTCTCTCTATTGGATAAAGAAGATTCAATGGGTTAGCCATCTTTTGGGCATTTGTAATCATTGCAACCCCTTTAGAACGAATTTCATTAAAAGAAAGTAACGTTTTTTTGTCCGTTCACCTTTCTAGAAGATTACTATGTACTACAACGTATTTTCAAAATATATTTAAATGAGATGTGTATATATTTTTCTCAAAAATAGTAAATGGTTTGAATAGAATAAAAAAGAGCTATCAACTTTTATGCTGGTAAAACAGGCCAAACAGCTGTTAATAAAGAGTTAGATTATTGTTTCTTGCTTCTCTATTCCATTAAAAGTTATTCAACTTTTTGGGTGTTTAATGTATAGATTTGGATTTGTTTTACTTAAAGGCCATTTGAATAAAATGTTTATATCATTAACAGCTTTTAACATTAAAACTTCAATAATCATTGGTGACCCTGATTATTTAGTTTATTTAAATGCATAATAAATACTCTTTTAAATTCGCAGCACATTTATAGTATTTATATTGACCTTGATAGAAGGCCAGTTACACAAATTTAGCAAATATTTAATAATAATGTATTTAAAATGCATTTTTTTAAATAATTAATTCCTGAAAACTCTAAAAAACGTGGTATGACTTATAAGGTGTTTTTTTTATTATATTAGTTTTCAAATCAAATGCAAAAATTAAATGCAATTTATAGTTGTATTATTTATATTATAGGCAGATTCTGGTGGACCATTATTAAATGAAAATAATGTTTTGATTGGGATTGTATCAACAGGCATTGGATGTGCCCGTCCTGGACTTCCTGGAATTTATACAAGAGTTAGTGAATATACAAAATGGATAGAATCTGTGATATTATCCTAATACTTTGAAAAAGTATTTCCAACTTGTGATATTAGGTTATAGTTTTATTTTTAACTGATTATAAATTAATTTAAGAGAGAAATTTTTCAAATACTTATTAAAAATATTTTAATTTAAGTTCAACTTTATGGCTAAACTTTGTTAAGTTTAATCAATTGAATTATATTAATTTACTTCGAAATATTTGATAATTAATAAATGGATCACCAATAAAATTAAAAATTTTTTAGAAATTTCAAAATCAAATTTTTTTTCGGAAATTCTTTTAGCCAATTAAAGAACTAAGATCATTCTCTTTTTGATTTAGGAGTAAGCTAAAAATTTATAATTTATCTAAAATATTTTATTTTAGAAATTAAAATTGTGTGGGTTTCAGTTTTAGTCAATATTAAAATCGAATAATTTTATTTTCTCGAGTTGTATTTTATTCTTGATGTTGGAAATACACGACTGCGTTTAAGGTCAGCAGCCATTAAATTTTGAATTTTATTTAAATTTTTTTCCCTTTTTTTAAAAAAATAAATTAATGAGACTCAACTTGCGGTCCACGGGCCTTATAATACTTATAACTGGCCCGGTTGTATGTAAAATCATTCATTGTCTCGCAATGAAGCTCAACTAAGACTAAAGCAGTTATAAAAATATGCGTGACCATGCAATGGGATAACATTATGCCTTATAAAGCCCGGTATTCACGAGATTTAAAATAAAATGAATAAATGAATTGTTGGTTTAATAAATAAATTCATACATATCGGTTTTTTATTACAAACCTGCGGCCGATATATAAAAGTAAGTTATATGTATGTGGCTAGGAAAACAAAAACTTTGAATATGGCTAGTGTAACATCTTAAAAATATTGCGTCAAAGTTTCAATTTGATGGGAGCATAATTGCCAAAATTATGAGCATTTGAGGGTCCTTTACTTTAGACCAAAGCAAAGCTTTAAAGTGCTCTATTGAACCGCTAATTTCCGAAGCCGGTGTTTACGATAACTTAAAATCTACTGAACTGATCGCTTTGAAATTTTGGACACTACTTCTTCAAATATTTCATCACGTAACAGGGAGAGATCTTTTTTTTAAATAATTATTAAATAATTGGATATTTTAAGCGAAAATCGGTATTTTGACTTCCAAAGGCTACAAAAAATTTAAAATCGAAATAAAGAAAAACCCCTTGTTACCTCAAAAAACATCTTTGAAAAATAAATATTGATATTTTGGATTTAGATGAACACCGCAAAACTCGCTGCCACTGCAACGTAATAAAATTTTCTGAATATTGCTCACATGTTGTGTTATCATTAAATAAATCTTTTTTTCACCGAATTAATTAAACGCCCCCCCCCCCCCCTTCTCCAAAAGACCCATCAAAAATGCATTCTAAGTCTTAGGCAGTATATTTGCCCTAGGGGCTACCTAGGTACACATTCCTTAGTGTTGTGCAATGTAATATGAACCAATCATATTTAATATAAATCTAATAAAATGAAAAACTGAATTGTTAAAATTTTCAAATTAATTTTCCTTAAAAATGTACCTCGTTTAGACCTCCAGCCAAGTCAAGCGCACGGAAACTGTCATTCTACGTGTACATCAGAAAAAATGTATTTTATGACTTTATATTTTTACTCGATGATTTTAATCAGGGCTACAACATAAAAAAAACTAACAATTAAAACATATACGGCATAATTTCTGTCAGGTGGTCACGTTTTGAAAACTCTAGTATTGCAATTTGATTATGGTAATTTTATCAAATTAATTATGGCTAACAAGAAGAATAATAAAAAGAATCTTCCAGCTCAAGTATACATTTTTCAATCGATAATTAAGTATATAATTTTTATTTATTTTAGGATATTAGCGACTACAATTGCTTTAAAACAGCTTTGTGGTACTGCTCAATGATATTTTTAATGCCAATTATAGTATTTTTCATATCAAATACATATATTTTTGACTCTTATTTTGATTTCACACCAATCAGAAATAATATTTATTCTGCTATTTCTGCTGTGGTTGCTTTACATATAGCACTAGGATTTTATATCTATCGCGCTTACTTTATAGATGAAATCAGACATTTCTAAAAATTCCAAAAATCAAAGGAAAATTTTAAAGAAGTGAACATGAAAGACAAAAAGAAATAACAAAAACATATAACGTATAGAGTAAAAAATTGTGGAACAATTTCGATTACATCGAATAATTTAATCATAGGAAATGCACAACCAA
This sequence comes from Acrocera orbiculus, assembly GCA_947359355.1. Classification (NCBI taxonomy): domain Eukaryota; kingdom Metazoa; phylum Arthropoda; class Insecta; order Diptera; family Acroceridae; genus Acrocera; species Acrocera orbiculus. Next base: position 18,669,574 of record OX375759.1, read on the forward strand.
TTTTAACTATTAAATTGTTTTTAAAAGGTTAGTATTATTATTATTTTTTCTTTATTTCATTTTTCCTAATTCACATACATGGTGAGATTTTCGTAATTTATATAAACGAATTTAAGCTCGATTATTAACTATATTTATGTTAAAGATTTAATATTGTTAATTGTCCTCATGATTCTAGATTTCTAATTTCTAAAGTAAAACTAAATTATAAAATATAATTTTTTAATATAAACAACATGCATCAATGTTTTTTTATTCTTAATTCTAAACAATAATAAAATTATAAATTTATTAATTTAAACTTTTTATTTCAGATTTCAACAATCAACTTTTTTAGAAATTTAGATTTAAAGAACTATTTTTTTATGCTCTAAATAATATGGTTGCTGCATGGGTATTTAAATTTTCTAATTGTATTTTTTTAAATCTAATAGATTTTGCATTAAAATAATTAATAAAATAAACATTCAAAAGCAGTATTAAGAAAAATTTAGAGAAAGTCGAGGTAATTATAGAATTTATTAATTGTAAACTGATTCCATTGTCTTAGATATTCAATATCTAGGTTATAATTAATGAAAAATTAAGACTGAAAAAATAGTACAAGCTTGAAACAAATGACCAGTTTTAGAACTGGCTAATATAGTTTTGGATTTTTAAAATAAATGTTCACTAACATAATCTTGTTTAATTCAATAATTTAGAGGTATAAATAAATAATTATCAGAGGTTGTTAATGTATAAAAAAAGAAATTTTTCACAATATTGTCTTTTCAAAGGACTTTAATGGCAAAATTAAAATTGGTTTTTCCTTCTTCTTTTGTTTTTATTTATTTCCAACTAATTTCAATTGTTTGCCATAAATTTGTATGAAAGTTTGAGTTTTAATTCTTTAAACTTGTTAAAGCTGTAATTTCAAGTGCATCATTTGCTATAATTTCTTATTTAATTTGAATATAAATGTCAACTTTTTTCTTTTCTGAAAAATTAAGAAATCTTTTTTTAATTCCTAATGCCTTGACTTTCACCAGCTAACATATTAATTATATTAAATATCACATTGTATTTTTTTATTAAAAATATAAAACGTCACAAATCTTCGATTAGTTGAATTTCTTTGTTTTTATACTATATTGTTATATAGATATATAAAAAACATAAAATAAATTTCAATGGGACAAAAACATCATTACCAAAAGAAAATATAGGTTATAATTAAGTAAATCAGAACTTAAAATGTATATCCCGTGATGGTGTAAAAATTATAATATTATTTTTAATTTATCAAAAATGTTAGTCGAGAATACATATTGCATACGCTTGTAATTAAACATAAAAATAATGTTGATTTTAATTAATTTAAAAATCTTATAGCTATAAGCTAAGGTGAATTATTTACTTGTTTTCTTTTTAAAATTTTAATAGCAATGTTATATGTTTTTGTAATTGTCTATTCAAACATTATATTGTAAACCCAAATAAATATAAAATGTTTGACATTTATGAATTATTTTTAAATTTTGTAGTAGTTTTTTGGTTGTTGTAAAAAATAAAACTGATTAAAAATCTGCAAAAATGAATCTTTCTATAGTTTTATCCAATTTTTATAGGTGAATCAGGTCAACCATCACTTTTTTAGACTATAATTGAATACTTATCACTGTTTATATGAAAATGAAAAATCTAATTTTAATTTAATTGCGCTTAAGTTAGAAATTGAAATTTTCATGAGAAAGCAAAAAGAAAGATTATATATAGTTAATTTAACATGATTTGTTCATTTAAAACTAATTTATAATATAGTTGTTTATATTTTTCTAATGATCCTCTATAAGAGGATTGAACAAGGCATATTTAATTCCTTTGGATACCTGAAGATTTTGTAGATAAAAATCACTATAAGAACTTCTAAAATATATTAAAAAACAATTATAAGTTTTTATTGTAAGAGTTTTTTTGGATATAAAATTTTGTATGATTTTGATGTGATACTCAAAATCTTGTGACAGTTGTAGTTAGGAGTTTTGATTAAAATTTTTCTTTTATTAAAACAAGTTCCTTAACAAATAATCTTGCAGAAGTATTAATTATTTTGATTACTGTTATCAACTAAATTTTTTTATAATGAAAGATAATAATAATAACGGATATATGCATATAGCTCGATCCATTCATTGCCAAGCAAATTTAGAGCGTTATACTTTGGGAGCCAAGTTCTTATTTTGCGTCAATATTTGGAGTGGTTTTTTCTGAAACAATAGTAAAAAATTGTATGTACATAAGTTGTGTTTCAATATAAAATAATACTATATAGGCTATAGAGTAAATCTCTAACCAACCGTAATCAATCTAAGCTTGTAATGAAAACTAGGACGTAGTTCTTTAGACTTGCTCTTTTTCAAGATGAACTATCGGTTTATTTATGTAATTTTTAACAATTTGCAGGCATTCGTCAGCAAAATTAGACTAATAATATTTGTTTATCAAACTGTTTAGAATTTAGTGAAAACTTAAGTGATTTGTTTTATAAAAGAAATACAGAAAAATGAGTTATTAATAAATAAATATATTTAAGACTTTTCAGGATAAAATTTAAAAAAATTTTAGAGAACAATTTATATATTTATGATAAACTCTATGTTTATAATAAACAAATGATTTCTCAAAATGTCATAATTGACAACCTATAAGTATTCAAATTAGTTGAAAATTATGGAAAATTCTAAATCTTACAATTTTAATCATTATTTATCTTTAAATATTTTATCTGGTGTTTCGGCATCCTTTGCCAGTTTATTTGGAAAGCTTTCAGGAGATGATATTTCAAAATATCAAATTTTTCATAATTATTTTTTAATAGAGGTAATAATTTATATTTTTTTAAAAAACTATATTATGATAATTTTTAAGCTACATAAAGTATACCTTCTCACGAGGGTTAAAATTTTGAAAAATAGAATTTTGGTAATTATTTGACAATTATAAAGCAATAGAAATAAATTTAAATGCTACTACATTTCTATAATGATTTACAATGCTCACCGACAGACCGTCAGATAAAAGCTCAATTTCAAAACTTCATAGTACTGATATAAATATTCTTCAGTTTAAAAATGCCATCAAATTTATCAGTTCCAACTTGTAAAGTAGAGATGCTTTACCTTTTACCAATTGATGAAACGTACTCTTGCGAAAGTACCTTCTGCTGATTGTCCGAAAAAATCAATTTGACCGAGTTTTAATGCTGAATTCCTTCAAATTAGAAAAGTCTGGGACCTTGAGGCTGAATAAACTAAACTGGCATTTTCTATTTTTTATTTATTTAAATCAATTTAAATTCAAAATTTACTAGTGCCAAGATATTTAATCCAAATCAATTGTATGAGTTGATGGATAACTAGGCTCCCTTGAACACTGATTTTGATTCTAGTAATTGATAAAATCGAATGCTATAGACGCCGTTTAATTTCTGCGTGGTTTTTTAGTTTTGATTTTATGTTTTGCCTGATGGGTAGAATGAAAAAGACAAAGCAAAGTCATAAACACAAGGAATATTTCGCGCTAATCTCTTCAATTTGAATAGAATAAAATTTAAACGAGAAACGTATCTAACGTAATAGGCAATTTTGTACTTCATGTTAGAAAAGTTGTATCACACATTTTTATAAAAAAGGTAAATTTCAATGGGTTTTAATAATAATTATATTCCTATTATTACTATCTGCAAAAAATTTCATCAAACAATCATAACTTAATCAAAATATTTGTTTTAGAGAATATTGGAATTACGTATTATATTTTTAATACTAATGATCCTTTCAAATATCATGGTATGGAAATTTCTTGTTAGAGCTCTTCAATATGAATACGGAACTTTAATTACAACTGTAACTAGTGCTGGAATTAATTATTTTATTTCGGTATATAATCAAATTTATTAACAAATATCTAATTTACATTTAATTTAAGGTAATTTTAGGTATTTTAATATTTGAAGAACACATAACAATATTATCTTCAATTGGAATTTTATTTATCTTTACTGGGATTGTTTTTATTACCAAGGATTCAAAACAAAAAGTTAATTAAATTTTTCAAAAACTATATAAAAAATAAATATTTTGTAAGATTAAGTTCATTATTCAAAGATATAGTAATAAAATATTTCATATAATTTAATTGAATAAAATGTTTTACTAGTTTTCTAAAAATATACAGAATACTCACAGAATCTGAAAAAAGAAAAACGTTGAACAACAAGCAATTCTAAACAAACAGAAACATCATAAAAATGACTAAAAAAAGGCTGCAAACATTTTTTTTATTTCGCATAGTATAAAAATTTTAAAGGAAAAAAAACTAATTAAAAAATCTTGTGATGCTATAAAAATATTTATTATTATCTTTTTCTAATCAGTTAACTGTATATACGTCATGGAAAAGTAACAAAATTTATGTTAAATAAATAAATCTTAGTAATAAAATTGGCAATTTCATAAAATAAACCTATTTATTCGTGCAATAATTTAACAGCGACTCTTACTCTCTTGACATCTATATATACACGTCATCGTTTGATTTTCGCGACACAAATATGTGTAAACGACGCGACACATTTAACTGGTTAATATATTGCTTATCCAATTATGCTCATTTAATATTTTAGCTCATATTTCTAATTTAGATCAATCAAACGTTTGTCTGTCACAATATTAAAATTTATATTACATGTAAATTGTAATTTTTATGTGATAATTTGTGAAAATCTATGTTTTCTTTTCACAAATTCGACAGAATGGAATATTCTGCAAAAGAGAAAAAGCAAATAAATATATTTGTTTTTTTTTTGTTTTTGTTTTTTTAACATTCCAAAATTTTTTGAATATTGATTACTTTTCCTATTTTAATCCCGGACTAAACTTTATTTTATATTATCCAATCAATTTATTATATGGATGAACTAATTTAGAAAAATCAAGCAGAATTTTTAAATTAGTTACATTCAGACCATTTCAATTTGTTTGTTTTCTTAGTAATTGTAAGTCTTATTAATAAGCCTTAAATTTCCACTGGTTTTTAATTTCTTATTTGGCTTTTGATTATCAATATTTTCATCAATGATATTCAGACATTCTTCAAAAAACAGGCGCCTGTAATTTAAGAACATGATATGATTTAAAAAAACTAAACATTTAAGAAAATATTACTATCATTAGGTGAAAATATTACATAGAAAATTGCAATTAATTGCAAAAATAAAAATTGCTTTTTATAAATAACAAAAATAAATCTCCTGAAATACTAATAAATTTTTTATAACTGTGGTTGTATAATGTTTTTTTTTTATATCTACTTCAAAAACTGTTATAATACTTAAATAACACGATAATGCTTTAATTAATACAGATAGAATTATTTTCTATGCGTCATATTTTGCACTATAGTGATTGTAATTTTTAATGGAATATTAAAATTTACAACTTTTTTCACCTTAGATCCTTTTTTTCTTAATTAATTGGGCAATTATTCAGCATTTCCCTCATTGAAGATCAATTAAAATTTTAATCATGACGAAGAATAGAAAATCTTTTGTCTGAAAAAAATTTATAATGAAAAATTAGTACACCCAAATCACTATAAAAAAAAAACAAAAACTTATGAAACATTAGAATATAGCGAAAATATTTAAATAACTACTATAAACATGAGACGGAAACAGATTAATTCCTGATAGCCCTTTAGTATATGACAAATTTAAATTACTATAACTGTTAAAATACCACTAATTTTTCCGTAAAGGTAATTCAATTTTTTATTTAACAACATAAACAGATTTATTGTTAATTAAAACTCTTTCTATTTATACTAAAAGTAAATGTCAACTTTGTTACTAGAAGTTCTATTTTTTCAGCTACCTGTTATCTAAATAAAATCCAGTAAACAATTAGAAAATATATGATAAATATGGATGAAAAAATAATAATAACAAAAGTCAGTACAAAGATGTAGAGAATTCTGTATTTATTCAACAATTTTAATTTTTAGTAGTTGGAAATAATACAAACAAGTACTAAATAAAATTTAATTAAACCTCACCCGTTCAAGAATTTTTAATTTTTGATTTCACACTGGATCTTGAAGTTCTTGTTTTTCTCTTTAATTGTTCTTTTGGCGCAATTATCTTAGGGAATAATTTTTATATTAAATAATTAAATAAAGAAATATAAAAATAATAATTATTTAATAATTACAGTTTTTTGAGTTTTTAAAGGTCCAACAGGACTTATATCTGGTTTTTTAAGTATTTTCGGATTCCCTATCGAATTTAATTGTATATTCTTTGTTCCTATTGTTTTAGTATTCTTAAATTTTAAAAATGCATCTTCCTTCAATGCCGGAATTTGAACTGTAACTTTTTTTAAATAATTAACAATATAAAAAGACATTTAAGTATAAAATAGTACTTACGAGAATGTATACTAATGCTCTCATTGCTAGGATTAGTTTTATCAAAAAAAACTTTTTGCCCATTATTTGATTTAGAACTTAAAGTGCTTGTAGGATGAGTTTTTTCTATAATTGTTGATAAATCTTGTGTTAGAATTTCTTGTTTCATTGATGTAATTTGATTAGTATTTTCTTGAATAATTTTTAATGAGGTTTTATCGTTTGTATTTAATAACTTTGGAGGCAAAATTTTTGTATCATTAGACGGTATATGTGTTAGAATACATTCATATTCATTATTTGATTTTTGTGCTGATTGAAGTCGAGGATTTCTTGACAATGGTAAACTTATTTGAACTTTTTTATTTTCAATAATAGAAATTTTTTCTTTTTTTCTTATACCCGTTTTAACTACTTCTGGTATATTCTCCTTAGGAGAAATTTTTTGGCACTGGTTTACTTTATTTAGTTTACAAGAAAAATTTGTTTTACTATTTTTTGAGTTGGTTTTATCCTCTTGTGCTTTACATTTGATCACTGTACTTTTAAAATTATTATTCTTTCCATTAATTGGTATTATTCTATTTACATATGTCGGTTTTTTTGTATTTTGTGGAGTTTTACTAAAATTATCAGCAAAAGGTGATAATCTTTCATCTGCTATACCATTGTCTAAAAACTTTAAATAACTATTTAAAAAATTAACAGTTTTGTTGAATTTGACTATAAATTTATCATTTTTTTTATTTTCTGTATTTGATAATTTGAATGTTCCTGTTTTGCCGGATACATCAGATAGAAATTTTAATTCTTCTTCAATGTTAGGGACAAATATCTGAGGCCCTTTGTCAACTATTTCCTCTTTAATGATTTCTTTTTTTATATTGATATTCTTTTGCTTTCCAATATTTAAAGGAAGATTATTATTTGTTATCAAATTTTCACATTTTGGAATTTCTGAGTTTATTTTCTCATTTTTATCTAAAATAATTTTATTTGGATCATTATTTTCTTCAGTTTTTAATAATGGCTCTGTTATTAAATTACTTTTAGGCAATTCCTTAGGTAGTTGATGTGATTGTTGAATATTACTATTATTACTAATTGATGGTGTCGCAGAGAATGTACACACTGAAGGTCGTGTTGTAGATATAACACTTTTAATATGTGTATTTGAAGGTAGTTTATATTTTTTATGGCTAAAAAGAGGTTGATCTAAAACTTGAAATGTATTTTCTGCTTTATTTGATTCAGTAACTAAAATATTTGATTCATTTTCAGGTATTTTTAAATAATTTATTGAAGGTGGTATACGATTAATTAAAAATTCATTTTCACTTAATAATTGATCACGAGTCTTAATTTCTTGTTTAGATATTTTAGAATTACTTCCATTTATTACTGTGTTAGCTAAACGCTTTGGTTTTACAAGTTCTTTACTTTTCTGGATTTGCGATGAAAGAGGATTCTCTGTTGTCACAATTATGCTTTTAGTTATTTGATTTTCAGTTTTCAAAAAGTTATCTACTGAGCTTTTAGTCTCTATGTTATTCAATTTATTTTCGACAGTATAGTAATTTTCCAAAAGTTTAATTTTTTGAGAGTCTAATAAACCATTTTGTGGGCTAGAATTAAATGTAAGCAAAGTTTTTGGCATGGGTTTTTTATTATTCCAATTAGATGTTTGTTGATTATATAACTTTGATTGTTCATTTGTTAAAGCATGTGTTATTACAGAAGAATAAACAACAGGATTATTACTATCGACAAAATGATCTACTTTTGCTGGACTTACAACATTATTTGATGTTTCTTGTGATAAATCTGTAGTATCAGTTTTATATATAACAAAATGATTGCTTGCTTCTGATATATGTATATCATTTGAGTTATGTTTTTGAGAACTTTCGATTGTATTCAATGAGTTATTGTAATGAGAATAAGTCGTACTTTGTATCTGATCTGTGTTTTGAGAAAAATTAATTCTCTTCGGTGCATATGTAATATTAAGGGTTTCATTTGGTATATTCACATCTGAGCAAGGAGTATTTGTTTCACTTAATTTAAGTGGTTGTTCTAATTCCAAAATATTTGAATTATTGGAAATAATAAATTGATTAGAATCAAAATTTGAAATTTCTGTAGGATTTGTTGCAGTTGTTGTAAATAATAGTTTCCCATCAACCAATGTACAGTACGCATAATTATTTTCTTCTTGTTCAATTTGAATATATTTTGTACGATCTTCATTTTCAATCAAGAAAATTTCTGGATAAAGTTTTGTTTCTGGTTTTGTTTGAACTAAATGAAATATATGACCAACGTCCTTACCAAGTACTGGTGATTCCGGTTGATGTTGAATATGAAAGGTATCACAATTTTGTATTTGTAAATTATTATTTGAACTAATATTAATCGATGAATTAGATATTATATTACGTTCCTTTAAATTAAGATTTGTTTCATTACTCATATTTACAGTTTTACATGTTATATAATTATTTACTTCTTCAATTTTTGGATTTGTGTTATGTTGGATCAAAGATTCTGATGTAGTTGGATGAGTTACTAAAAATTTATGAAGATGAGATAATTTTTAAAAATGTTTTAATATTACATTAATCATTTAAAAGGCAAAAATATGATTGGAGAACGGGCAAAAAGAATAAAAATAATAGTAAATAGTGATATATTTTAGCTAAATAATGTTAATAAAAATTGTTACAGCATAATTGGGCGTCAAATAAAATACAAACGGAAAAAAAACAAGATAACCAAAAGTCTCAGTGTTACCTTCTCTAGGACCGTATAATTTAATTTAGAGATCACAAATTTTTAAATCTAATTGTTCTACTCAAAACGTCTCATAACATTTTATCTCAAACATAACCGTTAAATTATTGTGGCCGTTTGGAAACAATTTCAAAATCAAAACACTAAAATAAATGAATCATTTTATAAATTTTTTTGTGGTTTAGAAAAAATCGGGCGTAGTTAAATAATTTCTATTTTTATAAGTAAAAAACATGTCAAAAACTTACTTAACGCAAATGAATTAGACTGAACATTATTTTCCACAAAATCAGGTAAAGGTGTTTTGTAGTAGTGTTCAGAATGATCATTATCATGAATATCATTCATAGATAATGATAAAGCTTCCTCTTCTGAACAATGCTTTAAATCAGTGTGTAAACTGCTAATTGCCTGATTTTGTAAAACATCATTTGAATAATAACTATTATTTAATTTCTCTTGTACAGATGCATTTCTCGTAGCAGTTATAACATTTTCCTGTGGCAAGATTGTATACTGACTTTCAATATGTTGTGTTTCAATATTACTAGATGACCATTGTTCTGGTGATAATGTTTGCGTATTACTTGCTGAATTAATTACTGATATACTATTACTGTTTCCATTATAAAATGTAAGATTATCTCGTTCATATTCTGAACTTCTTTGTGAGGGAGATGATAAAATTTGTCGTAGAGTCTCTATTTTACTAGAAATATGTTGACTTAATCCAGATTCTGCAAATTTTGGTTGATTTTGTCGTTGATTACGATTATTTTGTGTAATAACAGGACTAAATACAGAATCAAATCCAACACAGGTAGAAGATAAAAATCCTTCAGAACTAACTGTTGAAGTAGGTGATTGTATTAGTAAAGCAGCTGTATCAGAAGTTGTTAATGTCGATGTTGGAATGAGCGAAGAATGATTAGTGATTGTTAAAGAAATCTTTGAAGGCTCTGACGGTATTAAAGATGTTGAATCTGTGAAATTTTTTCTATTGTACGAAAATTGCCATGATGCTGTTTGATCCATGATTATAATATTGAAATAATATAATAATATTGAAGACTGTGTTAAATTTACCTATAAGTGTTTTTTTTTAATATAAAAAACGATTAAAATTAAATTATTACTTACCAACTATATCACACACATTAAACAAACAAACTTCATACAAAGAATAGATTTTTGGTTGTTTATGGAAAATTCGATGTGTAGCACCTACAAAAAAAACAATTAAGAGTTTTAATAATAATTTATAATTATCTAAAATAAAGAAATTTCCTAAATCTTTAAATAAAAATCTTCGGTGTAAGAATTCAATTTAAATGTTTTTTGTTCTTTATAAATGCATTTATTAATCTTCCTCATTAGAAGGTTTTGCATTTTTATTGAAATTTAGATTCCAAAAATTTCTACAACATTCAATTCAAGTATTGCTGGCTATTTTCGGACAATTGTATAACATTCTCCTACTAGTTAGTTAATCAGACTAAAAAAAACTAATGAAATATAGGAAAATATCCATGTTGGGGTTAGCACATGAGTTTTCTTCATATTCATAACTTTTCGGTAGCAGCTTTTCTATTTTCCTTACACGAATATAACTTAATATAAATTCAGGCCATTAACCCATAATTTTTAACAAAAACAAGCCAAACAGTTGCTTGTTTTAGTAACTTTGCCAAAGAATACAGATTGATATAGGATTATTGTAAACTTCAAAAAGTAGCTATATTTCTCGGTTTTTTATTCTTCTCGTCTATAATTACTAAATATTGTGAGATATACCCATAGCACTCTAAATGCCAACGTGGCTGTCTTGAAAGTAAATAATATAGGTGTTGTATAAAGAATACGTAGAAAAAAAAAGGAATAACACAATAAGGATAATAAGAATTATTGTCAGCTAGTAAAACAGTGGCAAAAACTTCCATGAAAAATCCCGTTTTTACATTTTCAATATCATGACTTTTTTAAGGTTCTTTTTCGCCAAGAAAAAATTACTTATATCTCGCTATGGGTATTATAGCGTATATCAGATCCAAATTTTGTTCAGTTAGCAAGTGATACACGATGAACTGACACAAGCTAATAATATAGTAGTGAATATCAAACAAGAGACAGCAATTTTATTTTTATCATAAAATTACTTCAAAAACTAAATATTTGATGTCTCATTACTTTCATTTGGGGGACCTAAACGCATAGGTATTCCTCTGAGAAGCTATTTTAGAAACTTCCAGCCTGTTAAGCTCTCCATAAGGATTTTAAGATAGATGCTCTGATGGTGCTAGTTAATCTCGCGATAACGAAATACACATTCATTAATTACTCTAATTTTTTTAATACTTTTCTCATACATAGTTAATGTTATTTCACTTCATTTCATGATTTTAAAACTGGTTTCATCTTTGAAATTTCATTTTTAAAATTTATATTCCCAAAAATATGAGCTTCTATTAGATTATTCTTTTATAATAATATCTTTTATATCCGGATACCATTTATAATTTTTAGATAATTGCTGAGCTCAATTACTAATAGTAATTTGTTTAAATTATTTTCACATAATATCAAAAATAAATCCATAAAATTCATAAATGCACTTGTTTATCATTTTTCTATTTTATTATAAATTTTAAACAAACAAAATATTTTGTGATATTTGAATAATATTAAAACCGAGAAATGATTATAACAATTATATATATTATGAAGAACCCTTAAATATATGCAACTTTACACAAATAAACATCACAATTAATTTAATCCGAATACACTGCAAGATGAAATTTAATTATAAGGCTCATTTTAGTGTAAAAATGGATAATTTTAAGTGTAAAATACGATTTACCACTATAAGAGACTTTTTTAATTTTAAAAAATTATTTTCATCTTGTTATTTAGCAATTAATAAAATATAAACATTTAAGATAAATATATAAAAATAAGGATAAAATAGAAGATATGTGCAACAATAGGAACGCAAAATTAAATAACTAATATAATAATAACTAATATATTTGAATTATTATCACATATTTACTTTTTTATTAGATAAATTTCTCTAAAGCCAAAGGGGTTAATCTTAATTAATTAAATATGATCTAAACAAAACAGGTTTATTAGACAGCTGTCAAATTACAAATATTTCGTTTTCTTTTTCTACTATTCAAATAAATTTGTGTCTGGCTGTCTCTGTCTGTCTTTATCGTCACGGTTTTAGGTAATGTACATATATATATATTTCCATTTCATATACTCTAAAACAAAAAAAAAATATAGTTAAAAAAGATATACATAGTTAAAAAAAAAATAGTTTTGAAGTATTTAAAAATATATTTTAATTAAAAAATAATAAAAGTCAAGAAAATGCAATAACTTTTGAAAAACATTGATTTATTTTATCATTGGCTCAAATCAAAAATATATTTTTAATAAAAAACTTAATATATGTTTACTATGAGTATTTGAAACAAAAAGCATATGAGAAAATTCACCACAGCTGGAGCCAACATTAAAACAAAAATATATTGAACAGTACTGAGATGAATCTATTCCTCGAGAAGGATGAGAATAATAGTAATACGTTCATAAAATTAAGTAAATTTATGTCAAATGTCAAGTTAGCATAATTACTGCAATTCCATTAGCTGTATGACGATATTTCATTACTTTATTGTTTTTTTTTTTGATAATAAAGATAACAAAAATATTACTAAATTGTAAAAAAAAATTTTTGACCATAACGAAAAATCAACAAATGGTAGCTACCTGACATTTGACTTAGTTAAGTTTATGAACGCATTACACTTACTCTCATCTCTCTCACCAAATTACCACTCAAAGCCCTTTTAGCACTTTGCTTGATTTGTGAAACACACTCTTTAATTTCACATTTAATTGTGGTAAAAAGTATAATGCCTTCGGCCGCAAGTGCAAAAACGGAAAAGCAAAACGCCAGCAATATAGCTGAAATTCCTGAACAAAATAATTCTGCTACACCTATTCGGCAAGCGATAATCATTATTGAACATAAAATTCGTAATTTGGAGAAAAGAAAGGTAAATTTTTTTATTTTAAAATTTGTTTCATTTTCATTACATTCCATAAATTTTTCTTTAATAAGATTTTTCTTTGTTCTTATATTCAATTTAATTTAAAAAATCTTTTAATTACATATATTACAAATGCATTGTTTTAAATATTTTAAAATTTTCATTCATATAAGATATTTAATACTTCGACGCCATATTTACATGTGCTTATTGCGGCTTTGTGTTTCAATCAGCTGATAATAAATTTAATTAATTTAATTCTATAAATTCTATTGAAATTATTTAATACCTACAAATATAATAATAATATTATGTATTAGTGATTAAATCGTAACATTCTTGTTAATATAAAATTTATATTATTTAATATCTCCTTATAAATATTTCTAACAAATATTGGTGTTTAATGTTCACAGACAAGATTAGAAACATATCGAGAAATTCAAGCTTCTGGAAAAGAGTTGAGCTCGGATCAAAAGGCTGCTGTTGCTAAATATGATGAAGTTACGCAGTCGCTTGAATTTGCTAGGGATCTATCTAAGCAAATGGTAAATCTTGCTACAGTATCCGAAAAAGAACAAAAAAAACAAGCAAGAAAGGTAAAAATATGCACAATTAAAGTTAAAATCAGATTAAAAAATTATTTCTTGAAATTTATAGGAAGCTTTACTTAAAGCACAAACTGAAACATTGAAAATTCGAGAAGTACTGACAATACAAAATATTTTAGTCAATTTCGAAGATTGTCAAGTTAGAAATGATTTTCTAAATGGCACCAATGGAGCTGTTCAACTTGAAAATAGTGATATCGATCTCCTCGAAAGATTGTAAGACAATAATTAAATGAACTAAATTGATTTTATTCTATCAATTCTTTTTTGGTTTATGTTTATAGCTATATAGATATTGCTGTTAAAAGGCAAACAACTCCAGAAGATGTTCCTTTTTTGACTTGTGCCCAAAAGGCTGCTGAATGCCTATCTATGACAATTGACGGTCGGCCAAAACAATATTTAGATACCACCTATGAACGTTTGCGAAATGTTTTACAAACAATTCAGGATTGTGGATATTTTGATCAAGCTGGAAAATTGGAGACTCCTGAAGGCTGCCAAATAGAAATCGATAGTCAGGATAACGATTCAGTGCAAATTTTGGTTGATGAATATGAATCAACAGGGACAACTAAAAATGAAAATAATAATGATGATACTAGTAACGTATCAAATGAAAATCAAACATCACAATCCCAAAGCACTCTTAAATTAACTACTTCTCAATTTTCGTCAGAAGCACCATCAGCAGCTTTGGTTCCTACACCCGCTTTTCCACAAGCACCCCCAAATAAACTCATTAATCAACACATACCAACTCAGCAACAAATACATAGAACATCTGTTCTACCTACAGCTGTTGTAACAATAGCTGCTGTACAAGCGAATCAAGTTCCAGCGGCGATAGCTGTCGCAAATACACCAGCATTGCATACTACACACTTTCCAGGAACAACCGTTCGTGCTGTTGAACAAGCCTACTTTAAACAACATCAGTATATTCAGCAGATGAGACCTTTGGCTGAAGTTATTGGATCGGCGAACTTTTATTTCCTTCAAGAAAGTGAATTAGACTCTCCCGATATTGTATCTAATACTTTTACAAATAATGAACCAAGCACTGGAACAAATAATATTAATGCTTGTAAAATAAATAGATTTAATATAGTTAATTTATATAATAAACACTTCTTTTTAAATTAGGTAATGTTCCAGCTCAAAATACAGCCGCTAATATTTTATCCCAGCAATCTACACTTCAACAAAATCAAGCTGCAATGCAAACATCCCAAGCTAGTGGTATTCTGCAAGGAAAACCCCAACCACAGCCTACAGCAGCCCCAATTCCTACGCAAACTTTCACAAATCAGTCATTCCCTCCCATTGTTCCTCCTCAGGCATTTTTTCAAGCATCTGTCCCACCTAATTCAGATATTAAAAACAGCACCCCAAATCCAATACCAGTATTTACAGCTCAACCTATTCCAATTCCTACAGTAGTAGCTAAACCAAATGTTGTACCGCAAGGTCAAATAACTACGATATCAAAATCTGAGAATCAACAGACTTCTGGTGTAGCAGTAGTTGCAAATCCGCAACAGCAATCACAAAATCTACTGGCTGGTCCAAATGTAATAAATAAAAAGCTACCAGCATTTACAAATGCATCATTTGCTGTTCAAAATCCATCGCTGGTAACGCATCAGGTAAATCATTTTACTATAATTATTATTAATAAAATAGAATAATAATTAAAAAAAAAAAAACTATTTTGAATTTACAGAATAATGTGAATATACCTAAAAATACTTTTGATACATCTAAAAATCCTGCTCAGTCTCATACAGATAATCATGTACATAAGCCAGTTGAC
The DNA here is from genome assembly GCA_947359355.1 of Acrocera orbiculus. NCBI lineage: Eukaryota > Metazoa > Arthropoda > Insecta > Diptera > Acroceridae > Acrocera > Acrocera orbiculus. Next base: position 18,685,305 of record OX375759.1, read on the forward strand.
GAAGTAAAAAGTGAAATTATTGAAAATAGTGCTGAATGGAAAGTAAATGATGCACCTGCAAAATCTCTTGGTTCAAATAATGAAAATGAATCAAACCAGTGGAGTAATGAAAGTATGAAAAACGAATGGAATAATAATTTTGATAATCAAAATGAAAGTAGCACATGGAATAATAATCAAACTGAACCATATGGGAATAGAAACAATCGTAATAATTACAATAATAGTAGAGGTGGAAATGTTTCGAACAATCGAAATTTACGAGGAAATAATCATTCTACAAGTGGTTATAGGGGACGCACTAATAACTCATACCAACAACAACAAAATGGTCGTAATACTGGATCATATTTCAGAAATAATTCTGATAATGGATATTTTCAAAATCAAAACGATGCATTTAATAGTAATAAGCAAGAAACGAATAATTCAGGCAGTAACTATGGGGGAAATAGCTATCGTGGTGTTCGTGGTGGCCCTTCTACACACTCTAGACAACAAAGTGGTGGTAGAATTGGTCATCAAAATAATTTGATAATACCAAGGAATAATAACAATTCTAACAGGCCTACAAACATTGGTTTATCTAACTCTAATAATCGAACATCCCGTAATAATAGCAGTGGAACAACTGGAAATTATGGTAATCCTCGTCCCTCAACGAATGCTGTTCGGCATCAGGATGTAAATGCTTAACACTATCCCTAAATTAAGAAAGAAAATAGTATAATTAAGTCATTAATAATTCCTTTAAAAAAGTTCTTTATCTATTTAGAAATATATAAAAGAAAGCAAATTCGAAAGTTTTGTAACTTAATTAGATATTACTTAGGTCAGTTCATTTAAAAATAGAAAAAGATGATGACCTCTCAAAAAGAAAATTGCATTTAAAAGAAAAATTTTTGTTTTTTTAATTTCTTATTTATATGATGAAATTATCAATTGTTTTGAAGGAACATGATTAATTTGGTTTTTCATTATTATTATTATTTTTATTTTATTATTATTTTTTTTTTTTGTATTGTTCAGATATTTATTTGTGCATCAGCTAATTAACTTTTTTCAAATGCAAATCATTTTATAAATTTAAAAATGAACTTAAACTTATAACAAATTAAGTAATTTTTGTTATATATATATATTTATGAACATCAAAAATAAACTCTAAACTTAAAGTTTCAAATGCAGGAATCAATTTAAATAAAAAACCTTTTGAAGAAATATTTTTTTTCTTTTTTTTTTTGATTATTGTATTTCAAATACGTAATAAAATAAAATAAAAATGAGATAAATTTCAAGAAATTGAACAATAGGTTCAAGTGAATTTTTAGTACGATGTTATATTGTCTACCCTTTTTATTTAAAATTTTTTGCGTGCCGTAAAAACAGCTATTGCTAATTCGATTTTTAAACATTGATTATTATATGGATGGAATAAATGTGGTGGAATCAATATCCTATTTCGGAGATTAAAAAATGTTTCAACGAGAGGAAATGGAATTCATACTTATTTATTTTTAGAAATATCTTTATTAACATTAAAATAAGTCTTTGAATAAAAAACGTTAATAATGTAAATGGGATATCTATTAGAAATCGTTGAACAACTGGCAAGTTAGGAGGTTTGGTTCTGCATTAAAATTCTTTGTAACCATTTGTGATTTTAGGTTTTACTGTCTTGTCACCAAAATGTCTAGCTCGGTAAATCTAGTGTTAAATAAATAGAATTTTTATTATTTCAAAAATATTTACCGAAACGGCATATTACTTACATTAAAATAATCAATTACCAAGCTAGGAGAAGTTTAAATACACATATGAGTGATTAATTTTAACAATAAAGTAAGACTTTACATTAATAAATACAATTTATTTTTGAATTTTTACATCAACCTTAGGTTTTATTTACAATTGTCATTTAAACGTTAGCTTAAAATAAAAAGAAATAAATTCTCAAAAAATCTTTGACGTTTAATATTTAAATATTTATCGAAATATTAAAAAAAGAAGAAAATATTACTAAAAATAACTTTGGCACATTTTAATTTTGAGACATAAAGTCTAAATTTTTTTCACAGTTACAAATCCATTTAATTTATTTTTAAAATGGAGATTAAATTAATTTCTAAAGATTTTTATATGAGCTGTTCGCATATGATCAATTTTATCTAATTTACTTATATAGGAGCAATCAAAATATAATAATAACAAAAAGGAACATATCAAGTTTAATAAATTTTTAAGAAAAATCCTTTTCTATTTTTAAGAGAAAAAAACTACAACAATATACTTTTCTGATAAAATAAAGTGAAAAGAATTATTCAGTAATATAAAATTATATATGGATTTATTCAAATTATTTCATTATGCTTACATAACATTTTTGATTTGTAATTTATTTAGAAAATGATAACCATTCATTATGTCTACAAAAGTTTAGATTATTATAATTGGCCTTGAAGTATAATAATATTTTTACACATTAAATATATTTCGATAAAACTTTTGGAAGACAAAAAAAAACATCACATAATATTAGGTTGGCAATTTTTAAAAATAAAACATAAAATTTATGTTTGAGGCAAGCTATAGCATTTATAAAAACAATTTTCTTAAGCAATTCAACAAATATTCCCCAAAAAAGAAAATTAAAATTATGATAAATTTAACTAATTTTGTTTAATGAGTATTAGATAAAATAATTTGTATATAAAATTTTTGGTGCATAATATCACAATTACATGAAAAATTTAATTTTAAGAGAAAATTCGTATTTCTTAAATAAAATATTCAGTAATATTTGGCGTTAACATATTTTTTATAAAATTAATGAAGCAAAACTTTTAAAATGACTTTTAAATTTTAATTAACAGAATTTATTGTTTTTAAAATAACACAAAACAAATTTTAAAATTATCAGTCCTAATTATTTGAGTAATGAAATTTATTTATTAATTTTATAAGGACTTATTAGTATATATTATTGAATTTTAAATCTAACTAATCTATAAAGGAATGATTGCTTATTTCTGAAAAATATAAAAAATATAATTCTTTGTCATTGAAATTTTAATATCGGCAAGTTGAGTATTTAAGATGAAAATTTTAATATAATTTTCATGCTGTGTTATTATTTCGAGATTTTTTTTTGTTTTTAAACACTAATATAATTTTTAAACTAGATAATTTCTATAATTTATGAATTCAAAACTATACTTAACATTGAGACGGTATTCCTTGGGTAATTGAATTTTCTAGAACTATATGGAACTCATCAAGAGGTTCTAGTATTTGTATTAGAAATGTTAATAACCCTTTTTTACGAAAGAAACTATGTTCTTCATACATTTCTTGAGTTACTTTTGTTGATGCCATTTGAGATAACATACGATGAAGGATATGTTCTCTAAAATAAAAGTTTGAAATTATTATAAAATTATTCTTGAAATTTATTTATCCGTAAAATGTGCAATGAAAATTATGAATTTTTAAGTACTATAAATTACAAAAATTATATTTTTACACTGGATAAAGTTATCAGACCTTGAGCATAAATAGAGTAAAAACAAGATCTATCTGGGATATCAAATCTTTTGAATTATATGAATATGTAGCCAGCCGATTCTGAGAGAAAGTCGGGAGAGATGAATAATTTGTTCGAAATATCACACGATAGATTCTATTATGAGGTAATTTTTTAATGGAGTTTATTAATCTACAAAATTGAAATGATGATAGAGTTTTATCCAGCTTAGAAAATTGGATGTTCTAAAGATTTGAAAACTTTATTTACTAATTTAAGGCTCTTTTTTCTTCTGTGAGTTATGTTTTGATGATTTTTTTTTGTTATGTAAAACTTTAAAGAAACAAAAGCTTTTTTGTTTAAAATCAAGTTCATATGTATTACGCTAAATTTAAACAAAAAAATGTGAAGCCTTTAAAATACTTAAAAAACGCTTTAATATTATGGAAATCTAAGCATATAAAATATTTCAATATTTAGTCAAAAAAAATAACAAAAAATTTTTTTTTTTTTATTACTTACCGTAAACAAAGGCAAATAAACAACTGAAATTTTCCATCTTTGCCTAATGTTTGTGAAGCATTATTTATTTCATCAATAAGATATGAAAAACAACGCCAAATTGCTACTGTATCTTGACGATTTAAGAAAAATAGTGATGAATCTGTTGTTGATGAAGTACTAGTAGGCGAATTTGAGTTATCTTGTCTTTTTAATTCATTCAAAGAATGAGATAAATTCATATCAAACTGATCTTTAACTTTAACTAAAATATAAATTAAATTATTCAAAATAAAAATTTTTAAATTATTTTATTACTTAAATAATCCCAAATATATAGGTTTTTACCAAAAAATCTTGATGAACGAAAACCACATAAAAATACTTGCTCAAGGCATTTAACAAGACCATCTTCACCACACAATAACGTTGTCATTGAACCTGTGTCTCTATCACGGCTTGGCTTATAATGCCATTTAACAATCGTATTAACACAATCACCTAATAGAAGTTGAATTTCTGATGGGCGAATTTCAGCTCTTTGAATGCTAGGGCTTCGTGCTCGTGGTGGTGTACAACAAACTTGTACCAATTCTTCATTATCGATATTACGTGGCACTCGTTGACCTATAAGAAGTCTTTCAGTTGATCCATCATCAATACCTTTTCCCAACCAACGACCACATGGAAATCTAAGGAGTTATAATATTTAAATCAAGAATGAGCATTCTAAAATCACTATTATTTTTTTGTATTTAAAGGAAGTTGGATATTTTTTAATACAATTAGTTTATTCTACATTCTCAGTTAACAAATTGAATTGCTCACTTGTACACATGTCCAGTAACTTCGTTTCTTACAACAACATGTTCAACTAATAATTTATTTGAAAGTCCAGAATTATCGTGTCCAATTCTCATTGTAGTCAAGTGGCCCAAATTTTTATACTGTAAAATATTGTTTTATGTTATAATTAGTATTTTTTTACTAAATAATACAAAAAAAAGAAAAATTACATGAAATATAAATTCGAATGTTCCATGTGGAATTTTTACTTGTGATGATTCACACATTGTACCAGAAACTGCTATCCATACATTACTTGATGTTGTTCCACAGCTTGCTTTTTTCGACGGAAATATAACTACACGATAAGGGAACTCTTCAATAGATAAATAGTTGATTAATTTTGTTTGCAAAAGAAATTATAATCATACTTGTTGTAGGATAAGTATTTGTAAAGCAAAAGTAATCGACTGTATTTAATGTTAATAAATGATAAAGAAATTGCTCTTTCTCTTCTTCACATCTTAGAAATGCTGAACGTTTATAAAATGAACGCAATAACGCAGAATCTAGTAGTAAAGTACGAAGATGTCTGGAAAGTAATTTTTTTTCTATGCTTAATCTTATCCATGCCCGTGCTAAGCCAATATGTGTTTTTATATCTGTCATAGACAATATGTTTCTGAAATTAATATAAATTAATTTTTATATGAAAATTATTGGTTAGTTCAGAGAAGAAATTAAACGATTTGTTAAAGAAAACAATTATATTGTAATCCAATGAGAAGCATAAGAAAACCATAATATTTTTTAAATTTAAAAATTTATGTTAAAATAAATCTAGTTTCTTATTTATTTTCTTATTTTAGCTCAGTCTATTAAGGAAATTCTATATATTCAAAAAAAGTATACATTTTGTTTAGAATATTGGCATTGAATCTACAGGATGTTAAAAAAACAAATTTTGTCATAAAAGTAAACAAAAGAAAATAAATAAATTTGAAGAATGTATAAAAAAAATGCGTATTTTAAGCATACTTAATTTCAAATTCCAACGAATCCGGAAGTGGTTGAAGTAGTTCGGCTGAATTTTTTCTGTCTCGTGATCTTCCTCTGGTTGGACTTACAGGCACAGACTGTTCAACCGCAAATGTAGTCAAATCTATGCAAAAGCTTTAGTTTTATTTAAAAGTAAATAATTCAATTGATTTTCTCTAAAATTTTTCGTTTAATAGTTGACTTTTTTAAAAAAAAAAAAAAAACAATAAATTCAACTTTTAATAAATAATTTCTAATCATAATCTTAACATAAATATAATTATTTAAACAAATTATCTTTGAATATAACTTTTAAAATAAACTAAATGAAAAATAGCTTAAAAACTTACAATCTTTTCTCTTTTTCATGATACTCCAAGTTAAGGCTAGAAAAAATCAATGTTTAATTAGATTTTAAGTCATAAAAATTAATTAATTACACTAACCTGGTGTAATATAATGGATATCATCTTGATGTGTAGGATTATTTTTTTGTTGTATTTGTAAATATGATTGCAAATGTGACCATAATGCAGATTTACCCTGTTTATTTTGCAAGCCATGAGACCATATTTTTTCCAATAAATCACACAATGATGCTATTAAAGTGTTTTCTTCAACACCAACCACTGAAACTTCCCCACTTAAACCTAATGCAACTGCTTCGGTTCCCATTTTTTCAAGAAGCATTCTTTTTGTTTTACTTTTAACTTCCTATTTATTTTAATAACATGGATACCTTATTTAGTAAATATTTTTAATAATTTTAACTATAATAATACCTTTAAGAGTTTTTCAACAAAACTCCAATTAGCCTGAGCTATTAATGCTGGACTAATATCAGTTGATGTTAGATTTGTTGGTGTTTTATGTGATAATAATGAAGTCGGATGTGCCGGTGGTTTACTATCTAATGAAATTTCTTTTACTCGCCACTTTGAACCATTTTTAACACGTCGTAAACTATTACCTCTGAAAATAAATATAGTTATAGTTCGAAGAAAAAACTAAAATTAAAATGAAAATGAAAAATTATCTATGAGTATTACAATGAATTACAACCAAAAAAAAAAAAACTATTTAATATAAAATTATAGTATATTTAAATATAATTTAACATTTACATATTCGATTTTTTTATACAATAGATAATTCTTAATAATAATAATTGCAATTATTTATTTATTTTAAAAATATATAAATAAATAAATATATAAAAGTGTTATCATAAAAATCAAAACAAATTAATTCGTGCTTATGGAAGTACTTTTAGATATTATTAACAAGCTGCTAGAAATTTTTCATAGCATATTCTAAATAATAATTTTATCCTTGTATATGATTATTAATTAAAAACTTTCAAGCTAATCAATTAAAATATCTAACATATGTCTTATATATAATCTGCTTAATCAATATCTTTTATATTAAAGATAGCAAATATAAGAAAAAAAGGTTATTTTAATTTTAAATAAATCACTTTGATTTACATTGAATAGTGAGAAAAATCCCACATCATACAGATCATTTAGATATAATTAATTAGTAACCCAGGTACATTGACTAATCAATAAAAATTTTAATATACTTTCAAAAAGTAATTATTAAGAGAATATTTTGCATTTCTAGGTATTTAAACTAAGATTATAGATATAAAACTTTCCTATTAGTCTTTAATTTTAAAATTTAACAGTCACAGTACTGTAGAAATTAGTAGATCAATATTCTATCGTATGAGCAGTAAATAATTGATTTGTTTTTTTTCTTTGTGTAATCAACAATAAATTGCAACAATAAGTGATACGTGATAAAATCCCAGATTTAATGATACGTAAAAGCGAAAATTAGAAATATCTTAATTAATTTCCTAGTATTTCAAAAAAATAATGACAATAGTATAATTATAACATTTGATCATGGTGTAAAAAATAAAAAACTTAAGTCTATAAAACAAAATAATATAGAAATAATATAACTAATTGTTTTGTTTTAAAAAAAAAAAACTTAAAATTTTAGCACGATTGAAATAATTTCGTCTTTTACATTCTTTTATAATAATTTATGGTTTGATCTATTTGATGTTAACATGCGTAATATGCTTCGTTTAATTTTCAAATCAATTAAAGAAATAACCTAATAATTATGAACTAGATTAACCAGAATAAAAAGGAGATTTTATATATTTTTTTTTTTTTTTGTAGCAAATTTATTAAATGATTTTGTTATATAAATAAATTATCCATTCATATAATTCGATATAATATTCAAGAAAAACTGAATTTGTTGAAAAAAATATATTTTAAGCTAAACACGGAAGCTGTTTTATCACATACATTAAAATTTAGATAAACTAATAAACATTTATTTGAGACTATAATGACTCAATTTTCATGCACTACTACATGCAAACATTCAATAATTTAGATTTTTTTCAAACAATTATAATAGAGTATAAAACGTAGACACATCAATTTAACCAATAATTTACTCTACCTCGAAGCACATTCCTGATTTAAAACTGATTTTTCTAAAGTTGGAAAACTACGAAAATATGCTGGCCTATTTGGTAGTATTTCACTTGGTGGAGCTACTTCCATATCAACATTTCCTAACCTTTTATCTAATATCCTTTGAGTATCTTGACTTAAGACACAAGGTTCATAGCTTGTAGCACGTATCATACTTTCTCCACCATGACGTTTTCTATTAAAATAAAAATTATTAGTTTATCTTTTTTTTATATTGTTTATGAAAATTGCAAAATAAAATTTCTATTACCTTAAAATTTTAATTCGATTATCAAATAATTTCAAATGAGCATCCATATCTGCATCCCATAATGACATGATTTTATTATCAATTAATGTAGCAAACATTTGGCTTTCTAAAAATCGAGAAAGAAAAGGTCTATGATAATCTGGTTGATCTGATAGAAAAGATGCCTTATCAAAATTTTGTAAAGATTCACGATTTGATAGCCATTCGTCTTTTTCTTGATTAGGTAGTATAACAAAATGTTCATATGCAGCAAACATATGTACAAATCGATTAAAAAATATTTCCCTTATTGAATTATTAAGCCTTTGATCTTCATAATATTGTTCTTGAAGTGATTGCGGACGTTGTTTTCTAGGTGATGGCATCATATCTGAACTAAGTCCAACATCATCTAACTGTATTCCATTTTTTTTAGCAATATCAACTATTCTTTGTAATGCTTCACTTTTAGGAGGACAACTTAAAAATGGTTGTGTTTCTAAATTATTTGTACTACCCCAGTCAAGTAAATCATTTTGTATATATTTTTTTCTCATATGCATACCCGAAGGTAAAGTACAACTAGATGTCATAACATCATAATCACGCTGATAAATACTTTTTGGATTTAATAATAATGATGAGTCTGAAGTTTTTTCACGTTGTATTTGAAATTTTTCTAGTACTGTAATTATTTCAGACATAAAATCATTTTTATGTGGAAATATCGGTAATTCTTCAGGTAATTGAATTGTTTTTTTATCAATATCTACATAACAAAGTGTAGCTTCAGTTCCAATTTTTGCATTTATTTCACAATCAGCATGTAAGCCCATAACAAATGGCACGGGAGCATCAAGAAAATGATGTAAAGCTACGGGTAATATAGGAGCATATACATGTGGCCAACTAAAAGGTAGTAATAAAGATGTAATACATTCTCCAACAATCATTAATTTTTGATAGTCTACAAAATATTTTAATTTTTTGGATTATAATTAAAATATCAGTTTTTATTTTTAATGATATACGTACCACTTGATCTGAGTAGCACCTGATTTTCTAATAATACACATGTGAATAATTGAATAACACATTCAACACCTAAATAAGAAAATAAAAGTCTTAGAGGAAAATCTAAAAGAGGTAGCTCATCCGTTAGTCCTGGTCGTTGTAATACAATTGGTATTGGTGGTAAATTTGGTTCTTCTGGAGGTAAATAAATCAATATTGACTTTCCAGGTTGTGGCAGTGTAACTTCATACAGTATATTATATACATAGCTTTCAAGACTTAACCCAGGTCCTGGTTGTCGTGGTAAACATCTTAAATAAAAAGTTAATATTTTATTACGATAATATAATGACTCTAAAATCTTACTTGTACAAATTTGTTAAAAATAGCTCAGCAGCAAATGCATAAGGTACTTGGGATATGAGTGAAATACTTTTTGCTACGTATAATTTATCTTTAGTAATATCAAAATAGCTTAAAGCTGATGAAGGCGTTTTTTCTGCTAATTTAAAATGACGTGGTAATGATCGACTTGTTGGATTTTCTTTAATACGTCCTATACGTGGTGTTATTTGTCCATTAGATAATTCTGTTATAAACATTGACTATAAATTAATGAAAAATTAATTAAATTTAAAAAAAATTTTTCTTGGAATTTCTATTATTTACCTGTAGAGTATGCATTGCACTTAATATATTTCTGTTTCGTACTTCTTCATAAAATATAAGACTAAACCCATGACATCGTTTACCATCTTCCCGTGTAGTTGCAAATGAATGAAATTTTGGTTGTATACAATGTTTCTGTGTACGAAATCTTAAGCCTTGTGGTAATGATAACTACAATTTATTTTTAAATTATATTAAAAAATAAATAAATTATTTTAATTATTACACTTACCATACATATACCATGAGCATCGAATGGATTCCAGGCTACATTCTCAGGATAGTGTGCCAAGGGTTTACTTTTATAAGCTCTATCAAGTGGTGAACAATGTAAATTATCTCCTAAAATTGTATTTAGTGATTTTAAAAACTAAATAATTTTTAAGCGACAATATATTTATATTAAATCAAATATCATTAGTTATTACTTTATATATTTATATAAAAAAAAGTTAAAATAGTGCTACAAAGTTTTGATGTATTCGAAGCATCAAAAGTGACTTTTTTAAATTTTTTTTTTTGCATTTTCCAAAATCTAAAATATCATATGAATTACCTGCAAAACGATCTGGTTCAAGTCCAGTATCAAAATCTAAACCACATATAACAAAATAGTCCGAAAAACGATTAAATTGAGGATCATCTTTTTTAGTGATGTGTAAAATAGTTTCATAGCTTGTTGATTCCTCCGACATTGCAGGAACCAACAAATTCTGATTAAATTGTAAAATTCTTTTAATTAGCTCTTGAGATTCTATCTAACGAAGTCGTAATTGATTTTTCCCTTCCACCATCATTTATTTTTATGTATTACAAACAGTTTAAATTATTAATTCTAAAACATAATATGTTTTTAATACATTATTTTTGTTTAAAACTTAATTTTAGTTATTAATTAAATAAATAAAGAAAAACTGATATACCTTTACATTTCAGATTTCTCTCCTATATAATTTCTTTTTCTTAAGTGAAACTTTGAGTGTGTTGGAATATTGGAAATTGAAATAAATGTAATCAAAAAATGACAGATCGTTGGAAGTATATATATATATATAATCAGACAACGCGTTCTATTTTTCAAATATATTCTAAAGGCCATGTTCACACCAATGTAACATATTTTCGATTTATAAATCGAAAATGAATTAAACTTTTCTATTTAAAGGTCAAAATATTCTTTAAAAAAAACTAATGCATATTTCTTTTACTTTTATTGATGTTGACTTAAGTTTAAATCTAAAATAATTGCCTTAAATATTAAATGTGCTATAAAACAATGTGAATTGTTGTTCTTTTTATTTCCTTAAGTCTAAGTTTGAATAAAATGAGAAAAAGAAAAATTTATTTTAAATAAAAATATTTAAAGTTTTCCTTTATAAATTTTAGTAAAAATATGTTTGCTCTACTTAAAACCGTGGTAGCTTTTTGAGTGCGAGAGCAGCCTATTCCCGGGTACAATTCGTTATACTTAAGACGAGCTTGACAGATAAAATAATTTTTATTTTATTTGAGTTAAAGTGCAATTTATATAATTATTATATTTTAAAATGCTTAAAGGTCTTGCGAAAAATTTAATGAAACTAAATAGTGCGGAATTTAAAACTTGGTTAAGCACATTTGATACAGTTATAAGTGATTGTGATGGTAATTTAATAATATTACAAAAATTTGTTGTGTAAAGATTTTTCTTTTATATCACATGAAATTATATGAAATTAAAAATCCTGTAACATATTTTTATTTTTATTTTATATAACTTTTCAATGAACAAATTTAATTATTAAATGTAATTACTTTATTTTTTAATTGAATGAAAAACCGGCTTTCTATTTTTTATAATTATTGTTATAATTATACAATTTTTTTTTATATTTACAGGCTTAGAAAACAAAATATAATTTTTTATATTGGAATTGTTGTAGAACACCTCAATTTTGTAATATTGTTTTAAAATTATCTTCTATGACGTATTAAATTTGAGGTTAAGGCCATAAAAGCCATTATTGAACTTGATTTATTCTCTTATCTTGTATCATCAATTACCTTTATTCCTGATAATTCAAAAATTGATATTCTGTTATTAGAAGAGCCGATTAGAAAAAGAGAGAAACTTTTGTTATTTGGAATATTATACCTAACTCGACATTTATGCAAGTTTTTGATGATTTGTTTATCTTTTTTTTTAAACTAAATAGCTATATTTTGTATTTTGGTTATTGGCATTGCTTAGTTATTATTAATTTTTTTGCACTCCTAAGTTTACTAATATAATTCGTCGTTATTGTTGCCTAAGCCAATATTTTAGGGGGTATACTTCATCCATTTCTCTTTCCATACTGTTTTGAGGAATATTCTGTTCTTCGAAATCTAGATTCTCTTTATATATTTCCTTTTTTTGCCTAGTAGTAATATAATAATGTTTATGGAATGTCGAAATTACACGAATTGGATGATTAGGGTTATTTTAATATTAAAACAAATCTCATTAAATCTTATTTAAATAACAATATTTAAATTTCTTTTTTATAAACAGGGGTTTTATGGGTTTATAATGATATAATTGAAGGAAGTCCTGATGTAATTAACAAATTTAAAGAAATTGGAAAAAAAGTTTTCTTTATAACTAATAATTCAACAAAAACCCAAAAGGAATATTATGAAAAATCTAAAAAACTTGGTTTTAATATGTTGCAGGTAATATTATTTAATTGCTTAAACTTTTTTAAAGGATTTTGATATTATTAATTATTTCAGGAAGAAATAATTGGAACTGCATATGTTGTTGCCTCATATTTAAAAGAAATAAATTTCAATAAAAAAGTTTTTATTATTGGTTCATCTGCTATTGGTAAGGAACTTGAAGCAGTGGGCATTGAACATTTTGGTATTGGTCCCGATGTACTTGATATTGAATTTCATGAATACATGAAAACAAAATTAAAATTTGAAGAAAATGTTGGAGCAGTTGTAGTTGGTTTTGATGAACATTTAAGTTTCCCAAAAATGATTAAAGCTGCAACATATCTTAAAAATCCAGATTGTCTATTTATTGCAACAAATACTGATCCAAAATTTCCAACTAATAATTGTATACTCCCTGGTACCGGGGGTATTGTTAGTGGTATTGAAACATCTTCTGAAAGAAAAGCACATGTTATGGGTAAACCAAATCCAGATATATGTAAATCATTAATAGCAAGTGGAAAAATTGTTCCTGAACGAACACTTATGATTGGAGATAGGTAAAATAAATAACACATAAAAAAAATATATATATTTTTGATGATTAGAATTTTTTTACAAGATGTGATACAGATATTTTATTGGGGAAAAACTGTGGTTTTCAAACTTTATTAGTTGAAAGTGGAATACATAAATATAGCGATGTAGAAATTTGGATGAAAAATGGTACAGATGAAGATAAATTAAAGATTCCTGATTTTTATTTACCAACATTGGGTTCGCTTTTTCACTTAATGTAAGTTAGTGCTTTTTATTAATGAATAAAATTCTAACAAAAGGTGAAATTTGCTGTTTTAGAATATTTTTTCTAGTTTTTGTTGATTATTAAGTTATAAATAATTGTCGAACAATTATATTAATGCTAGTAATTTTATTTTAATCAAAATTTTAGGTTTTTTTAATTTTTTTTTCATAAGATTACATTTTTTAAATGTAGTTTGGAATTTATTTTAGAAAAACTAGTCTAAATGAAAATTGTAAATCATGTTTTTTTTTTTTTTACATAAAATAGAAATAATATAAAATAAATAATGCATAGTTACTTAACTCGAAACATTTTTATTGAAAAACAATTTCATTTTCAAATCAATTGTTATTCTTTTAGTTATTTAAAACTTATCATGATTTAGTGATAGGTATAGTTGATAATCTTGTACTTCGTGATAAATATGCACACCAATATATCACATTAATAATAAGAAATAGTAAAGGAAATACAATTCTTGAAGCTCTATCGATTTTTGAAACTGAATTCAATTGTTGTTCACGCTTTCTACGACGACGATATTGTCGATTACTTTGGTTAAAAGTAATATGTGTTGAATCTATAAAAAATCCATTAAAGTTTTAAAAATAAAGCTATATAATTAATTAATATATATTTTTACCAGATTTTTCTTCCAAACTTTCTATATTTTCTTCATCTGTTATTTTTTTTCTATTATTTTTCCAGCCTATCGTTGATGATCTTCTAGATTTTGATTCTGGGCTAACTGGTACAGAACATGCAGTTAGTGGTATTACTTCGAATAGCTTCATATCTGTATTTTGATTTAATTTATTTGGTAAACTATCATATGTATCTAAAACTTTATTATCATCTTCTATATCAGAATCCGAATCATAATCATTAATAAAATAGTAACATTCTCCAGATCCATATTTTGTAAAGTAATGAACAACTGCAAATTGAATTATTGTTGCAAAAATAAATCCAAATGATAGAAAAACAAAAAAATCTAATGCTGTTGGATAAGGAACTTTTGGTAGATCAGTACGTGCTTCAAGACCAAGAAATGTCATTGTCAAAACTGTTGTAATACCTAGAGATACACGATCTGCAGTCGCTTCACGATTTAACCAAAATGATACCCATGATAATACCACTAAAAGACAACATGGTCCATATACTTGGATTAAAAAATTTCCCATATGACGTTTTAAGTGGAAGCTAACTATAAGCATCGAATATTGAGCTAAAAACGAAAAAAAAAGAAAGTTAGTTAATTCTGTAAAATAGTAATGTTCAAAAATTCTTTGTTGCATAAAATCAAATGATTACTTAGGTTTTAGTTCTTTTCTTCATTACTATATGCTGTGCATTTAGCATAGGTATAGCTTGTGCGCAACTTAGTCGGAATTCAATTAACTTTTTCATTCCTATAACTACAGAATTATCTACATTTAATAGATATCTGTGATTTGCATTTATCTTTAGAATTAAGGTTGCTGAACATTTTAATCTCTATAAAGAATACAATATCAAATATATGGAAGACAGTTTTGTTATAAGGAATAGAAAATAAACAAGTTCGTCCTTATATATATATTTGTTTTTTTTTTTTTCGGAGAAAGAATCACATTTATTATTTTTGAATATTATAAACATATTAAATTAATGGTGGACTTTTGTAACTATCAACTCAAAATATTTATCTATTAAAGGTTGAATTGTCTACTACTAAGTTGATGATAAAAAAATATTAACTTTTTCAATTTTTTCATTAGCTTACTTGTTTCAATTGTTTTCGAAACTTTATTTCCTTTGATTGGCATTAAAGATTTTTTAACTATATCGGTAACATTTCCTACTGGACAATCAACTAAATCAAATTGTGATAATTTCATATCATCAGCAATAGCTACAGCTTGCCGGGCATGATTCCAACGGTATATTATGTCTGATGTTGTATATCCAACTGAAAAAAATTATTTAAAATATTCATACTAATATTCGATTGTATTAACATAAATAAAGTTATACATTATATAATGATCTTCTAAGTATTTGTATTTACCAGAGTCAGTTAATAAGTCCTTGAAAAAAGATTTAAAAAAATTAATTATTTTGGTTATAATTTATTTTTTATTTCTCAATATTTTCTCCTTTTAGTCCTATGGATTTGATTTCTCCTACACTGTCCAAAAGTTTGGATATTATTTGATGCGAATCTTTTTCTAAAAGGTCATTGCTTTAGGTTTGTAATTAAAAAAGATTCATTTAGGCTAAATACGAATTAAAACTTCAATTTAATTGTTTCTTTTTTCATAAAAATTGCAAATATTTGCACCTATTTATATAAGTCTTAATGAAAGAGGAAATTTTTTTTAAATCCGGTAGTTTTCCCTCTTTTTATTCTCTCAATAATTGATTATAAAGATGAGGTATTTTCTAGTTTTTTTTTCAAATTTTCTGACAACGTTTGTTGTTGAAATGGTAGAAAAAAGACATCGGATGTTGTTTAGTGAATAATACTAAAAATAAACCATTTGGGAAAAAACTAAAGCATTTAATTGAATTTTCTAAGGACTTATTGAACGACTTTCCTATGTTTCGGTAATATTAGAGTTATTTTAAAAAAAATTCTTTTGTTATCAATAAATATAAATATTTTTATTCAACTTACAAGAACCAAATTTCAAGGGACACTTTTGTATATCCATTGGAAAATCTTCTAAATACATTGGGCATCCAGCTTTAATAGTTAGTCTGAAAAATATAAAAAAAAAAAAAACTATTTTATTTTAATGTAGATATGGTATGTTATTTATTTATTTATTTTTTCATTTTCATAAATTTTAAAAATTTTTCCTGTATAATACCCAAAACACCATCTTTATAGTTATAAAAAAATTAATTAACTTGACTTTTTGCGATGATCTTTATTAATCTACAATTAAAATCATAAAATTTGAAAAATACAATAAAATATAATTGTAAAAAAAAGATTTTAGTAAACAAAAAATGTTCATAATTTGTCTAAAGTTTTAGATTTGCTATTGTCCTCAAAAAACATTTATACAAGGGAACAAAGCAATTTTTTAAACAAATGTCTTATTGCTTAAAATACTTTTAGTTTGTTTTTAATATTTTTTTAAGAAAGTTTAAAATTTATTACAAAGAAAATGAAAAAAAAATAATGATAAGAATTCAATTTTATAAATTGATAAACAATATTAAACATGAACAAAATGAACAAATTTTAAGTTACATATGTAAAATAAATAAATTTATTTACAAGAAGAAAAATTCAATTTTATAGCATTAATATTTGAGTAAATATAAATTACGTACCGACTTGAGTATAAAACTCTTCCATTTTGATAAATACGAACAAATTTATTTGGTGTAGTAATTGTATGTAAATAACTTTGTTTACCGTTATAAAAATATGTATCTGGCTTCCAAATTTTTGCTAACATTGTTATACTTAGGGCAAGTGTATCTTGAGCACCTCGAAAAGCTAATCTTTTGTCTACCCATGATTGTCGAAAATAGCAATCCATTGAATATGTCTAAAATTTTCAATTGAAAATAAAAATTTTTCATAATATTGTTGTTTTTGTATTTGTGTTTTTAAAATTAGATTTAAAAAATTTACCATGTCAACTTCAGATATTGGTCCCATACTTCGTACCATTATATCGACTTCAATTATAGCAGGTGGTCCTAAAATTATTAAAAACAAAAAAACTGTATTAAAATTTATGATTATTTTATTCAAAATGTTGTCATATTTCTACACAAAAACAAAAACTTTTAAACATTTTCTTTTATAGGTTATTCTTAAGCTGAAAACTATGGTTCTTTTTGGATATAATTCATCTTCTAATCTAAGATCCGTGCATTATCATCACATTAAAAAGTTATTACATTAAAAAAACATTCAAAAATATTTTGTTAAGTACAAAAGAAATAGAAAGTCGGCAATTACTGATTTATGGAATTTTGTATTGCATAAAATTTTTTTAGCACTAGCTAATTAAAAGTTAACTGGTAAATAGTTTGACCAAAATGTACAAATTATGCTACCCATATACAAAGTATATATATTGGAAAATTCAGTCAAAGATCAATTTATTCATTAAATTAATCTCAGTTTCTCCAATCTGTTACAGTTTGTAAACGAAGAGGTATTTTACACTCTTTATTATTATCCTCCTGCAGTAAAACAGGAGGTGGCTAAGCTATTTAATTCTAAATAACCAAAGAATTTTTATCCCGAAATTGAATAAAACAATATTCATAATTTCGTAAATGTAGAAATACACTTTTCAAAGAAGATATTACTATACATACCTCCAAATCCTGGCCGTATACTGTTATCATAGCCGCGTAATAAATTATCAAGTAACTGTGAAATATTTTCATGATTGTTTCTTTTAACTAATTTAACAGAAGAGCATTGAACTAAGATTGAATTCATTGATGA
This sequence comes from Acrocera orbiculus, assembly GCA_947359355.1. Classification (NCBI taxonomy): domain Eukaryota; kingdom Metazoa; phylum Arthropoda; class Insecta; order Diptera; family Acroceridae; genus Acrocera; species Acrocera orbiculus. The sequence continues at coordinate 18,703,548 of OX375759.1, forward strand.
TATATAAAGTAGAATATAGTAAATTAATGTTTTCAATATTATTATTAAAATATCCATTTTTTTTTAATATAAACTTTTTTATAATAGCGTGAATACTTCATTTGCTATTTAAAATTATTTTTTAATTTATTTTTAAGGTAGAAATTTTTCATTGTTTATGTAATTAGTTTTTCTTTTTAGAAACATTTTATAGTTTAAATTAATTCATTAGCCCTTGAATTTTTTTTATAGCTATAAAAAAAAAAGTAAGACTAAAAGTTATACGTTGCATTGCACATAAATATAAATAAAATAAATAAAGTAAAGTATTATTGTTAAATATCTTCATTTCTATTTTTTATAATTTATGGTTCGGAATAAATTATGTAATTAGGAAATGTTATATATTTTACTATTTTTAGTGTAAAATAATTTGTAAGTTTTTATTTTATTTCACATATTATGTGGGAAATTTATTATTATCCGAAGAAACATTATAATGTGGCTCTGATCTTTTAGAAATATTCGAAATTGAATCAGATTGGTGCATATTACACGTAGACGAACGCTATCAAAGCAAAAACTATTTTTTTTCGCTATTTTTTCTCCAAATTTTCTGTTGCTTTAATGGTAAGTTATGTAAATATTCAAATATAGAATTATTAAAGTAAATAAATAAATTACTATATTTCATTCAAATAAAATTTGATTTATATATTTTTATATTAAAGTTACATTAAATTACAATTTTGGATATACTATTCAAAAAAATAAAAATATATTTTACACATTTTCAAAAGTATCTTCAACACAAGCCCGTACACGATTTTCATATTCTTGACGATTTTCTATATAAAGTTTAGCAGCCATTATATTTGCGGGTGAATCAGGATTAGGATTACCTAATAAAAATTGAATGGCTACAAGTATCATTGAAGCATCATAAGTAGGACTCCATTTTTTGCCAAGTAAATCTAAGCATACAGCTCCATTAGCATAAATATTTGGATGGAATATATCAGACATAAATATAACTTTAGGAGGCATAAGAGGATATTCTTCACCAAATCCTATTTTTAAATGAAAAGTACCATTTTCAAATGGTGTATCTTTTGGACCAAATATTATAGCATCCCATAACATAAGATCATCTGTTGGTAAACCACACACACCACAAGGTGGATCTTCTTGTAATTTCTTTAAATCTCGCATAACACGTCTTTGTGCTGGTGATGACATTTTGATGTAAATAATTTATGTTTTCTTTAAAGGTCTATAAATATAATGTATCTAGATAGAAAAAATAATAATTAACAAAAATAAAATGCAAAAATTTTACACATTTAAAAGATACTTACATGTTTTATAAAAAAATATATTATTTTGACATTAGTTATGAATCAAATATTACCGGCTACTATAGATATATTTATAATTTAAATCAAAATCAGCTGTTTAAAGGAATAAATGGGCTAAGTAGAGCAAATGAATAGAAACGTCAAATTCAAAATAAATTCGTTAACTTCGACTTACTTAATATCAACCCCGGCACTCAAGTTAATCCTTGAAAATACAAATATGAATTGTTTTTATAAACACATTTATGTCGAAATTTGGCATGCTTTTTATAGATGCATTGTATAAGCGCACATCACACCAAAGCTGCTGTATTTCCAAATAAGAGAGGGTAAAAGCAAGATTGACTTTCGAAGTTTACCTACAACTGTTTCAGGCAAAAATTTTTCTGCCCTGTTCATCATCCTACAAATAAATATATTTACGGATTCATATGGAATGAGCTTTATGGTGTACTTTAATTGAACGCCTAGAGGTTGTTAATCATTGCTTCGAATTTTCGAAACATTCTGTCCCTCTCTTACGTTTAATGGGGGGGGGTGACACACGAGTCGTCATGACATGCACAGCTTTTCGAAGTTAAGGGCGATACATATAAAGAGCTCCCTGAAAACTCCCTGCTCTTTATTTGTTTGCGTGTTTACAGTAGATTTGACTAACTTTGTTACTTTGTATGGTCAAATACGTTGTGCTTTTCTTAATATGTCGAGAAAGTGTATTAATGGTACCACCTCTTTTTGTTATATTTGTGGTAAATTGACTAAAAAAACAAAAGCGAAACTTTGCCGAAACTCTTATTTTAAAGTGTGAGTGGGAAAGAACTTGGTGTACTGTAATGATATTAATTCAGTTTTGAGCAAGTTTAAAATAGAATTTAAACCAACTCAGTGACCAACCAGAACAAGTTTAAAAGCAGTTCTTCTCCATAATGGCAATGTACTTCCTTCTGTTCCACTAGGACTCGCTTTTAATATGAAAGAAACTTATGAAAATATGAAACTATTGCTTAAAAAAATCAAATATAAAGCTCATAATTTCAAAATCTGCGGTGAAATAAAAGTTATTGCCCTGCTACTTGGACTACAGTTGGGTTTTACTAAATTTTGCTGTTTTTTATGCGAATGGGACAGCAGGGATAAAAAAAATCATTACACAAGAAAAATATGGCCTGTGTGTGAATCTCGCATTTACCACTTGTAAACCCTTCTGATGTACATTTACCACCACTTCAAGCTAGGCCTTATTAAAAATTTTGTAAAGGCAATGGATCAAAATGGAAGTGGATTTTGTACTTTAAAGAGAAATTTCCCAGAATAAGTGATGCCAAAATCAAAGAGGAAATTTTCGTAGGACCTCAAATCAATGAATTAATAAAAGATCCAAAAATTGAACGTTATGGAAAAATCAGCATGGCAATTCCCGAAGAATTTAGTTGCAAATTTTTTGGGTAACTATAAAAGTGATAACTATAGAGAACTGATTAACGAATTGCTTTCGTCATATAAAACTTTGAGTTGCAATATGTCGCTAAAAATCAATTTCCTGGACTCACACCTATATTTTTTCCCTGAAAATTTGGGAGCTGTAAGTGATGAGCACAAAGGAAGGTTTCACCGGGACATTTCAAAGAGGTGAAAACGTTATCAGTGTAGATGGATGTTGGTTGACTACTGCTGGACGATCAATAGGGACTAAACAAACTAACTAAATATTTTTTATTAATATTTCTCGAAAAATATTATTTTTTCTTCGAAATCAATGTTTATGCACCAAATAAAATGAATGGGTAATGAAAACTTTAAAACTGCTTATTTTCACTTTTGACAGCCACTATTATAAAAAGTTCGTGTGGAGCAACAAAAGTTAAATTTTGTCAACCAGGTGTAATTCATTAAACTTGCTTTTGCATGTGATTTTAAAAAATAAATTTAATGACTTTTACATATTTTGAGATGTTAATGGTATATACTAGCAGAGATTAGTATATTGCTTCATTGGTCCATTTTAAAAATGTTTTACCAAAAAAAAAAAAAAACAGCCCTATAAAACGAAAAACAAAAAAAAAAAAAACGTTACGTTATTTAATTGAAACCAATCTGAACTTGGGGTAGCTCTAGTCCATTTAATTGTAACAAATTTGGACTAGACACACTTGATATTTAGATCTACATATAATCATGATCCTAAATAAAAATAAAAGGCTTAGGAGTAATTTGAATTTGATACTTCAAAGCAGAAATGAGTGAAAGAAAACAAAAATTTTTTTAGTCAATTAATTCCTAATTGGAAGAATATCAACCCAATCATTATTTGAAAATGATTCTTGAATTTTTTGGGAAATACTTTTTATCAAAAGGAAGTTGATAGCAATTATAAAAGTGTATTTTGAAAATAAACTCAAATTAAATGGCAAAAATTATTGAAAAGCTTATTATTAGATATTTACATAAGTTTCCTCATTTTATAGTACGAGAGCTAGCGATGTGACGAAAAAGTTTATTTTAGTATAGCTGAATTCTTAATATATGTTTTCGTTCATAAATTGAAGAGAGATAGGATAGGTTTGGCAGCTGGGAGCCGTTGCGTTTACCTGTGCGCATTCTCTATATACAGGTAAAAATTATCAATTTTCAAATCATTTTAAGACAAAAATTTTTTTTTCATGTTCTTATATATATACTTTTAGCAATTACTTATTCATTTGCCAGACAGATTCACAGTTATGACAGACGAAATTTGAACAGTTAAAAAAAAAAAAATTAATCATTTTAGTATGGCTGAAATTTTAATATGTTATGTCAAAAGACGAAAAAATTTTTTAAAAAATCACATAGTGGATGACAGTATTGAACAACGTTAAGCTATTAAATAAAATTAATCATATAAAATATGCTGGTGAGAGCGTATTTTATCATCATTCATGTGAATTAATCTATTTAAATAACAAAATAATTGTAAATAATCCACGAACTTACTGGCATATTAATAGAGACGTTCACAAACAAATTTTCTAGCACATCATATCTCAAATTGACACTGAGGTTATTTAAAAAAAAGCTTATTATTATTATCATCTCTCTGCGATTTTTACAATATTAACTTGGAAAATGAACTGAAGGAAACATTTTCACGAGGATCCAATAGCATAACCAGTCATGTCCTTGAAAGTAAAATAGTAAAACATTTTTGAAAAAACATTAAAATTATAATTAAAAATAAACGTAAATGTATCATTCATGCTGATTGTAATATAATTGAAGATAACGATATGACGTAGATCTAGAAGAAAACGATGTAATTGATAAAGCAGCTTTGATTTTACGTAATTAAATTAATTCTAAACATTGATATATTAAAATTACCGGCCGTTATAACAACACAAGATTTAATTAATGGTGAATGTTCTATACCTGACAAATTAGAAAGGTTTTATAAAGTTTTAATAGGAGGTAAAGATATTCGTCGAAAAAATAGTGGTAATTGTGGGAGATTGACCAATTCACTAGCTTCAGATGCTATTTTTTGTGTCAGTCATGATACTGTGAAATCCTCAAAACAAATCACTCTTGGTATGGCCATAAAAAGTCTCACGAATATTAGGAAAATCATTAATATTTTAAACAGACTAGGACATTGCTGTAATTATAATACTTTCGAAGAGTTCGAGATTGAAGCTACTATTTCATCTGTTGCCAGTACACAAATTTGTCCTCCAGACATAATACGCAGTCCATTATTATGTACTAGCGTTGCGTTTAACAATTTTGACAGATTTGTTGATACAATAAATGGTAAAGAAACGCTACATGACACCGTAGGTATTATATACCAAAATATAAACGATGATATTCATGACGACCTAAATACTGTTCAAAATAAAAGAAAAAGTATTACTATTGTTATCAGTGATATTATTGATCAAATTTGATCTGTTGAAATCATTATCAAATTTTAGATAAAAAATTTTTGAAAATTGAAAATTTTAATTTTAATAATTTTATATTACTATACTTCTTGATTTTCTTCACTTTCCATCTTACAGTAATTTAAATTTATTATTATTATTAACAACAATATTATATCCTATATCCTATACTGCGCTACTCTAGCCCACTTACGTTTTCGGAAAGAAAAATCGGTCTGGCTACTATCTAGCAACCGAATTTATGTCTGGCAAATTAATATGTTATTAATTAATGCTGTAACTATAACATATTAAAATTTCAGCCATACTAAAATGATAATTTTTTTTTTTTTTTAACTGTTCAAATTTCGTCTGTCATAACATTGGCAACTGTGAAACTGTCTGGCAAATGAATAAGTAATTGCTAAAAGAACATGAAAAATTTTTGTCTTAAAATGATTTTAAAATTCTTAATTTTTACCTGTATGTATATAGAAAATGCGCACAGGTAAACACAACGGATCCCAGCTGCTAGACCTATCATATCTCTCTTCAACTTATGAACGGAAAGATATATAAAGAATTCAGCTATACCAAAATGACTTGTTGAAAACCTCGCTAGCTCTTCGACTATTATTATCGATAGCGCAAATATATTTTTAGATTAAGTAATCAACTATCTACATGCGTTTCCAGTTATGTTGTCCAAGAGAAATTCAGTTTTAGTTTTCAAAGTATACACACTTTACATGTAAAAATTTCATTTATAATTTAATTTAAATAATCAATCGATGGAAAGAAATTTCATTTATCATTACTTTTTGATGAAAAAAATATCCTTAAATTCTAAAGCTTTGCTTAATTAGAATAATTTGGGCTCTGCTAAAATTTGTCATAAAAAAACCAAGGCTGCTAAGCATTTAAATTTAGTAAAAATATTTCAAACAATTTCAAATATTGTTTTTCCTCATAAAACAAAAAAGAAAACGCTTTTATTGTAACTATAAAATTCAAAAATTTCACTAAATTTAATTGCTTAACGCTAAAATAATTAGCTTTTGATTTTTAAATATTAATGTAACTTATTTTCATCCTTTTTTCAAATATAAAGCTAACTTAATTAAATATATGCTTGCAATATTTATTTAATATTCAAATTGATTAATATAGATAATAAAAATATCATTGAATATTTTCTAAACAACATTTGACAAAAAACAAATAAGAAAAAAGAAATTTATTTTTCAATTTCATGAATAAAATTAATTCAGGTTACGATTTTAACGCACTCAGTATTGTTTTTGTTTTGATTTCAGTTCTTTTCAAAGATTCAAAAACCCTTCGAAAAATTAAATATTGATTTGATATTATTAAAACTTTAAAAAAGGCACTTTTAGAAATTAAAAGGACGCAAAAAATAAAAAAAAAAAACAGAACTAATGGCACAAAAATCTGTAAAACTTAATTAGAAACATTAAAATTTAGCCTAAAATAATTTTCACAAAATAATATTTGGCTTTAGGGCTATTCACGTGTATTCATCATTTTCACTGAAAAGTTTCCTTTTAAGTAAACTATAAAACATAAATAGAATAAAAACTGAACTATTTGCAAAATGATTACACTTTTTGGCTTATTTTGTTCATATTTAATTTTCGATAATTTAATTTTTTTTTTTAGTTTTGTCTTTTATCTTTTATGGGTAGCAAATGGTGTTAACCGTTCAAAAATCTCTTTTCAACTAAAGTAAAATCTTTAACCGTTTTTTTTAGATTTTCTAGAAAATAGATTTATAACTGGAAAATCAAATGCAAACTCGCGCACCATGTGCGTTTTGTTTTTTTTTTCTTTTTGTAGAATTAATTCATGTTTGACGTGTGAATATGTTAAAAATTATTTTATTTCTAAAATTTTAAAGAATTTATTTGAAAATTTATTTAAATCATACAAAAACAAAAAAGAAACAAATAATTTAACTCAAAGACCATGCTACATGTCTGAAAATTTTTTAGCTTTTAAATATTTAAATTTTATAGTTTAAGAGCAGTTTTTCTTTTTCAATATAACCTTCTGATAGCTTAATTCATTTTTCTTCTAATAAATGGTTTTTATTTTGTTTAAGTTTAATTTTTGAAGGTCTATTAAATATTGTTCTACAGCTCCTTTATCTATTTAAAATCGATTTCTATGATGTAAATTTGTCGAGATTTTAAAGTCATTGGGAAGTATATCTAAGAAATATTTTGAATGTTTAAACTATGATTCTTTCAATTATCCTATTGTTAAGATATTTATATGTATGTACACGAGCATTGTCTTAATGATAATAAGATTTTTTATTCTTTTAACATCCGGATTTATCATGGCTTACGATGTTCTTAGTTTATCTAGTTTTTTGTCATATACTTGAAACGCTGCTTACTTTTAAAACAATTGTGCTGAGATAATTAATTTGAATATTTTATAGAAAATCTTCAATATAAATCTGAGGATTTAGAGAAAGTTAAAAATAAAAAATGTTCATCTTGGATTTTGTCCTTATTTCTTTTAAAGAAAAAAACAAACTTTAGATTATTTTAAGGGTTAGAGTAATACTATTGATCCTAATATCTATGAAAACCTGGTACCATCTTAACTATTTTTGGTTTGAATAGAAACTGATTTCCTGTAATAGATGTTCATCTATAGTTTTGATTGGCTTGCATTATTTCAATAAACTAGTCAAACAAACAAAACATTCATTCCTCTGTTACATCTTACCTTACAGGATTATTTTATTCTATTTGACTTTTCAATGCTTTTCCGCAAGGGATATTCATGACAGTTAATATTTTTCTTATATACTCGTATATGTATATAAATCTAATTCATGTTTTGTGCTTTTAATATTTATTAAATCCCAGCTACTTCCATGCCATTGATTTTTTATTTCATTTTTTACATTATTACAATTTTACACTGTATTCCTTTGACTTATGAAGCTCTCGATAAGTATGTGAATTTAAAATAAAACATACTGCTATCCTTATTTTATTTCCTTTTCCTTTCTTTATGTGTTAGCTCTTCTAGTTTTATCAAAATAATTTATGGCACCCGATTTTTTTATTAAAAATTTTTTAATTTTTATCATTAGCCTGACAAATTTGCATATCCAACATTGAACCAACATTTTTGTACAAAAAAATAGAAAAAAAAAAAATTTTCTTTTTAGAGCACCTTCGAATGATAAATCCGAGGTATAGAGGCTTATTAGAATAGAAAAGGGTTTAGTATCTATTTGTAAAGTAAAAGCCTACGGGAGAATTGTGATTCTATAATATTTTAAAATGTTTGTGTAACTGAAGGTTTCAACTTAGAGTCAAGGAGATTTAAATTCAAGCAAAAAAGCTTAAAATTGTGAAGTGATAAAAGGGAAAAAGAAAAACGTTTTTCAAGAGGAGTATTATTTCAAAAATGGGGATTTAGTTATTTATTTTTTTATTTTTCAAAAGAAAATCTATTTAAAGTAGTTCCTCTACTTCCTTCATAAGTTTTTCTGGTAAACCAGGGTTAGTGTAGATGAGCTTACGTTTTTTTTTTTTGTTTTATTAAAAATTAATTTTTTGCATTTAAATTGAGTGCAGTATATGACAGCAGTTAGATTGAAAATCATAATCAACAAGTGAAAAGCTTTTAAAATTATTTTTATTGTAATTTTATATCCATTTTTTTGAAATTTAATTTTTATATTTTAAATTTAATATTTAGCTTTGAATTGCAATTTTGATTTAAGTATATTTGTTTGATTTTTTAATTAAAATAATTTATGGATATACATGGATATATTTCTTTAAGATTAAAAAGTAATTATTTGTTTGCCTGATTGAACGAACCAAAATCCCATGTAAGCAAAAACTTTTAAAATATAATTTAAAATGAAAATTCAAATATTAGTCACATAATTTATTTTTTTTTAAAACTAACTTAAGAAGAAACTTAAAACTCAATAATTTGCTTGAGGCAAATATCATCAGTTAGGTGATAAAAGTTAAAGCTTAAAAAACTTCTTTTAAAACTCCCAAAATACTTTAATCTAATTTTGTTTATATTTTTACTAGAGTATTAAAAATCGATGACTTAAATAGAATAAATTAGATACATTATAATAATTATGATTTTAATCATTTTAATTCTTAAAAAGTTAGCTAAAAGGTGTGCAATTTTATTCTTTCACAAATAATAAGAAGTTTTAATTTAAATTATTTTTATTTTATGGAATTTAATTTTATTTCTAAGGACTGGTTAGCATAGATTGTAATGCAGTTTAATTGTATGCAAATCCCACAGGAATATAAATTGAATATTTTAAAACTTTTTTATAACTTGACCTCTGTATATTGGAGTCCATTTATCTGCACTTTTGGCTCTTGACTAATTTATACACAAAAAAATTAATATTAAGTTATTGATAATTTTTGTGAATTATGGAAAAGCTTTTAGCTTTTTATTTGTATTACTTGTAAAAATGTTTTAGAGAAATTGTTGCTTGCATAAAAAATAGATAAGATAAATTGTGCTTTGAAGAGAATGAAGAAAAATATCTATCAGGATTTTGTGAACATCTAGATGTTCGTTTTGATGTCACTAACTGCTTACCAGCAACATCAATCGAAAAAAATAGATCTGCTTCTTCATTTTTAGCATCTGTTACTGAAACGGAAGACTGACACAAAATTAAATAATTTAAGTGCAACCAAAATTTTTGCAAAAATTTTTACGAATATAACATTTTCCCCCGAGAGTACTGAATAACTTAACTACTATTAATCACATTTTATTCAAAAATAAATTTTTATATTTTTCTTTTTTTTTCTAGGGAAAACTTCAATATTTCTATTGCGTATATGACAAAATTAGCCTTAACTAAAAAATCATTCCTGCTTTTTGTTTTTATTAATTTTCTAAAATATTTTACAAATATGGATAAAAATTTAAAATAGCCTTGTCCTCTTTCCCCGAGCTACCACTGCCAATATTAAGTGATACTTTCATTTTCAATAGAATTCCAATCAATGTCAAGGATCCACTTTTTTGTTCTACTAACAGTTTCTTATTTGATTTTGAGAAAATGCTGTGCTCTTCTGAATTTAATTTTCCTATATTAAAAAAGGAAAAAGAAAAAGAAGTTAAGATAAATCGTTATAATGAAGATTACTTAAAATGATGTAAGCCTCTGCAGTATAGCTGCACTTATCGAGGGCGAGAAATGGTACTTGAACTGTCTTTGCTTTAATAATCATTGGTTATGATATAAATTTGTTTGTAAGAATATTTTTTGAAGAGATCATTTAAAATTTTTTATTTATATATTATTATATTTAAATTTGCAACTTTTATGTATATTCCTGATATATATACAGGATTCCTTTTTCATTATAAAACTGTAGATTTTTTAGCTATAAAATCTCGTCTTGGGTATGTAAAACTGTTTTTTAGTATATTAAATATTTTACTGCGTACAAAAAATTTTCTTTCATATTCTGACACTTCCTCACAGTATTTAGCCATATTTTTTTTCATATGCATAGAATTATCTATATTTCCTTTGCCTCTTTGAGTGTCGTAAGTCAACTTTAATAATTTTTCAAATTATAACTTCATTAAATTTATTTTTAATACAATATTTGAGCAGGGGTAGCAGTGGGATTAGTGGGGATCTAAAAATGTTTTAGTAATAATCAAAGCAAAAAATCTAATATAGTTTTTTTAATAGCTGAAAGTCGAAAGGTCTCAAAAGATATGTTATATATTTTCTAAAAATTTATTTTTGTTTCTCGAAGACAGTTTGAAAGTTCGAAAGTTATTTTTCATCTTGAGTGGGCGCCATCATATCCTCCCCCCCCACATCGCAAAAAGCTATCTACCCCATTGTATTTGAGATACACTTTAAGCATCATTCAAGTGTTTCCAATTTTTATTTAAAATAAAGTTTTCCACTTCGGATTTTTTGTCGAAAATAACAGAAAACAAAATGAAACATTTATGAGAAAAGGATTATCATCAAAACACTTCCTTCCAAAAGGGCAAACAAGAATCTCAATAAATAAGAAATTCAGTAGAAGTGTTGAATTCTTTTGGAAAAGATTGCTTTAGGTTTAAGCTTATCAAAACAACTAAAAAAGAATAATGGAAAGAATTTTGCTCCAGTTCATTAGGCAATGCTAAAAAAAATTCTTGTAAAAATGCCTTTTATTTTTATAACACAAAACATCCTTTTTATTTGTATAAAATTATTAGCTTTTTAGCCTAATTGCTAATCTGCACTATAAGACACTTCTTTAAGTTGACGGTTGTGCTTTATATTCAAATCCTGCACCCCCAGAAGTGCTAAGAATCAAGGAAAATATCATAAAACAATTATAGGTGATAGTTTTTTAAACAGATTGAAACAAATGTACCCCATTAAATGGCTTAAATTAATTAACATTTCAAAGTATGCTTGTAACAACAATCTTGTAACACATATTACTTATTTTTGAATATCCTTCAAAATGATGAAGGTATTAAAAGCCTTTTAGATTCATTTAAAACTTTATATACACCTAACAAATAATTAATATGAAAAGATATTAAATATTTTTCGTTTCGTTACTTACTTTTGTCTTTTAGAATAATTTCTGTTGTAGCTAAAATTCAAACTATAAATAATACTATACTTCATCATATTTCTGTACTTATTAAAAGTGCCATATTGAATGGATTTTATGAAATTATGTAAGTTCCTCTTAACTTACCGTTGGAAAAAAACTTTTTACTATATTATTTACTAATTGTCTTGAAAGTAAATGATGTACAAAAGTGTCTATTGGAATTTATTAAACTGTTAGACAAAAATGTCTTTTAAAAAATTCTTAAGCATTTTGATTTTTCAAAATATAAAACCGAAGAACTGATTTTCTATTGCCCACTTGTACATTTAATGATGAAACCTAAAATATAAGACAAAAGGGCGAATAACAATATTTATATAATAAAAGTAATGATAGCATATGTTAATTTGATATTTTAAATAATAAATTTGAAGTTATTGTTAAATAATATAACATTTTCAATAAAAATAAAATTTAATTCATTAAAAATTTAAGTAGAAATTAAAAAACAAAATTTTTTATAATAGACTAAAAATTTTCATACACAATTCTTTCAAAAGTAACAAAAATAAAATTTTTAGATAAATATAATTAAACCTAATAAAGTTTATTGCATACTGTTCAATAACTTATCGATTATAAATCGATTTAACAAAAATTATGAAATTTTCGACGAATTTCATTCGTATAGAAATTTATAAAATAAAAACTATTCAGATTTTGATATTTGTCTATAATAATATAATTAAATAAATAATACATGATATTATGAAATATTTTCTTTTGAAATCTATAAGTTGAATTCATTTTTGTAAATCTTTACATTTTTTGTTGTTTTTTTCTTCACAATATCCTAGAATACGATATAACGTATTTATAGAAAATTAATTAAATGGTAAGTTAATCCTTCAATAACTTTTATATATTTTAAAAAAATATAGTTACGACAAATATTCAAAATATTCAAAATGTCATAGACTTTAATTTCTAAATATATGAAATTCGTTGGTTTTAATTACTTCACTGAACAACATATTTATTATATCACTTAAATATTAGGAAACAGAAAAAAAACTACAAATAATATTATTTATATATTGGAAGTAACGTTGGCATGTATAATTGTGATTACTTAAAAAGTGAATAGTATTATAGTATTATTATTAATACAAATGAAATTTAATACGCGAGCAATTTAAGTAGAAATTAAGAAGAAAAAATAAAATATTTAAAAATATTTTTATACAATAAAACTCTAAAAATTACAAAAATAATATTTTTGGCATGAAGTTATTTAATCTAGTAAAGTTTGTTTAATTTTTTTTTGTATTATTTTATCGATTATAATTCGATTTAAAAAAATTTATGTAAGTTTTAACAAATTTTATTCATCTAGAAATTTATAAAATAAAAACTATTCAGGTTTTGACAATTGTCTATAATAATATAGTAAACTAAATTGGATTTATTAAATATTTCCGCTTGAAATCCATAAAGTTAAATGATATTTTTATATTTTTACATATTTCTATTAATAAAATCCTAAAATATGAACATATTTATAGAAAATTGATTAACCAGTTAAGCGCATTTATCGTGTATACACGTTAAACGAAAACTCTACTACGATGCGTTCAACGTGTTTACTGGTCATCGTTACCATCGACTATAAAATCTATTTTATTATTGTTTTAAAGAATTTTCAAGTGTATAATAACAATAACCTTTGCAGAAATAAATTGTTAAGTTTCTCTTATATAAAAAATGTAGTTCTTAGTTTTTCATAAAATTTTTAATAAGACCATTTTGTCCTGCATTTGTCGTGTATACACATCATTGATTGATTATAATTTCGCACAATGTAAGGTGTTTTTAAAAAATTGAATTGGACAATTAACTGGTTAAATATTAAATTAATTCACCAATAAATTTTACTTTCTAAAAATAATGTTATGACAAATATTCAAAATATTAAATGTCATAAAAACTAATTGCTAAAATATATAAAATTCGTTGGTTTTAATTGCTTCACTGAAAATTCCATTTTCCAACAAACTGACTAACAAAATAAAAATAAAAAACTAAAAACAAAATATATTTTGCATGGCATATAGTTAAATCTATCCAGCACAAATTTCAGAATGATCATCCCAATCAGCAATCTAAATTTTTTTAAATAAAAATATTTAAAAATTCTTTAATTTTTAATTAAAAAACCAAAAATTACTTGACATTCTCGACTACAATACCATTGATTTCCACAACCAGCACATAAAAATTGAGCTTCTTCTTTTTTACAGCCTTGACAGAATGGTACATCATTCTCATTGATTTCTCGACCAAAAGTAGCTGCAGTAATTCGATTATGATCTTCCATCAATCCAGAACAATCATTTACTCCTTCATCAATTACAAGTCTATCAACACTATCATCAGCTTCGTCGTCCTAATATGTGTATATAAATAAAAGTATTTAAACTTTAAGCACCTTATTGTTTGTTGTTTTTTTTAAATGCAAACTTTTAATGGATCAAAGCTTAATAGAAAAAATAATAACAGGTTGTTTTATTACGGGAAGGATCATAACGTATGGTCTATATACCATACAACGACTTAACCGATTGGTGTTATACCCCCACTGTCTATATACGTGTTTTTTCAAGACGAAGATTTATAGCTGTATGAATGTATTTAAATAAAATCAGACATGAAAAATACCGAAAAAAAAAAATATAAATAAACAAAGTATGAGGGATATGTTAAAAACAACATATAACCAAAATTTAGAATTTTGGCTGTCATACTAAAAGAGAATTTATCACAATAAAATATTTACAGGAAAAGCAGTTATTATGACTGAAAAGTAGCTCTCTTTCACTGGTGAATTTTGTCACCATAAGCAAGTTATCTATAAACAATTCACCAATAAATATATTCAGTTACACTGAAATAAATTTCTTGTGAAATCTTAACTACATAACTTCCAAAGGCAAGAATACACAGGCCAATTCACAGCAGAAACTCACAGCGCTTCTGTGAGTTTTGTATGAAAATAACCACTCTAAGATACGCTAAGTTCGGAAATGCATAAATACCGCAAATATGCAATCCCATGAGTTCATAAATGTAAATGTACTCTAATTTGCAAAGCAAATGGTTGCAATGTATAAGAGCAGTCATCTGTCAAAAGCATCTAGAGAGTATCATTGCAATGTATCACTGCATTTATAAACTCAGCCATATTTAGTCCAGTTAAAGTATTGAATTCTCATTGAAAAAAAAAAACAAGAAATAGCCAACATAAAATATTATTTAGAAATAATTGAATGTTTATATGTTTCACAATTAATAAAAAATCTCTAAGAAATTAAAATATGCTTCCATAACTACTTATTTTCCATTTCTATAGTTCAATGAACTTACAATAGCATAATTTTCAGATCTAATTCGTTCCCTAGCTATAACATCTTTAAGTTGTTGTGAGTGCAATTGAATTTGTTGTTGAAGTAATGCTTGTTGTTGAAGAAGGGTTTGTTGCTGAAGAAGAGTTTGTTGTAATGGTTGTGTACCAACAACCGGTGTGATAGTAATTTCACTCTGATTACCACTAAGACCTTTTGAAAAATTTATACCAGATGATCCACCTGTATTAATTGTATTAAAATGTCCAGAACGAAGAGTATTCCCTCCTAAAGAATTTATATTAGATTGCGCTGTAGTAATACGTTCTGGAGCTGTTAATAGGCGAGCTAAAGTTGGTGAAAATGTGGTACTATAATTTTGTGTAACTACTGGTGCTGTACTGGTTGTATTAGTATTTGAACGAGTAAACTGTAATATGAAATTTGTAATATTTAGTTTTTTATTTTAAAAAATGTTTTTGTTTTTTTTTTCAATCAGTTTTTCATTACTTTATATTTAATTTTATACTAAAAATTGGATAATTGTAAAGTTTTGAAAGTTCTATTTTTATTTCTATTATTTATAAAGAAAAACTCAAATCACCTTTGTTAAAATTCCATGAAGTAAAGATCCAGTCGATTGTTCAGCTTTTGTTTGAGTATTTGAAACTGGATGTAATGTTATTTCTGGATATTGTGCTGGTACTGATTGTGAACCACTTGTTGGTATTTTACGCTCTTGATTTTCAGTAAATTTTGCAAATTGTGCCAGAACATCTTGAAAAGATAAAGAATTAGTAGTGTTAAATGGACTCCCTCCATTTGCTATAGCACAATTGCTCAAACTCTGTGATGAATCATTACTAGATGATCGTGAATTCTATTTTAAATAAATTGAAAAAGAAAAAAAGTATCTTAAATTTAATAAATTCTAGTTTTTGCTTTTCATTTAAACATACTGGATCAAATTTATTCATAAGTGCTCCTAATTCTGAATTTGTATACTTTCCATCAGATTTTAAAGCGTTCCCTAAAAAGAAAACTTACTTTGTTTACAATTTAAATTAAATAACTAATTTTATATACGTCTTCCACGCCGAGGGACTACTGCCTCTGGATGAGTTTTTCTATAATCAGCTATAATACTTTTTACATCCTTGATAACACCTTGTCGGCCAACCATTAATGTTGGTCCACCACCATTTAAATTATTCTTTTGTGGATTCTGGAATCTATTATTGATTTCACCAAATTGTTGTTGACCTCCAGGTGGTGCTCTTAAATATGAATTCAATATTGATTGCTGGCTTCTTGTAGAATTATTTGTTGGAAAACTTGATAATGAATGAGAGGTTATTCCAACTGAATTTATTGGCATATATGATAATGATGAAGCTGAATTGTTAGTTCGATTCACTGGTGTTACTGTTGTTGTAATAGATGAAGTTTTCATTATTGAACCCGCTATTACATTGGATGAAGGTGATGGCTTAGGTAAAATATTTCTAGAAACAAGAATGCTGTTTAAAAAAGAGAGCGAAAGATAATTAGAATTAATGGCGGTGTTAGACAAAATAAATGTAACAAATAAAAAAATGAAATTTAAAATAATTTTTAAAAAAAGTATATATACATATATATATATATATATATAATGTGTAATACTAGTAAAATACGACTGGTTCTTTTGGACTTTGCTTATTAGCATTTTGGATGAAACCAAAAATTTTATTATATTTTTAAATATATTTAGGCAAGAGATTACGCTCTCTGATTACAACATTATAATTGAGTAAACTATTAATTTCTTTATAAACAATTATACAAAAATATATAACGTGAAAAGTTATTATTAAATGCAGGAAGAATCAAAAGACGTATGTATATGGGCAGTTATTTATTTTTTATCAAAATACGCATATTTATTTATAATACCCAATTATGCATGAAATGCTTCCAAAATTGAAAAATACTAAAAATTAAATACGAAAAAGCAACACGATCTTATAATGAAATTTGAGTATTTTGATTTTATTTTAATAAATTTCATTAATTTTATGCAAAAAGAAAGTGTTTAATTTGAAAATATTATTAAAATCTAAACTTAAATGGCATGAAATCAATGTGAAAAAAAATATGGAAGCACAATTATTAATATTATAAAAATATTTTTACTGGTAGTTTTGAAGATATCAACCTCTTAAGTGGCTCATTTCGTTAAACGAAATGCGCTCTTCAGTGGCGAGTTTTTTTATCCGCTAGCGTATATATACGTCTTGGGCATAGTGTTACAAAAAATAGCGTATATTTACGTCTATCCATAGTGGTATACACAATTTATTTTTATGCGAATATATTCGTCTTAGCCGTTTTGTAATGCATATGTTGATGACGTATATATCCGTCATAACCACTTAAGAGGTTAAACTATATTTAATACCCATATATTTGATAAAATCATTCATTTAACTTAATTGAAATCAAAATTAACAGCGTTTAAAGAATTATCAAAGAAAAAATTTAAAATTATATTCAAATTATTGAAATGTTTTAATAATTATAAAATTTAGATTTTATTAAGTATAAATTAAATCAAATAATAAATAATGAAATTATTTAATGCAAAAAAAAAACAACCGAAAACCCAAAAAAATGCTTTATGTAAAAATTAAATGAAATATTAATTCAAACAATGAATGTTAAAAACAAAAAAATATGCACAAAAATGTGGTATTAAAAAAAAAAATATTATCAATATCGCCAATTTTTTTAATCTTTTTTTAATAAGCTTTCAAAATTTATAATACTTTAAATAAATTTTATTAATTAATATTTTGATATTTACCTATGAAGCCTCTGTGTAGTGGCTTTCTCTTTTTCTAAATCAGAACTTTTCATATTGGCACAATTTTGAACTAAACTTTCAATTATAGATCCAGTAGATATATTATTATTATTATTAGCTATACTATTTAAGTTTTGACCATTAGAACTATATATATTACTTAATAGTATTGAAGGTTTAGTATTATTAGCAGATGAAATTATATTATTTGGTGTTGATGCAATAATTTTTGTTGATTTATTTAGGGTAGCTGTTATATCATTAGATGTATTATTTAAATTTAATGTATTTTCAAATGATACTTCTTCATGCTTAGTTGACATAATTTCTAATGTTTGTTTTTTACGTGTTAAACGTAAACAAACTTCTTCTTTAAATTTTTTTAAATATAACAATTGATTCCATTCATCTTCTTTGGTTTGAAGCATATCATTTATAGCTTGAATATCAGTTAATAATTGATTAACACATTTTTGTATATCATTGCTGTTATTATTTTTTGTGTCTTTAATAAAATCACATAAAATTTTATCATGAGATGTAAAATTTTCAAATACATCAGTTTTAAATTTTTTACAATGATTTTGATCTTCATCATCATCTAATGATTGTTTGCGTTTTGATGTTTTTTCAATATTCAATGTTGGTTGTTCCTTGAAAATAAAATTTATTAAAATAATTTTCTTTGAAAAATTAAAAAAGCTGAAAATTTTTTATAAAATATTTCTTCTTCTAACTTATATTTAGTTGAATTTATCAATCAATATATTATCAGTTTTTGGTCTTAATTTACACATTAAAATACAAAAGGATTACTTGAAAATTTAATCCAACTAACCTGACTTTTTTCTGTAGAGCATGTAACAGTTCCATTTTGTTCTTCTTTTGTTTCTTTTGATGTCGATGGCTTAGGTATATTTTTATCTAATTCCTCTAAATTTTTATTTGAATCAGTTGTAAGTTCTGATGATAAAGTTTTTACAATATTTTCAATTGGTATAAATGATTTTTCAGACGTTTCAGTCTCTTGTAATTCAACAATTGATGATATTAAAATATTTTCAGACTTTTGTTCAATGAGTCCAGGACATTCAGTCTTAATTTTTTTTCCATCTACTATATCTTTATTTTCAATATATTCTTTATTATTATCATCTTGAATATTTTCAATAATTTCTACATCATTTACTGAAATCTCTTCATTATTATTATTATTATAAGGAAGAGTGATTACATTTAATATTTTTAATTTATCTGATTTCTTTTCAACTTCATGATTATCAGTATCATTTTTTTTAGTATCATTAAAACAAAATTCATCATCAGGTTCATCTATTATAATTGGTGCAGAAGTTTCTATAGCAGGCATTTTTTCAACTTCTTGTGTAACATGTACATTAAATAATCTTTTCTTGATTAATCTAAAATATAAAAATTATTTTAGTTATTTATTAGATAATATAGTTTAAAAATATCAATTGATAAATTAACTAAAAATAAAAACATTAAACTGGGGATATTCTGGGAAATATGTACTATGCTATGTTTGCCAAAGAGAAAATTAAAACCAGATAGACGAATTTCGGTAAAAATGTTAATATCGAAGAAGCAACAAGATGAACTCATCTATTTCTTTTTGTCAATACCAACAACGTTAAATGTAAAATGAAAACCCTAACTTTTGCTAAAGGATTAATAAATTAGGTTAAAATTTGAAAGATATCAATGCTGAAAATGCTTTTAAAATGAAATTGCTGTGTTTTATTGTACAGCATTTATTATTTTTAAAAATATCAAAATGTTTACAATTAGAGAAATTTGATAAAAAGAAAAAAGACTATTGCAAGCTTTTTGTTCTTTTAAAAGAAACATAATAACATTTTATAAAATAAAATATGGAAGATATCGGTGTTAATTTGTTCATAGACTAAGGCAGTGATTCTCATCCACTGTGCCGCGGCACTTTTGTGTACCACGAAATCTCTTACAGTCTAATAATTTTTTGGAAGTTTAAAAACTTATTGTAGTCTAATAAAGTTAATCTGATAACTTTGTGAATGCATTTTCACGTGAATTAATTTTCTCTAGGATTCCATTGGCTTATGAGATTATACCATGAGAATTAAAAATAAAATAAACGGATAAAAGAATAAACATTCTAACCAGTTTTTTTCTTTTTTATTCTGATTTGGCTATAATAGATTCCAATTTTATTTACGTATTCATCTAAAAACGCTACGAAGTAAACAGGAGAAATCCTCTTTTTCTTCTTATATTTATTTATTTGATATAATTGACAAATACTTTAAATAATTTTGCACATTATGAATATAAACTTTTTTATTAGTATTTGGAAAATTTTTATTTTTATTTGTCAAATAAACAAATTTAAGATATTTTTTTATACATATACTTGCAGCCTACTTCCGTAGTGAACATCCTGAAATATGCATTCTTTCGTCAACCTAAATTGAGTCTGCTAACGACAAAATTAGGAATTTTATAAACTGGATCGGATTCAAAGCAGGATAAAGTTCTGACATTAAAAGTAATCCATTAGGGAAATAGCTCTACTCTCTACTCAATCAAAGAGGAGCTACTTTTCAGTCATAACGTCTACTTTCTCAAGAAAAAACATCACTGAATATTGTCAACAAGTAGCCACAAAAGTCATCATCATGATGATTTTCTGTATGAAAGTAAGACTAAAAAATAGCTCTGAGTGCATGCTGTATTCATAAATGTTTCACAAGTGAACTTTTAAAGAATAATTTACGCACAAATTCATACATGAGAAACTTACTAATGAATAATTTCTTTACCGGGTAAAACTTAAACCAGGTATGAGTCTTGTAAGCCTCCTAAGTATACAGATCTAGTAGATTTAATTCATATTCAAAAATTTCAAAACAATTTGTTATAATGATTAATTCTTCCTGTTTTTCAGATAATCTGTATATAAATTAAGCTCATATGGCTATCTTTAAATTCACAATTTCTATTTTTTTAATCAAATCCTTTCAATAGAAAACTTACTAAATCACAAGATAACCAACTGAAAACTGTTACTTTTTACATATAATTTATTTAAATTTTTATGCAAAATTTACTATTTCTCCTCCAATGAATTTTTAAAAAGTTTATGTTCAAGATTTTTCTATCCTTTTTTTTATCAGAATTCATACCTTTAATATTTTATTGAGTTTCAAAATGATAAATATTGTTTAAATATATTCAAACTTAGCTTACAATTGAATAGGTAGATTTTTAAAATAAATAGTACAATGAATTGCACATGAATAAAATGATATATATATATTTCTCTATAGAGAAAAAAAAATAAAATTTTATCTAATTTATAGCTAAAACACACTTTTTTTTGGTACCTGATCTCTTGAAACAAAAAATCAACTTACTAAAACTATATCTAAAAAACCGGTGTTTTCATATATCATAGACAATTATAAAAATAAACCTTTCTAGGATATTTTTTATAGTTTTTAGTTTTAGTGAAATATTTTATTGTTCTTTTTAACATTATCAACTTTGAATTAAATTTTCTTAAATAATTTTTAAAATAAATAGTTCAAATTATAACAAAACACTTAACAAAATAATTATATTTCCTTTTAATATGATCAAATTAATTTGATGGCACACCCACACAATTATAAATTATTTCAAATGGTACTATGCAAATTATTTACATATAAATTATGCACAATTAAAGCTTTTGTTTTTTCCCTTTTTAATTTATTTATTTTCATAATATTCTTTTTATTTTTTCCACTCTAAGATATATAAATATTGGCTAAGTTAGCAGATCCCGATGTCATTGCTAGACTCTCCAGTTAGCTACTATAGATATACCCTACTCTATGGCAAGAAGGCATCATGAGTAAAGCTTTTACCACCTAGGCCAAAACCAACAAAAATAAGAAAGAAAAAAAAAGTAAAAAATATCGACAAGAAATTAAAGTAAGCTTAAGCCCCACTGTAGCCATTTGATACGGAAACAAAATAATATTTTTCGCTTAGATAAGTGCAATTTAAATAACTTAGAAAAGAAAAAAAATTTTTTTGTGAATGTATTTGAAAATAATTATGAATTATTAATCATAACAATATTTAAGTTATGACTTAAAATATTTACTTTGTTTCGTACACTTCCTTAGTTTAATGTTTATTTTAAATTATTGAATAATAATCAAATTTAATCTAGATTAAAAAATTTTCAAAAAAAAAAAAGAAGAAAAATACACTTATATATTTTTTTATAAATAAAATTAAAGAAAAAATAAATAAAAAATAATTTATTAGAATTGATGAAATTAATGAATTTTTATATACATTAAAATATTAGAGAGAATTCAGTTGAAAAATAAACAAAAGTTCAGTGGACTTAATAAAATTCACTTTTACTTTCTTTGCATAGAGAGACCAAAAAGCATATTTTATCTATCGCGCAGATATGTTTTTGTTTTCTTTTTTCAGAGTAATACTATATAAAAGCTTTTTAAAGCTTAGATATATCTCATCTGTATAAGCTGGCAAAAGAGAGAACAAACCAAATAATATAAAAAATATATTATAAAAAGTTTTGTAAATAACTTAAACTTTATAAATATTCAATAAAATTAGGGAATTATTTTTATTTTAAAACACTATTAGTAAAATATTATATTTTACTTTTTAATATTTAGAATTTATTATGTGTACACACTATTATTTAATTTCCTCTCTCTCTCTTTTTGTTACTCAAATATATGACATTGTAATAGATTTTTTCGTTCATTCAACTTCTTTTCTTGTCTAAAACCTAATGACATTTTTTTCAAGGTTATTATAATAGAATTTACAAAATAAAAATTATAAAATATAAAATAATATAAATTTTTCTTCTTTTTTTTTATAAATTAAAAATAAACAAACTTAGAATGAAATGCAGGTTAGATAGAAAATATTTAGTTAATAAAAACAATAATTGAAATCAAACAAATCTTTTTTCCCTATAGATATAAGATCCGGTGGTTTAGGGCCGGTGTACGATGATTACGGAATTAATTTGAGGTTTAATTTATGTAATTTTTTTTTGGCATCGCTTTAAATGACTTTTGTTATAATATCATATCCTATACCTAGGAATCACTAGTGCTTGGTGGTAACATCAAATGTTAATTAACCACCACTAAATTGCTATATAGCCTAAATATAACGTGGTCTAGTTATCGTTAGTCAGTTTTTCAGAGAGTATTTGTATAAAAATCTAACAGGTGTGATGCTGATTGAATATAATTTTGAGAGTATTTGTTAGCTTGAAAAAATTATCATTTATTTACTAAAATGAAAAGAAAAACATTATTGAGTCCATTCCGATTGGATGTTAAGCAAAATTTTTCATTTGAAACATATTTTAAGTTATCTTAATCACCAAGCGGTAATCAGTCCTATGAATTAGTAGAATAGCGAAATAATTTTTTAATCTTTTTCCTGATGAGCAATTATTTGGAAAAAAAAATCAAAATTGAAAATACTACAGGCCGGCAAATTGGAAGATCTTGAAAAAAGGTTGTGTCATAGTGTGCACGATTCCAGCCTTTTCAGTAATCTGAAGGAAAAAATCTTTCTTAATTAATTCAACTGGAAGAATGTAGTTATGGCACTGAATGTAGTTATTTTTTCTTTTTCACAAAATGGTGCCAGTTTGAGAATAAAGTTACGTTTTTTTCGCCTTTCGGGATTTTTTACAAAAAAAAAAAAAAAACAAGAATTAGTAAAAAACTCTTGGTAGTGCGATAGCCTCATTTATAAAGAATCTCTGTGCCAAATTTCAAGTGAATCGGTTGAGTAAATCTTGTGATAAAATGCACACCTAAAAAAGTAGTTTCGAGAAAAACGCATTTAAAGTTATAAAGGGTTAGGGGTAGTCAGAGAGAAAATGATAATTTTAAATAATTTTTCTCTCCCAGTAAACTTGACTTCACGAAAATTTGAAAAAAAAAATTTAATAATTTTAAAAGTTATGGTTGTTTGTGTTGACCTTGTTCTCAACAGAAGTTACTTGCGGTGACCATCACAAACCCTTGGAGATTCATTTAAAATTGATCGGACAAAAAAAAATTAGTTTTATTAATAAATAATCTAGTGCCTGATCGAAGCTTTTTTTTTTAAAAAAAAACCAACAAAATGACGGCCTCAAGAAATTTTTTTCCAGATTTTCGGGAAAAAACCAACAGTTAATTTTTTTATAAAAAATCGAAATTTACAACGAAAAAATCCTTCGATCAGGCACTAGTTTTTCATGTTTTCCAAAAGCTGTACCCGAACCCTTTGTTAATTGTCGAATAACTCGAAAAGTATTTGTCGGATTCACTTCAAATTTTCAGACAATATTTTTAAGGTATTATACTTTAAGAAAATACAAAAAAAAAGAGAAATCGATTTTTTGAAAACTATGACTACCCCTCACCCCTTAAAGACTAAACTGAACTAAGCACTAGATGGGAGTATTCACATTGAATCCGATAACATTTAATTTCAGGGTAAGCGGAGGTGAAAGGTAAGACGGGATTTCGCAAATTTCGAAAAAGCTTTTACCCCTTCCTGAGGCAGAAATATTTCTGCCTCATGCTTGGTATCTTACTAATACACATTTATATATACACGTTATCTACCAACACATATTCACATATTTTAGTGGACTGAGAATTGTAGGGGAACATTTCCGATTTGATACTGGCCTCAATGTGAATACCCCCGATGCGTCACAAAATGAGTTGTAAATCCGGAAATAATTTCGAAAAATCCTCTTGAGAACATTTTCGGAAGGAGTTAAGGCTATGAAAATATGCACAAAAAAAATTGCCTCCTTAAGTGACATATTTGAGTTTGTTCAGCAAGAATGCAAGATAAAACATTCGAGTGTGTACGTACCACCGACGATCGTACACGTTTTCCTCAACATGTTTGACCAAAATGAAAATTGTGTTGTTTCAATTCTATCAAATTATATTTTGCAATTGAAAGTCATTAGTTTGTGGACACAGTAGAAAGGATTTTTGATTGTGTGACTTATCGATGCCATCCATACATTTATGTGGTAAATGTCAATCAATCTGTTACAAATGGGGAATTTTACGAGACACTTCAAGTACTTGAATTAGCTTTCACTATGCCTGTGAACCATTAATTAGACACTATACCAATCATTTTCTATTTGTGGCCTCATTAATGTTTAACGTGACATTAAACGTGATAAAAAGCGTTATTCATTTCTTAAGGAATTTTTCAAAAATATATATTTATATATAAAAATAGCTTTTTTATTTGTAATTAATAATATCAATTAATGTTTTTCATAATAATTTTCATAAGCAAATGGAAAAAAAAAAAATATATATATATATATATAAACATTGTATTGTCTTTATAGATGAATGTTTTAAATAACGCAAAAAGAATTGTTTCATTCGCCCAGAAGCAAACAGAATTTGACATTGAATCACATAATTTACAAAAGGTGTGCATGTCATTAACACCTGTGCATTAAAATCCAATAACAAATATATAAATGAGTGACGGCAATCAGGTGATTAGTTTTTGTATTTTTTTTATTTTTATCATTTAAAATTATACTTACAATATCCCAATATGTGAAAATGAAGTTTGCTATATTGAGTTATTGTGTATTCTATGATGCAAGTTTCTAAATAAATCTAAATCATTTATAGACAACCATTTTAATTGCTGTCTTGAATACAATTAGATTGACGTGTAATATTTAAATTTAAAATTATTGATTAGGATTTTTTTCATAAAAAATATCTAAGAATTTTATGGTTCCTTTGATTAAAAGTTAAATAAAAAAACTGAAAAATACTGATTACCAACAATAAAGAAATTATGTTTTCACATATAAAATTTCTCATTTTCAAAAATTAAGAAAAAAGAATTATTAACTGAGCATATAAACTATTAATTGGGAAACAATATCAATGACAACACTTCTCTTGGATTGTTAATCCTGTTTCAAAGAAGATATTGTCGTTTTGTCTGAAACAGATCTTAGTTACCATTATCAGTCAATCTGAAGTTTTTTCACTCATTTGGCCTAGATCTGGGGAATATAATGAATAAGGAAGTAGTTCTAATTACAAGTCATTCAATTTTATCATTGAAGCTCGTAACAGATTTTTTATTTTGTATATGAAAATGTCGTGTCTTCTTGATTTCTTGATCTTTAGAGGGTTTAATATAACATTTCTTTTTGCTATTGATACCTTTTCCCTTGCTATTAATAAATAAAGCTTGCGTATACCAAAAAGGGCAATTTATAACTTGACCGTGGCCAACTTTTCTGTTTTTTACAGCTTTGTTGGTCTTTAACCAAATCCTTCCTTTGATTTAGAAGTTAAGTAATGAATTAATATTTTACTAATCTAATAAGCTAATAAGCAAAAAAATAATATAAGTTTTTTGACACATTATTTGTGTATCATTTAATATTGTTGCAATTAATTAATGCCTTAAGTAATGAAGTAATTGAATAAAGAAAACAAAAACAAATTTATTTTTTTATGAAAAGAATATAAGTTCATTATAAATGTAAGATCAGACGGGAACGATCAGAGAGAAAAATTTCAATATTTCCAAAAAGTATGCTTTGAAAATGCACTCTGGTATAGGACCTGAAATAAAAGATCCATGTTTTAGTTTGAGATACAATCGAGTCTTGTGCGATTAATAATATTAAAAAAGATTATTCTATATTGATCTATATCCACATTGATTTAGAAAGCCAAATCTCATTGAAGATTTTAAAAGAAATATACAACTGCTATAAGTAAATTAGCTGAAAATAATAAATTCATACTCCTACTACTAGACGTCCAGGTCTAATAAAGAAATCGGAAAAAAACAAATTAAGAGCTGAAACGATTGTTCAAGGAAACCGTATATGTATAGGATCTAATCCCAGTCTTTCCAGTTTATTATGCATGAGATTAACCTACAGGTCACACTCATTTATCCCAGTAGTCGCAGCCTTGGGAAATGCTCTGGACCCTCTACCCCCCAGCCTGCTAAGAAATTCACTGCTTAATTATGGATCTAATATCCAAGCTATAAATATTCTTCAGCCACAGAACAGCTAAAACAATCCATCATATATATTGCTTATAGGTAATTCTCATATCATTTATCATATTTCTAAATGATGAAAAGGACAAAGGGATATAGAAGATGGCAAATATCAAATAAATTTGAACAGAATATTAAATTGACATTTTTAAAAAAATTATCTATTATCGTAAGAAAAATAAACGTCATTCAGATTATGGCATGGACAGAAAAGGTTTGGTTTTCAATCCTAGACATGTAACATCTGGTAGCAAAATATATTTGTAGATTGAAGGATGTCAATATTAGCACTCAATAAATGACCGCATTTTCTAAAACAATGACAAGTAGATCAAGGAATTTTTTAAAAATTAAATGCTTTATTTTTAGAACAAAAAAAGTTGGCTAATTAATGTCGTTTTATTGGATTTTATAGAAGTTTACAGTAATATTATATCAACACGCTAAAGGTTAAAATAAAAAACATAACATAAAATTATTTAAATTAAATATAAAACATAAATTTTTAAAGAAAAGGATTCAATCGACGACAAAAAAAAATAGAGACATTAATAGGAAGTTTAGAAGAAAATTTTATTCATCAAATATTTAAATTATCAATCGAAAATGTTAACAACAATAAATATATATAAGTGAAGAAATTTGTACTTGAATAATTACTATAGCTTAAACAAGTACAAATTGCTATGCTTTAAAGCCCAAAGTTTACATAAATAAAAAAAAAAAATACATAATGTTCATTTCGTAATTATTTGGCCTAAATGCAATCCAGTATTAACAAGAGAATGGACACCAGTTGATTGTACCCAAAAAATATCAAGGTATCAATTATGAAGGCCTTCAAGGGAATGATGAAGGCTAACAAATAAAATCAAAAGTCATTGAAATACAAAACGCCTTCATAATATTTTATATTAGACATGAAGAATTTATGCTTAAAATTTTTCTTAAATTTCACTCAAATAGAATAGTGAGGTCAGTTATAGTAATTGTAACCAAATCTTTATTATTAGAAATCCAAATTTACATGATAAATACTTTAAGGAGACAAACATTTAAAAAAAAAAAAAACAAAAAAATATTGGTTTCAACCAATGAGGACATCATAAATTTAACTATATATTAAACTGTTAAACAACTACTGTTGTTTTTCTTGTTATTTTTCAAATTGAATCTAAATTAAATTTCAAACAAGCAACCTTCTGATTGTGGCCCTTTTAAGTAGTTGATCTTTAAGTTCATATTTTCAGGGATTTTTGTTTTATTTAAAAGTAACAAAAAAAAAAAAACAAAACAAACAAAACAAAAAATACAAATAATAATAATAAGAAATATATATGAAGGAAAAATTTAGAATTACGTGTATATAATTACAAAAACAAAATTTCATTTAGGGTTAACCTTCATTTTCTATTAACAATAAGCAAGCTGGACCTAGAGTTTACGCCCAAACAATGTTGACTTCTCATTATTGCTGGCTGATCTTGCGCCATCATTCATGTAATCAATGAGTACGGATGTTGTTATTGCAACATAATAGCCAGACCGATTGTGTGCCCTCGTTTTAATTAGAATAAAGACTGTCATATGTGCCAACATATTAAAAACAAGTTCATAGTTTTTCTAGTCCAATACAATACAAGGTTATTATAAAGTTTTTTTCTTTCTTCTTTTCTACATTCTTTAAATTTAAGTTAAAAATCAAATCGAATAATAATTTTAAATATAAAATTTTTCAATTATTTTAATTTTATAATGAAATATATTTTTTTTTAATTATTTATGAAAAAGAAACTATCTGGAATTCAAATCTAAACAAAAGTTATAAAATAATGTAAAGCCTGAATCAGATACACAATAATGTAAGCATTCCAAAATATACAGTCAGTCCTTTATAACTTTTTCAGCTGATGTTAAGTTATCTATGTGTTTCTATTTTTGGACAACTGTGAAGCACCTAATTTGCAAATAGTTTTCTCATTTACAAATTTTACAAAATTTACAATTACAATTTATCTAGTGTAATAACTACTTTGATTGATCCGATTTAATGTTGGAACATAGAGTTCCAACAGAGAGTTCATCATTTGAACCAATTTGTTTAACTTTGGAAGTAGACGAAAGTTAAAAAGGATTGAATTTGCGGAAAAAGTATGAATGCTTTAACATTTTGTACGTCAAAATTTTTAATTTTTGGGTTAAACAAAGTACTTTTATATAAATTATCCTAGTATAGTATTTCCCACACTTTTGTTTTCGTAGTCCAGTTATTTTTTATGCTTCGGCTTCGTGGCCCACTAAAAACTTATTTAAAACTTTATTTTACTTTATTATGAATTACCCATTGTCAAATTTAATGCTATCAGTATGCTATAAATTGGGTTTACCCAAACTCAAACCAACTAAACGAATGGTCAAAGTAAAATGGATGTGGATGTAGTGACGTAATATCGAAAACACCGTTGCGTTTCTAGCTACTCCGGAAGGTAACCCGGCATTTTTGTTTATAGTGGCCCAGCAGCAGGTCACGACCCACAATTGTTATCCTAGTGTATAAATTAGTTTCTTTTCTATACACGAAAACTTTTTTCACAATCGAATTAATCCTAAAGTCTTGAATAATATCTTTCTGTTATTTTTTCCTTTAAAATATAATCAAAATGTGTAATTCTCTTTTCCATAAAACTCTAGTCATGACTTTATCGACAAATAAAATTGACTTTGCATATTTTTTATTCATAAATTTGGTTTCTATTTTGATTTAGATATATAAAGGACAAAAAAACAATAGGTTTCGATATTGATAATAAAAACAATCAACACTATTATTCTACTTTATAAATCTAACAGGGCAAATATTCTGTTTATATCAAATTTTAAGTTACAAGTTAAAGTTCAATAACCTACTAATACCAAAGAAAATAAGAAAATATATTAAGAACAATATATACACACACACACACACGTTTTATACATAAAATGTCATTAACTTTTTTCATCTAATGCAAAATTACAACCTTCATCAGCAAATATAAATATCAAACATTAAAATTTATATGCTCAACGATAAGGCATGCCCACATGTAAAGATTAAAAATATGGAGGATGATGACAGAAACAAATGCAACACTAAAAATCACATCATTTAATGCCAACATGCAACATTTTTATTATTTTCCATATTTCATTATTAATTTATGTCATCTTATTATTAAGGTAAATAATTTTTAACGATAATTCAGATTCTATATAAATAAATAAATAATAATAATTTTAATTTGATCAGTAATACATCAAAAGGAAAGTTCAATAAACTTTAAAACTAAAGCAAATGAAATTTTTAGTTAGATTCCCTCAATTACAATATTAATAATTCCCCATGGATATTCCATCATTTTTATTTCAGGTGAATATGACAATTTTGATTAGATCAAAATGATTAAAAATAAAATAAACAGCTGCTAAGTTTATTGAACTTTTTATTTAATGGTACATGGCATATGGTAAAAATTTTTAATCAGAATAAAAATTTTTAATTTAATTTAGCTTTAAATAAAACTTTTTAAAGAAAAGTTGCAAAGATGTCAGTCCATTACAGAAATTAAATTTTTCTGAGACAAAGAAGACTAATTTCTGAGAATGAAAAGGATATTTTAATATTTTGTACCTTAAATCCCTCAATTGTCAATTTTGCCCTTTTCAAGATAATCAACTAAAAGTATTTATTTGATATCCTTAACAAAACTATAGCCATCACTTTACCAGCATTTGAAATAGAATTCACTGTACAACTGTGGGACTATTTTGGCTCTTGTTACGTTTCTGATATATAATCATACGTCTTTAGTATCATTTAAGCTACAAAAAATCACTCGGAATTTTTATGAAACGATTTAAACATTCCCTTATGAAATTCATTTCGGCATTTAATTTTATTCGCCAATTAACAAATACGGTACATATTTTGCATAAAGCTTTTTCATGCTGAGTTCTTCATGTAAGACTTTTTTTTAGGATATGCCTAAGCTATCTAATATACATACCTACAACAATTGGTGACATCGAAGAAAATATTTTTTTTTTTTCACATTTTCGATGTTTTCTACTATAATAACAGGTGCATTATCCTTTACTAGTAACTATCATTCAGTAAAAATAATGTGGCCCTAACAAATAGAAATTTACTTGGTAAAATTTTACTAGATATCTATTGTTTTAATTCTCCAAAAGTAATAAAAATTTTTAAATAAAAACCATTTTGGAAAAAATTTAAAAACCATCCAAAATCTGAAGAGTCACCGCATTGATAAGTTAACAACCTGGTATATGTATCCTTAGCCTAAGAAATTTACTGATAAGTTGGAATTGTGAATTGTGGGCATTTACAATGATCAAAATACTGCTCGATTATTGTTAAAATTTCAAATTATATATAAGAGATCTCTTTTCTAGTCTTTTGCACAAAATATATACGGAGGGCAAATTTTTAATTATTTTTTCTCTCTCCTTTCGAAAATTATTTGATAGAAATTAATTGTGAAAGTTTGGTTAAATCTTACTGTGAATATGATGTAAAACACTTTTTACAACAAGAAAGAATAACAAATTTTTGTACTAATCTAAAAATACTAGGACCTAGTAAAAATACTTCCTTTTATTTATAAAGCAAAAGGTTATATTCTTGCCTTTTTAAACACACTATAAATAAGCAAAACAAAATTTATATATCCAAATGGAAATACTTTTCTCTAAATAATAAAAAAAAAAATTAAAATTTCAAAAAAATTTATAGCTGCTTTTTTATCTATATCCCGAAAATTATTATATCTAAATTCGATATAGTTGTCTGCATGTTTAAAAATTTCTTAAAAAATTTAAATATTCTAACAGAAAACAATTAACCGGCCAAATATTTAAAACATAAATTCACAAAAGTTAATAAAACTACTGAATCAATTATTTATGTAAGATTTCAAAACGTATAAAATTACCTAACCAGCTAATTAACTAAGTGCTAAATCAAAAATATTATTTTGACAAATTCAAAAATGTTTTAACAAAAGCAGATTCCAAGACGACTACTAACAATAGATAAACTAAAACTTATTTTTCTATAATAATAATTTAAAATTATACTAAGAAAGATTTTGGAACAAAAAATTAAAATAATAATAACTAAAAATAGATGAAATGTTAAGTAAAATATATTTAAGATAAGGTAAAATAATATTATAGATTGTTACAATACTCGATTAATTGTTTCAAAAAAAAAAATAAATGAATAATAAATGCAATGATAACCAAAGAAAAATAAATATTAATTTCAAAATCATCTGTGAATTTCTATAATAGTATTAACCATATGCAGCCGGGAAAACACGTACAACTTAAGCATATAATCAACTAACTAACCAATCAGATCATTCGGTTGAGGGCCAACCTAACTAAGCGACTGTTGAAGTTGACAGCTCATGGCTACTTTCATTGGTAACAACGACCCTTCCTTGACCCATTTCGAGGCTTTTGTGCTATAAGGCACACCAACTTACAATAATTACATATATACATATATAAATATATATTTATATGCATAGTAGTAATACTATCTTCAAGGCTAACAAAGTTTTATAGCAAAGTTAGTTAGTTTTTTTTTTTTGTCTTTTACACATAGCTGTGAACTATTATTTGGATGTGATTTATCTCAAATCTTAAAGCCTGACACAACGTTATATACCGTTTTTTACTGGCAAAAAGATTACAACAATAAAAAATAGTTCAACAAAATTTAGTTTTATTTTTATATTTTTTTTCATAAAATTAGTTTTAGTTTCCGCATTGAAATTTGTTCATTAGATGATTTTGTACACATGATTTTCTTGTAAAATAAATAGAATAAATTTTGTTTTCCCTTTAGATAAAAATTAATTGAATCTGTTTTACATTAAAATTATTTAAAATTATTTAAATTGTTATATTGTAAAATGGGCAAATTTATAAGAATTCAGCAAATGTTATTTGTATATAGACAAGAGAGCTGAAGTGAAAGAGAGAGTTTCGAAATTTTCGAAATTTGATAAAACAAAAATACAAATGTTTAAATATACAATAATTAAATATCCGATTTAAAAGATGATTGAGCCACTTGTAAGTAAATCAATGATTATTTTGAAAATGGATAAATTTATTTATCAAAAAATGACAGCCATATTGTTTACTCTACAAGTGAATAACTTTCAAAAAATGACTCCTTGAAGGCTTATTTGTACAATTCTAGTACGAAATTATTACATTTTGTTACCGAGAGTCAATATAACCTTACTCAAATTAATGAAGTTAATAATTACTGTAGAAATATGTTCATATCCATTATAAATAGTAAATATAAAAAATCATAAATCCTCTTAAAGTTTCTCCTTGCAATTAATATATTAGAATGAGTGTTAGCGATTGCCATAAAATATAATCTTAAAAAAACATACTTTATGAATACAATTCCTTATAGCATTTTCAGACAAGCGTGTACTATTCTGGATTAGTTTCTAGAGAAAAACAAAAAGATTTCCGAAAAGGTATAATACACTTAATTAGGATATATGATGGAAATGTTAAAATAAGTGTCATAATTATAAAAATTTAACCGTAATCAAAGTCTATTTAAAGACAAAATAACATCAGGTGTTACATAAACCGATAATAAAATT